>CM073584.1:68564125-69164125 GCA_037074715.1 Magnolia kwangsiensis
GCAGGAGATTAAATCATTCTTTGGCTCATGCACTAAAATGGTCTCTCCAAATGGATTTATAGTGTGGATACAAAACATACATCGTCCTAGGACTCATGGCGTCACTTCGGTAGTGAGTCTCGCTACCCAATCTGTCAGCAGCTAATCCGCGAGAAATTGACCACTGTAGAAGTTACTTTTTACCTAGCTTCTTCTTCGAAGAGTCCCAAACTTACATTCCCAATCTAAGCCAAAGTTGTACGGATAGAAAATTGAAGATGACAATACCCTTGCTTTTCAAAGTTGTAGAATCTATTGAAACAATGGCTACGCTACTAAAGGCTACCTTTATAATCCGTAGCCATAAATCCTTTTATCTGATATTGGAAGGGCAAACTAGAAATTGAGCGGGGCAAACTAGAAATTGAGCGAAGCAAATTGGAAACTGAGCGGGGCAAACTAGAGATTAAGCAGGGCAAACTGAAAATTGAGCGGGGTAAACTAGAAATTAAGTAGGGAAAATTGGAAATTGAGCGGGGAAAACTGAAAATTGAGCAGAGCAAACTAGAAATTGAGAAGGGAAAACTGAAAATTGAGAGGGGCAAACTAAAAATTGAGCAAGGCAAACTGAAAATTAAGCCCGGCAAACTAGAAATTGAGCTGGAAAAACTGAAAATTGAGTGGGACAAACTAAAAATTGATTGGGGCAAACTAAAAATTGAGTGGGACAAACTAGAAATCGAGTGAGACGAACTAGAAATTGAGCGGGGAAAACTAAAAATTGAGTGAGGCAAATTGATGCATGCATTTGGTCCATGCAGGATTTCTATGGATTTTGAAATCCATTACACATGTGGGCCCCACATTGATGCATGCATTTATCTATGTCGTTCATCCATTTACACCGTTTACATGTGATATTTTAGTTATATATGTGTATAAGTGAACGACATCCGTTGTGAATTTGGTCCATTGATTACAATTTCATGGTCCACCAAACATGATTTTACAATTTCCAGTTTGCCCCGCTCAATTTCCAGTTTGCCTCGCTCAATTTTGAGTTTGCCCCTCTCAATTTTCAGTTTGCCCTACTCAATTTTCTTTTTGCCCCGGTCAATTCTAGTTTCCCCCGCTCGATTTTCAGTTTGCCCTGCTCAAATTCTAGTTTGCCTCGCTCAATTTTCAGTTTTCCTCGCTCAATTTCTAGTTTGCTCGGCTCAATTTTCAGTTTGCTCCACTCAATTTCCAGTTTGCCCCGCTCAATTTTCAGTTTGCATTGCTCAATTTCTAGTTTGTCCTACTCAATTTCTAACTTGCCCTGTTGGATTGGCTGGTGCAAGTTCTGTGGATCTTATCATGAGGTATGTGTTATATTTAAACCGTCCAACCATTTGGCAAGCTCATATTAAGGCATGGGACGAAAAATAAGACAAATCTAACTATCAAGTGGACCGCACTGTAAAAAGTAGTGGGGGATTGAATGTCTACCATTGAAACCCTTTTAGGGGTTAGAGAAGTTTTGGATCAATATGAAATTTGTTTTTCCTCTTCATCTAGGTCTTTGTGACCTTATGAATAGATTGGATGGAAAATAAATGGTGGGCCCTACGAAATTTTTAATGGTGAAAATCAATTTCCTCGCTGCTATTTGTGATGTGGTCTGGTTGATCTTTGGATATGATTTTATTTTTTTTTTTAAATGCTATGAAATGATCTCGAAATATGGATGAACGTTGTTGATATAATAAATACATAATTGTGGGGCCAATGTAACTTTGATCTCTTTTGAACTATTTGTACAACTCGGAGTTCAAGGGGCGTCAACGCTCGTCTTCACACACAAGCCAATCCGCTTTCGAAAGGAAGACAAGGGTATTTTGGTCTAGTGAAAAGTCGCCTGTGCAGCAAGGGTATTTTCGTCTTCAATTAGTTTGTCCATACATGAAACGTATAGACTAGGACCGTAAATTTGGGACTATTTAGAAAAGAACCTATGTAAAAAGTGACGCCTACAGTGGTCAATTTCTCTCCTCCGAGTCCGTAAAGGGAAGCTGATTGTGTAGTGAGTAACTATTAGCGTACCGAGTAAACTCTGTGGGCTCTATCGTGATTTATATATTTTATCCATTCCTTCCATTCATATTTCTAGATAATTTTATGGCTTAAGCCCCAAAATGAAGCATATCAAAAGGACCACACCACAGGAAACAATGTGAATTGAACATCTACTGTTGAAAATTTCTTGAGGGCCACTGAAGTTTTGTATTAAGATTATATTTGTTGGATGATAAATAAACATCACTGTGGGCCTAGCAAGGTTTCAAAGGTAGAAATCATTATTCCTACTGTTTCCTGTGCTATGGTACACTTGATCTCTGTATGTGCTTCTATTTTGGTTTCAACCACTTAAATGAGCCAGGAAAATGGATGGACGGTTTGGATAAACCACGTACATTCATGGTGGGCCCAACAGAGTTTAACTCAGTATGCAGTCTGATTTCCGTGCAAAGACAGTATTCTGGCGTAGAAGTCTCATGAGTGTGAGCCTAGGAAAGTTTCAACGGTAGGCATTCCTTTCCCCACTATTTCATCTCGTACGGCCCATTAAGTTTTGGATCTTCCTCATTTTTGGTTGCGTGTCCTAAGATGATTTCGAAAAATGGATGAATGGGTTAGATTTATCACAAACATAATAGTGCGCCCCACCCAAAATCCTTGTGCAAGAACTCATTGTGAAAGCCTTTAGTAGGAAATCCATGCCTTCGTGAGTGTAGGAGAGAGTTTTTTTTAAGACTCTCTTTGTTAGTGGGACGCGGATTGTGTCCTACCCCCATCCATCCGGGCAGGGCTCTATGGAGCCCACCATGATGTAAGGTTTTTTTTTTTATCAATACCATTCATTGTTTTCCTCATATCATTTTAAGGTTTTATCCAAAAAATGAGGAAGTTCTAAGGCTTAAATGAACCATAAAGTCTGGATTGAAAGTCCTCCATTTAAAACTTCTTAGGAGTTGGAGAAGTTTTGGATCAAGCTAATATTTGAGTTTTCACTTCATCCACGTCTACATGACCCTATGAATAGGTTGTATAGTAAACAAAACATCACGATGGCCCTTAGAAAGGTTTCAACGGTGGGTGTCATTATCACTGCAGCTTCCTTTGGTGTGGGCCACTAGAGATGTGGACCTACCTCATTTTTAGAATAAAACCTTAAAATGATCTAAGAAAAGCGATGAACGGCGTGGATAAAACACTTACATCATGGTGGCCCCACAAAGTACTGCCTGGACGGATTACCTTTTGGGCGGGGGTAGGACGCAATCCGTGTCCCTCTTAGTGCATTGAATCCCCGTTGATCTCCTCATCTCATAGCTTACATGTAGGTTCGTGTTGGGGTAAAATACGTAAGTCCAAAAGTTGGCTTATGAATTGGACAACTCTTCTAAATCAGCCTGGACCCATTATGGTCCGAGCCTGATATGACCCCCAAACGCAAAAGCAGACTGACTTCCAAAAAAGGGTAACGCCGATGCGAGCACCCTAAAAGCCCAAAAGGGGCTGAGAGAACAACCCAATTCATGGGTCGGCAAAGGATCGATAATGGATCGACCATACTTCGCCCATAGATCAATCATAGACCGACCATAGCCCGGTTATAGACTGATCATAGGTCAGCTATAAACGGTCACAGGACGATCACAGACCGGCCATAGCTCGGTTATAGATTGGCCATAGATCGGTCAAAGATCAGATATAAGACGATCATAGACCGACCACAACCTGGTCACAGATCTGTCATGGTTTAGAATAGTTCCCTCGGCAGGGTCAGAGCATCTTGAAAACTAAGTAACAAGGAGTGAGAAGCCGTCCGGCACAGCTCTCGCCCCAAATCCGACCCAAAACTGAGCTAACATCCGAAGGATCTTTATGACTTCCGAAGATCTCTCCTAAGATCTCGAGAGATAAGATCAAATCCCAATAATCTCGGGATCTCGTAATCTCAAAGAGATCCCAAATCATATCGAATTTCCATAACAATCGGGAGAAGCCCCCTCACGGTGGAACTCTCTCTTCCCTCTAAATATGGAGGTATATTTCATCAGAAAAGGTACGTTCACCAGAAAACCCTAATCACTACATTGATATCTTTTATGGATATCCTACTTAGACCACAAGCCTAACTTTGGCATCGGAGAGTCCCTAAATGAACCAAGGTCTCCTTTGTCTCTCACCTCTGCTTGTGCAAGTTCAAGGGAAAGACGCAAACAAGGTCTTGTACACATATACAACTAAAATGTCACATGTAAACAGTGTATGTGGATAAATGGCATAGATAAATGCATGCATAAATGTGGGGCCCACATGTGTAATGGATTTCAAAATCCACGGAAATCCTGCACGGACCAAATGCAATTCTATGGGACTAAATGAAATTCCATCCCAACTAATCCCAACATTTCCCATCTTCTCTAAATGATGGATGGAATTGCATGAGACTAAATACAATTCTATCCCACTTTATCCCTTCAATATCCTACGCCAAACGCCCCCTTGAGAAAGACGAGTTTAGGGAATGAGAGGTTTTGAGGGAATTGGGTTGGAAAGGAAGAATTTTGGTAAATAGAGGACCTAAAGATGAAGTGTATTCAAGGAAATGGGGTTTGGTGGGGAGGATTGGATGCAGGGAATGAGCTTGGAGGGAGGTTTTTGGGTTTTGAGGGAAAGGGATTAGGAAAATTTCGTAATGGGGGTGTTTGGGGACTAAAACTTCCGT
Organism: Magnolia kwangsiensis; assembly: GCA_037074715.1. NCBI lineage: Eukaryota > Viridiplantae > Streptophyta > Magnoliopsida > Magnoliales > Magnoliaceae > Magnolia > Magnolia kwangsiensis. The sequence goes on from CM073584.1 coordinate 68,568,879, forward strand.
GACCCCATCAAGTTTCTAATGGTGGGCCACTGTTTACTACTGTGTGGCACACCTGAGTTTTGGATCTATCTGATTTTTTAATTCCTGTCGTATCGTGAGCTTTATAAACCGATGCACGGAGTGGATTTGTCACGGGCATCTCTTTGGACCCCACGTAGCTTCGTCCGTTTAAAACACTGGTAGTGGTAGGTCCCTCGATTCCCCACATTTCGCCCCTGTGAATAGAACTTCGCATCTCCTCTCTCCATTTCTCCCCCAAATTCCCGCTTCTAGTTCTCATGTACGCAGTTTCCTCCTCCATCTCCTTCCATATCACCATCATTCCCATTTTTCTTTTCTAGAGCGTGCAAGATGCCGCTCTTCATCACAGACGTGGAGCTGGAGCGATGCTCCCACAACGCCTCTCTCATTGCAGACAAGGCCGATTCCTTCATTCGAGCCCTCCAACTCGAGCTCGAGACCGTCAAGGTCCAGGCCGACGCCTCCTCAATCACCTCCGAGCAGATGTGCGCCCTCATCGAGCAGAAATACCTCTCTCTCTCGTTCGATTTTGCTGAGCTCCAGTCCCAGAACGCCCAGCTCTCCACCTCTCTCGAAAAAAGGTTCTCCGAGCTCATCGAAGTCCAGGCCGAGAAGAAATAGCTTCACATCAAGGCGGTTATAAGATCGTTCCCTCCCTCCTTCCATACATTTGTCTTCACAGACGTGGCCTTTTGTTATAAACCTACACGTGGATAGGAAGAGTTTTCTTTTGAATTTGAGTTAGTTTCCTTTTGAATGTGAAAAGTTAATTTTCTTTTAAATTTGAATTTCATATGAATAAGATAAGATTCATATGGTTACCAAAGGATGGGTAGGAAACTGGGAAATTTTAGGTTATGGTTTGTTACTAAAATAGGGGTAGGAGTCCTACGGAGAATAAAGGTTGGAAAATTATACAGATTAATATAATTTCTTTATAATGTCGAAACCGAAAATTGCAAATGCTATAAATTATGGACAAGCTGAAGCACGTCTGAAACGCTATCCTTAAAGCGTTATTTGCCCCTACTCAAGTGAATTGAGTATGCTGATAAGTTACATGCAAACTGCTTCTAGGATACGACGAGCCTGGTGTTAGTATGCATTTAGCAAACACGAAGGCCCACCTATTGGAACTCTATTACACTCAGTCTGGCAGAAAGTACAATGAAAAGAAAAATCCCAAAAAGAAAAGGAAAGAAGAAGATGTATATGAGACCACTGCACTAGTCTATTTTTCTTGTTCTTCAGCTATTGGTTCAATTGAACCGTCGTTCTAGACCATACCGCTGGTCTGTTCTTCAAGCTAAGGTTCAAGCCTTGCTATGTTGCTGGAATCACGGGAGTATAGCAGTGGAGTGGTGCTCGCTGTCTCAGTTCATATGGGTTTGTTGGAGTGGATTGAGATAGTTTGGAAACCCATCCAGACCCTCTATTTATAGGCTATGGTGGCTAGGGGGTTATGGTCCAAAGACTTAAATTCCATTAAGTCATTTTTGGCTGTTGGAAAACTAGCCATTTTATGGTTGTTTTCTAACTGTTGTGCATGAGTCATTAATTTGTTGCATGCTCACTGTTATGAGACAACAGCTAGCCATTTTCTAGCTGTTGGGCTAGCCATGCAGCAGTTACAGCTGGACCCTGCACTAATGGCTCAGCTGTTACAATTTCTGCTGCAACAACTCTTTTTAGTCCATCTATATATACTGAGAGATCTCTCTCTCAATCCTCTAGTCTCTCTGCCAACCAGCCACCTCCCTTAGCTACTTAGTCGCACTGCGACTCGCACACGTCTTGCTCCGGTTCGCACGTACGAAGTGCAAAGTGTGCCACTAGCCCCTCTACAGTCACACTGCCTCACATGCCCATGCCCTTGCACCGAGCGCGAGCGTGTGCGTGAGCGCGGTGTTCCAGTGCTTTGCACTGGAACACGCAAGTCCCGTGGTCCACGGATTAGGTAAGTAAATATTAAGATACTCCACACTTTTCATTTAAACTACTTTTTCTTCTCTTCCCTTTCCCATGTGGGACTATTCTTAAAAAACTCCCAAAAATCTTTTTTACAAAATTTTTAATATTTCTATTATATTTTATATTTTATAAAAATCAATATTTTGCAACAATAAATATACCATGCAAGCATCTTTATGATTATCAATGGATGTGTAGGAAACTGGGAAATCTTGGGTTATAGTTTCTTATAGGTTGTTACTAAAATAGGGGTAAGAGTCCTATGGAGGATAAATAGCCATGTAAGCATCTTTATGTTTTATCAATGGAGGTGTAGGAAAGTGGGAAGTCTTGGGTTATGGTTTGTTACCAAAATAAGGTTAGGAGTCCGATGGAGAATAAATATATGATGTAAGCATCTTTATGATTATCAATAAATGGGTAGGAAAGTGGGAAATCTTAGGTTATGGTTTGTTACTAAAATAGGGGCAGGAGTCCTATGGAGAATAAATATACCATGCATTGTTGACATGTACGACCACAAGTGCCATGATGGCATGTGCGACCGCATGTGCCATGAATGCAGATCACATATGCGATCAGGGCATATGCGATCGCATGCGATGTATGCAATTGCATACATCATATGCGATCGCATATTGGCCAATGATTGGCACATTATTTCATTTTATTGTGAAAAAGAACAACTTTTTGTCTATAAGAAGGCTTCCAAACCTCCCAAATTTGCAAAATTCTCACTCCAAAACTCTTTCTCTATTCTTCTTTTACATTTCTTAACTCCAAGTGGTCTTATTCTCTCCCACTCTCTCTCCTACATTCCCTCTCTTGAAAGTTGGAAGATCAAGATTCAAGCACTTGTTATTTAATTGATTTTATTTCTCTCAAATATATCTTCAATATGTAAAATTAGTTATTTATCAACTTAGTTCTTTTTTACATTTTTTTTTAAAATTTTCTATATTTTTTTATTTTTTATTTTTAAATTTTCATTAAAAAAAATGCGGTCGCATATGCAATTGTGCGATCGCATATGTGCATAGGCATATGCAATCACACATGATTGCATATGTGATTCGATAACATTGATACCATGAAAGCATCTTTATGATTATCAATGAAATTTCAAAGTTCCCATGAGATGTTGTCCTCTCTCTAATGAGAACAAGAGGTCGAATTCTCCCTCTAATGAGATTTCAGTCCCTGATTCTATCTAAAACACCTACTTTCTGGTATCAACAGTAACATGTTTGTTACACCTTTTTCCTGGCTATTTGGTGTTTATGAATCCCTCTTCGCTAATGAACCCTACATTGATTGACCTTATGTGATAAAGGCTTAGTAACGTATCCCACATGATGACCGGTCGCCAACAAATCCCACTCAATGTATGTTCCTGGTCTTCATGTGGGCTTAGCAATCTCACACAATCATACGTGATGAGGGACTGGTCTTCATTGCACATGACTGAACCATCTCAAGAGTTTTGCTAAGCGCACATGCATGTACAAGGCATCCCATTGTAACACCCCAGATATTTGCCAACCTGGAGTTAGACGTACTTAGGCAATGAGACGATCATAACACCTTGGTAACTTCTCATAACTCAATCTCAAAGCCAAAAATCCTTTTTTAACCCATTTCCTTCGAAATCTCATTTTTCGCCACCTTATTCTTCAAAATTTCAAAGTCCTTTCATATTAAATACTAGTCCTCAGGGTTAAGTGATGGAGAACAATACTTAAACTCAAATCTACTACAATTAGTAAATTTAGACATAAAATGAGTTTTTTTACCATTAACCTTATGGAATCTCACAAAATAAATAGGTTAGTTGGATGGATCAGCTCCTCCTACCCCAAAATTATATATTTCACGTCAAATAACTTATTCTGGCTTGCAAATGAGACCCAATAATGCCTCGACAGATTCGGTGGCCCAAACGACACAATTCGGGGGGACCCGAGGTGGGTCCTGCATGTATCTGATACCCCCGCGAGGGGGGGGAGGACATCGTCCTTGGGGTGAGCCATCGCCCTAGAGTCCAGCGACCGACGAGGGGCTCGCCGATTTGGCAAGGCCTCGTCCGTACAGCGGGTCGGGTGGCCCATTTTCTGCGATTTTTGTCCAACTTTGAAAAATTATCTCCCTCGTTATAACTCCGATTTAGGTGATTCAAAAGTCAAATTGAAGCTAAACAAGTCTCGTTTCATATAAAAATAAGTGAAAAATATAATAAAATATTTAATGTAATTAAAAGTAGGTCGTTGTGACAACTGTCCAAAAATCATAGTTTGGACAGCTGCTGCTTCTGAAATTTTTATAATTTTTCTACAATCCAAAATCTCATGAAATTTGGTGGAGACGAAGAAAAATTGATGATGAACTACTAGAAAATAAATTAAAATAATATACTAACTAGAAATGCCAGAAAGGGGTGTAGAACTTCCCTAGGGCCTTATTCTGACAAAATTAGGGCAGAATTTGGTTAAGTACTGAACTAAACAATCAGTAGAATTAGTTTGAACCACTTTCTATACGATCTGCTAGACCCAAAACTTATAGAATCGCTGTCGCTGCATTACCCTGAAATCTCAGATCAATCTCTAAACCCAATTGCTCTCGGGAACACTTTGAAACTCCGTATCGGACCTGGACAGCACGTCGAAAGTCCGATTATCCCAAAGCTATACGGTTATGACCGCCTTACTAGACTTGACAACCACATCAGAAATCAAGACTAGATAATATCCTAAAGCTATTTACTTGAGCCCGGAGCGAAGTGTGTGAGAAATGCGAATACCTTTAGAATTAAATCTAAATTTAAGTAAACTGAGTCGTGTCGCTTGCGGGCCAAATATAAGGAATCAGACCGCCAGAATCTGAGTCAATTAAACCCTCAGATCAGGGATATTTGCCAACACATGTCAGTATACTTGTGACCCTGATCAAGTGCCGGTAACCGTTGAACTGAAACTGATCCATTGCGGTCGATCCGTAAACCCAATCGGACTAAAAACTTAGCTTGACCTAGATCCAATGTCAGGAAGCTTAAGTCCGACTGCACGTCAAAAAAGAGCCTCCAGAAGTGCTCCGTTGGATCGGAACAAGCCCCCTTTGGCTATAACCTAAGTATACCTTGGCCTTGGGGTCATTCTCATCAGTTCTGGGCCTATATAAAGGACTTAAACCCTCTCTCTTTCACTCTATACGAATTTGGGAAAACCCTAAGAGAGCGAAGAGAGTAAAGAGGGAGAAAGTGAGAGAGAAGTTGGAGAAAAGTCCTGGAATTCTTCCTTGCTATTCCACCTGCTAAAACACCTCTCCCGTATAGTTCTTTCGGTGTTTCCGACTCCTTACTTGGGTAAGAAAATCTAACCCTAATATGTTTTAGGGTTTCAAATAGTTGAAGTGATGACATAGCTAACCTAGTTCTTACTATATGTTGCCATTCTGCCAGTGACAAAGACTACGTGTCTAAAATGAATTCGATACGCGTTTACCAGCGAAAGGTGCGGACTATATACGTTTAGGTTATGGTTTTCAAGGCTTTCAATGTCAGTTAATGATTTAATACTGATGTGGGTGTCATTTCACATGCCAAACGTGATATTTGTTTCACTTTACGAATACGTATGAACTATGTCAAGTATAGTGTATTCTATGTATTTGTGGAAATAATTGAATACATACGGATTTTGGATTCATGGTTGCCATGATTATTCATCGTGAATATATGGCCGTTATGCGTGTGACAACTCCTTGGTGAAAGGATTTGTCCTAATTCCTGTTATCGCCAACGTACATTACGTATGTTATAGTGTGTGGTCTAAGTGTTTGTTGAAATGACTGAATGAATATGGAATTTGGATTTGTGCTTGCCATGATTATTAACAATGAATATATGCTTGTTGAGTATGTGGCAACTCTTTTATAAAAGAGCTTGCCAGGATATATGTTATATCTAGTCTAATCTGTGTATGTTGAAATGTGTAGCCTATGTGTTTGATAAAATGCCTCAATGAGAAAATACCCATTGAAATGCATGTAATGAGGGTGTTGAGATAGAATTCTCATTTCCTTTAACTATGGTTACAATTTTCTTTATGTATACTATATTATTACTACGTGCTTTATGGTTGAATGCCTATGTATGCTAACATGTACACTATGTGTTTGTGGAAATGCTCAAGTGAAACTTATATTTAAGTTGGTTGCTACATGTTGTTTTGGACTAGCTCATATGTATTCCTATCGTACTTGAGGTGTGTTTGGGGCTACGATGTAGTCCATGCGATCGGTAACAGTTTACGATCGGTGGCCAACTTGTTTCGGCCATGACAGATACGTTCGACGGATCCGAGTCGTACGTCGTTTGATGACAGTGGTTAGGCCACACGGAATGCTTATGCACTCCATGTCAATCAAATCAACGTGCGCTCTTACTTGTCGTGCTTGTTAAGTAACCCGATTGGCCCGATGTATGTTCACCATTTATGGACGCTACTTCTTGAACCTAAGGTACTAAACTTACCAGTAAAACCCAGTTAAACCATGGTGTCCCACATATGGTGGTATGGGACACTGTGGTCGAGCTGTCGGCCTACGCTGGGGCGACGAGCCTCCCCATAGTGACCAGTGAGCAATCCAGACTCGTGAGCCAAATACGGTGGTATGGGACTTTGTATTCGAGCTGTCGGTCTACATTGAGAAGGTGACGAGCCCTTTGTAGTGACCGCGAGCGTACTCTGAATCTATGTGAGGTGACGAGCCTTTTCGTAGCGACTAGAGTATAAATTAGGCCTACACTGATAAGGTGACGAGCCCTTTGCAGTAACCTAGAACCACAACATTGTATGAGATTGACTAGGACTGATGACCCTAGAATGGATCATTGTTTAGTAAATGATACAAGGGAGGTACCTTAGCTTCCCAATCTTGCTGTAAAAATAAATAAAATTAGAACTTGGTAATCATGTTCATACACCGCACTGCATGTGCCGTTTGGCATTGGGTAGTGCACTGAGGAAGTGACTGACATGCGCGACCGTGAGATGAAGATCGCAGAGGGAGTGTAGGCGAGGGCATGCATCATTTATACATACCATTCTTGCATTAACCAGAGTACTTAGGGATGTTTGATTGTATTGCTTTATCATTACTGCTTGACTGAGTTGATCACATGTTAACCTTTACTTTATTATTCTACTGAGTTGATCACTCACTCTCACGTTACGGGACGATGTTTTAAACACCAACCAGACCCTGTTTTAGTTTCAGATGATGGCGTTGCTTGCGAAGCGGAGCTGGCCTTTTATGATGATGATGAGGGTTTCTCCTATATGCAGCTATCAGGCGAGTCTATGTAGACCATGTTCTGATCGACGGGGTTACAGGGATGCTAATTAGATGCCATTACACTTGTTATTTTGTACTTTTGAAATACCTATGTATATTCTTTTTGTTCATTTTTGGAGTATACATGTATATATTTAACCTGGTAACATGTTCACACTCTGGAGACTATCAACAGTTTATATATTTTATATAAACATCACAGTCTTTTGCTTCTGAAATTTAACTGTCTCTGGAGTATGATATGCTGTTTTGGTATAATCTCACTCATGTTTAATGCACTAATATGGACAACATTCAATCATCATTATCTATGTTGCATAAGTGATGCGTTGGAACTCGGGAGTGGAGCTTATGCTCGACCCCCGATTTTCAGAGCGTTACAAGATAGTATCAGAGCATGATTTAGATTAAACTGGGCCTGGGTTATGGTAACATGACGCACTCTGATGCACTCTGATTTAGGATAGGGGCGATGGAATTTAGAGACGACATTTGGATCCCAAGTTTCGCCGACAAGAGAGATTAACTATAGTAGTCTAGCCCATAATCGTTCAAAACCATGCGAATGGATCTTAATCACATTTAGACCGTAGTCAACAAATCTAAAAAGGCATGAATAGGTGTACGAACAGTTAGGGAAAACGGACCCTACGAGCCTAGGGACTCAAACTAAGAAATTTAGAGGGGAGTGATGACATAACTAGAACCTTGAGAATGAGGATTATAGAAAATCTGATAGTTAGGAAACACAATAAATTTATAACGTGAACCCTAGGATCTCCTTAGTTGGTATGGGCATATGTGAAGTGCTCGAGCGAAGTTAAATTCAAGTTTGGGCAACTCAATTCCAATCAGGCGACTTTTGACCCTAAGCAATAAAACAATTCGCTGTATTAGAAATGGTACGAAATCATCTAGCATATAAAGATAGACTATAGATAACAACTAGTGGATTACAGCTCCCAAGTTAAGACTAGGCTACTGGTTATACTAAGAAATGGAAAAGACTATTTATGTTAGGGTAATTGAATGATAGACTTAGTTAGTCGGCTTTATTAGCTTGGAGTGGGGCCTCATTCTTTTATTGGATTCCCTTGATACTTATAGGCTTCTTTAATACCTCTTAGGAAAGCTGTTTTGATTTAGAAACTAGTCACGTTTAGAGAAAACTTATGTATCCCTCGGATTGAACGTTAGGATAAACCAGCACGCCCCTTAGAATTGCCTTCCCAAGGACTTATTACATTCGGGAACACGGAGTAGAGAAACTATATATAAGTGAAGTATTCGCAGTTTGAATCGAATTCTTAATCCTAGTAGTTAACACTGAACTCAATGCTCTGATCAAGCGGAAAATCGGGATCAACTAGGATTAAGAACTGATACGCCAAATTTTCTGTCCTAGCTAGGCAGAAGGTTAATGTATCCGACTCAGACCCACTACACAACTTTTCTTCCGTGTTGGCCCTACCATTTACAACCAAAGGTTTATTACTTTGCCTTAGAGAAGTGTTAAGAATACATAGCCAATAGAGATTAGGCATCTTGCCACGAACTTACACCCGTCCCTGAAATCAACAACAACACCTATCATTTTAGCTCCTTACTATAACCATAGGTATCAATGCCATAGTACACATCATCGATGAAAGACAGACCAATGTATTTCTCATTTCATGCCAAGGATAGGTCCTAAATTATACCCTGTTCCGACATACGGATCAGGATATAGATTCTTGAGCACTGAGAGTAGAAATAATTTTTAAGGGGAGTAGAACATTATGAGCCCAATCTAGTTAAGTCAGTCTGTACATCCACTTGACCAGAGTGGCGCAGCGGAAGCGTGGTGGACCCATGCCCCACTGGCTCAGGATCAAAGGTAACTGATCTAGGTTATACCAATGGTTAGGTCCCTTAATAGGAGTTGAGCCTTCCTTAGAATGTCAAGAATGAAGTTATTGAAAGAAATCAATTAGGGTTCAAGTATTAAACCAGTTCATATTAAAGAATAGGCCTAATAATGGGTACAAGATGAATTACAATAGCCGAAGTCAGTGTATCCACAAATGTGCTCGTTGAATACGAACCCCATAGAAGCCTTAACTAATTTAAGGAAGGAAAAGTTTTAAGGAGGATAGATTAAAATGAGCTAGATTAGCATAGATAGTATATACCCTACCACGCATACAAACTTGAAATCCATAAAGCTTAGGCAAAAGGAATAATGGGATATGTACTCATTACTCTTAGTCAATTTCGGAGATGAAATTATTTTTAAGGGGGGTAGATTGTAACACTCCAGATTTTTGCCAACCTGGAGTTAGACGTACTTAGGCAATGGAACGATTATAACACCTTGGTAACTTCTCATAACTCAATCCCAAAGCCAAAAATCTTTTTTTAACCCATTTCCTTCGATCTTGTACATAGGCTTGGGTATCATGCTGATGCACCATACTGGCACCTGTGGATGTGTGTACACAGGCTGTCTTCATGTGCATGTGGGCTTAGCATTCTTAATTCTATCAATTCCTCCCCCCCACTAAGAAGTTTAAGCATGTACATGCTTTGCCTTTAACACATCCTGAATGGGCCACCAGGTTAAAAAGTTCATTGCTCAGATGGTTTTGACTATTCGACTCATGACCTATGGCAATCATCACATGTCAGTGTCTCAGTAGCTCTGGATCCGAACCATTCATCTGGTGGGCCCTAGCATTGGTGGTTCCCATGATTTAAATTATACTTCTGAATAGTCACAGTTGTCAGCCTTCAAATGGACAATGGCAAAAGATGTTGGAGACGATGGTCGGCACTGAATGAGAAAATATCCATCAGTCAGGCAAGTAGCATAGGCCAATCTGTGCTGTTTCCATAGAATGATCCATTTGCCATTGGACCCCAGACTATTGGGACACATTTCCTGTCCTGTTTTTGCAATTATATTGAATCTGTAAGCTGTAGACTAGTTATAGAAGCTCTTGTGTATTTGCTCAATGGCTCATCATTCTTCTCCACCAGTTCATTTGATTGCTTGTGCATTGTTTTCAGATCAGCAAAGATGGAGATGTTGAGCAGTTGTCTGTTGAAGCCTCTGAGCATCATAAATCGAAACGGAAGTTGGTGGAAATGCTGGGGCAAAAGGATATCGAGATAGGAGAGAAGAATGCAACCATTAAGAGCTATTTGGATAAGATTGTAAGTCTCATTCTCTTTATCTTTTTGCTTCAGTGTTTGCACGGTAATTTGCATTTTATATTCTTCCAGATGAGAAATTTGTTTATCCATGCCTTTTTTTGAACCATTATTGATAAATTTATGCTACTTACAATAAAAGTGTGAATGCAAGTGTGGTCTTGTTTGGGTTTAATAAAATGGGGAGAATCTTGTCAGAATAATGAGTGGAGTATTTAAAAGCAAGCATTAACTCTAACTGGGTTCTAAGTGTTGAGGGTCAAATACTGCATATTAGACCCCATTTATTACCTGAATTCACGTACATAATGCCGTTTAATGGCCCGTTTTGCCGTGTTTGTGATACAGGGTGTAGTTGAAAGCATGAAATGCAAAAAGTTGCTAAAAGTATGAATTTAACACTCTGTTGACGCCACAGGCAAGGGACACACTCCAGGGGATCAAGATTGACAAATATACACGGTCAGAAATTCGAGAAAAGTTAGAAATTGAAGCTCAAGTGGCCTGAAGGACGTCCAGAATGCAAGATCACGAGGTTCCCACCATCCGTTCGGCTCGAAACTTCATACGTCGCCTGAGGACCATAAATTAACCGTACATATAAAATTTCAGCCATTGAAGATCTCGGGAAGTGCCCCAACTGACAGATCAGCCCATAAACCGTTGATTCTGGGCCCACCTGATATCTGGAACTGTCTCAAAATTATTATTGACGCCTTAAATAAGGAGTCAAAACAGATGGACGGTGCAGATTTCTCTAAAACATTGCAATGGACTCCATATGAAATGAGTGTGTACAGTACACATGTGCACTCGCCGTGCACCAAAATTTCCAAAAGTCGGTCAGCTGCGCTGACCGACGTTTCCGTCTACAACTCAAAAAAAAAAAAAAAAAAAAAAAAAAAAAAAAAAACTTGCAGCGGACGCACGGCGCTGGCCGTTTTTGCGATCAGTTGTGGGCCCCACACGTGCCCCATAAGCTCAATCCGATCCATCCACCGTGTAGAGGGCTTCGAGCACTACAAAACCATGTTATCACTTTTTACCCATGCGTGCACACGTGTGAGATACAGAGGCCACAAAAGGGCTGCTCGGTAGCGTTCAAAACTGATTCTTTTATGATTTCTTCTCTAGGACACGTCAATGGACGTTCAAAACCACCCATTCTTGACTGAAATTTCGTTCTGAATCCAATGGATGGGGTGGATTTTCCAGAAAATGCTTCTGTGGGGCCCACCGACCACAACAGCGAAATGGTGCGAAAGGTTTCGCACATCCGCGAAAACCGACTTTTCTGGACGGTTTTGGCCCACCATCTTTGATCATATGGCAGATCTGAACCGTCTATCATGTAGAGGACCTAAGAAAGTACTAAGGGACGGTATTTCTTTGGAATTTGAGCGAGAAAAGTGGCGTGTTTCATGGTACCAAACTCGGCTGCGAAAATTGCACTCCGTGTCCTGCTACAACTCTGTCACTGACTCCAGCCTTCCAGCAGCTATAAAAAGAGGTTTTTGGACGTGGGGAGCATTCATTGAAGGTCTTGGGAGAAAGAACAGAGGGCTCGAGCTTGGGTTTCAACGTGGGCAGAGGAGAGAGAGAGGAGCTTGGTTTTTTTCTTTCCCTTTTCTTTTCCTTTTCTTTTTCTCTTTATTTATTTGGATTGAGCTCATCCATGGTAGGCTAAATCCTCCTAGCTAGGGCTAGGAGGTGAAGCTTGTAGTGAGATGAGAGATTATATGCTTTTAATTTAATTTTAATTTTTGAATTGAAGTTGGTTTTAGTTTGATTTTAATGGAAATATTTTAGGTTTTTAATGGTCTATTGTGACTGAAATTACAATGGGTCTGCAATGACTTTTAATATTCCCATTCTCTTTAATGTTTATGACGTTAGGAAGCCCTGTTGTTCACCATAGTCTCCTGGGCATGGTTGGATGACGGTACCCTTCTTAACCTTCATACATATGATTGGTTGGTAATTAGTTTAATTCTGTTGTTTGCCATAGTCTGTGGGCATGGTTTGGTGATGGAATCCATTCTAATTCATACACCTTTCATCTCTTTGAAAACTAGATCAACGCCAGTTCAGTAATTTCCATGATTTTTGATGCAAGCATAAATTCTCCCTGATCTCTACAAGTGGATCCTCTGAATCCCTAGTTCCCTTCTCCTGATTTCTCTCAAGTTTAGATAATTATTTCACCATTATTTCTTAAATTACATTCAGTTTAGATTTCATCTTAATCTAGTTCTAGTTCTGGTTAGTTTTAGATAACGTACAAGTTTCAGTCCCTTGGGATTCGACCTCGGTCTTACCGAGTTATTACTACATCACAACCCTGCACTTGGGGAGTGAACAAGTTTTTGGCGCCGTTGCCGGGGATTGTCGGCTACGTTTTTCTGAAATTAATTAGTTTTAGGATTAGTTTAAGATTATGATTTTTACTAACTTCAGTTTTAGGTTTAGATTTTTTTGATTTTTTTTTAACTAACTTGTCTTTCCTATTTTGTAGGATTCTGAGATAGAAACTTCTTATTTGGTGATATCTTTTCTAATTTCTTTATTTTTTTTCTATTAGGATTTTTAGAAATTTTATAATCGTAGACTAACTGTTTTAGAAACTAACTTGTTTTGTTTTTTTTTCTGCAGGATCTTAACATAGGAACTTCTTACTTGGTAACACCCTTCTAACTTCTTCTCTTTCTTTCCATATTTCTATAGGACTTTTCTTTTGTTCTAGGATTAGACTCAGAGTCAGGGTTCTACCATGGAATCGTGGGTACATGCATACGCTGAGATGGATAGGAGATATTGGGGAATGCCCGAGGGTTGTGGAATTCAACGTATACCTCAAGATTTTTCTCCATCACAAACAGACATTGAGAACCGACTAGAACGTTATCTTCCATCGGTTAATAGGGCTGTATACGATCGTAATTATGGGAATGAGGATTATTATCAGCCATCATATTCTCCCATATATGATCAGTATGACTATAACCAGTGGAAACATCAAAGCTGTGAAGATGAACCAATAACATGTTATAATGATTATTCTCTTGGATCCCCTACCTTTGAAATCCATCCAGAAACGATCCAAGAGGATTCGTATCAGCGTAATCTTTCAGCCTGTCTTGTGGAAATGAGAAAAGTAATGGAAACAATGAAAGGACTCGATGCGCATCTTGATAGGATAGAGGAGGCTCGATCATCCCAGTCACGACCTAATCTAAAAATACAATGCGAAGAAAGTGATCCGCACTCACTTTTAAAAGAATCTGGAATTTGGAATGAGGAGTTGGATTCCGTTAATGAGCATGTGGTTCAATTTTCCGATGAGTCAATCTCGATGACTGTCCGAAAGAATGGTGAAGATACATGGGTGTCTTTTAAATACATTGATGATGACACAGTTTCCTTACATGACACACAAGATTTCAATGATGAGGAAGAAGTTAGTTTATGCAAACCTCAACCCATGTTAGGTGTAGAATGTGAGGAAAGTGATCTCATCCCGAATGTGCACTGCACTGGACTAGACAATGATGCGTATTGGGATGATGGTCATGAATGTGCAGCCCAAATTCTCCCTGAATCAATCTCAAATCTGGTCCAGGTCAACGATCAAGACGTGCACGAAGTGATCGGTCAGGAAGATCTACTCCACTCATCTGACATGCCTGATTTAAATGTGGAGAATGAACCTCTTACAACCGACTCTTCTAACTCTTGTGAGACATGTTTAGACCACTCCCTTGAATTGAATGATGATATGATTCGGGAGGAGGAGTTGCCCGCTACGACTCTGGAATTTGAAACCACTCAGTTGAGGCCACCATCTGAGCTGCAAACAATTGAGAATTCAGTGCCTCAATTGAGTAATTTCAATGAACAGAGTGATCACATCAATGCTTCACTTACTGATTTTCAATCTATCTGTGCAGGACTGGAGCAAGAGAGCGCACCTCCATCCACTTTCAAAGATGAGGGATTCTTTGCGCAGATCATCACAAGCCACAAAAACGAGTCACGCGCATCTGAATTTCCCAACTCGTGGGATTGCTTGGCACACTTTGCGGTTTCAAACGATCCCATGTTAAAAGACAAAGTGGATACCTTGCGAGACAACATCTCGGTAGTCATCACTGACCAAACGAACCCTTATTCTGAAACCCTCTCTTCCCCTGATCCTAAACGTCTACTAGTAAAGGAAGAGGAGCTGAATCTAAACCCGAAGTTTGGAACTTCGGAATATGTTGAGACTACATTACTTTTTAAGAAGTTTTCTAAACTTTATTTACTTGTAGTCTTTGATTCACCATGCAATACTAACGTTGAAACTTCTTCTGTCTTAGGTGAATCGTATAAATTATGGATACCTCAAGCAATTCAATGGAAGATTTTTTATGAGGTACATAAGTCTCTCTGGAAAGTCATGCTCCAGGGCGCCCAAGCCTATTGCAAAAAAGGTTTTTGGATGATCTTGTTGAGGAGCTTACTAAGAGACTTATCAAGATATTGGCCGGAAGGAGAACCTTGCGGTGTGATCGATTCAATGTTTGTGGGTAACATTACTGCAAACCCTCACGAGACTACAACTCGTCCACTAGGGGTAACCTAGGGGTTTAAAGGCTTGTTGCATACGCTAAATGCAATCGAGAGCACCTGCGAAAGTGGTATAGATAGGATTTTATTTTTATTATTTTTGTTCTGCTTTCTCTCTCATGCTGACAAGCTTCCATGCCGTGATCTATTGGAAACTCTCTTGATTCGTTATTCAGGTACTATCTTCTCATCACTTCTCATTTACTTTCGTTGTCCCATGTGCATTGCATGCTCATATCTTTTACATTGAGGACAATGTAGATTTTAGGTTGGGGGTGGGGGATTATGTAACCTAATCAGTATTTTCTTGGTCTTGAGCAACAATTGTGAAAAAATTTTGAATTTTTCTGAAAATTTTTATGAATTCGAAGTGATTTTGACAGATATCCCTAATTTAAATTTTCAAGGTACATAATGGTGGATTTATGACTCTTGGATTCCGTATCTGTTAGATTTCATAGTTAAGTGAATTATTAATCCATGATTAGAAGTTGTAAACATTGATTGAATCATGATTTCAGGACACGTCTTGCTTACACATTAAGATTTCAGTTCCATATCGAAGGATTAACTTGGTAATCACTAAGCACGAAGGGAACCAGTCTGAAATATCTTGCCATCAGGGTATAAAAATTGAACAGGTTGAGCAATTAATCTTCACCATGGGTTTGCTCCCTACAGGTGAAGGTTTGATTCCCCAAGGTTAAACATTCAAAAAAAAATATATATATATATATATATATTTTTTAGGTAATTGGTCTTTTGCCATAGGTTTGCTCCCTATTGGTAAGGATTTAATTCCTCTTTTTGGCATGACTATTAATGAAAAAATAAAAAGTTGAAAAGATCAAAAGATGAAATTTATGAGGCAAGTTTGGTTATCATGAATTCTCTTGCTGGTTACCAATGAGATCCTGAAATAACAAATTCAATCTTAATATGATTAGCTGAGATTACACTATACATCCATGGATCTCAATGTTTAAAATTTTTCTAATTGAAGGATTAATGCTTTACACTTGATTATGAAGTCTACGGTGCGCTTGAGCTCAGGAGAATACAATTTCTAACATTTATAAATATTAAATTTCTCGTATTTTGTTCAAAATCTCACTTGATTTCATAGAAAGTTCTCCTATAATTCTCAACTTATTTTTCGCATATTTTGCTCGGGACTAGCAAAATGCTGGTTGGGGGTTGTGTTGAGGGTCAAATACTGCATATTAGACCCCATTTATTACCTGAATTCACGTACATAATGCCGTTTAATGGCCCGTTTTGCCGTGTTTGTGATACAGGGTGTAGTTGAAAGCATGAAATGCAAAAAGTTGCTAAAAGTATGAATTTAACACTCTGTTGACGCCACAGGAAAGGGACACACTCCAGGGGATCAAGATTGACAAATATACACGGTCAGAAATTCGAGAAAAGTTAGAAATTGAAGCTCAAGTGGCCTGAAGGACGTCCAGAATGCAAGATCACGAGGTTCCCACCATCCGTTCGGCTCGAAACTTCATACGTCGCCTGAGGACCATAAATTAACCGTACATATAAAATTTCAGCCATTGAAGATCTCGGGAAGTGCCCCAACTGACAGATCAGCCCATAAACCGTTGATTCTGGGCCCACCTGATATCTGGAACTGTCTCAAAATTATTATTGACGCCTTAAATAAGGAGTCAAAACAGATGGACGGTGCAGATTTCTCTAAAACATTGCAATGGACTCCATATGAAATGAGTGTGTACAGTACACATGTGCACTCGCCGTGCACCAAAATTTCCAAAAGTCGGTCAGCTGCGCTGACCGACGTTTCCGTCTACAACTCAAAAAAAAAAAAAAAAAAAAAAAAAAAAAAAAAAAGATTGCAGCGGACGCACGGCGCTGGCCGTTTTTGCGATCAGTTGTGGGCCCCACACGTGCCCCATAAGCTCAATCCGATCCGTCCACCGTGTAGAGGGCTTCGAGCACTACAAAACCATGTTATCACTTTTTACCCATGCGTGCACACGTGTGAGATACAGAGGCCACAAAAGGGCTGCTCGGTAGCGTTCAAAACTGATTCTTTTATGATTTCTTCTCTAGGACACGTCAATGGATGTTCAAAACCACCCATTCTTGACTGAAATTTCGTTCTGAATCCAATGGATGGGGTGGATTTTCCAGAAAATGCTTCTGTGGGGCCCACCGACCACAACAGCGAAATGGTGCGAAAGGTTTCGCACATCCGCGAAAACCGACTTTTCTGGACGATTTTGGCCCACCATCTTTGATCATATGGCAGATCTGAACCGTCTATCATGTAGAGGACCTAAGAAAGTACTAAGGGACGGTGTTTCTTTGGAATTTGAGCGAGAAAAGTGGCGTGTTTCATGGTACCAAACTCGGCTGCGAAAATTGCACTCCGTGTCCTGCTACAACTCTGTCACTGACTCCAGCCTTCCAGCAGCTATAAAAAGAGGTTTTTGGACGTGGGGAGCATTCATTGAAGGTCTTGGGAGGAAGAACAGAGGGCTCGAGCTTGGGTTTCAACGTGGGCAGAGGAGAGAGAGAGGAGCTTGGTTTTTTTCTTTCCCTTTTCTTTTCCTTTTCTTTTTCTCTTTATTTATTTGGATTGAGCTCATCCATGGCAGGCTAAATCCTCCTAGCTAGGGCTAGGAGGTGAAGCTTGTAGTGAGATGAGAGATTATATGCTTTTAATTTAATTTTAATTTTTGAATTGAAGTTGGTTTTAGTTTGATTTTAATGGAAATATTTTAGGTTTTTAATGGTCTATTGTGACTGAAATTACAATGGGTCTGCAATGACTTTTAATATTCCCATTCTCTTTAATGTTTATGACGTTAGGAAGCCCTGTTGTTCACCATAGTCTCCTGGGCATGGTTGGATGACGGTACCCTTCTTAACCTTCATACATATGATTGGTTGGTAATTAGTTTAATTCTGTTGTTTGCCATAGTCTGTGGGCATGGTTTGGTGATGGAATCCATTCTAATTCATACACCTTTCATCTCTTTGAAAACTAGATCAACGCCAGTTCAGTAATTTCCATGATTTTTGATGCAAGCATAAATTCTCCCTGATCTCTACAAGTGGATCCTCTGAATCCCTAGTTCCCTTCTCCTGATTTCTCTCAAGTTTAGATAATTATTTCACCATTATTTCTTAAATTACATTCAGTTTAGATTTCATCTTAATCTAGTTCTAGTTCTGGTTAGTTTTAGATAACGTACAAGTTTCAGTCCCTTGGGATTCGACCTCGGTCTTACCGAGTTATTACTACATCACAACCCTGCACTTGGGGAGTGAACACTAAGCTTTTAATTTAAAGCATCTCTTGTCAAACTTTTGTATGCAGTTCAGTCTGCTTCTCATTCAATAGAAGATCATTTGTTTTAATCATAAAAAAATCATTTGTTTATCCAATTCACTTGGCTGCGGATATCACACCAACTCAATTGCATTAGCTAATTTTTGCACCTCTTAAGTTGTTGCTATTCTTGCTATCCCGAGTTCCTAGAAAGCAAGAATTAGCTAGTCGTGAATCTTTGAGCTAGCAGTGCCTTATGTGATTTTTTCCACTCATTTTGTGGACTGCAATTCTCATTGTGTGTCAGTGCATCATCAACCAGGTATATACTATATATACATGATTAAATGACTACAATATACCTGTTGCTGTTCTTGCTATACTGAGGTCCTGGTACGAAACATGTAGTCAGTCACCAATTTTTGAGCTGGCAGGGCATTCGTGATTTTTCCAACCATTTTGGCTACAATTCTCCTTGTTTGTCAATTCATCATCAACCAAGTAAATTTACATGATTATATGTCTACAATTCTTTTAGAGCCTTAGATAGTTGTAGCTCCGATTGGAGTCCTCCCACTTGGTTGGGCTCTGAAAAGTTTTCTAATTTATATATCCATATTAGAAATCGTCTAATGCAGGACAACTAAATATTTTAGCTAAAAATGCCACCCCACTCGAGCCCGGTGTTAAAATGTCCCTGCATTAATGACCCCCAGTGAGGACTCTCAAACACGAGACCTCTTGCCTTGATACCACTTTGATGCAGGACAACTAACCACTTACTTTAAAAGCTCGAATTGATAGAGCGTGATGAATCAATCCCTTTATCTCATAGCTCAGGCCTAACATCCTATGGGTTAGGTCCTTGGTCAAACCCCCCTCGTGCCTTGTGGGCCCCACATCACATGGATTTTACCTCACATGAGCCACCCACCTCACACCAGTGGAATCCGCCTCACACAGGCCACCCCACTTGAACCCAGTGTGAAAATGCCCCTGCATTACCGTCACTTTGATAAAAGTGGATCTGGCTAATCTCGATAGACATGCTTGCCCATTACTCCAATTTCTTGAATGACAATACAAGGTTCTATTTGATAGTTGATTCCAAGAGGTAGCTAGAAAATTTTGACTACGTCTTAAGGTTCCAAACATAATGATTTTAAAATTTGGCTTATTTTTTAAAGATTGCGGAAAAAAAATCATTGAGAACTACAAAAGAGCTTACAAAAGAGGGAGCCTTTGACTACAAGACTATGGAGGTTGGTCCCTTTTTAGTGGAATCATTTGCTATAAAATTTAACATCCCCATGAACATGGGAGAGGGCAACTGAGGTGGTTTCCTTGAACTATTTGATTTCTTGTACTCATTCACAAGGTGCCAAGTGTAAGCATCGGAGGAGTTTATCCATCGAATAGCATTAGCCGAATTGCGTCAATAATAGAGGGAGGGGATTTGGTACAACCTGGTTATCAAGTTAATGAGATCTCGATACTCAAATTGCAAAAAAATTAAGAGAAAGTATACCCACAAGCAATGTTTTAAGAAAAAATTGTGACTTTAGACGCTAACCTTTTATCCAGTGTGATTTGTCAACATCTCAGAAGCTTAAGTTACCAAAATGGACTTTAGGACGAAAGTGCCCCTTCTTTTCAGCAAAAGGCAATTGAAAAGTCTGAAAAGTAGGGGTATTTTGGTCCTTAAATTCTTTATCCGTACGTGAATAGTCTATATTGGTAAGGTATGTTTTAGATGGGTGAAAAAAAAAGCTGAAGAAAAGGTGATGTCTATAGTGATAGAAAGCCCATGTTTTTAATACCGTTATTGCATAATGTATCGCACCCTTGGGATATGGATACATGTTGGTTATGGCATAGGATATATTGGTTATATCGCGTACTGTATCGCTGTTATTGGGAAACATGGGATCATTGGGAAATTGGTCGATTTTTTTAATGAAACTTCAGGGATTATTGAAAAAGACATCAATACACACTTAAAAATCAAAACATTACAAAAAAGTGCACATAATAGGGGTTTCCTTTGTATGGAGTCCTAATATATGCGCTTTTCAATTGAACTGATGCAAGTATATTCAAAGTCTATTCATAATTTATAAGTTTAAGAAGATATGTATAGAAACACAAGAAATACATTCAAAAGTGTAACATCCTGAAAATCGGGGGTCGAGTAGTAACTCAACACCCGAGTTCCAAAACATCACTTATGCAACATAAATGCTTATGATTGAATGTTGTCTATGTTAGTGTATTAAACATGAGTGGGATTAAGCCAAAACAGCATATCATACTCTAGAGACAGTTAAATTATACAAGCGGAAGACTGTGATAGTATATATAACATATATAAACTGTTGTAAGTCTCCAGAGTGTGAACATGTTACCAGGTTAAATATATACATGTATACTCCAAAAATGAACAAAAAGAATATACATGAGTGCTCCAAAAGTGTAAAATGACAAGTGTCATAGCGTCTAATCAACCTCCCTGTAATCCCGTCGATCAGAACACGGTCTACATAGACTCGCCTGATAGCTGCCTATAGGAGAAACCCTCATCATCATGAAAGTCTGGCTCCGCTTCACAAGCAGCGCTATCATCTGAAACTAAAAGAGGGACTGGTTGGTGTGTACAATACCGTCCCGTAACGTGGGAGTGAGTGATCAACTCAGTAGAATCATATAGCAAAGGTTAACATGTTATCAATTCAGGCAAGCAGTAATGATAAAGCAAGCAAATCAAACATTTCTAAATACTGTGATTAATGCAAGGATGAGATACAATAATAATGTATGCTCTCTCCAATATACTCCCTCATATGACACCATCTTATGTTCGCGGCATGCTTTCGTCCTTCAAGTGCTTCACATCTTTCAGGCACATGCAATGTGATATGGGCATGATTACCGAGTTGTCATTAGTCCTTTTCATACAGCAGAATTGGAAAACTAAGGTACTTCTCTTATATCATTCCCAACAAAGATCCTGTTTAGGGTCGTCACTCCTAGTAGTCTCATACGATGATATGGTTTTAGGTCGCTGCAAGGGATGTCAGGGCTGTTACACGCACTCGTTGCACCGCTCCCCCATCACCTTATCAATACAGGCCTAGTTTACACTCTGTTTACTACGGGAAGGCTCGTCGCCTCTTGTAAGCCCCGTATCCTAGACCGTACCGTTCCATAGACTTCCGCGGTCATACCGGTCGAATTTCAGAAACCTTCGACCCTTAACCAATATTTGCGTGCGATCCTGATTCGTATATCGTCAACCCGTATCGACTCAACCCAAGACCTTTACCATAACGACCGCGCCATCACTGCGGTTCCGATGCCATGACTTGTGCGTCGAGGCGATACCCTGGTCAAGAGATGTGGGCCAACGTTCGGTGCGAAGAAAACGCCGTGTGTTGTGAAACCCAAGAGAATCTCTACGAGATGTCACATCAATCCCATCAATCCATTAATCCATCACATGTCAAGTACATGTCAAGTACACATCACCTTTCACCCATTCCCAAGCAACCACAAAAGTCAAGAATTTCTTGCAAGCCCATACCTCTCTTACACCAAAAGCCCTCAAAGTCAAAAAGTTCTTACACCACCTATGCTTCTCTTACACAAATAGCCACAAAAGTCAAGATTTCCTTACACCCATCACTCACCACATTGATCACCCATCTCTCTCTCCCTTTACAACCCTCTCTCTCTCTCTCTTTCTCATTTTCAAACTCAAAAAATCTAAGGAGAGAAAAATTCATACGTATGAGCCTCTCCCTCTCTTTTAAAACTCCAAGTGTGGCCCACCTTTCCTACCCCATGATCTTCTATCCTAGCCATTCATTCCTTATCTCATTCGTTGGAATCGAAACTATGGAGCTAACGAACCCATAGGAGCAAGAAAATCGAACGGTGGGTGCTCCTCTAGATGCAAAAATCTGATTTCTATAGCCTAAATATTTTCTTTCTTTCATGAGGGAAGTGTAGGACCCATCAATCAATGGTGGAGATCCCACACAATCCCATGGTTGTGGCCTAATGTCCTACCTTATGCATGCATGATCCATGCATAAGGCCTTTCTCTATGGGCCCCATCATGGTAGTTTTCTTTTATATCATATTATGTTTGGGTCATCTAGACCTTATAACCATGGTGGGGATGGCATCCTCACCATGCATTTTAATTATAGGCCATGCATGTGCAAGATCCATGTCGTAAATGTAAATCTATGTATGATGTGCGGGTGTGATTGATCTTGGGAGGGCTCAATAGTGGCGGAGCACTTTTCCTATGGCTGGATTGTCCTTCTATCTCTCTTTTTCCTCATTTTATTTTCTGATGTGTGTGGCCCATTTGGTGGGCCTAGGACATCCAGAAATTTCAGCAAGGTGGGATGCCCAAACTGCCCATTGTTTGATTTTGGGTGTCCTACTTGCTACCTTAATGATGCATGCAAGGTGTGTTGGCCTTAGATTATGACATGGACATTTTTGAGGCCCACTAAGGAATGTCAAACCATCCTCCATTAATGTATTTCCCTTTTTATTTAACTTATATAATAAATTTTATCTAAGTACATGTTGCTGTCCAGAATTTTCTGGACAGTTTCTGGTTATTTTTGGATCAGATTTTGGGACTGTTTGGGGGACTATTAATACCTATTAAATATACTTTTATGAAAGGTGGGGATCTCATCTTGATGTCCTCCAAATTTTAGCCCCAACTGACCTTCATTGGGGTCCCAAAGGTGTGGTCCAAGTGAGGTGGACAGTCTGGATTTTCTGTACTGTTCCAGCAACATTCCACCATGGACAATTGGATTTTTAAAATTTATTAAAATACCTATGGGGGGGTGGCCTACTTATGGTGGGACCCACCTACAAAATTTTGGGGCCAATGGACGCCTGTACACACCATGGTGGTGGCTGGACCGGCCCATTATAATATGGTGTCCAGATCAGTCCGATTTTCGGGACAGATTGATTTATTTAAATGAATTAAAATATTTATAGATGTCCAAAAATTCTGATATTTTTTAGAAGCGTGCTCCACTTATGTTAGGACCCACCTACCAAATTTCAGGGCCAATGGACCCCTGTACACACCGTGGTGAGGGCCGGACTGGCCCACCACGTTGGGACGTCCAGGTCTGTCCGATTTTTTCTGGACAGTGTGTTTTGTTTAAATTAATTAAAATACTTGGAGATATCTAAAATGTATGAAATTTTGTGGGGGTATGGCCCACCTATGGAAGTATCACTCTGTGAAATTTCAGCCTCAAATGACCCCGTTTCGGTATCCAAAAGAATGGGTCAAGATGGTTGGACTCCCAGATTTTTCTGCTGTGCAGTCCAGCAATATGCCTTGATAAAAACCATAATTCAAAAATATTTCTTTTGATGGTGGGCCACCTTTTTGGGTTTTCTCTCATTGTATGCATGATGAGGGACCTTGGCCCTCAATTTTCAGAGTTTTAGAGGCCTTGAACCCACTCCAATGGAGTGCCCAAATTTAGACAGCAACATGTTATAATTATGCTGTCCTTGGGCTGAAATTTTGAGGAGTGGGGCCCACCATATTATAAAGATCTTAGAGGAAATGATTTATACCTTTAGTTCCTTAAATGTTGGGCTTAATGAATGCACTTTTGAGGCCCACCACAGTTGAATTTAATTGGGTCCATGAATGTAGCTAGTTGTTGAACTATTTAAGGCCCATAGAGTGGACCCATTTGATGTGTTCCAAGGTTTATGGGATTGGACCCATTTGATGTATTTTAAAGCCCATGGGATTAGGCCCATTTGATATGTATAAGGCCCATGGGTCGAGAACCATTTGATGCAATCTAAGGCCCACGGGTTATGACCCATTGCAATGCACATAAGGCCCATTGGTGCGGCCCATTGATGTGGCCCATTTGATGAGTAAAAGGCCCATATGACATGGCCCATTTGATGTATTTAAGGCCCAATAGGGTGTACCTAAGGTCCATTGCAATGCTTGATCCCAACCTGGTTTACGTAATGTTATTCACTATGGGCCACACCTTGGGAGCAATGTTGGTTTGACGTCCACATTGCGAGTATAATGTTGGTTAAATGTCCGCATTGCGACTCTCCCTAGGGCCCATTGGTAGGCCCGTACTTATTGTATGCAAGCCGTCTAGGCCAGCTGCGTTGTAAGGATAGGGCATTACTTTATAACATGCTTAGTATAACTCCATGACGCACAGCCCATTTGTATCAGTCCATTTGATCGGCCTGCTCGTATCGGCCATTTGATTGATTTAGCCCATATGATTGATTAGACCCATCTTGATATATTTGTGGCCTGTTGCTAAGGCCATATATGAGGCCCGTTGTTGAGGCCCACCTTGATGTGTATGAGGCCCGTTGTTGAGGCCCACCTTGATGTGTATGAGGCCCGTTGTTGAGGCTCACCTTGATGTGTATGAGGCCCTTTGTTGAGGCCCACCTTGATGTGTATGAGGCCTGTTGTTGAGGCCCACCTTGATGTGTATAAGGCCCGTTGTTGAGGCCCACCTTGATGTGTATGAGGCCCGTTGTTAAGGCCCACCTTGATGTGTATGTGGCCCGTTGTTGAGGCCCACCTTAAATATATGTGAGGCCCGTTGTTGAGGCCCACCTTAATGTGTATGAGGCCCGTTGTTGAGGCCCATCTTGATGTGTATGAGGCCCGTTATTGAGGCCCACCTTAAATATATATGAGGCCCATGTTGCAAGACCCATTGTGATGTATGCAAGTCCCATGGGTTATGGCCCATTGCAATGTATGTAAGGCCCAATTGGTGCGGCCTATTTGATATATTTATGGGGTCCATGTCATTAGGCTCATCCTGTTGTATTGGTGACCCGTCCATTGAGGCTCACCCATGGTATATATTTGAGGCCCATGTATAGGGCCCACGTGTGGTGTATTTAAAGCCTATGGGTTGTGGCCATAGTGATGTATATTAGGCCTATGTGATGTAGCCTATACTGATGTGTATTAGACCCAGGTATGTGACTTACCTGCGAAGTATATTTGAGACCCATTGTGATATATCTGAGGCCCATGGGTGCGACCCATCCAGATGTATTTGAGGCCTATGGGCAAGGCCCATTGTGATATGTGTTAGGCCCATGACCAGGGCCCACCTGTTTCGTATATTTGGTCCTTGTGTGAGGCCATGTGCCCATTATATATTTGATTCTATGTGGGCCATTCCTTGGGGGCAATGTTGGTTAAAAGTTCACATTGTCAACGCCGGTTATTGATACCGTTTATGAGTTTGTGACATCATAACATCATGATACATGCCCATTCGCATCATCTGCATGTTTGTTATGAGATGTGATTGACCATTGCATAAGTCATTGGGCAGGATGATGTGAGACTCCCTAATAGGTGGAGATTATCTCACATGAGCGCATGACATGCGCAGGATTGATGCATGATTGGATTGTATGACTCATGCATCTTGCATTGTGTTGTGATTACTGTACGCCCTAGTGACATCAGGATCGTAGCCTCTACAGGCATATCGTGGATGGCCAGATGGGACACCGAAAATCTGTGCGAGCATCGGGCCGCCATAGATGGCCCTGGATGAAAATTCCTAAACACCATCTTGGTTCCAAAGGATGCTCTAACGTCTATACCGAGTGGGTAGATGAGCGTTGAGTGCCGATTACCAAATGGCTGCCCTCTCCACTATATCGTGGTCGGTTGGAAGGGGGTGCGGCCTTACCCGCCCGAGGGAGTAGGCATGGCTAGGCTGAGTTTGACCAGCTCGAGGAATGGGTCCGCTATTGGTGAGCCGGGTGGGTATTGACAAACTACTGACAGGTGGATAGTGGGGTCGTTTCCACTTACCCAGTTGTGCGCTTGATTGGGGCAGCAGGTCGTGTGAAGTGTAATAGACCCCGGTGATTTTCTCAGAGAGAAACCGTATTGATATGAGGACTGACATGATATTATGACACCCCGTCACTGTTTGCATGTGGGCGGGCGCACGTGTGCGGACGCTGATGTGGGCGGGTGTGATGTGGGTGGGGCTGAGGCCTGGGCGAGCTACCACACTGGGCGAGCTACTAGCGGTTGACGGGCTACTGTGCTGACAGGCTACTGAGTAAGAGTTACATACTCATTCATTCATCCATTCACTATCCACTCGGGCTGGTGGTGCGCAACTAATTCTTGTGTATCTTCGTTATGGCAAGGATTTCGGTTGGGCGCACAACTAACCTGAGATCAGGAGTTTACCACGTTGAGTCAGACTATCCAAATTTAGGTATGGGACTGGTTTGGATAGAGGTTCCTTGTGGTGGACCCCGTAGCCAGCGACACTACGTACTATCATCCCAACATCACACTCCAGCATGGTCATTCCATTAGCACCATATATTGCATATTCCATTACATCCTCGGCGTGTGACATTGTGAGTTATTATGTTTCTGTATTCCTGTGACTTAGATGAAAGTGATGATATTTGTTAGCTCTTTCGAATTGTGTATTGCATTATATCCTTGTCATTCGACATTTGATTATCTATAACTCACCATTTGCATAGTTGTCATATATTGCGTATTCTGATATTGATTGACTTATGGACTTGTTCATACTTTCACTTATTCTGTTATCGCATGATTATAATATTGTTGGTATTTCTGTTTACGCTGATAATTCCTGCTCTTATCAGTGTTTTTGCTTATTTAGACATTGTATGGTTTATGGATTAATAGTTTTTTGGTATTGTATGATCATGATATTGTATTGAATACTTGGCACTTACCTCGTGCACACACTTACACCACCCTCTAAGCTTTCTATAAGCTTATGCACGATAGATGCGTGCAAGTGATGTTAGGTTGTAGCAGCATTGAGCATGGAGCGTGCAGCTGTTTTTTGGAGCTTTGATTTTTACATATATATTTCCCTTTCAGCATTGTATTCAAATGATTATATTAGTGGATATGTGATGATGATGTTACTTTTATGATTTGGGTAAACTTGTGGTTATGCTTCTTACGAGATAAATGTACATTGGAAAATCCTCCTTGTAGGATCCCAGGATCGGAATTTGGCGTATGGGCGCTGGGAGCCGAGAATGGGGTACTACGGAGGCTGTCGGTAACGGATTCGGCGATCGGGATTCCTGTGAATCCGATTTTCAGATTTGGGGTGTGACACCTCTCCGCAGATTCAGAGTATGCTCGAGGTCACTACAAAGGGCTGTCAGGGCTGTTACACGCACTCGTTGCACCGCTCCCCCATCACCTTATTAGTGTAGGCCGACAGCTCGAATATAGTATCTCATACCACCATAATCGTCTCACGAGTCTAGATTGCTCACTGGTCACTACGGGGAGGCTCGTGGCCCCAGCGTACGCTGACAGCTCGACCACGGTGTCCCATACCACCATGCCCGACTCATGAGTCTTAGTGGATCAAGGTACCACAGTTATCAGGGTTATCACTGGTAAGTTCAGTACCCTAGGTTCAAGCAGTTATGACGAATACAAGGTGAACATACAACGGCCAATCGGGTTACTTGATAAGTCCGACTAGCACGAGCACACGTTGAATCGATCGACATGAAGTGCACAAGAACTTCGTGTGGCCTAACCACTGTCGATAACTCTAGTACGACTCCGGTTCGTCATACACATCCTTCGTGGCGAAATAAATCTCAGCCACGAATTCTAAACCTGTTACCGATTGCCTGGACCATAACATGGCCCCAAACACATTCCATTTCCACGAATAATCATATGAAACAGCTAAAGCAGTAATGAACAGACTTCAACTATACAATCACAGGTCCGATATTGTCCGCTCTAGGGCTACCAGGGCTATTGCACGGAATCGTTACACCACTCCCCCATCACCCTTCACGGCTTTATTTCTACAGTTTATGGAAATACAACTTAAACATGGAATTATTCATATGCATTACATAGATAAACGGACACTATAATATACAGTACATGGAGGAAAGCATACACATAGTTAAAGGAGTTGAGAATCATATCTCAACACCCTTATACATTACAATTTGCTAACTACTTACTCATTCAGACATTTTAACAAACACTTTAGACTACATACATCAACACACATGACGTATGTTGATCGCACAAGTATTAGGCCAAATCCTTTCACTAGGGAGTTGCCCCATTTGTAACACGCGTGCACCCACGACGGATAGTCACGGCAAGCATGAATCCAAGTTCCACATTCATTCATTCATTTCTACAAACACTTGGGCTACACACTTAGTCACATATACGTATATTTGCTGTGACGTGATTTTGGACAAGTCCTTTCACTAAGGAGTTGTCGCACATGTATTAGGCTTATCTTCACGACAAATAAACATGTTAAGCACAAATCCAAATTCCAAACATATTCAAACATTCCAACATATGCATAGAATACACTATATTCTACATAGTTCATGTAAACTCGTATTTTGCATGTGTAATAGTACCCACGTCAAGAATAAATCATTAACCGACATTGAAAGACTTGAAAACTATAACCTATACATCTAAAATCCGCACCTTAAACCAGAAAACGCATAACAGATGTGATTCAGACGATAAGTCTTTGTCAACGGCGAATAGGTTACCTAAGGCATGAAACAGGTTAGCTACAACATTACTTAGTCTATTCTAAGCTTCAAAACAGGTTAGGGTTTGGGTTTTCTTACCTAGGAACGAAGTCGGAGTCGTCGGAAAAACTATTAGATCGTGATAGTTAAGCACGTAGGATAGCTGGGTAGGATAGCAAGAAGTTCCTCCTACTTCTCTCACACTATCTCTTTTTTCTGTCTTCTCTCTCCTAGGTTTTTCCAAATTCATATGGGATGAGAGAATGAGGGTTTAAGGTCCTTATATAGGCCCAAAACTCTCCAAATTAGACTCAGGGCCGTGGTATACTTAGGTTATGTCCAAATACGAACTGTTCCGTCTCAACGGAGCACTTCTGGAGGTCCTGTTACTAAATGCGGTCGGACTTAAGCTCTCTAATATTGGATCTAGGTCAAGCATTAGTCTGGTCGGGTTTCCAGATCGACTGTGGCAGACCAGTTTCAGTTCAATGGTTACGGGAACTCGATCAGAGCTACAAGTACTATGACATGTAAGGGCCACCTATACTGATCCGAGGGTGAATTTGGGTCGAAATCTAACGGTCAGAACGCTTAAAAATAACGCGCAAGTAAACCGTTCCAGATTACTTTAAAATATATTTAATTTTCTAAAAATCTTCACTTTCTCTCTCTTCACTCCGGACTCAAGGAAATCGTCCCAGAGCATCGTTTGGACGTGATTTTCGCGGTGGTAGTTAAGTCCAACTAGGCAGTCATAATGGTTTAAGTTCATCTCTATCGGACTTTTGACGGGCAGTCCAGGTCCGATATGAAGTTTCAAAGTGCTCTCGAGAGCAACTAGGTTTAGAGATTGAACCTGGATTTTAGGATAGCGTAGCGTTACTGATTCTACAGGTTTTGGGTCTTACGGATCGTATTTAAAGTGGTTGGTGCTTGTTTCACAGGTAATCTAGTATAGCACTAGTTAATTCACGTTAAATTTCTAAAGAATTTCGTTCTAAATGATTTCTTTGGCTTTGAACTTGAGTTATGAGATGTTACCAAGGTGTTATGGTTGACCCATTGCCTAAGGACGTCTAATTTTAGGTTGGTAAAAAAATCCGAGGTGTTATAAAAAGCAAAAGAAAAATCGCTAGATCAGGTTCCGTACACGTTTAATTTTGTGTCTGGATACAAAGATTGCAGCTAATTTGCGAGAAATTGAGAAATTTTGATTTTTCTCAATTTTTTGCAACTTGACCAATCTTCCCCAAATCTCGAAATTGAAGTTCCAAATCCATGATTTTTCATGGAAAACATGAAGAATCATAGATTTGTAACCATTTAACACTGGTTTAACGTGATTTACAACAAAAACATGGATCAAAAATTGAAAATGCTTACTGGATCGAATATGAGGGATATATCAGCATTAGTGTGTTTTGTATCGCACATGTGGGATATAAGATATATTGTGGGATATGTCGACTGATATTGTCGTTATTTAAAACACTACCCACAAGAACAATGGAGTAGAGAGGGAAAGAACTTTATTGATGTCAATTTTCTTCTCTTACAAAAACTTTAAGAAAACTCGCACTTAAAAATATTCGAATGACTAACTCCTACACCACTACCCTCGTTATATATCCTAAATGAATATTTAATGAAAATCTCCTAATTAAAATATTAATTTTAAATCAAACACAATTTATTTTAATCCAATCTAATATTCCTTAATATGGTAAAAATCTGATAATAAAAAGCAAACATGGATAGTAATTATATCTCTAAAACCAGCCCATATATTCAATCACATCTTCAAATTAGCCCTCCATATCTCCCAAAAATAGTAAATTACAATACTTGATTTAGGCCCCCCTAATCAGTAAATAATCAACAAAAAAATCAGCACATGTTGGGCTCTACGGTGGGCTATGGGGCCTATGTCTTGCTGGGCCTGGATGGGCTTAAGTGTGCTAGGCACTACAGTGGGCTTGGATGGGCCTTAGTGGGCTGTGGGCTTGCATCATTCACCTCGAGTTGGAAAGAACTCGACTTCGATGAGTTGGATGCTTAATACAAGTAGTAGAAGTCCATGCTTTTATCAACTTTGTAGAGGAAAGACTAGAGGTAACCAGAAGAAGAGGGAAGCGCTAAGCATAAGCCAAAGAAACTTAGAGGTTGGAGTGAGCTACTTAATTTGGAGTGCTTTGTCAATTATGGTTCTTCTAGTAGAGATAATGACAACAAGAAGGGAAAAGCCTCTCGTACTATTGTACAATGAAGATCCTCTACTGGTATATGAGGGGGCTGGGAAGCTAAGAAAAAAGATTGCATGTAAAAGAGGTATGTAAAAGGCATATGACCCAGATTCTTGCTCTCTAGGAAACAAAGTTGGACACCTTTGACGATAAGATTCTCGGCCCCATTTGGAGCATCATCAATAAGGGGTGGTATGCATTGTATGCAGAAGGATCAAGGGTGGTATAGTGGTTGCGTGGAACAAAGCCTTCTGGTGCGGGGAGGGTAGTCAGATTGGATCTTTTTTGGTTTTGGTTGTGTTCAAAGACATTGGATACCAATTTAGATGGTTACTTACAACAATATATAACCCTTGCTTTCCAGTTCAAAGACATCTTTTCTTGACAGAGGTGAACTAGGTCGGAGCTTCTTTTAACCATGGTGCGTTGGGGGAGACTTCAACACCATCAGATTTGTGCATGAAAAACTATCTGAAGCCATAGTCATGAGTAGTTACCCAAAATGGGATGATCGATATCCTGATAGGTGTTTTGTGGGGGGGTGGGTTAGACTCTTGCTACCATTTGATTTGATTGGGTTAATAAGTACCCTTTTATTATCTTGTGCGGCTTGCCTAGGGCCACATCTGATCATCATCCAGTCTTAGTGGATTTGAGGGTGCATAGTTGGGGCCCAAAACCATTTGTTTTTGAACTCGCTTGGTTGTTAGTGGAAGACTTCTGTGCAGTCGTTAGGGATTGGTGGCTATCCTTCATCATATTAGACACTGTTGGTGTTCGCCTCGTTTTTCAATCACTTCCTTGGCACGAGTGTCTGTTTCTTGCGGGCGTGCCAGAATTGGGATTACGGTTCCAATTCAAACCGAACAACAATGACCTCGAGCGCCAAGATAGGCAGACACAATGTGTATGACCGGATTCTAAAAAGATCGGTCGCCTATTCAACCAACCGCTCAACGTGTTTAATGATTAGGCGATGGTTAGAGGGAGGGGTTCGTCCTCTGATGATGGGTTACTTCTTTGCCTTCTGTACGAAAGGACTTTTCAGTGCAGATAAAGTGAGAAGAGAAGAAATCCTTACAATTGGCTGCTATCAACTATTGAAGGATACTCCTTAGTAGTCGAACACGATTCAATGTTCTAGCAACAACTCTAGCTAAAGCTAAGGTTATTGACTATAGGGTTAACGCTACCGATTATATTACGGATTACACTATGGAATGTAATTGAGAAGTACACAAAGTAAATGATTATGCTAAGTAATGCAATTCACTTGAACGAGAAAAGAAAAAGTAACACTAAAGAATGTAAATTTGACAGGATAATTGAAAGATAATCGAAGATAGATTTGGTTTGTTTGGTTTGGCATGTGACGAATTATTTTGCTGCAATCTTCTTCTATTAAATGCTCTGATCCAACCATTTTGGTTTCTTTCCATGTTTTGATGGTTATGGTAACCGATCTCCACTACTTTGCTTCTAGATGTTTCCCACGTTCTGTATTCCCTTGAATCTTTCTTCAACCAATTAGCCAACGATTGTACACATTTCAACCATTAACTACCCGTTGCTTAGTTACTCGAACTCGGTCACATACGCATTGGCCTCCTCAATATAATTGATACGTTATACTTCTTTCCTCGCGATACAACCGTACATATTTTCATAAAATCTTCTGACGGCAGATCACACGTAAATGACCCTTATTGGTCGAAATAGGGCTCTGCCGGAATGGATACAAACATCGCCCCCCCCCCCCCCCCCGTCGCTCTCCTTTCGAAGAAAATGACAACGACGTTTGAAGTTTTACTAATGTTGTTTTAAATGCTCACACGTGTTACCCAAATATGAACCGCCTTCGACCATTATCGTTAGTCCCTGTTGTGTCGATTCGAAGTGTCGAATGATTTTTGAGCCAACGTGTGTTCTCAAAGAGCCGTTCTGTCGAAATAGGCTTAATTTCACAATAAATGCTGCTTTCCGTCTGTGTATATATATGCAATCTTGCGTTTGAATCTACTATACTTCCAGAATCCTTCTTTCTTTGTATCTCATCTTCTTACGAAATTTCTGCTACTTCCATCTCTTAGCAATGGCTTTTTCATCGTCCAACCCTACCTTTGATCAAAAGGATGTAAAGGCAATAGTGGATTTATTCGCTAGCAAGTTTACCGAGGAGATAATCTTCAAATCTCCTCTAGAAGAAGAAGCTTTTTGCCTAGGCCCCTCATTCTCTCCAGAAATCTCAGCCGAAGCATTACAAATCTTAGATCCGTTCTTTTCAATATGTCTAGGAGATAACATTCTCATCACGTCCGAAGCCATTCCCAATGTGGCCAACGCACTAAGAATGCCAAGATTGTGGCCAAAACCACTTCCAGGGTGGGAAGATTGGTTTGACAGAGTATTGACCCAACACAAAGATATGTGGAAAGACCTTGGTATATACGAATGTATCAAACTATCACTTTCTGAAGACTCACCCAACACATCTCTCCTTCTTGCATTATCGTCATTTTAGAGCACTTCCAGCAACACTTTCATGTTTGGTTGTGGTCCGATGAGCATCACCATTAAAGACATTTGCCATCTGATCGAACTTTTGCCCTTTGTAATGGACCAATGGTGTATCACACAAAGGCAAAAACAGGTCAATGCAAAACTTCTCCAACAAAACCGCCAAAGGGTACACTAACTTCATGAATGTCTACTGTAAGCTCGAAGGACCGGTTGAAGAAATCGAGCATCTCGCCTTTCTTCTCTTTTGGATTTGTCTTCATCTCTTATGCATCAACGCCGAGCAAGTCATGACCGAATACGTTACTTTAGCTGAATGCCTTGTTCAAGAACATCGAGTAGCATTAGCACCATTTGTTCTCAGCCATTTGTCTATGAAGTCAATGTCAAAGGATGTAACGTCTCGAAAAAATCTGTATAAAGACTCAAGTACCACCTCAGGCAAAAATCGCTAAGGACCAAATCCTTTAGAAATTAAACGAGACTTAACTAGTGTTAAACTAGATTACCTATGAAATTAGCCCTAATCACTTTAAATACGATCTGTAAGAACCAAACTAGCAGAACCATTGACGCTACATTACCCTGAAACTTAGGATTCATCTCAAAACCCAGTTGCTCTCGGGAGCATCATGAAACTCCGTATTGGACTTGGACTGAATGTCGAAAGTCCGATTATCCTGAAATTATACAGTTATGATCGTCTTGTTAGACTTGACAACCATCTCGAAAATCAAGTCCTAATAGTACCCAGAAATGTATAACTTGAGCCCAGAGCAAAGGGTGTGAGAAACACGAATATTTTTAGGAAATGAACTGAAACTTAAGTGAATTGAGTCGGTTCTCTTACAGGCCAAATCTAAGGATACAGACCGTCGGAGTCTGACCCAATTATACTCTCGAATCAGGAAAAGTTTCCAACACATGTCAGAGTACTCGTGGCCCTGATCGAGTGCTGGTGACCGTTGAACTGAAACTGGTCTGCCACGGTCGATCTGCAAACCCGATCGGACCGAAAATTTATCCTAACCTAGATCCATGGTCAGGGAGCTTAAGTCCGATGACATGTAGAAAAGGGGTCTCCAGAACAGCTCCGTTGGACTAAAACGACCAGTATTTGGCTATAACCTAAGTATACCTTGGCTCTGAGGCCATTCCCATCAGTTCTGGGCCTATATAAGGGTCTTAAATCCTTTCTCTCCCTTGCCATACGAATTCTCTAAAACCCTAGGAGAGAGAAGAGAAGAAAGAGAGAAAGTGTGAGAGAGAGTTGGAGTTTGTTCCTGGGATTCTTCCCTACTGCTCCACGTGCCGAATCAGTCCGACTGTATCGCTATCCCAGTGATTCCGTCTTCGTACTTGGGTAAGAAATCCTAACCCTAACCTGTTTTAGAGATTCAAATAGAATAGATGGTGGAGTAGCTAACCTATTCCCTGTTATAGGTAGTTGTGGTGCCGTAGACAAAGACTTAGTGTTTAAAATGAGTTCGTTACGAGTCTACCGGCGAAAGGTGTGGACTATAAATGTTTAGTTAGTTTTCAAAGCTTTCAATGTCAGTTAGTGATTTATGACTGACTTGATTGCTATCATGTGTGCTTAGATTTGAGGTTCCCCATATATTATGCATATATATAGGCTATGTTGATTTATAATGCATTCCATGTGTTTGTTGAAATGTTTGAATGAATATGGAATATGGATTTGTGCTTGCTATGATTATTGACTATAAATACATGAGGGTTGTGTATGTGGTAACTCCTATGTGAGTGAAAGGATTTGCCATAATGTGTTTTACTATTTTATTACATATATGTTAATATGTGTATTCTGAATGTTTTGATAAAATGCCTGAATGAGAAAATGCTTGCTTAAATGTAGGTAATGAGGATGTTGAGATAGGATTCTCAACTCCCTTATCTATAGTCACAGTTTCCTTCATGCAACCTATCTTACTACTATGTGATTTATGGATGAAATGCCTATGTCTGATAACATAGATTATATGTATTCGTTAAAATGCTTATTTGAGATTTACATTTAAATTAGTTGCTACATGCTGTTTTGACTAGTACATATGAATGCCTATTGCATTTAAAGTGTGATTGGGGCTACAATGTAGTCCAGGCAATCGGTAACCGGTCCTGGTTTGGTGGCTGAGGTTGTTTTGCCACACAAGACGTGTCCAATGAATCCGAGCCGTACTTTGGTTGTTGACAATGGTTAGGCCACACGGAGTGCTTACACTCTTCATTTCGACTAACTCGATGTGCGCTCGTATCATTCGAGCTTGTCAAGTAACCCGATTGACCCGATGTATGTTCATCATGTATGGACGCTACTGCTTGAATCTAAGGTACCAAACTCATCAGTGAAAAGCCCGTTTAACCTTGGTACCTCGATTCGCTAAGACTCATGAGCCGGACATGTTGGTATGGGACACTGTGGTCGAGCTGTCGGCCTACACTGGGGTGACGAGCCCACCCATAGTGACCAGTGAGCAACCTAAGCTCGTGAGCCGAATACGGTGGTATGGGACACTGTATTCGAGCTGTCGGCCTACAACTAGGTGACGAGCCATTCATATTGACCTCGAGCAAACTCTAAGTCTGCGCTGAGGTGATGAGCCTTTCCATAGTAACTAGACTATAAGCTAGGCCTGCATCGAGGTGACGAGCCCTTTGTAGCGACTTGGAACCGCAACCTCGTATGAGACTAGTTAGGACTGACGACCCTAGAATGGATCATTATTTAGGCAAATGATACAAGGGAGGCACCTTGGATTCCCAACACTGCTGTATGAATCAATCTAATCAAGTATTGACTAACATGGGCATGCACCGCATTGCATGTGCTTTGGCGAGGAAGAGCACTTTCGGGAGGTTGCCATGCGCGCCGTGAGATGAAGACGTTGAGGGAGTATAGGCGAGGGCATGCATCATTATCGCATACCATTCTTGCATTAACAAGAGTATTTAGGATATGATTGTTGTATTGCTTTATTATTATTGCTTGATTGAATTGATAACAAGTTAACCTTTGCCTTATAGCTCTACTGAGTTGATCACTCACTCCATGTTTTGGGACGGTATTTTAAACACCCATTAGACTCTGTTGTAGTTTCAGAGGATGACACAACTTATGAGGCGAAGCCAGACTTTGCAGATAATGAGAAGGTGTTCTCCTATATGCAGCTGGCAGGCGGGTTTATGTAGGCCTCGATTTGCGTAGACGGGGCTACAGGGGCATGGATAGATGACACGACACTTCATTATTTTGTTTATTTTGAAAACACACTTGTAATTACTTAACTTGGTGACGTTCATACTCTGAAGACTTACACTCACTTATACGGTTTATATACATATCACAGTCTTCTGCTTGCGTCATGTAAATGCCTTTGGAGTATGACATGTTGTTTTAGCTTAATTCCACTCATGTTTAATGCACTAATACGGACAACATTAGATCATCATTTTCTATGTTGCTCGACCCTCAATTTTCAGGGCGTTACAAAGGATTATACTTAGCAGGAGGACCTATATGGCTTGCACAGATGTGGTTTGCAACGTATTTTCGACCTCATCTTCTTAATCAAGAGCATATCGACCGATCGTTTTCCTCAAATGGCAATTGAATTCTCCACACTTTGTTTGAGAACAACATGGTCAACGAATACCTTGTAGGATTCTTCTCTCTTGAAATCCGATACCAATCAGTCCCTTATGCCCTTTATGAGGAAAAAGACTTACAAACTTGAATGGCTCACAAGACAATTTGATCCAAAAGATGAGTGCTTGACCAGTCAACTTCATCATGCTTGGACATGCTACGTTGTAGGCCGTGATTTGGCTTTTAACGGCACGATCGAGAAAGGCAAGAACTTGAAAGAAAGTGTTTGAGCAATATCACCCTTCTTTGTTTGCTTGTCAATTCGGTTTGGTGCCATACATCCCTTGTCCTCTCACTCACACAACTTTTAACCAACTTCCTTACGATCGGGTGATAGTGACCGATGAGGAGCTTTATAACTCTCTCTGCAAATCTTATCGTAAAGAAGTTGTCGTTCTACAGGTTCCAACCTACCCGGAGTCTCCTGAGGCGATGAGTAGCTTTGTAATATGATGGGATCGCTAGTATGTTAAGTTCTTGAGTTCTCGAAGTACCATAGAGCTTTCATCTCAGTTTTTCTCTCTACTGGGTCTGGTGGAGAGCAAGAAAAGAAATGCCCCTGCATCTCTAGGCACTACTGCGAAGATAACAACGGGAGTGAAGGCAAGATCAACCGCTGCTCCTCCCATTGCGACGGTTGAACCTCCCTACCCAAAAGTTTCGCAAATCACCCAGGAACATCTTGATATTCTTGCTGCCGCTCGACCGCAACAGATGGCTCCATGGAAAATTTCTAACTTGGGAGGTATCAATCCTCCCCCGAAACTTCCTATTCTTTCTTTCCAGCGCACAACTCCTTCCAAACTTCCTCTGACAATAAAACATCGACCACTGCTGAGACCTAGAAAGCCATCGAATACTTCTTCGGCCGAGGCCATAGCAGCCTTCGAAAAATATTTCAAAACAAAGTATTGGCCTCACCTTAGTATGGCAAACTATTCCCCAGAAATGGCCAAAGGCATAAAACGGCATGAGGAGGCTGATTTTAATAAATGTTGGAACAAATGGACTTAGGACAAATGACAACTGATATCAGCGATCCCATTGGTTGTAATTATGCTACCAGTTTCAGCAATGACGGCCCCATTGGCCGCAGCGGTGGTCACTCCCATGGTACTCAAGGATCGCATCCTGGCAACTGCAACTGTGGTATCTTTAAATTCAGATACCAAGACTAGCATATAAGACCTTCCCTCTAGCAGTCCGCCCGAGGTCAATACTGCCCTTGTTAAATCTAAGCATACACAACAAACTCCTTCCCCTCCCGCATTAGTCACATGACGAAGGATTTTGATCTCTCACACCCGTCCTTTCAAACTGGCCATCGTTCCATCATTTCCTTCATTACCTACTGCAGTCGAGGAAATCCTGACTCCAGCCAAATCTGTAGTAGCAATACCTGAAGGATCGGTCGAGACTGAAAGTGTGGCATCTAAGGAGGAAACAATAGTTGACACCTCCGCGGAAGTAGTTGAATAAGTCTTGCCTACGACTGCAGAACAACATTCGGTCGACGCTAAGCAACCAGTTGGAGTTATCTCGGTCAAGATCCCTGTTACATCGACCGAAATGGAAGTGGTTGGTGTAACTCCTCTTCTTTCCTCTTCAACCACTATTCTAGAGGACGATGCATCGACTTTTCCCACTTTTTCTCCTATCGACGACGTTCTCTCTTTGCTTGAAAGGGCTATCGCTGGAGATGTGTCTGCGACGACTTCTCCTCTCCACCATAATAGTCTCCAAAGCTGATAAGTCGAGTTACACGAGCTCCTTCGGAAAGGGTTGTCTGAATCCTTTAACGCTGAATTGATAGATAAAAGCGGCCAATTGGTTGATTTGGCGTATGTGCTATCTTAGTTAGATCCCACTTTGGCAACTAGGATACCATCTCTCTTGGAACTTCAAGGAATACTTAACAAGTATTGTCAAGCTAAGGCAATTGTCGCTGATCTCGAAGTGAAGACACGAGCGGTCGATCTCAAGAAAGCTAGTGCACAATAGGTCGCTCGAGAGCTTATGATCAAAACTGTTGCAGTGAAAGCTTCTAGGATGGGAGATTGAGTACTTAAGAGCTAAAATTGTGGCTTTGGAGGCCGAGC
The DNA here is from genome assembly GCA_037074715.1 of Magnolia kwangsiensis. Classification (NCBI taxonomy): domain Eukaryota; kingdom Viridiplantae; phylum Streptophyta; class Magnoliopsida; order Magnoliales; family Magnoliaceae; genus Magnolia; species Magnolia kwangsiensis. The sequence continues at coordinate 68,608,506 of CM073584.1, forward strand.
CGATTACGCTGAGACAGCATATGACAGACAAGCACGCAAAACATCTCAAGACTGGGTTCGAATGCTTACTTGATAGACCTTTCACCTAACATGGGTATCAGTTCCACATTTAATGTAGAAGATCTTGTACCGTTTCATGGACATTCCCCTAACCCTCACATAAACTTTGATGATGATGCCCCTGACCTGTCCCAAAATCCCTGGCCATTACCTGACCCCTCTCCTCAACCTTTACCATTCGTACCATCCATACCTATGAAAAGAGTGGAGATGAAGGATATCTTAGATGAAGAAGTAGTTTCCACACGACATGGCGGTTACTAGGAGTACCTTGTCAAGTGGAAAGACAAACCTTGTTAAGCACTTCTAAGAGACCCATTGTTTTTCTGTGTCGTCGGCTCTTAAATTCCTACTTAAGGTGGGATAAAACCACCTGGTACCTCACTCTGAAGACACCGTTCAACCTTCACCTCTTTTTCTAGAACTAGCTGGTACTTCAATGAACACAATGAACAATGGTTTTGTCATGCACCAAGTATCTTATACTGATAATTTGGTATATCAAGGTTGGTCACAAATTTTATTTTATTTTTTTGACGTATCAAATTTATGCATCTACTGATTATGCTTTTCTTCTCATTAGTTTTGTCTTGGCTTGCTTTCATGCTCCAATATAACTAACTTTTATCTTGTGCATTATTGATAAGTAAATCCTGCCCATTGTCCACCATGCTCATTGGGTGGTGATGGATGAACAATCCACCCGGTGTGCTAGTGGATAGTTTAAACAGAAAACAATAGCAACGATTCTCCAGCAAGCAGATGGGTGTTGTTGTTTCAAGCTGTACTGCTGAAATGTACACAATAATCTGGCAAACATAACAGCCCAATTGGTTTGAAGCAAATTTATTGTTTAAACAGAAAAAAATCATTAAAAATAAAATAAAATCCCATAGCTAGGTAGACTATTAACATGGCCTTCCAATTGAAGATAGTTTTTACCAAGTGCCCCATCTGTGGCGAGCTCCACCATGTGTGATTCCCATCATCACACTTGGGTCGTGTATAGTTTTAAATGGGGTCATGACAAATTTGGTGGGATGAGGTATCGTCATTCCTCCTTTTATTTGCTTTTTAATGCTTATATTGTGCTTCAATGCTGATGTGTTCTTTCTTATCTAATTGTTTAATCAAACATTGGGTGTTGATTTCTGACAGCTTGTTTTTGGTAGCAGACTGTTGAGGACAGTGGATTTGAGCGTTCTGTTTGCTCTACTAATGAGGTCAATTTTTGTTTTCACTTCTTAGGTTATTTTCTCTTAACCAGTGTTTGCTTTTCTGTTTCAAAGCAAAGATGTTAAGGAAATGGGCATTTAAATTGTTTTGGTGCATTTAAGAAGTTCCTTCACACTGGGAAGTGTTATATTTTAGTTATTTATGGTAACAATTTAGTTTTTGGCAATATCATGTTTCTGAATTAGAAGGGTTACAAATAAAATGAAAATCATCGTGGCCAACACAGTTGATTATTTTATTCCAACTTGGATCTAAAGAAAGAGTTCAAGTAGAACCAGTGGTGGAGCAAATGTGTTTATTTATTTATGTTTCATAACGACTCCACCTTAGCCGGAAGCACAGTTGTCTTCATTCATCTCGTCCCATGAAATACTGTACTGTGCTACTTCACTTATTGATATCTTTGTAACATGGTTACCAGTTTTCAAATTAAAAAATGCCAATTTTATTATGGACAAAGTTTCTGTTTTGTTACTTGTTATGGTTTATCTAAGGAGGTCAATGGATTGTGCATTGGTTACTTTTATTTGATGTTAGATTTATAGTGCAACTGGAATGCTGGATTGCTTCAAATTTGAAGTTTTGAGATTTATGACCTGGCATCTCATTCTTGCCATGATGTTGTTAGTTACTTAGTTTTAACATGTACCAGGGTATTGGGGACTTGCGGAAAGCAAATGAGGAGATTTTGAAACTGAAGGATGAAGCACAAGCTTACAAGGATCATATGTTACAGGTGCTTAGCAATTGAAGTGAATTATACTTTTTAGTGCTCCAAGGAATAGGATTTGGAATAGTGATAGAATCTTAGTGTGCACTGGCAGTACAAAGAAATAGCACAAGTGAATGAGGTGTCATTGAAACAGATGGAATCTGCTCATGAAAGATTCAAAGCTGAGGTATTTTCTGAACTCCTTTTGTATGAAAGATTATATTGCAATCCATCTTTACAATAGGCTTTTCTTTTCCTTTTCATGTTTTTTTTTTGCCAACCCCACAGCTGGGACAAGGACATGATGATGATGATGATTTACAATTCAGATTTTTTTCTTTTCTGGAACTGTTTATAACCATGTGTTTTTGAATTGGGTCTTCAAAACCCATATCGTGGAGGCGGACAAATTGAAGAAGTCACTAGAAGCTGAAATCCTTTCACTCAGATCAATGGTTTCAGAACTTGAAAGTGACGTTCTATCGATGATCACTGAAGCTGCTTCTGCCGTTGCAGAGAAAGAAGAGGCTCTATCTTCTGCATTAGCAGAAATAAAGCGTCTCAATGAAGACAATTCTGGAAAAATGTGAGAGAACTTGCTTGATATATCATTTCTAGTTTACAAATTATTTTCTTTTCTGCACGTGACAGTGAGCATAAGGAGTTTCCAACTGCTTTTCTTGCTGTCGTGCCCAGATGGTGGCTTTGGAAGTTCAGATGTCTTCTTTGAAGGAAGATCTGGAGGAGCAGCAGCGGTGGCGCACAGCACAGAACGATTATCAAAGACAGGTTTACCTTCAACATTTATCTCCAAAATCTTGAAATTATAAGAGTGTGAGGTATATTCCTTAGATGATGTATGTCGTTGGCCTTTGATATTTTGTAGAATGAATTCTAAAAGGTTTGATGTTCCAAATTCTATATGAGAGAACACTACTAGCTAAATATAAGTAATGTTTTATGTTTGCTTTTCCATGATTTGTGTATATCTTTCTAGTATAATTTGACAGAAACCATGCTGTTATATTAATGAATAATGATATGACATTTCAAGTAGAACATGCTTATGGATTATAAGAATGTCATTAGCAATGAAGGTATTAAGAAATGGTTATATAACGGCCGTTACTTAACGGTAAGGGTGGGAGCTGTTACGTGTTACGGGGTTGTAATGGCTGTAATGGAACATAGATATATATATATATATTTAAATTATAGAAAAAAAGCCCATAACAATAGTGGCAGTAGCTGTCATGGCCACCGTTACTGTTATTGAATACCTTGTAGTTCAGAACATGCTTTTATATAGACCTCATAAAAGCTTGAAAGACAGTGGGTGGACCTCCAGTGTGCGTCTCTTGAGATTTGGACTTGGGTTAATGGAAAAACACGAAACGATGATATCATAGTTGCGCACAAGATAAGTTGCAAAACTATATGATGATTACTATTTTTTTTCTTTGATAGTGACAATTTTATTAAACAAGGCTGAAGCTGAAACAATTACACATTAGTCTAGGAAAGCAAAAAAAAAAAAAAAAAAAAATTCTAGCCTAAAACCTTTAAGCTAAGGCCCACCCCATTACATTCAATTGATCCCTATTAAACACCTCCGATCTTTGTCCACAACGGTTCTTAAGACGACATTTGTAACTTTCCCTCCTAATAACCAAATGGTGGCCAACAAAGAAAGTTTCCAATTTTATTTTATTTTTTTTTTAGAGGTAATTGAATTTTATAAGAAGTGCGCAAAAACGCAAAAAGAATACAACCCGACTCTATAACTCTAAAAATGAGGAGAGATTGACATAATTATGATGTGCAAGATTTTAGATTTAAGATCACATAGTTCATAAACAATTACACAAATTCCACATCCCACACAAAAGTCCAAATATTCAATTTAAAGGGGAATCTATGTGGGTCCAGGCCGACACACGTTAGGGCTGGATCAATAAAAATTATGAACCAAACAATACTCAAAGGGAAATAGAAATCATCCATACATGCATGACAATCAATCTCTAATCCAAGGAATTCACCAATTTCAAATCAAGAAACCTTAGGGTAAGAAAGGAGATAGAAATAGGGGATTTAGGGCAATATAAGATTAGGGTTTATAAAATTAGGGATGAAAAGAGGAAAACAAAAGAAAAACCTGACCTAGAAATAGTTCCAGCGTGCAGACGGTGCCCCAGGGCTGATGCATGTGCGATGAAGGCCCGCCTTCCCAAATTGGCTTCTTGGCCCTGATTGGCCAGATAGGGCTGCAAAACTCCAAATCTCACGTTGATCCGAGTTGTGGTCTGAGTGTGGTGCTCCATCGAAGTTTCAGCCCTCCTGTAGGGCCAGATTCTGAAAACTGGCTGTGGAGGGATGAACAATTGCAAAACAAATGGATTGGGCGCGAAGATGGTTGTGGGAAGGATGAAATAAGATGGAGGGGCAGATAGGGATAAACGTGGCTTTGCACCACGGTAGTTAACCCTTTGAAAATGGAGGATTTCACACCCACTTTAATCTTAGCCATTCGAAAAGGAAGGGCTTCACACCCACTTTAATTTTTCACAACTCAGAAACTCATAGAGCAGAAAAATCACGTAGGAATTTTTATTCAACTTCAATGCATCAAAAGAACTACAAGGGGTACCTATTTATAGGGAAAACCCTATACCTCAAAACTCGTGCCATGTATGCAACCTATTACTTAATGATGAAGTAAACTAAAATAAAAACTAAATAAAGAAATGTAAAGCGTTCATGATGTTCAAAATAATAATAATAAGCAAAACCTAAAATATGAAATCAATCCAACTAGTGGGCCCCGATCATGAGATCCCATGATGGGCTTTACTTGATTATTGGGCCCACTCCAATGAACCAAAACTCTGTCTTCTAACTAGGAGGCTCTCCCTGGATGTCGTCATCGATCCAGATCGATGGTGAGGCCCTCCTCTCGTGTACGTGCATGGGGGGTTGGGGGGCGGCGTGCATGCGTGTGTGATGTCCCCATCAATATGCCTTTACATTAGTAGCAATAGCACAGCCCAAAATATTGAATTTAATTTTCCTAATGACCTCCTCAAGTGAAGAACTCCTGTTTTGAAAACAACGCCCATTACGATCCCCTCAAATGGACAAAAACAAAAAAAGAAGCCAAAACAATCAATCTCAACATTACTTTCCTCCCTACTCCCACCCCTCCATGTCAAGCCCACAGAAGATCCAAAATAGACTTTGGCATCACCCAAGCTGTATGAAAAGTATCTAGGAAATGGTCTTACACCTTTCGAGCAAAACACACAATGAATGAAGAGGTGATCAATCGATATTGCATCTTCCATACACATTAGACCTAGATTGATAGTCAACAGTCTCTTCCCACTAGCCAAACGAATGCCGCCACCCTCGGAGGAGCACCATAAAATCATAAATGATATGGAAATGAATGAATATGAGGAAAACCACTTATCATCTTGTAGAAAGAGCGAATAGAAGAACGACTCGAGCTATGAACATGATAAAGCATTGAATCTTCTTCTTGAACCAATGGAGTAATGTTCTTCAGCTAGTTTACTAATTCAGATAATTCCACAATTTCCTCATCGATCATATCTCTGGGACAAGGAGGAGACCAAACAATTGAGCCGCTATTTTACCACACCTCTCCTATGCCAAGCGAAAAGGAGATTCTCAATTGAGCCCGACATCACCCACATCAAACTGAACAAATCAAAGAAGCTATCCAAACTCACTTGGCGAAAGAGCAATGGATGAATAGATGATCCACAAAGTCCTTGTTTTTCATGCACATCACACATACATTCAGGAGCACCATCATCCTCCTATAGAGTTTAACACTAAGCACCTTATTCCTTCCCTCGAATCAAGCTAGAGCTGCAACTTTCGGAGGTGCACTATAATGCCACATGAAAGTTGTATAACAAACCTAAACTTCTAATGAAGACTCGCTAGTAGGGCATTCGTGATTTTTCCAACCATTTTGGCTACAATTCTCCTTGTGTGTCAATTCATCATCAACCAGATAAATTTACATGATTATATGTCTACAATTCATTTAGAGCCTTAGATAGTTGTAGCTCCGATTTGAGTCCTCCCACTTGGTTGGGCTCTAAAAAGTTTTCTAATTTATATATCCATATTAGAAACTGTCTGATGCAGGACAACTAACTATTTGAAGTTTTCTAATTTATATATCCATTTGAAGTCATTATTGGTTATAAACCTAGGAAGCCTATTGATTATGTCACTGTCCTATAGGCCATCAGAGTCTGCAGAGTCCTTTACACATCATATTCATTCATTACATCAAGAAATCAGGCGAAAGATCACTACTAGTAATGAACATTACAAACTTTCTACAGACCAGCATAAACATTTCAAGGAATTCAATGTAGGGGACTGTGATGGTCCGCATCAAGCCAGAGCGGTACCCTCAGGGAGCCTTTCATAAATTACATGTGCGTAGCATTGGACCATTCAAAATTATAAAATGAAACGGTATCAATGCGTATGTAGTAGATCTTCCACCTTCCATGAGAATTAGTTCCACATTAAATGTGGAGGATCTAGTTGCATTTCAGGGGACCCTTGATACATTGTCCAGCCTTTCGCCTAACCATCCTGATTACCTATACCTTTTTGATCCATGACCTCTTCCCGACCCTTCTTCCAGGTCTCTACGTCTCATACCTACCCTTCTCACACCCAGAGAGGAGATAGAGGATATTTTGGACCATCAGATAGTATCAACGTCGGACGATGGGTTTCAAAAGTACCTGGTTTAATAGAAGTCACACCCAACTTCAGATAGTATGTGGTTTACTGAGGAGAAGCTTCAACGAATTCATCCTGATATCTTGGAGCGGTTTAGGAGTTTTGTTTCACCAGTGGCAAAATCTTCTCAGCCGGAGAGAGTTGATGGGGACATCACGCGCACATGCACCCCCTACTTGATCTAGATCAATGACGACATCCATGGAGGGCCTTGTAATTAGAGGACTGTGCTATGGTTAATTGAAGTGGACCCAATCATCAAGTGGATCCCGTCATTGGATCTCATGATCGTGACCCAATACCGTAAATGATTTAGGACTTTAAGTTTTGCTTATTATCGTTATTAGGAACACCACGAACGGTTTTGATTGCATTGATTAGTTGTTATTTTTGTTACTTCGTCTCTAAGTAATAGTGTGTGGACATGACGCGTGTTTTGGGGTATAGGATTTTCTTATAAATAGGCAACCCCTTCTAAGTTTTTTTTTGGGATTGAAGATTATGAATAAAATTCTGTTTTTTCCTGCTTTTCTAATTCTCTAAGTTGTGGAAATCTAATTGGGTATGAAACCCTCTCTTCTTCGAAGGGCTAACTACCGTGGTACTAAGTCATACCCATCCCAAATCGCCCCCACATCCTACCCTATATATTCATCATATCCCATTGCCATCCACTCCAAATCCACCCCCTTTTGCATGTGTGGATGAATCTACTCTTCTTTGAACATTGTTTGGTCAATAATTTTTAATTGATCCAGCCCTAACATGTGTAGGCTTGGACCCTTGTTGAGTGCTTGACTTTATGTGGGATGTGAAATTTTTGTGATTGTTTCTAAATTAGTATGATGTAAAGCCTGAAGTCTTGCATATCATATTTAATTTTCATGTCCTGCATCACTTATGGAGCAAGGTCATGTGCTCTAAATATAACCTGTGTGATTTAGGTTGGTTTCTAGTCATGCCCTTCTTGTAAAACATCAGGAACATGGAGAGTTATTAAGAAGGTAGTGCGTTGTTTAAAGAAGTAATCAGATCTACAACCGGAAATGAGGCTTGTGTTTGTTTTTGGGAAGACTCATGCTGTGGAGATGGCCTCCTTTGTCGGTCTTCTGAATGCCTTTAGATATTGTCTGTGGAAAAAGAAAGTAATAGTGGATGGTTGATTCTAGGGAGGGAGATTGAATCATATGGCATTTTAGGTTTATAGAAGAACTTAAATGATGATCAGTTCGCATCATAAGCTCAGTTTCTCTCTATTTTTGAGGGAGTTTACGTCACATATAAATCTGTAAGAGGGAATGCTGTGTGCGCATGTGTAAAAAAAATAAAAAAATAAAAAAATCTGTAACAGGGAATGGGGAATGTCTATTTTTGGGAAGACTCATGGTGCGAAGATGGCCTCCTTAGTCGGTCTTTTGAAAGCCTTTACAATTTTTTTGTGGAAAAAAAAGGAAGTCACAACGGATAGGTGGTTCTTGAGGGAGGGAGATCAAATCCTTTGGCATTTGAGGTTTATAGAAGAAATTTACATGATAATGAGTTCCCATCATATGCTTAGCTTCTCTCTATGTTGGAAAGAGATTACATCACATGTAAAGATTGGATGGAAGAATATCAGTTTGGACGCATGGAAGTTTTTCAAGCCGATCATTTTATATGAAGGTGCTTGTTTTGCAGAAGGTTAGTGATCATTTTTATACAGTGAAACAAAAAAAAGAAGAAAAAAAAAAAGAAGAAAAGTTTCCACAATTTGCCCAATGCTAGGGAAAAATAAAATGCGATTATGGGTTCTCTTCGAAAGACTGAGTATTAGTTGATGGATGTTATTTGTGTCTAAGTTTGGAAGAGACTGTGAATCATGTATTCATCCACTTTTCTTAGCCCCCAACCTATCCCAAAAACACACAAATTTCTACTTCTTAGAGATTTGGTTAAAAATTCTTGAGAGGATGAATCTTGTGGTGACCTTCTTCTAGCATTTTAGAGGTTTATTTGGCAGGAGAGACTATAGTTCTTCAAAAAATGTGTTGATGTTAGCATTCCAAGTGGCAACCTGGGTAAGTAGGATTCAAGAAAGGATTAGTAATCGGATTCTCATTCTCAAGGAATTTGTGGGCGCCTCAGGTAGTGATTTGAAGAGGGGTTTGGTAGAAATCATTGGGGAAGTGCACCGTTGATCAAGTCCCATGTGTCTTGCACTCTCCTAGCGTTAAGTGGAAAGTTTGATGGCAACCAAAACGACAATATATTGTGTATCCCACTTGGGTGATGCGAAACCCCAAGGCAGTATCTGAAATTCTTCTTATTGCAGAAGATATCTCATTATAATGCATAATATTGCAGATATTCCGAAATATCGCAAGATGTTGTGGCTAGTCCCTTTTATAAAAATCTGAATATCAACTATATTGACTGATTTTGCACAAAATCGTGGGAAGTCTACCCTAGTGTTTCGAGGTCTGTTTCCATTATGAGACCCTCTGCCTGATCAACACTTTCATTGGCTGGACAGCTGGCCGAGGCGATTGTTGGTGAGACAATTCAAAGTGCTTCAGCAGTATATGTTAATTCGTTAGCCAGCCATTCATCCGTTGGGAAGCACTCGTCGCTGAGGTAGTTTGACAGATTGCCTCCACTGTCTTCTTCCTTGGGACTCGCTGAGCGATTAGGTCAGCCAAGAACATCAGGGTACTGGTTTTGTTTTGACAATTAAATGATTGTCGATCCCAAGAAGTGTTGGTTGTTCCTAATATACTGGAAACATGACATGACTAGAATCTGGTATTCTGACGGTTCTTGAGAAAACCTCAGAAAATGCGCTTTCCACTTTACCGGGAAAGAATCCTATCCAGCTTAGTCATAATATGCTCCTGATAATTGGACCAAGTAAACTCAGCTTCTGCTATCGTCACATCAGGAAATCCTTGATTACTGATTAGCTGCATGCTAGGATTAGTAAATTTGCAGCATATGGGAGGATATATTTGTGGTGCATAAACTGTGATAACCATTGGTTAAAAGTTTGCATATTGGACAGAACTGAGTGATTGGCCAAAAATTTTACCGATCTCTTATGTATTGAGTTGTACAACCCCTTTTTTGTTTATATTGTCTCATGTGTGTGTGTGTGTATTTGACTATTAATTTATTGGAAAGCGGTTTAGTTGGTTTGGTTCAGTTTGTTCTGGTGGGATTTACGAAGAGTTTATCTCGTGTCTCATGTTCTCCAGAACTACTTATCTAGAGCAGGTTTGACTGTGAGTTATTTATCTCTAGCTTCTTATCTTATAAAGGAAAAAAATCTCAAGCTTCTAGTTCCGGCACCACCTTTATTTCTTGGTCAATTCACCAACATGTTTCTTGGAAAGCCTACCTCTACTTCTGCCATGACTTTTCTCATTCAGAATTTTGGCTCCAATATTCTTGGCTTGGAAATAAATTTATCACAATGATTAAAAATCTCTTACAGCATATTGTATCTCTCAACTCTAGAACCTATTTTTATTTGTCAATATGGGTGGATACTGACCAATGTGCCCAATCGGGCTCCCTTTCCTCAATATCAGATGTGAGATATACTCAATTTGTCCCATAGTTTGGATGGTGTGAGTTCTACATGTGAACCTTTCAAAGATGGTGTGAGTGCTACATGTGAACCTTTCAAAGAAAAAATGAGTGCTTGTGTGAGGATGAGTCGCTCTCATGATCCAATGGTCCTATTTCAACCGAAAAGTATGCACAAAGAAGGGGCTAGGATTGTTCAACTAGTCTAATTTTGGGACTGTGATTCACCAACAGTGGGTTCCACAGTTTAGTTAGTTTAATTTGTGTTATGGCATGCCACTTTTATAGTTTTTGGGGGGCCTTGTATCCAGCATCATGCTTTGCCAGATTAGAAATACAGTGGTGCTTGTACTACATGGTGATGCATCCTTGTCAAGTTGCTTGTGGGCCTATTTTAATGCATGTGGAATCCAAACTGTGCATCAGGTGTAGCTCAGTATGAAGATAATAGACCCCAAAAGTTAGGATGATAAAAAACCTAGGTGGGCCAAACCAAAGGAAACAATATAAAAATGAGCTCCAAACCTCTAAATTCAAGTGGTGTGGTCCACCTGAGTTTTGGATCAAACTGGTCCATCTTGGTAGGGGCTGACCTTAATTATTTGGGATAAGGCGTAGTTGATGATGACGATGACATTCATCTTGTTGGTGCTCACCTTATGAATGGGTTGGATGAGTAGATAGACAACATAGACCCAAATCCCAATACATAATCTGATAATTTTCAATGGTAGGCATTCTCCCCCATGGGGCCTACCATTGTGGCCCATCTGAGTTATTTTTGGGCCTGATTTTGGGCTACGACCAACCATTGAGGGCTGCACCTGATGGATGGAATGGATTTTATATAAATATCATGGGTGGGCCCCACACAGCCTATCCTCTAAGAAATCTTGTCGAGTTGTACAGGGGCAACTTGGTATAGATCGTCTGGACTTGTCTGAATCAAACCAATATGGATGAGTCAGCCTGAATCACCCATTATTTATGCAGATAGGTAGGGTGACCTTTTTGTAGCACGTGATATGTACTGGTTTTGGCCAATACTTTAAGCATTCATTTAGCAGATCCTAACACCGAGTATTGTTCTAGATTATCCATGGATGTTTCTGCTATACAAACTGTTTATACCCTAGTGGAAGTACTGTAATGGTCCCTTTTTTTAAATAATAATAATAATAATAATAATTCTGTGAAATGTAATCCAATGGATACTATTGTCTGAAAGGCCTAATGCTTATTTTCTATCGGATCTATGCTTCTCTGTACCCACAGATACGTTAATTTGGAATGCTTATTGTTATTTTATGGCATAGCTGGGATCTATTGTGTTATTGGGATAGCTAGTATATTATACTCAAGTATGTGTATACTCCTTTGTTCCAGTTATGTTATTCCAATTGAATTGTTTATTTTGCAGATGTATTAGTGGAACTGAAACTGGTCACAAAGAATAGGATAGTCGCATGCTTGTTCCCAAGGTACCAGTAGGTGTTTCAGAAACAGCATTGGCAGCTTCACTTCTGCATGATGGTTGGAGTGTAAGCGAACTTTTTCTTTTTTTCTTTTTTGTTCACTTTTTGTTTCAGCACCTTTTTCCTTCTTTTATAAACTGTTTGGTGAATAGTTCTTTGTTTTTAGCTGGCTAGAATGTATGAGAAATGTCAGGAAGCTGTTGATGCTCTGCATCACGAGCAGCTGGGACGAAAGCATTCACAAGCCATTTTGGAACGGGTATGCTTCCTGTAGCCATTATATTGTCATGAAGAGAAGAACGCTTTCTTCAGTTGTTATGAACTGCATTATTTGTGGCATTGGCTTGATCTTCCCTGAGAAGACTTTCTTTGTAAGAAATGGACATTATGGATGTTTTCTTTTTGGAGAATCTCAGAAACATCTAGGGATGTGCCTGAGTGCCTCTCTCTCTCTCTCTCTCTCTCTCTCTCTATGTGAATAGGATATATTAAATTGGAATCTGTTACATCAGAGGAATGGAAATGCTGATAAGCAGCGACTCTCGTAATTCCCTCACGAGTGTGGCTACTGACCAATCCATTTACTTCGTTGGGTACAAGGGAACAATAAGCATCCGATTGGGCCAAAAGATGTTTCATTTCCTGAATAGAAGAGGTAAACCTCTAGAGTTGTCCCCTGCCCTATGAGAGCCATTGAGACAACAGGCAGGATCTTCCTTGATAATTAGCTTCCCAGTTCGCATGGTAAAATTGTCTCCCCATAGAGCAACTGTTTTTGTTTTGAATGATTTAACCAGAAACTAACTTTAAGCATGAAAAACTTTGCTAGAAGGGATCCCTCAACCCGGCAAGGCAGCCCAAAAGAACCTAAGAATCCGTTCCTTCCAATCTCTTGAGGAGCCATTAATTTCGTACGATGAAGACGTAAAAGTTTTCTGCCACTGTCAAAGTCGAACATAAAGAACCAGGATTTGGAGGTTCCTGAGATGTCTTAGTCAGCTTCTGATCCTTCCCCGTTGCTCTCGGGAGCACTTTGAAACTTCATATCGGACCTGGACCGCCCATCGAAAGTCCGATAGTGATGAACTTAGACCATTATGACCGTCTAGTTGGACTTGACTACTACCGCGAAAATCACGTCCAAACGATGCTTTGGGACGATTTCCTTGAGTTCGGAGTGAAGAGTGTGAGAAAATGAAGATTTTTAAGAAATTAAATCTAATTTTTAGTAATCTGGCATGTGTCGCTTGCGAGCTAATTATAAGCATTCAGACCGTTGGAATCTGACCCAAATTCACCCTCGGATCAGGATAGGTGGTCCATACGTGTCATAGCATTTGTGGCCCTGATCAAGTTTCGGTGACCGCTGAACTGAAACTGGTCCGCCACGGTCGATCTGGAAACCCGACCGGAGTGAAAACTTAGCTTGACCTAGATCCAATATTAGAGAGCTTAAGTCGAACCACATTTAGTAACAGGACCTCCAGAAGTGCTCCGTTAAGACGGAACAGTTCGTATTTGGACATAACCTAAGTATACCATGACCCTGAGTCTAATTTGAAGAGTTTTGGGCCTATATAAGGACCTTAAACCCTCACTCTCCCATCCCATACGAATTTGAGAAAACCTAGGAGAGAGAAGAGAGAAAAGAGAGAGAAAGTGTGAGAGAAGTGGGAGAAAGTTCCTGTCACTCTATCTTGCTACTATACGTGCTTAACCATCACGAGCTAATCGCTTTTCCGGTGACTCCGGCTTTGTTCTTAGGTAAGAAAACCCTAACCTTAACCTATTTTAGAGTTTTTATCGATACAAGTAGTGAAATAGCTGACTTACCTTGTGTAATAGATTGTCATATCGACGTTGGCGAAGGCGTCGAGTTCCTATTCGATTCATTATGCTTCTACGGCGTAAGGTACGGATTGTAAATACCTAAGTTACCTGTTTTCAAAGCTTTCAATGTCGTTTAATGGTAGATTGTTGATAAGGATGTCGTTTCACATATAGAACATGTTGACCGATTTCTATTTCAAATACCGACGAAGAATATGAGATTTATGGTATTTTAGATATTTGTAGAAAATACCATATACGTACGAATTTTGCTGATATGATTGTCATGAGTATTTGCCATATATCTATGCTAGTTATGCATGCATGATCTGTTTGGTGGAGGGATTCGCCCTAATACACATTTTGGCCATCATAGGTTATGTAGGCTAATGTGTGTAGATTAAGTGTTTGTATAAATGTTTATATAAGTATTGAGTAAATGATGTTGTAAATCAGTATTGAGATAAGATTCTCAACTATTAAGTAATGTATATGATTTCCTCCATGTTGTTATATTCGAATGGATTACTTGTGTATGGAATACTGTCAATATATGAAATACTTGTGTATGGTTAATTGTTTATGTTGGACCTTATAATATGCTGATAACATGCTTGAATTACTTGTTATTTACATTCTGTCTATCTCATATGCATACCAATTCATATTTTAAGTGCTTGGGGCTATACTGTAGTCCAGGCAGTCGGTAACAGGTTTAAATTCGTGGTTGAACTCTATTCACCACGAAACACGCGTCGACGAACCCGAGTCGTGCTGTAGTTGACGGCAGTGGTTGGGTCACACGAGGTGTTTATGTACTTCATTTCGTTCAGCATGAGGTGCGCTCGTACTAGTCGAACTCGTCAAGTAACCCGACTGACCATTGTATGTTCACCTTGTATTGGTCATAACTGCTTGAACCTAGGGTACTAAACTTGCCAGTGATAACCCTGATAACCGTGGTACCTTGATCCACTAAGACTCATGAGCCGGGCATGATGGTATGGGACACCGTGGTCGAGCTGTCGGCCTACGCTGGGGCCACGAGCCTCCCCGTAGGAACCAGTGAGCAATCCAGACTCGTGAGACGATTATGGTGGTATGGGACACTATATTCGAGCTGTCGGCCTACACTGATAAGGTGATGGGGGAGCGGTGCAACGAGTGCGTGTAACAGCCCTGGTAGCCCTTTGTAGTGACCTCGAGCATACTCTGAATCTGCGGAGAGGCGACGAGCCTTCCCGTAGTAAACAGAGTATAAACTAGGCCTGTATTGATAAGGTGATGGGGGAGCGGCGCAACGAGTGCGTGCAACAGCCCTGACAGCCCTTGCAGCGACCTAGAACCATATCATCGTATGAGACTACTAGGAGTGACGACCCTAGACAAGATCTTTGTTGGGAATAATATAAGGGAAGTACCTTAGTTTCCCAATCCTGCTGTATGAAAAGGACTAATAACAACTCGGTAATCATGCCCATATCGCATTGCATGTGCGTGGAAGATGTGGAGCACTTGAGGGATGAAAGCATGCTACGAGCGTAAGATGGTGTCGCATGAGGGAGTATGTCGGTGAGGGCACGCATCATTATTGCATCTCATCCTTGCATTAATCACAGTATTTAGGAATGTTTGATTGCTTGTTTTACCACTATCGTGTGATTGATTTAATAACATGCTAACCTTTGCTCTATAATTCCACTGAGTTGATCACTCACTCCCACGTTACGGGACGGTGTTGTACACACCAACCAGTCCCTGTTTTAGTTTCAGATGATGGCGCTGCTTCTGAAGCGGAGCCGGACTTTCATGATGATGAGCAGGGTTTCTCCTATAGGCAGCTATCTGGGGGGTCTATGTAGACCGTTTTCTAATTGACGGGATTACAGGGAGGTTGATTAGACGCTATGACACTTGTCATTTTATACTTTTGGAGCACTCATGTATATTCTTTTTGTTCATTTTTAGAGTATACATGTATATATTTAACCTGGTAACATGTTCACACTCTAGAGACTTACAATAGTTTATATATGTTTTATATATTATCACAGTCTTCGGCTTGCATAATTTAACTGTCTCTGGAGTATGATATGCTGTTTTGGCTTAATCTCACTCATGTTTAATACACTAACATAGATAACATTCAATCATAAGCATTTATATTGCATAAGTGATGTTTTGGAACTCGGGTGTTGAGTTGCTACTCGACTCCCGATTTTCAGGATGTTACAGATGATATCAGAGCATGATTTGGATTAAACCGGACCTGGGTTATGGTCACACACCGCACGTTGTCGCCCTTCGACTTAGGTGGGTGCGAGAAAAACATATAAACATTCATAGGATCCCAGTTTCGCCAATTGGCGAAGTTCATTCAAATCGATCATTTTGATCGAGTCCATGTGCATCCGTGGTTGTATGAAACGACCCCGGAACACTTCTAGATCGATTAGCGACGGGTCTAGATTGCAAATTATCCCATCCCAGCCGTTGAAAATCGTTAAACGTCATTATACATCAGGATCTGCTCGAAATGACCCGAAACGACTCAAAACGGAGTCGTGGGCCTACCCATGCTAATCCAAAGGGACCCGGGGTGGGACCCAGACATTTTTAGGGCCTAGGGGGCAGGAGGTCCTCTCCCAAATGACGAGGCATCGCCGGTTAATATAGGGAGTGGCGAGGACCTCGCCGGTCAACGGGCTGGGCCGAGCGGGCCGGTCGTCTTTGGGGCCTTGTGTGGCCCCCTGGTGTACAGTTTTTCGATTAAAACCCTCTAAAAGTCGCCCCTCCTTCACAAAGCATGTCACGCCCCAAACCCGAAAATCGGATTCACATGAATCCAGATTGCCGAATCCGGTGCCGACAGCCTCCGTAGTGTCCCATTCTCGGCTCCTGATAATCAAATGCTAGATTCCGATCCTGGGATCCTAAAAGGAGGATTTTCAAAATAAATTTTTTTTTTATAATGGAGCATAACCACAAGCATAACCAAGTCACAAAACAACATCACCACATGTCCACTATATCAAAAACTTTAAGTACAATGCGGAAAGGAAAATACAAGGTGATCAAAAAGCTCCAAAAGGTCCTGATACGCACTCCTATCTCAGCGCTGCTGCTGTCCAATGCTACCTACACGCAACTATCGTGCATAAGCTTACAAAAGCTTAGAGGGTGGTGTAAGTGTGTGAGCAGGGCAAACGCCGAGTATACAATATCAGGTAATGCGGAAGTATGCGGTAAGTCCATGAATAAAATCAACCATACCAAGGCTATGTAATGCAAGGCATGCTATCGGCCATACCAAGGCCATGCGATGCGAGATATGAATGTCATCGGCCACACCGATGCAATGCAAGGCCTACATAGCCGAATGTCATATGCGAAATTCAATCCAAGTAAGTCGGTACTCATCAAGCACACATATCAGTACAGTTCCTCTCTGGATATCACCAGGGTCTAATACACTTCGTAGTGACTGCCACCTCCCTAGCTGCACAGTCAAGTAAGCGGAATAGACCTCACTATCCGCCTGACCAGTAGTCTGCCAATACCTACCCGGCTCGTCGATAGCGGACTCATTTGCGAGCTGGTCAAACTCAGCCTAGCTTATAGCCCCCTCACTCAGGCGGATAAGGCTACACCCCCTTCCAACCGACCACGACACAGTGGGAGACGCGGCTTACTGGTATTCGGTACTCGGGCGCTCGTGTATCCACTCGGTCTAGACGTTGGAGCATCTCCTGGTACCAAAAAGGTTCTGGGACTTTTACCCAAGGACATCCTAAGTGCCCACAGTGCTAGAACCAAGTATTTTCGGTATCCGATATGGTCATCCACGATGTACCTGTGGAGCCACGGCCCTGATGTCGCTAGGGCGTGTAGTGATCAAGTCACACATATGCGAGATGCATGAATCACACCGTCAAATCATGCAGCAATCCAGCGCGACTGCGCGATCATGTGGGGCACTCCGTCTCATAACGGGTCCCATAAGTGGTATGCCCAATGGCATATGCTATGATCAGTCACTACTCAAATCAAGCATACATATGATGCGTATGGGCATGAGTCATGGGATTATACTAAGTATGTTATAAAGCGATGAATAGTAACGAGTATGGGCCTATCAATGGGCCTTAAGGAGAGTTACAATGCGGACATTTAACCAACATTGTACTTACAATGTGGACGTCAAACCAACATTGTTCCTTAGGCACGGCCCGCCATAAATATCATTACATGAATCATGAGAAACGTACATTGCAATAGACCCTAAGGACATCCATTGGCCTCGACCCATGGGCCTTAGATACATTAAATGGGCCGTATCACATGGGCCTTACATTCATCAAGTGGGCTGCATTAATGGGCCTCACCAATGAGCCTTATGTACATTGCAATGGTCCATAACCCATGGGCCTTATATATGCCAAATGGGCTTAATCCCATAGGTCGTATATATATATATATATATATATATATATATATATATATATATATATATATATATATATATCAAATGGGCTTGAATCCCATGGGCCTTATATAGATTAAATGGGCTGGATCCCATGGGCATTGCATATGTCAAATGGGCCTAAACCCATAGGCCTTATGTGTGCACTAAGGTGCGCCTTAATGAATGGTCACAAACAGGCCAACATGGGCCCTATACACATACCAAGGTGGGCCCTACTTGAATCATAGATTTGACTCATTTGTTAGCTCAAACCATGAATTTATAAAATAAATGGATGGTTGGATGCATCACATGCATCATGGTGGAGGTCCACACGAAAGTTGGATGGTTGGGATGCAACACATGCATCAAGGATGGGGTCCACTGAGTTGAGGATCTGGCTAATTCCTTAGCTCATAAAATGAGCTTTCAAATTTGGATGGACGGCATGGATTAGAAACATACATCAAGGTGGGGCCTATGTGAATGGCCCTTCACAAATACTTGGAAAGGCCAATCTCCTTTGCATTTTTAATCCCAGCAACGACCAGATGCTGGACGTTTTTGCGCCTGCAATATATTCAAGGTGGGTCCCATTTAGGTGGGCCACCACATGATGGATGGTGTGGGTTCAATACTTATAAGATGGGCCCCCAATCATGCACGGCTTAAATAAAATTCTTACTTCAAGGTGGGGTCCGTCCAAGTGGGCCATACGGCCATTTCATCACACACAAAGAAATAAAATAAATGAAAAGAGAGGGAGAGAGAGATAGAGTGGGACATGCGTGATGGAGGGCTTCGCCACTATGAGCCCTCCCTTGTATTCAATCGTACATCGAGTGGGCCCTAATGCAAGTGGGCTCACTAATTCAAAGATCAACGGTGGAGATCTTTCTCCACCAAAAATGGACGGTCTAGATGACCTCTTAATGCAAGGAAAGTAAACATTATTATGGGGTCCATGAAGAATGGCCCCATCATGGAATGATTTTGATGATCAAGATGGGTCATTGGCCACATCTTAGGGTCCCAAGTGAGATCCAAACCATTGATCGGTTGGCCTCACTTAGCCCATCTTTAAAACATGAAAAACTAGGCTATGAAAGCACCCACCACTTGATCTTCTTGGTCCGTTGGAAAGCCGCTCTCCTTACGCTTCACTTTGATGGTGGAAGATGAAGAATGGATGGCTAGGATGGAAGATCTTGGGATGGAAAAGTGGGCCACAAAAATCACTTTTCTCTCACTTGAAAAGCCATGGACGTGTGGTGCTCTTGCTTGGAATGGTTGCTTGGAAAATGTGGAGGGAAAGAGATAGGTTGTAAGGAGAGATGATGGGAGATGGGTGATGGATGTGAGTGATGGGTGAGGTGATGGATTGGTTGACTTTGGTGGTTGCTTTACTTATGGAGAAAGGAAGCATGAGTGCTTGTACTTGACATGAGAGGTGATTGATGGGATTGATTGATGGGATTGATTTGACATGTTGTAGAGATTCTCTTGGGATTGTCAACGTGCGGCATTTTTCCTCGAACTGAACGCGGGTCCACATCACCTCGTCTGGGTATCGGATAGATACATGAGTCACGGCGTTGGAACCGCGGCGACGGTGTGGTTGCAATGATACAAGTCTTGGATTAAGCCGACTCAAATGTATAGGATACGACTTACGGTCGTGCGCAACGTCGACTACAGGTCACAAATTACCAAAATTTGAGGAGAAGGATCGCGGGAAGCGACGGAACAGTACGGATTAGGATACGGGTCTTACAAAGCACACCCCCAAGCTCTCCTTTCTCTCACAAACTTCAGAATTTTGGCAAAAATCTCCCCTCCAATCGTTCCCTTTTCCATTTTCGTGCACCCTCTCCATTTCCCAGCTATAGACCCTTCACCATTGCTCCCTACCCTCTCCAATTCTCTCTCATTTAAGCTCTTACATCCCTCATTTGAGGCTCAAAATCGTGTAATCTCTCTAACCCACCCCATCTCTTCATTTTCCTTCTTCAATCCCTATCATCTGAGCCTTAACACACCCTCTAGGGGCTCAAATCCATGGAGACCTAAAGACTCCAACTCTTTTCTCCCTTTTCTTCACTTTCCATGGTCTTATTTGAGCAACAATAAACGCCTGTGTAAGGTATTGTCCCTAGATTGGGTGTAGCCCATGGTTTCCAACACCATGTTTGGTGTATGCTATTAAAAGTAATTTCGGGCTTTTCTTTTAACTTCCACTTAGGAATTCAACATCATAGGATTTGAAAATTCCATCTCACACTTTCCAACACAAGATCCATTTTCCAAGGCCTATGAAATTGATTTTAATCCCGACCCACCCACCTACCAAACATGTCACTCCCAATTCTGAGGTGAGAGTAGGAAAGCAGTCTCATTTAACACGACTTGAGACCACTAGCCACATAGGTGTCACGCCCCAAACTCGGAAACCGGGCTCACAAAATTCCCGATCACCGAATCCGGCGCCGACAGCCTCCGTAGAACCCCATTCTCAGCTCCTAGCTCCCATTCGCCAGGTTCCAATCCTGGGATGCTACGAGGAGGATTTTTTAATATCAGTCTGATACGTAATAAGCATAACCAAAGGCATAACCCACAAACAACAACCAAGCACTCCATTACATTTCCACTATGATCAAAATTTTACAAGTACAATGAGCATAAAGGGAAATACAATGGCAAATAACAAAAACTCCAAAATGATCAGCAACGTGCTCCTGCCTCAGCGCTGCTGCAGTCCAACGTCACCTGCACGCAACGGTCGTGCATAAGCTTACAGAAAGCTTAGAGGGTGGTGAAAGTGTGTGCGCAAGGTAGTAATATGAATGCAATGTCAGAGTAATGCGGAATATACAGATGGAACCAAAACGTCATGAGCCGTACCAAGGCTATGCAATGCAAGACATGAATGGTATCGGCCATCCCAAGGCCATGCAATGTACAATGCAACTCAAGCATACAGATACTCATCAATGTCCACACGTCAATACAGCTCAAAGTATGGAATATCACCAGGGTCTAGTACACTCTAAACCAGATTGCCGCCACATCGCGCGCAATAAGGTAAGTGGAAGAGACCTCACTATCCGTCTGCCAATATCGGGCGCGACTCGTCGATAGCGGACCTATTCCTCGAGCTGGTCAAACTCAGCCTAGCAATGCCCCCTACACTCGGGCGGGTAAGGCCGCACCCCCTTCCAACCGACCACGACACAGTGGAGAGCGTAACCGTCTGGTAATCGGCACTCAACGCTCATCTACCCACTCGATCTAAACGTTGGAGCAACCTCTTGGTACCATAAGGGTTTAGGGACTTTCACCCAGGGATATCTATAGTATCCCATGTAGATCAAGATTTCCGGTATCCAATCCTACCAACCACGATACGTCTGTGGAGGCTACGGCCCTGATGTCGCTAGGGCGTACAATAACCATATCACACAAATGCGGAATGCATGAATCACGCTCTCCAGTCATGCAACCAATCCTGCGCATACCGTGCGCTCATGTAGGGCAACACCGCCTAACCGGAAGCCCATAAACAACCTGCCCGAAGGCAAATGCTATGATCAGTCAATCCTCATATCAAGCATACATATGATGCGTATGATCATGGGTCATGAAACTATACTAAACATGTTATAACAAAATGAATTATCTTACGATGCGGATGGGCCTGGACGGTCAATACACAGCAACTACGGCCTGGTGATGGGCCCTAAGGAGAGTCATAATGTGGACATCCAACCAACATTACTCTCGCAATGTGGACGTCAAACCAACATTGCTTCCCAGGTACGATCTTCTTAAACACCGTTACATAATCGGTATTGGGTTTACACTTTGCAATGGACCTTAGGTTCCTCCCATTGGGCCTTACATATATATCAAATGGGCCATATCTTATGGGCCATTTATTCATCAGATGGGCCATATAAATGGGCCACACCAATGAGTCTTAAGTGCATTGCAATGGGTCAAAACCCGTGGGCCTTGGATTGCATCAATTGGACCTAGTCACATGAGTCTAATATGTATCAAATGGGCCTAACCCATGAGTCTCAAACAAGTCTAATGGGCCTAATCCCATGGGCCCTTTTATAATCAAATGGGTTTAGTCCCATGGGCCTTACAATATATCAAATGGCTTACTTCTATGGGCTTTAAAATTTCAACAAAAAGGGGTCCAATTACATGGGCCTTGAAGTACATCAAATGGGCCTAGTCCCATGGACTTGCAACACATCTAATGGGCCTAAGCTCTAGGCCTAAAATGAATCCAATGGGCCTAGCCCATAAGCATTTTATAAATCATTAGCCCTTTTGAAATTCGAATGGGCCTAGCCCATAGGCCTTAAATAAATCAAGTGGGCCTAGATGTACATCAAATGGCCTAGTCACATGGCCTTAGATCATATCCATTGGGCCTAAAACCATAGACCTTAAATATCAAGTTAAGCCCATAGGCTTTACATATCAAGTGGGCCTAAGTTCTTGGGCCTTAAATGTCAAATTAGCCTAAGCTCATAGGCTTTACATATCAGGTGGGCCCAAGTTTATAGGCCTTAGATGAATCAAATGGGCCTAGCCCATAAACATTTCATAAATCAAATGGGTCTAACCCATAGGTCCTTTGTAAGGCAAATGGGCTTAACCCAAAGGCCTAAACCATTCAAATGGATCGACGGTTCGGATGCATCACATGCATCATAGTGGGTCCCACTGTCCAGTGGACAGTGCTAATAAGGCACATATGTCACATATGTCACAAGGGGGCCCCACCGTCCACTGGACGGTGGAGTACAACAAATATATCATGGTGGGAGTCCACCGTCCACAGCCGGTAGACGGTGTGTTAAGACACATACATTAATGGTGGGGTCCACGGATGTGGCCCACCATGATACCAAATACCATCTGGGCCATTCATAAGGCCTCTCGGGCCTAGGTGGAGGGAAAACAAAAATTTCAGCTTGATTCAATACTTCTGTGGGTCCCAGGAAAAATTTCAATGGCCAACACTCATTCCTACTGTTTCACATGGTGTGGGCCACCTGAGTCTTGGATCTGTCCCATTTTTGGAGGGGGGCCCGCTACTGGGGCGGCCCACCTCATGAACAATTTAGATGGCATGCAAACATCAAGGTGGGGCCCACGGCTAGGGCCGTGGGTCCCTCTCTGGACGCCACCGTCCGGCGCTGCAGGCAGAGGCAGAGGCAAAGCCTCTGCCATTTCATTTTAAAAAAAAAAAAAGAAAACCCTTTTTTCCAAGGTTTTTGCACGTGGGGCCCGCTAAATTTGAAATCCGTCCCGGCCATTACGATCAGTGGCCCGAGACCGTCCAAATGAGTCCAGAGTTTGAATTTTTTTGACGCTAGAAAAAGGATAAAATGAGAAAATGGATCCTTGAATGGTCGAGGTGCATTATTTGATGCTATGGCCCACCAGGTCTTCAAATCAACCCCAAACTTCCACCCAACGGTTAAAACTCTGTAAGTAAGAGGGTGGACGGCTCGGATTGTCTAGGTACAATATGGTGGGGCCTAAACAAGCGGGCTACCCAAGCCCTTCTTCCTTTTCTTTCCTCTTTCTAAATTTCTTTACAACGTCCAGCGTCCCAGACGCTGGACGGTTCATAATATTTTTTTTTTTTTTCTTTTAAATGGTGGGCCCTGAGGAAGTGGGCCACCACATGATGGGCGTCATGGGAATAGCGTTTAAGGTGGGCCCCGCTTGAATAAAATAAATACACCAAGATGTGATCCATTCAAGTGGGCCACACCATCCTATTACAATAAAATAAAATAAAATAAAATAAAATAAAAGAGAGAGAGAGAGAGACATGGAGAGTGGGACACGGCTTGTGATGGAGGGTCCCCGTCATTATGGGCCCTCCCATACTTGAAATCATACATCCATGGGTCATTTGCACATATGACCATCAAAACTCAAGATCAACGGTGGGAATCCTTTCCCCATCGATATGGATGGTCTAGATGACCCTTCTCAAATGAAAATAAGGATCATGATGGGGTCCATGGAGAATGGCCCCATCATGGAATGATCATGGCGATCCAAGTGGTCCATCGGCCACAAATAAGGGTCCCAAGTGAGATCCACACCATTGATCGGTGGGCCTCACTTGGTCCACCATAAAAATAAGAAAATCTACCCTATAGAAGCACCCACCGTCCGATCTTCTCGCTCCTAGGGGTTCCTTGGCACCTTGTCTTCAACTTCAATGGCTAAGATGAAGAATGGAGGGTTGAGATGGGAGATTTTAGGGTAGGAAGGTGGGCCACTTGAAGCTTAGAGGGACTTGGGAAATTCCATACGTGGGAGCTCTTGGAATTTTTGTTGCTTGGACATTTTTTTGGAATGAGAAAGAGAGAAAGAGAGAGAGTGATGTAAAGGGAGAGAGAGAGTGATGGATGGATGGGTGAGTGATGGTTGTGTAAGAAAAGTATGGGTTAGGAAGACTTTTGTGGCTTTTTGTGTAAGAAAGGTATGGGTTGAGAAGACTTTGTTGGCTTTTGTGTAAGAGAGGTATGGGTTTGGGAGACTTTTGTGGTTGCTTGGGAAAAGGGATGGAACTGATGTGTACTTGACATGTGATGGCTTGATGGGTGATTGATTGATGGGATTGATGTGATTGATGTGACACATCGTTGAGATTCCCTTGGTTTTCGCAACGCGCGGCGTTTTCTCGCACCGAACGTTGGCCCATAACTCTTGACCAGGGTATCGCCTTGACGCGCGAGTCACGGTATCGGAACCGCGGCGACGGTGCGGTTGCTATGGTATTGGTCTCGGGTTGAGTCGACTCGGGTTGTCGGTACATGAATCCAGGTCGCGCGTCGATATTGTTTAAGGGTCGAAAGTTGCCGGAATTCAACCGGTACGACCGCGGAAGTGTACGGAAAGGTACGGACCAAGATACGGGTCTTACAGCTCTCCCCTCCTTATAAAAATTTCGACCTCGAAATTTACACAAGCGTCGCGACTAAGCATAACTCGCGAGGAATAAGAAACATAACGTCATCATATAGAATCAGGGACAACGTACAAAATACAATACACGATCATCAACCATCAAAGAGATGAGGATATCGCTCTCGAATCTCAGCCTCACGCTCCCAAGAAGCCTCCTCTACAGAATGGTGACCCCACTGCACCTTCACCAACGGAATGACCTTGGTTCTGAGGACCTGCTCCTTCCGATCAAGGATACGGACTGGCTGCTCAATGTAAGAAGCGTCCTCACGAACCTCCAACGGCTGCCAATCAATAACGGGAACTATGTCTGACCCACACTTCCTCAACATGGAGACGTGAAACACGTTGTGGACGCCAGACAACTGTGATGGTAAGGCAAGCCGATAGGCCACGGCGCCAACGCGCCCAGTGATCTCAAAAGGTCCTATGAATCTCGGGGCAAGCTTGCCCTTCGCTCCAAATCGAACTACGCCCTTCATGGGCGAGACCTTGAGATACACATGATCCCCTACATTAAACTCCAAGGGACGACGCCGACGATCAGCAGAACTCTTCTGTCGGCTCTGAGCTGTGCGCATCCTCTGCCTGATGATGTCAATAGCCTCTGAAGTCTCCTGCACAAGCTCGGGACCTAGGAGACGACGCTCTCCAACCTCGGTCCAACAACTCGGTGATCTGCATGGTCTGCCATATAGTGCCTCAAAAGGAGCCATGCCGATAGTCGCCTGATAGCTGTTATTGTACGCGAACTCAGCCAATCGCAGATGCTCATCCCAGCTACCCCCGAAGTCAATCGCGCAGGCCCGAAGCATGTCCTCAAGTATCTGATTGACCCTCTCGGTCTGGCCATCGGTCTGCGGATGGTACGCGGTGCTGAGCTGCAAATCAGTCCCCATCGCACGCTGGAAGCTCCCCCAAAACTGAGACGTGAACCTCGAGTCTCGGTCAGAAACGATCGAAACTGGAACGCCATGCAGTCTCACAATCTTCTCGATAAACAGTCTCGCAAGCCGGTCCATAGACCAAGTCGCACGCATTGCAAGGAAATGTGCCGACTTCGTCAGACGATCCACAACAACCCAAATGGAGTCATGACCGCGCTGAGTCCTCGGCAAACCCATAATGAAATCAGTCGACACGTGCTCCCACTTCCACATCGGGACGCTCAACGGCTGCAAAAGACCAGGAGGTCTCTGATGATCGGCCTTGACACGCTGGCACGTGTCACACTCGGCCACAAAACTGGCGATCTGGCGCTTCATCCCCGCCCAAAAATACTGTCGCCTCATGTCACGGTACATCTTCGTCGAGCCCGGGTGGATAGAAAACTGCGATCGATGTGCCTCGGTCATAAGATCTCTGCGTAACTCTAGAATATCCGGGACACATAATCGGCCTCTGAAACGAAGTCCACCGTCTGTACCGATCTGCCAATCAACCTGACCCTCAGATGCCGCCTCAGCCATATAACCCTGCGACGACTCATCAGCTGCTGAGCCTCGATCACCCTAGCGACAAGAGAGGGTTGAATCGACAAGCTCGATAACTGTACAATGGAAGACTGCAGGCCGAACTCAAAGTCATACGCAGCAACATCCTCAAGCATCCGCCACTCCTGAATCATCATGTGCGCCACTAGGCCTCGTGGCTGACGGCTGAGGGCATCTGCCACCACGTTCGCCTTGCCCGGGTGGTACTGAAGGTCGAAATCATAGTCCTTCAGGAGCTCCATCCAGCGCCTCTGTCTCATATTCAACTCAGACTGCGAGAAGAGGTACTTCAAGCTCTTGTGATCAGAGAAGAGCTCGAACCTAATCCCGTAAAGGTAGTGCCTCCACACCTTCAGTGCGAAGACAACTGCAGCCAGCTCCAGATCATGTGTAGGATAGTTCAGCTCATGGACCTTGAGCTGACGAGACGCGAAGGCCACTGGTCTCCCATGCTGCATCAGGACAGCACCCAAACCGATATGCGAGGCATCGGTGAATACAATAAAGCCGTCACTCCCAGAGGGAAGAGTGAGGACAGGAGCGGACGTCAGACGGTCCTTCAACTCCGTAAATGCTCGCTCGCAGGCGTCACTCCAAATAAACTCTGCGCCCTTCCGAGTCAACCTGGTCAGCGGGGCTGCAATACGAGAGAAGCCCTCAATGAAACGTCGGAAATAGCCCGCCAAGCCAAGGAAACTACGGATCTTTGTCGCAGTCGTGGGCTGGCCCCACTGACGCACTGCCTCGACCTTCGAGGGGTCCACTGCGACACCCTCCCTCGTCACCACGTGACCGAGGAACTTCACCTCCTCCTGCCAGAACTCGCACTTATCCAGCTTCGCATACAGCTGGTGTGCGCGGAGGGTCTGTAGAGTAATCTCTAAGTGCTGCTCATGCTCCTCACGGGTCCTTGAGTAGATCAGAATGTCGTCGATGAAGACTACAACAAACTGATCCAGATATGGGTGAAAGACCTCGTTCATCAGCTACATGAAGACTGCGGGTGCATTGGTCAGTCCGAAGGACATGACCTGAAACTCAAAATGAACGTAACGCGTCCTGAATGCTGTCTTTGGAATGTCCTCATCTCGGACCCGAATCTGATGATAACCGGAACGCAGGTCAATCTTTGAAAAGAACTGTGCACCCTGCAGCTGGTCAAACAAATCATCAATCCTAGGGAGCGGGTACTTATTCTTGATCGTGACTTTGTTGAGCTCGCGATAGTCAATGCAGAGCCTCAACGAACCATCCTTCTTCTTCACAAAGAGTACTGGTGCTCCCCACGGAGAACTGCTCGGACGGATAAAGCCCAGCTCACGCAACTCGTCCAACTGCTTCTGCAGTTCCCGTAACTCCAACGGTGCCATACGATACGGGGCCTTTGAAATAGGCGCGGTACCAGGCACGAGATCGATCTGGAACTCGGTGAGTCGACGAGGCGGTAATCCCGGAATCTCCTAGAACACATCGGGAAAATCGCAAACCACGGGCAAGTAGTCGATGCAAACGGCAACAGGCTCCTCAATGGCGCAAGACATCAAACAAGACAACCGCTCTCCTCTAGCCTCTGCAATGAACTGGAACTGAGGCACGCCGGGTATACAAAACGTGACGGTCCTCGCGGCGCAGTCCAAAATGGCATAATACTCAGCGAGCCAATCCATGCCCAGGATGACGTCAAACTCAGACATCGGCAAAACAAACAAATCAGCAGAAAGAAAGGTATCCCCAACTAGAACGGGGCATGACGAGCAAAATCGTCCTAACGCTGCAGTCCTCCCCAAGGGAGTCGATACTGATAGACTCTCACCAGCAGACTCTAACGGTAAGCCAGCCGATCGACAGAAGCTCTCGACCACAAAAGAATGCGATGCACCAGAATCAAACAGTACACGTGCAATGCATGCAGAAACTGGCAATATACCCTCAACGACTCCTCCGGATGACTGCGGATCCTGCTGAGCCGCATAAAACCTAGCCTGAGCTGGCTGGGGAGGTGCATGTCCCCTCTGAACATGCTACTGCTGCTGCTGGGGTCGCTGAGGTGGTCGAAACTGCTGCCTCTGCTGCTGTGGCCTCTGAGGCTGGTGCTGATGCTGATGCTGCTACTGAGGTGGCCTCAGTGGTAGAGGCTGTTGTCGCTGCTGTTGTGGGGGTCTCTGCTGCTGCGGTGGAGGTCTCTGCTGCTGTGGACCTCTCTGCTGCTGCTGGGGACTGGGACACTCCCATGAACGGTGTCCCGTCGCACCGCACCTGAAGCAAGTGCCGGTGAACTGCCTCTGAGGTGGTGGTGGAGGTGCTGCTGGTGCTGAAGGTGCACGGAAAGCTAGGCGACCAGTGCGCCTCTGCTGCTGTGGTCGACCCTGCTGGGAATGACTGGAAGAAGCCTGCCTCTTCCGGTCTCCCCTCTGACCACGATCAGACTGAGAACCGGCCCACTCAGTCTCGTATATCTGAGCCTTCCGCACTACTGCCTGGAAGGTATGAAGCTCATGCCCAATGACACGACCTCGAAGGCCGTAACGTAAGCCGTGCTCGAAACGGCGGGCCTTCCGCCCCTCATCATCAACCATGTACGGCGCAAATCTCGATAGTGCCATGAAACGGGCCGCGTACTGTGCCACGGTCATGTCTCCCTGCACCAGAGTCTCGAACTCTAAGGCTCGTTGACGACGGATGTGGTCAGGGAAGTACTGCTCCTCGAATCGGTCCACAAAGTCCTCCCATGTCCAGACATAATCAGGTCCGGCGACACGGGCGATAGAGGTCCACCAATGCTCGGCCTCACCGTGGAAGAGAAAGACTGCTAACCGGACGCGCTGCTCGGTCGTGCATAACATGGTATCGAATATCTTCTCCACATCGGAGCGCCATCTCTCTGCTGCAGTCGGATCTGGCTCGCCCTGGAAACGTGGGGGATCATGTCGTCTAAACTCACGAAGTACGGCGCTCGCGCGCTCCTGCTCCGCCTGAGCTGGTGAAACAGCTGGGCGTCTACCCTGTCCCTGGAGTGCGGCGGTCACAGCCTGTAACATCTGCTGTAACTGAGAGGCACTCACAGTCACCGTCGGCTCCTCATCGGTCTCAGGTGGAGGAATGTCATCCTCATGGGAAGAAGCAGGAATCTCTGAGGGTGGAATGGGAGACGCAGGTGGTAGAGCTAGAGTCTCCGATGGTGAAGTAGAATCCTCAGGTGGTGGTGCGGGAGTCGATCGAGTAACAGGCGTCATACCCTACAGGAAAGAGCGAAAGCGCCTATCAACTTCAAAACTCTCGAATGTACGCACGTTAACGGTCTGTATTGGAAGGTCGCGAAGTTATCCGAACTTCGGAACTTAGTCATTCTTCACTCATAGCAAACATGTAATGTTGTTCTTGGTTATTCCCAAGTTATGCTCTGATACCAACTTCTGTCACGCCCCAAACTCGAAAACCGGGCTCACAAAATTTCCGATCGCCGAATCCGGCGCCGACAGCCTCCGTAGAACCCCATTCTCGGCTCCTAGCTCCCATTCGCCAGGTTCCGATCCTGGGATGCTACGAGGAGGATTTTTTAATATCAGTCTGATACGTAATAAGCATAACCAAAGGCATAACCCACAAACAACAACCAAGCACTCCATTACATTTCCACTATGATCAAAATTTTACAAGTACAATGAGCATAAAGGGAAATACAATGGCAAATAACAAAAACTCCAAAATGATCAGCAACGTGCTCCTGCCTCAGCACTGCTGCAGTCCAACGTCACCTGCACGCAACGGTCGTGCATAAGCTTACAGAAAGCTTAGAGGGTGGTGAAAGTGTGTGCGCAAGGTAGTAATATGAATGCAATGTCAGAGTAATGCGGAATATGCAGATGGAACCAAAACGTCATGAGCCGTACCAAGGCTATGCAATGCAAGACATGAATGGTATCGGCCATCCCAAGGCCATGCAATGTACAATGCAACTCAAGCATACAGATACTCATCAATGTCCACACGTCAATACAGCTCAAAGTATGGAATATCACCAGGGTCTAGAACACTCTAAACCAGATTACCGCCACATCGCGCGCAATAAGGTAAGTGGAAGAGACCTCACTATCCGTCTGCCAATATCGGGCGCGACTCGTCGATAGCGGACCCATTCCTCGAGCTGGTCAAACTCAGCCTAGCATTGCCCCCTACACTCGGGCGGGTAAGGCCGCACCCCCTTCCAACCGACCACGACACAGTGGAGAGCGTAACCGTCTGGTAATCGGCACTCAACGCTCATCTACCCACTCGGTCTAGACGTTGGAGCAACCTCTTGGTACCATAAGGGTT
Source organism: Magnolia kwangsiensis (assembly GCA_037074715.1). Classification (NCBI taxonomy): domain Eukaryota; kingdom Viridiplantae; phylum Streptophyta; class Magnoliopsida; order Magnoliales; family Magnoliaceae; genus Magnolia; species Magnolia kwangsiensis. The sequence goes on from CM073584.1 coordinate 68,639,466, forward strand.
TAGGGACTTTCACCCAGGGATATCTATAGTACCCCATGTAGATCAAGATTTCCGGTATCCAATCCTGCCAACCACGATACGTCTGTGGAGGCTACGGCCCTGATGTCGCTAGGGCGTACAATAACCATATCACACAAATGCGGAATGCATGAATCACGCTCTCCAGTCATGCAACCAATCCTGCGCATACCGTGCGCTCATGTAGGGCAACACCGCCTAACCGGAAGCCCATAAACAACCTGCCCGAAGGCAAATGCTATGATCAGTCAATCCTCATATCAAGCATACATATGATGCGTATGATCATGGGTCATGAAACTATACTAAACATGTTATAACAAAATGAATTATCTTACGATGCGGATGGGCCTAGACGGTCAATACACAGCAACTACGGCCTGGTGATGGGCCCTAAGGAGAGTCATAATGTGGACATCCAACCAACATTACTCTCGCAATGTGGACGTCAAACCAACATTGCTTCCCAGGTACGATCTTCTTAAACACCGCTACATAATCGGTATTGGGTTTACACTTTGCAATGGACCTTAGGTTCCTCCCATTGGGCCTTACATATATATCAAATGGGCCATATCTTATGGGCCATTTATTCATCAGATGGGCCATATAAATGGGCCACACCAATGAGTCTTAAGTGCATTGCAATGGGTCAAAACCCGTGGGCCTTGGATTGCATCAATTGGACCTAGTCACATGAGTCTAATATGTATCAAATGGGCCTAACCCATGAGTCTCAAACAAGTCTAATGGGCCTAATCCCATGGGCCCTTTTATAATCAAATGGGTTTAGTCCCATGGGCCTTACAATATATCAAATGGCTTACTTCTATGGGCTTTAAAATTTCAACAAAAAGGGGTCCAATTACATGGGCCTTGAAGTACATCAAATGGGCCTAGTCCCATGGACTTGCAACACATCTAATGGGCCTAAGCTCTAGGCCTAAAATGAATCCAATGGGCCTAGCCCATAAGCATTTTATAAATCATTAGCCCTTTTGAAATTCGAATGGGCCTAGCCCATAGGCCTTAAATAAATCAAGTGGGCCTAGATGTACATCAAATGGCCTAGTCACATGGCCTTAGATCATATCCATTGGGCCTAAAACCATAGACCTTAAATATCAAGTTAAGCCCATAGGCTTTACATATCAAGTGGGCCTAAGTTCTTGGGCCTTAAATGTCAAATTAGCCTAAGCTCATAGGCTTTACATATCAGGTGGGCCCAAGTTTATAGGCCTTAGATGAATCAAATGGGCCTAGCCCATAAACATTTCATAAATCAAATGGGTCTAACCCATAGGTCCTTTGTAAGGCAAATGGGCTTAACCCAAAGGCCTAAACCATTCAAATGGATCGACGGTTCGGATGCATCACATGCATCATAGTGGGTCCCACTGTCCAGTGGACAGTGCTAATAAGGCACATATGTCACATATGTCACAAGGGGGCCCCACCGTCCACTGGACGGTGGAGTACAACAAATATATCATGGTGGGAGTCCACCGTCCACAGCCGGTAGACGGTGTGTTAAGACACATACATTAATGGTGGGGTCCACGGATGTGGCCCACCATGATACCCAAATACCATCTGGGCCATTCATAAGGCCTCTCGGGCCTAGGTGGAGGGAAAACAAAAATTTCAGCTTGATTCAATACTTCTGTGGGTCCCAGGAAAAATTTCAATGGCCAACACTCATTCCTACTGTTTCACATGGTGTGGGCCACCTGAGTCTTGGATCTGTCCCATTTTTGGAGGGGGGCCCGCTACTGGGGCGGCCCACCTCATGAACAATTTAGATGGCATGCAAACATCAAGGTGGGGCCCACGGCTAGGGCCGTGGGTCCCTCTCTGGACGCCACCGTCCGGCGCTGCAGGCAGAGGCAGAGGCAAAGCCTCTGCCATTTCATTTTAAAAAAAAAAAAAGAAAACCCTTTTTTCCAAGGTTTTTGCACGTGGGGCCCGCTAAATTTGAAATCCGTCCCGGCCATTACGATCAGTGGCCTGAGACCGTCCAAATGAGTCCATAGTTTGAATTTTTTTGACGCTAGAAAAAGGATAAAATGAGAAAATGGATCCTTGAATGGTCGAGGTGCATTATTTGATGCTATGGCCCACCAGGTCTTCAAATCAACCCCAAACTTCCACCCAACGGTTAAAACTCTGTAAGTAAGAGGGTGGACGGCTCGGATTGTCTAGGTACAATATGGTGGGGCCTAAACAAGCGGGCTACCCAAGCCCTTCTTCCTTTTCTTTCCTCTTTCTAAATTTCTTTACAACGTCCAGCGTCCCAGACGCTGGACGGTTCATAATATTTTTTTTTTTTTCTTTTAAATGGTGGGCCCTGAGGAAGTGGGCCACCACATGATGGGCGTCATGGGAATAGCGTTTAAGGTGGGCCCCGCTTGAATAAAATAAATACACCAAGATGTGATCCATTCAAGTGGGCCACACCATCCTATTACAATAAAATAAAATAAAATAAAATAAAATAAAAGAGAGAGAGAGAGAGAGAGACATGGAGAGTGGGACACGGCTTGTGATGGAGGGTCCCCGTCATTATGGACCTCCCATACTTGAAATCATACATCCATGGGTCATTTGCACATATGACCATCAAAACTCAAGATCAACGGTGGGAATCCTTTCCCCACCGATATGGATGGTCTAGATGACCCTTCTCAAATGAAAATAAGGATCATGATGGGGTCCATGGAGAATGGCCCCATCATGGAATGATCATGGCGATCCAAGTGGTCCATCGGCCACAAATAAGGGTCCCAAGTGAGATCCACACCATTGATCGGTGGGCCTCACTTGGTCCACCATAAAAATAAGAAAATCTACCCTATAGAAGCACCCACCGTCCGATCTTCTCTCTCCTAGGGGTTCCTTGGCACCTTGTCTTCAACTTTAATGGCTAAGATGAAGAATGGAGGGTTGAGATGGGAGATTTTAGGGTAGGAAGGTGGGCCACTTGAAGCTTAGAGGGACTTGGGAAATTCCATACGTGGGAGCTCTTGGAATTTTTGTTGCTTGGACATTTTTTTGGAATGAGAAAGAGAGAAAGAGAGAGAGTGATGTAAAGGGAGAGAGAGAGTGATGGATGGATGGGTGAGTGATGGTTGTGTAAGAAAAGTATGGGTTAGGAAGACTTTTGTGGCTTTTTGTGTAAGAAAGGTATGGGTTGAGAAGACTTTGTTGGCTTTTGTGTAAGAGAGGTATGGGTTTGGGAGACTTTTGTGGTTGCTTGGGAAAAGGGATGGAACTGATGTGTACTTGACATGTGATGGCTTGATGGGTGATTGATTGATGGGATTGATGTGATTGATGTGACACATCGTTGATATTCCCCTGGTTTTCGCAACGCGCGGCGTTTTCTCGCACCGAACGTTGGCCCATAACTCTTGACCAGGGTATCGCCTTGACGCGCGAGTCGCGGTATCGGAACCGCGGTGACGGTGCGGTCGCTATGGTATTGGTCTCGGGTTGAGTCGACTCGGGTTGTCGGTACATGAATCCAGGTCGCGCGTCGATATTGTTTAAGGGTCGAAAGTTGCCGGAATTCGACCGGTATGACCGCGAAAGTGTACGGAAAGGTACGGACCAAGTTACGGGTCTTACAATAGGCCTTTGGAGTCTTGGACCTAGAGTGGTGCTCCTAGATTTTGAAAGACCTGACAGTATGGGAATCCAATAAATTAATAACGTAAACCCTAGGACCTTCTCAGTTGATATGGGCAGAGGTGATGTGCTCAAGTGCAACTAAATGCAAGTTTAAGTAACTCAATTTCAGTTAGACGACCTTTGACCCTAAGTAATAAAACAATTCTTTGTATTAGAAATTGTAAGAAAGCATCTAGCGTATAAATATAGATTTTGGATTACAACTAGTGAATTGCCGCTGCGCATGAGATAAGACTAAGTTACTAGTTATACTGAGAAATGTAAAGGACTGATATTGCTAAGGTAATTGGAATATAGACGTAGTTAGTTGTCTTGTTTTAGTTAGAATGAGACCTCATTCCTTTGTTGGACTACTTTGATATTTATAGACTCCTTTAGTAACTCTCAGAAAGCTTGCTTAACTTAGAACTAGTCACATTCAAGGAAAACTTATATACCCCTCAGATTAAATGCTAGGATAAACCAGCAAGTCCCTTAGAATTACCCTCCCAAGGACTTACTGCAATCGGGAACGTGTAGTAAAGGAACTGTATATAAGCGATGTGTTCGCGGTTTGAACTGAATTCTTAATCCTGGTAGTTACCAATGAAATCAATGCTCTGATAAAGCAGAAGATCGAGACCAACTAGGATTAAGAACTGATACGACAAGTTTTCTGTCCTAGCTAGACAGAAAGTCTATGTATCCGGCTCAGACCCACTATACAACTTTTCTTCCGTGTTTGCCCGATTACCTATAACCAAAAGTTATTGCTTTACCCTTGAGAAATGTTAAGGATATATAGCCAGTAGAGTAGCCAGTAGAGAATTAGATATCTTGCCACCAACTCACACTTGCCCCTGAAATTAACCACAATAGAGACTAGGCTCATTTCTATAACCATAGGTGCCAATGTCATCGTATACATCGTCAATAAAAGAAAGACCAATGTATTGAGAGGTTGTTTCTTATTTCATGTCAAGGATAGGTCCTAAATTACACATCGTTTCGACATTCAGATCGAGACATAGATTCTTGAGTCTTGAGAGTAGAAATAATTTTTTTTAAGGGGGTTAGAACATTATGAGCCAAATCTAGTTAGGTCAGCTAATACAACCGTTGGGTTATAATAGCACAGCGGAAGCGTGATGGGCATTCCCTAAGCTTTTAGAGTGATCGGACTACGAAGTTACTGAAATATACAATTGCGAAGCATTCGCAGCTTGACCCAATTCTCAATCCTGGACGACTACCAATGGACTCACTGCTTGACCGAGCAAAAGAGCAGGAGCCACCAGGACTATGAAGGATACGATGAGCCTTTTACCCTGCTTGATCAAGTATCAGGGGTCAAGCCCACTACAACCGTCTCTCCGTATTAGTCGACCATTGGAAAAGAATATCTTACTCTATATAGTTGGGAATTGTCGTCAAGACTCCAAATAGGTAAAGAAATAAATTGTAGCAAACCATCAGGGTTTAATAAATGGATAAAGAAGTAAGTTTTTAAAGGGGGTAGACCAAAAGGAAACAGACTAATATAGATCGTATACACCCTACCACGTATAGAAACTTGAAATCAACAAAACTTAGGCAAAAGAAATAATTAATCGTTCCTTATTACCCTTAGGCAATTTTGGGGATGAAATTTTATTTTAAGGGGGGTAGATTGTAACACCCCGGATTTTTGCCAACCCGAAATTAGACGTCCTTAGGCAATGAGTTAACCATAACACCTTGGTAACGTCTCCTAACTCAAGTTCAAAGCCAAAGAAATCATTTAGAACGAAATTCTTTAGAAATTTAACGTGAATTAACTAGCTCTACACTAGATTACTTGTGAAATAAGTACCAACCACTTTAAATATGATACGTAAGACCCAAAACTTGTAGAATCAATAACGCTACGCTATCCTAAAATCCAAGATCAATCTCTAAACCCCGTTGCTCTTGGGAGTACTTTGAAACTTCATATCGGACCTGCACCGCCCATCGAAAGTCAGATAGCGATGAACTTAGACCATTATGACCTCTGTCATGCCCCAAACTCGGAAACCGGGCTCACAAAATTCCCGATCGCCGAATCCGGCGCCGACAGCCTCCGTAGAACCCCATTCTCGGCTCCTAGCTCCCATTCGCCAGGTTCCGATCCTGGGATGCTACGAGGAGGATTTTTAACATCAGTCTGATACGTAATAAGCATAACCAAGGGCATAACCCACAAACAACAACCAAGCACTCCATTACATTTCCACTATGATCAAAAATTTTACAAGTACAATGAGCATAAAGGGAAATACAATGGCAAATAACAAAAACTCTGAAATGATCAGCAACGTGCTCCTGCCTCAGTGCTGCTGCAGTCCAACGTCACCTGCACGCAACGGTCGTGCATAAGCTTACAGAAAGCTTAGAGGGTGGTGAAAGTGTGTGCGCAAGGTAGTAATATGAATGCAATGTCAGAGTAATGCAGAATATGCAGATGGAACCAAAACGTCATGAGCCGTACCAAGGCTATGCAATGCAAGACATGAATGGTATCGGCCATCCCAAGGCCATGCAATGTACAATGCAACTCAAGCATACAAATACTCATCAATGTCCACACGTCAATACAGCTCAAAGTATGGAATATCACCGGGGTCTAGTACACTCTAAACCAGATTGCCGCCACATCGCGCACAATAAGGTAAGTGGAAGAGACCTCACTATCCGTCTGCCAATATCGGACGCGACTCGTCGATAGCGGACCCATTCCTCGAGCTGGTCAGACTCAGCCTAGCATTGCCCCCTACACTCGGGCGGGTAAGGCCGCACCCCCTTCCAACCGACCACGACACAGTGGAGAGCACAGCCAACTGGTATTCGGTACTCAGTACTCATCTACCCACTCGGTCTAGACGTTGGAGCAACCTCTTGGTACCATAAGGGTTTAGGGACTTTCACCCAGGGATATCTATAGTACCCCATGTAGATCAAGATTTCCGGTATCCAATCCTGCCAACCACGATGCGTCTGTGGAGGCTACGGCCCTGATGTTGCTAGGGCGTACAATAACCATGTCACATAAGTGCGAAATGCATGATTCACGCTGTCCAGTCATGCAACAATCCATGCGCATATCGTGCGCTCATGTAGGGCAATACTGCCTAACCAGGAGTCCATAAACAACCTGCCCGAAGGCATATGCTATGATCAGTCAGTCCTCATATCAAGCATACATATGATGCATATGATCATGAGTCATGAAACTATATTAAACGTGTTATAACAAAATGAACTATTTACAATGCGGATGGACCTGGACGGCCTAAATACGATAAGTACGGCCCAGTAACGGACCCTAAGGAGAGTCGTAATGTGGACATCCAACCAACATTATACTCACAATGTGGACGTCAAACCAACATTGTTCCCAAGGCACAATCTTTGTAAACATCAACACTTAGTCTGTAATGGATTTACACATTGCAATGGACCGTAGGTTGTCCCCATTGGACCTTATATATATATCAAATGGGCCATATCCTATGGGCTCTCATTCATCAGATGGGCCACATAAATGGGCTAAACCAATGGGCCTTAAGTGCATTGCAATGGGTCAAACCCATGAGCTTGGATTGCATCAATTGGACCTAGTCATATGAGTCTAATATGCATCAAATGGGCCATACCAATTGGGATCCCACATGCAGGTCAAGTGGGCCTCAACCTACAGACCTAACCTGAGTCAAATGGGCCTAAATTCCTAGGCCTTAAGCAAATCAAATGAGTCTAACCCATGAGCCTCAAAAAAATCTAATGGGCCTAATCCCATGGGCCCTTTTATAATTAAATGGGTTTAGTCCCATGGGCCTTATAATATATCAAATGGCCTACTACTACGGGCTTTAAAATTTCATCAAAAAGGGTCAATTACATGGGCCTTGAAGTACATTACAAGGGCCTAGGATCCTAGGCCTTAAGTTGATCCAATGGGCCTAGCCCATAAGCATTTCATAAGCCAAATGAGCCTAGCCCATAGCCCTTTTTAAATTCAAATGGGCCCAATCCCATAGGCCTTAAATAACACAAATGGGCCTATCCTATAAGCATTTCATAAATCAAATGGGCCTAGCCCATAGGCCTGTTTTAAAATCAAATAGGCCTAGCCCATAAGTGAGTGGTCCACCCAACCAACAACCTATATTTTAAAATGATCTCACTAGGCGGATAGACGGTCTAGATGCACCACATACATCATGGTGGGTCCCACTGTCCAGTGGACAGTGCGGATATAACACATTCATCGCACAGGGCCCCACCGTCCGTGGACGGTGGAGGCAGTCCATCCGTCAGGTGGGTGCCACCGTCCGCCTGGACGGTGGGCTACAACAAATACATTAATGTGGGTCCCATGCGGGGCCCACTCTGAATGTTAATTTTGCCATCCAACCCATTCATAAGGTCACTCATCCTGGATGAAGGGAAAACACAAAATTTCAGCTTGATCCAACACTTCTGTGGCCCAACAACAGGTTTCAACGGTAAAATTCAATTCACACTGTTTCTTATAGTGTGGGCCACCTGAGTTTTTGTTCGGCCCGAAATTTGGAGGGGGCCCACCTGAGGTTGGGACCCACCTCATGGACAGATGGAATGACAAATAAACATCTTTGGTGGGGCCCACATGTACGGCCGTGGGCCCCCACGTTCGTCCGCCCATGCCCCTGCATGCGCTGCACGCAGGCCGTGCAGGCGCTGACACTCACAGAGGCAGAGGCTTTGCCTCTGTCATGGATTTTTTTGGAAAAGGGCAAATTCCAAAATTTTGGGGTTTTTGACGCATGGGGCCCGCTGCGCCAAAATCCGACCCGGCTATGGCGATCAGTGGCTCGACGCCGTCCAAATGAGTCTAGAGTTTGAATTTTTTTGATGCTTGGATGTGAAATAAATTAAGAAAAGGATGTTTGAATGGTAATGGCGCAATATTAGGCGCTATGGCCCACCAGGTGATTGGATCAGCTCCAAACTTCTACCCAACGGCTAAAATACCGTGGGTAAGAGGATGGACGGCTTGGATAGGACATAAACATCAGGGTGGGGCCTATGCAAGGGGACCACCAAAAAGTCTTCTTTTTCTTTTCTTTTCTTTTTTTTTTCCTTGAAACGTCCACCGTCCCAGACGCTGGACGGTTTTCACATTTTATTTTTTTTTTGAAAAACGGTGGGCCCTGATGAAGTGGGCCACCACTGATGGGTGCTATTATTTCAATGTCTAAGGTGGGCCCCACTTGAATAAAATGGTTATATTAAGGTGGGATCCATTCAAGTGGGCCACACGATTCCATAGCATAAAATGAAATAAAATAAAATAAAATAAAATAAATAAAAGAGAGAGACATGGAGAGTGGGACACGGCTTGTGATGGAGGGACCCCGTCATTATGGGCCCTCCCTTGCAATGAAACATACAATAAATGGACCCCTTTGATCATGGGACCATCAAAATTGTAAATCAACGGTGGAGATCCATTCTCCACCGTTATGGACGGTCTAGATGACCTTTTTGCAATGAAATAACCATCATGATGGGGTCCATGGAGAATGGCCCCATCATGGAACGATCATGATGATCCAAGTGGTCCATCGGCCACAATTAAGGGTCCCAAGTGAGATCCACACCATTGATCGGTGGGCCTCACTTGGTCCACCATAAAAATAAGGAAAACTATCCTATAGATGCACCCACCGTCCGATCTTCTCGCTCCTAGGGGTTCCTTGGCACCTTATCTTCAACTTCAATGGCTAAGATGAAGAATGGAGGGTTAAGATGGGGGATTTTGGGATAGGAAGGTGGGCCACTTAGAGCTTAGGAAGGTTGGAGATTTCCATACGTATGGAACTCTTGGATTTCTCTTGTTGCTTGGAAATTTTGGAATGAGAAAGAGAGAAAGAGAGAGAGAGTGATGTAAAGGGAGAGAGAGAGAGTGATGGATGGATGGGTGAGTGATGGTGGTGTAAGAGAAATTTGACTTTTGTGGCTTTTTGTGTAAGAAAGGTATGGGTTGAGAAGACTTTGTTGGCTTTTGTGTAAGAGAGGTATGGGTTTGGGAGACTTTTGTGGTTGCTTGAGAAAATGGGTGAGAGTGATGTGTACTTGACATGTGATGGGTTGATGGGTGATTGATTGATGGGATTGATGTGATTGATGTGACACATCGTTGAGATTCCCTTGGTTTTCGCAACGCGCGGCGTTTTCTCGCACCGAACGTTGGCCCATATCTCTTGATCCGGGTATCGCCTCGGCGCGCGAGTCGCGGTATCGGAACCGCGGCGACGGTGCGGTCGCTATGGTATTGGTCTCGGGTTGAGTCGACTCGGGTTGTCGGTACATGAATCCAGGTCGCGCGTCGATATTGTTTAAGGGTCGAAAGTTACCGGAATTCGACCGGTACGACCGCGGGAGTGTACAGAAAGGTACGGACCAAGATACGGGTCTTACAACCTCTTAGTTGGACTTGACTACTACCGCGAAAATCACGTCCAAACGATGCTCTGAGACGATTTTCTTGAGTCCGGAGTGAAGAGTGTGAGAAAATGAAGATTTTTAAGAAATTAAATCTAATTTTAAGTAATCTGGCACGTGTCGCTTGCGGGCTAATTATAAGCATTCAGACCGTTGGAATCTGACCCAAATTCACCCTTGGATCAGGATAGGTGGCCCATACATGTCATAGCACTTGTGGCCCTGATCGAGTTTCGGTGACCGCTGAACTGAAACTAGTCTGCCACGGTCGATCTGGAAACCCGGCCGTGCTGAAAACTTACCTTGACCTAGATCCAATATTATAAAGCTTAAGTCCGACCACATTTAGTAACAGGACCTTCAGAAGTGCTCCGTTGAGACGGAACAGTCCGTATTTGGACATAACCTAGGTATACAATGGCCTTGAGTCTAATTTGGAGAGTTTTGGGTCTATATAAGGACCTTAAACCCTCACTCTCTCATCCCATACGAATTTGAGAAAACCTAGGAGAGAGAAGAGAGAAAAGAGAGAGAAAGTGTGAGAGAAGTGGGAGAAAGTTCCTGTCACTCTATCCTGCTACTATACATGCTTAACCATCACGATCTAATCGCTTTTCCAGTACTCCGGCTTTGTTCCTAGGTAAGAAAACCCTAACCTTAACCTATTTTAGGGTTTTTATCGATACAAGTAGTGAAGTAGCTGACTTACCTTGTGTAATAGATTTTCATATCGACGTTAGCGAATGCGTCGAGTTCCTATTCGATTCATTACGCTTCTACGGCGTAAGGTGCGGATTATAGATGCCTAGGTTACCTGTTTTCAAAGCTTTCAATGTCGTTTAATAGTAGATTGTTGATAAGGATGCCGTTTCACATGTAGAACATGCTGACCGATTTCTATTTCGAATACCGACGAAGAATATGAGATTTATGTTTTTTTAGGTATTTGTAGAAAATACCGTATACATATAAATTTTACTGGCATGATTGCCATGAGTATTTGCCGTGTATTTATGCTAGTTATGCATGCATGATCTGTTTGGCGAAGGGATTCGCCCTAATACACATTTTGGCCATCATAGGTTATGTAGGCTAATGTGTGTAGATTAAGTGTTTGTATAAATGTTTGTATAAGTAAGTATTGAGTAAATGATGTTTTTGATCAGTGTTGAGATAAGATTCTCAACTATTGGGTGATGTATATGATTTCCTCCAAGTTGTTATATTTGAATGGATTACTTGCGTATGGAATACTGTCAATATATGAAATACTTGTGTATGGTTAATTGTTTATGTTAGACCTTATAATATGCTGATAACATGCTTGAATTACTTGTTATTTACATTCTGTCTATCTCATATGCATACCGATTTAGATTTCAAGTGCTTGGGGCTATACTGTAGTCCAAGCAGTCGGTAACAGGTTTGAATTCGTGGTTGAATTATATTCACCACAAAGGACGCGTCGACGAACCCGAGTCGTGCTTTGGTTGATGGCAGTGGTTGGGCCACACGAGGTGTTTATGCACTTCATGTCGTTCAGCTTGAGGTGCGCTCGTACTAGTCGAACTCATCAAGTAACCTAACTGACCATTGTATGTTCACCTTGTATTAGTCATAACTGTTTGAACATAGGGTACTGAACTTACCAGTGATAACCCTGATAACCGTGGTACCTTAATCCACTAAGACTCATGAGCCGGGCATGGTGGTATGGAACACCGTGGTCGAGCTCTCTGCCTATGCTGGGGCCACGAGCCTCCCCATAGTAACCAGTGAGCAATCCAGACTCGTGAGACGATTATGGTCGTATGGGACACTATATTCGAGCTGTCGACCTACACTGATAAGGTGATGGGGGAGCGGTGCAACGAGTGTGCGTAACAACCCTGGTAGCCCTTTGTAGTGACCTCGAGCATACTCTGAATCTGCGGAGAGGCGACGAGCCTTCCTGTAATAAACAAAGTATAAACTAGGTCTGTATTAATAAGGTGATGGGGGAGTGGTGCAACGAGTGCGTGCAACAGCCCTGACATCCCTTGCAGCGACCTAGAACCATATCATCGTATGAGACTACTAGGAGTGACGACCCTAGACAGGATCTTTGTTTGGAATGATATAAGGGAAATACCTTAGTTTCTCAATCCAGCTGTATGAAAAGGACTAATAACAACTCGATAATCATGCCCATATCGCATTGCATGTGCCTGAAAGATGTGGAGCACTTGAGGAATGAAAGCATGCCGCGAGCGTAAGATGTTGTCGCATGAGGAAGTATGTCGGTGAGGGCACACATCATTATTGCATCTCATCCTTGCATTAATCACAGTATTTAGGAATGTTTGATTACTTGCTTTACGACTATTGCGTGATTGATTTGATAACATGCTAACCTTTGCTCTATGATTCCACTAAGTTGATCACTCACTCCCACGTTACGGAACGGTATTGTACACACCAACCAGTCCTTATTTTAGTTTCAGATGATGGCGCTGCTTCTGAAGCGGAGTCGGACTTTCATGATGATGAGGAGGGTTTCTCTTATAGGCAGCTATCAGGCGGGTCTATGTAGACCGTGTTCTGATCGACGGGATTATAGGGAGGTTGATTAGATGCTATGACACTTGTCATTTTGCACTTTTGGAGCACTCATGTATATTTTTTTTGTTCATTTTTGGAGTATACATGTATATATTCAACCTGGTAACATGTTCACACTCTGGAGACTTACAATAGTTTATATATGTTATATATACTATCACAGTCTTCCGCTTGCATAATTTAACTGTCTCTAGAGTATGATATGCTGTTTTGGCTTAATCTCACTCATGTTTAATACACTAACATAGACAACATTCAATCATAAGCATTTATGTTGCATAAGTGATGTTTTGGAACTCGGGTGTTGAGTTGTTACTCGACCCCCGATTTTCAGGATGTTACACAAGTTTTTGGAAAAAACATCACTATTTGGATCGGTCTTGCCTCCTATTTCAGGCGATATTGAGACCCCAATCTTTCGTTTCGTTTCATTTCGTTTCTAGCTGTCAATGATTTCTTGGCGAAATATTGTGTTGTTGCTATTATGAAAATATCGATGGATGTTTGGATGGAAGGTTGGATAGTTGGATGAATGGTTAGATGGATAATGGGATGAACGGACTAATTTCTTGTGGCAACACATGCTTTTAGGCACTTATTAAATGGAAACTTATTACGTATGCATTCGTTTTGCAATTTTTTGATTCCTAAATATGCAAATATATGTATGGTAGCATCTCCTAAAGTTTCCCTAAAAAATTCCACTGTTCCTCATGTTTCCCCAATGTTTCCCCATGTTTTCGGCTATCGGTGATATTATTGGCGAGATCAATATTGTTTCCGTATCCCCAGCCAACAAAACTTATAGCAATACTGATATGTCAAACATAATCTAAATGTTAGTAGATTGTGAAAGACATGGAAGCATATCCATATTTTAGGTTAACTAAAGGATCTCCTTATAGATGCAATCAAATTCTAAAACTAAAGAAAACGAGTGCTAGGGTTTAACCTTGAGATCATATCCCTTGGGTCATGTGATGAATGTCAATGTCGATCCTCCATCATAGAAGGCCCCTCCTTGATGCGCCCGGACAAATAGATGAGAGATGAGAGCTTGTTTATGCCCCTACTCTAGAGCTAAGGGCGTCCGCACGTGAGAACCGTCCACGGGGACGACCCACAAGCTCACATGTGTGACCGATGGAGAGAGAGGATTTTCTTCTTTCTTTCCTCTCTTAAAAATATCCAAGCTCTTTCCCTAACTCCTTGGGATATGATCTATTTCTAAGGGGTTAGGGTTTTAGAGGGATGTAGGGATGTAGGGATGCACTAGTTGTGGTGCTCCTCACCACTATAGGCTTCAGTTTGTCCTACATCATCAAAAGCCTATAATCCGGCCTATCCCTATACCCAATAGACCAAATCCCTCCAATTTCAGTGGCCACCATCCTTGACCATAAAAGCTATGCAGGTCTAGAGAATGGATCAAATGTCCATCGAGTTCAATAAAACAAATTTTGATGGTGAACGCAAAAGATCAATGGTTAAAAATCAATAAAGAAAACATTTAAACCATTTTACTGTTGGATCTGTAACATCCTGAAAATCGGGGGTTGAGTAGCAACTCAACACCCGAGTTCCAAAACATCACTTATGCAACATAAATGCTTATGATTGAATGTTATCTATGTTAGTATATTAAACATGAGTGAGATTAAGCCAAAACAGCATATCATACTCCAGAGACAGTTAAATTATGCAAGCGAAAGACTGTGATAGTATATATAACATATTAAACTATTGTAAGTCTCCAGAGTGTGAACATGTTACCAGGTTAAATATATACATGTATACTCCAAAAATGAACAAAAAGAATATATATGAGTACTCCAAAAGTGCAAAATGACAAGTGTCATAGCGTCTAATCAACTTCCCTGTAATCCCGTCGATCAGAACACTGTCTACATAGACCCGCCTGATAGCTGCCTATAGGAGAAACCCTCCTCATCATCATGAAAGTCCGGCTCCGCTTCAGAAGCAGCGCCATCATTTGAAACTAAAACAGAGACCGGTTGGTGTGTACAACACCGTCCCGTAACGTGGGAGTGAGTGATCAACTCAGTGGAATCATAGAGCAAAGGTTAGCATGTTATCAAATCAATCACGCGATAGTGGTAAAGCAAGTAATCAAACATTCCTAAATACTGTGATTAATGCAAGGATGAGATGCAATAATGATGCGTGCCCTCACTGACATACTCCCGCATGCGACACCATCTTACGCTCGCGGCATACTTTCATCTCTCAAGTGCTCCACATCTTCCAGGCACATACAATGCGATATGGGCATGATTACCGAGTTGTTATTAGTCCTTTTCATACAGCAGGATTGGGAAACTAAGGTACTTCCCTTATATCATTCCCAACAAAGATCCTATCTAGGGTCGTCACTCCTAGTAGTCTCATACGATGATATGGTTCTAGGTCGCTGCAAGGGCTGTCAGGACTGTTGCACGCACTCGTTGCACCTCTCCCCCATCACCTTATCAATACAGGCCTAGTTTATACTCTGTTTACTACGAGAAGGCTCGTCGCCTCTCCGCAGATTCAGAGTATGCTCGAGGTCACTGCAAAGGGCTGTCAGGGCTGTTACACGCACTCGTTGCACCGCTCCCCCATCACCTTATCAGTGTAGGCCGACAGCTTGAATATAGTGTCCCATACCACCATAATCGTCTCACGAGTCTGGATTGCTCACTAGTTACTACGGGGAGGCTCGTGGCCCCAGCGTAAGCCGACAGCTCAACCACGGTATCCCATACCACCATGCCCGGCTCATGAGTCTTAGTGGATCAAGGTACCACGGTTATCAAGGTTATCACTTGTAAGTTCAGTACCCTAGGTTCAAGCAGTTATGACCAATACAAGGTGAACATACAATGGTCAGTCGGGTTACTTGACGAGTTCGACAAGTACGAGTGCACCTCAAGCTGAACGACATGAAGTGCATAAACACCTCGTGTGGCCCAACCACTGCCGTCAACCAAAGCACGACTCGAGTTCGTCAACGCGTCTTTCGTGGTGAATAGAATTCAACCACGAATTCAAACCTGTTACCGACTGCCTGGACTATAATATAGCCCCAAGCACTTGAAATCTGAATCGGTATGCATATGAGATAGACAGAATGTAAATAACAAGTAATTCAAGCATGTTATCAGCATATTATAAGGTCTAACATAAACAATTAACCATACACAAGTATTTCATATATTAACAGTATTCCATACACAAGTAATCCATTCGAATATAACAACATGGAGGAAATCATATTCATCACCCAATAGTTGAGAATCTTATCTCAACACTGATCTACAACATCATTTACTCAATACTTACTTATACAAACACTTAATCTACACACATTAGCCTACATAACCTATGATGGCCAAAATGTGTATTAGGGCGAATCCCTCCGCCAAACAGATCATGCATGCATAACTAGCATAGATACACGGCAAATACTCATGGCAATCATATCAGCAAAATTCGTACGTATACGGTATTTTCTACAAATACCTAAAATACCATAAATCTCATATTCTTCGTCGGTATTCGAAATAGAAATCGGTCAGCATGTTCTACATGTGAAACGGCATCCTTATCAACAATCTACCATTAAACGACATTGAAAGCTTTGAAAACAGGTAACCTAGGCATCTACAATCCTCACCTTACGCCGTAGAAGTGTAATGAATCAAATAGGAGCTCGACGCCTTCGCCAACGTCGATATGGCAATCTATTATACAAGGTAAGTCAGCTACTTCACTACTTGCATCGATAGAAACCCTGAAATAGGTTAAGGTTAGGGTTTTCTTACCTAAGAACAAAGCCGGAGTCGCCGGAAAAGCGCTTAGATCATGATGGTTAAGCACGTATAGTAGCAGGATAGAGTGACAGGAACTTTCTCCCACTTCTCTCACATTTTCTCTCTCTTTTCTCTCTTCCCTCTCATAGGTTTTCTCAAATTCGTATGGGATGGGAGAGTGAGGGTTTAAGGTCCTTATATAGGCCCAAAACTCTCCAAATTAGACTCAGGGCCATGGTATACTTAGGTTATGTCCAAATATAAACTGTTCCGTCTCAACGGAGCACTTCTGGAGGTCCTATTACTAAATGCAGTTGGACTTAAGCAAACTAATACTGGATCTACGTCAAGCTAAGTTTTCAGTCCAGTTGGGTTTCCAGATCGACCGTGGCGGACCAGTTTCAGTTCAGCGGTCACCGAAACTCGATCAGGGCCACAAGTGCTATGACATGTATGGGCCACCTATCCTGATCCGAGGGTGAATTTGGGTCAGATTCCAACGGTCTGAATGCTTATAATTATCCCGCATGCGACACGTGCCAGATTACTTAAAATTAGATTTAATTTCTTAAAAATCTTCATTTTCTCACTCTTCACTTCGGACTCAAGAAAATCGTCCCAGAGGATCGTTTGGACGTGATTTTTGCGGTGGTAGTCAAGTCCAACTAGGCGGTCATAATGGTCTAAGTTCATCACTATCGGACTTTCGCCGGGCGGTCCAGGTCCGATATGAAGTTTCAAAGTGTTCCCGAGAGCAACGGGGTTTAGAGATTGATCCTGAATTTTAGGATAGCATAGCGTTACTGATTCTACAAGTTTTGGGTCTTACGGATCGTATTTAAAGTGATTGGTACTTGTTTCACAGGTAATTTAGTGTAGCGCTAGTTAATTCACGTTAAATTTCTAAAGAATTTCGTTCTGAATGATTTCTTTAGCTTTGAACTTGAGTTAGGAGACGTTACCAAGGTGTTATGGTTAACTCATTGCCTAAGGACGTCTAATTTCGGGTTGGCAAAAATTCGGGGTGTTACAGGATCCAACTAAAAAATAACTTGATGGATGGTCCAAACACCAAGATAAGCCCATAATTTACATCCTGGGTAAGCAAGTGGATCCCTTATTGTAACATGTGATCTTCAACTACATCTTACTGCATCCTGGGTAAGCAAGTACATCTTTGCTTTCTACACTACTTCCTCCTACACCTTGTTTCCTAAGAGAAAGCACCGCCTATTGTGTACTCAAGGACAAGATAATGAGTATTTAATGTGTCCCAAACATTAAATGCAACATTTAATACATTCTAAAAGTAGGAATGCGTCATAAATTCCACGACACGCTAATCAACATTGAATTGGTGCGCATTATTTCTTAGGAATTAGTGGATTAAGATCATATTGGTTTATTAAATGTTTTTGTTTGATAGTGCCTAGTTTGGGACCTAATACAAGGGAAACCTTATGTATAGTTATTCTCTATAATTTCTGAGTCCTTAGTGAGTGTGTGTGTGTGTGTGTGTGTGTGTGTGTGTGTGTAATCATGTGTCTTTCAATATCTCCCGACATTTCATTGAAAAATTCCACCAATTTTGTCATGTTTCCTCAATATTTCCCTTAGACAGAAATATATTTATGTATATGTAATATTATCGGGGATATCGAATCATGTTTCTATATTGTGACGATGCGATGCAATACGTATAATGATACACAAAACTGTGCCTAGATACAATTAGTGTTCAGAGTATCGATATTGCTACAAGTTTCGTTAACTGGGGATATGGAAACAATATCGTTATCACTAATAATATGCCAATTCCTGGAAATGGGGGGAAACATGGGAAAAATGGTGAAATTTTTCAGCAAAACTTCAGGAGACACATCCATCAATCCATGCATGCACATACGTACATACACATATAATCCATCCATCCATCCATGCGTGCGTGCAAAGACACACATGCATCCATCCAACCATCCATCCATGCATGCACATACATACATACAAACAAATGCATGATCCATTCATCCATCCATGCATGCGTGCCCACACACACATCCATCCATCTAACCAACCATCAACCATCCATGCATCCATCCATGTATGCATACATATATTCACATACAAACATGCATTTCATCATAAAACCATGCACCCATTAAAAAAAATAATAAAAAAAATTTAAAAAAAATAAAAAATTGAAATGGATTTTTTTTAATAAATAGATTTTTGGCGATATCAATATATTGGTAGACATGAGATGTATAAACACATGTTGCAACCATAGAGCTATACGTCAGCAACCTATAAACTGACCCGATGGAGAACGGGCCAAACTTGACCTTGGACCACACAATTGAATAACCTACACCAGAAGAAGGCTTGACACGATGAAGTTGATCTAAGAGCCAAGTGAACTCTGCTTCCTCATGCTTCATGTTCCTCCTTCCTACAAGTAGGGGACCGAAGACAGTAAAGCACCATGCCAAGGAGGCATCTCGGTCCGGAACGTGGGTAGCTATTGTGAGGATCTCCTCCTGAAGAAAGGCTTCTATCCTTTGAAACACGATTATTGAAAAGTAAGAGATTTTCTTGAGCCTCTTTGGTTTTCCCCCAACTATCAATCTCTTGTTTCCATGTCTTGAGTTCTTCGAGTTTAGGTTCACCAAGTGGTCATGTCTACCAACTTCATACATGGGTGCCTGATTCGACTTTGAAGGCATGCTATTTTTGGTCTTCTTCTTTGTGATCCATATCTTGTTGATTTTGTTAATTGGGTTACAATCTTGTTAACATTATGATTCTGGTTTGTACTTTGGGATCGCTGAATAAAAGATTTGTAGTTGGGATCTATATCACCTGGGTGGGTATGGTTGTCATGTATTAGTTATGTCAAATCCTCTAAATCACAAATTCATAGGATACGAGAGTGATGAGGACTCATTGATATAGGTTTTTTTTTTTTTTTTAACATTCTCCCTCATTAGTATTCAAAATTTGTGCTTGTATCCCTGTTGTTATTGTTCAATCTAAATTTTACATTAGTAAGTGATGCAAGACAATTAACCACTTGCTCTAAAAGCTCGAACTATTAGAGCATGGTGAATTAATCCCTTTATCTCATAGCCCAAGACCCACATCTCATGGGTTAGGACCTCGGCTAAACCCCCCTCATGGGCCCCAAATCACATGGGTACCGCCTCACATGGGTCGCCCACCGTGGGTGTGTCCCTGCATCCCACAGGTTACCACACTCGAGCCTGGTGTGAAATGCGCATTAATCACCCCCGATGAGGAGTCTTGAACACGAGACCTCCCCCGTGGGCCCCGCCCATCCTAAGTGTGCCCCTACATCTCACAGGTAACTCCACTCGAGCCCGATGTGAAAATGCCCCTGCATTAGTAAGCCTATCATCCAAAATTCGATTAGATTCAAAATTGAGTGTTTGTGAAGCGGATTACCCTTATCCAAGTATCTGAGTATCCCAGTTGGGCATTTATTTTTTTCTTTTCATTTTTCTTTTTCCTTTTGGAGGATGCTTTTGTTTTATGAATGGTAACTCAAGCAATTTTATTGAATGTTCGAAACCAATCAAAGGAGGAAAAATTAGGCCAAATCATGGAGGAAGGGATGGTGACAGATCATCCTTTCCTCGATTGTCTAGATAGATCAATCCAAGAGCCAGAGAAAATATACTCTATTACAACCACAAAGGTGAAGCCCAATAGTCTAAGCTGTTGCATTGCCCATGACACTTAGGAATAACACTTTGAATTTGTATGATTGTTGAAAACCTTGTAATTACACACTTTACATATCCACTAGATGATTGCCACGAGTGAGAGATTCCATAGCGCCCTTTCTGTTTTGTGTCATGCACCTGAATTCCACACCTAGAATAGAGTAGCCATTTATCCTAGCATTGCCTAAGCCATCTCAAATAAAGCTACTCTACATATTCTAAGCGAACTCACCAATGGATGGAAAGATAGTCCCCTAAGTGTCCTTAAAGCACATGATACACCCACTCATTATCTAGATGTTCATTTCCGCAAATGGTCAGTGGTGAGAACCTCATCTCTTGTGGCTATCCATTCAAATGCTAGCACCCTTGGTCGGTTAGTATAGTACTAGATAGATGCTGAAGTTGCATCCAGGCTGCCTCCATTCCTGCCCATGAGCTGATGGTAGAATGGCTTGACCATGAAAGTTCTGGAGGCATCAAATCTCCAATCCAATACCACCTGTCTTGATTTGATTGAGATAGAGCAACATGACAAATCCATTTTTTGAAGGATTGTAGATTTGTAGTATCATGGTTTGGGACATTGGACTCTGTTTCTTATCATGTGTTTCTTGCTTTTCATTGTGCAAGTTGCTTGAATAAACCATTATTCACAACTTCATTCGTTAACTTATCTCAGCTGCTTTTGAGATTACTATCAATTTCTTTGTCCTTGGTTGGTCTTAGAACACCATATAATGCATATTAGAAATCCATTTTGATCAAGAGTGAGGCCATTGCATTACGTTTGGACCACGATAAACTGGCAATGGAAGCAAATTTTGCCCGAGAGAAACTAGATAGCTTCATGAAAGAATTTGAGTGTCAGGTAAATCATATTAATTAAATATCATTTTCTATTTAGTTTCTTAACACATGCCATGAATATCATGTCAGAGAAATGAAATGAATGAAGTACTAGCTAGAAATGTGGAGTTCTCACAGTTGATGGTTGACTACCAATGAAGACTTCGTGAAAGAGTTGATTCTTTGAGTGCCTGTGATGTGCTCCCACAGAAATTATCTATGGAGGTGATCATAAGTTAAAACAATGATGTTGTTCACACTTGACTTCATGATATTCAATTTTTTTTTTCCTACTTCCTCAACAGGTGTCTATTTTGAAACATGAAAAGGATATCCTGATAATTTCTGAAAAAAGAACTTCTGGCGAAGTGATTCTGTGGGCCCCACCATGATGTATGTGTTGCATCCACACCGTCCATAAATTTGGAGGGATCATTTTAGGGTATGATCTGAAGAATAAGGGAGATCCAAGGCTGGAGTAGACCCCACCATAGAAAACACTGTGGGGAGAGTGATAATAATACCCATGTTATGTTTATGTATAATTTTTTAAAAAAAGTAAGTTGAGATGATAATAATACCCATGTTTTGTTTACTGTCCAATTTTTAACCACTCACTATTTTGCTTTTAACCATCTATTTTTTACCAAGTAAATCGATGGTCAGGATTGCTTCATCGTTATAAATCTAGAAATATGCTCCATCCATAATCGGAAGCAACTTAAGCCGTAAGATTATCACCCTTCTAATATTGGTCCCACAGCTTGAACTTTTTTATATTTTTGAGAAATTGTAACCAACGTGTACAATTTTGTGAGTGAATCCTACCTATCCCCGGACACATGGCTTAGTTACTGGTACTGGCTACTGAAGTGATGTCACCATCTTCTGTGGGCCCCACCATGATGTATGTTTTGTATTCACACTGTCCATCCATTTGGAGAGATAATATTAGGGCATAATACAAAGAATGAGTCAGATCCAAAGCTCTAGTGGACCCCACCACAGAAAACAGTGGGGAGAGTCGTCCACCGTTAAAAAGTTATAAGGGCCACAAAAGTTTTCAATCAAGCTAATATTTATGTTCTCTCTTCTTTCGCGTCTGCCTTAGCACATGAACAAGTTGGATCTTAAATAAACATCATGGAGAACCTTCAAAAGGTTTCAACTGTGGGCGGCACTCTCTCTACTGTTTTCTGTGGTGGGGTCCACTACAACCTTGGATCTGCCTCATTCTTTTTATCATGCCCTCAAATGATCTCTCAAAACTACTCAACCTCTTAGTAGCTAATACGCGTCTCCTATCCAATTTGAGTTTCTTGGAATGCACGTTATTAGTAGTAGCCATACATGCTATGAAGTGACATAACCCAGTTATGTGGGCCCCATCATGATGCATGTATTGTATCCACACCGCCCATACATTTGGAGAGATCGTTTTATCCAAAGAATAAGGTGGATCTAAGGCCAGAGTGGACCCCACCACAGAAAACAGTGGCGAGAGTGACGCCCACCATTAAAAAGTTCCAAGGGCAACAAAAGTTTTTGATCAAGCTGATATTTGTGTTTTCCCTTCTTTCGTGTCTAAGTTAATACATGACAGGTAGGATCTCAAATAAACATCATGGTGGACCTTTGAAAGGTTTCAACGGTGCACATCACTCTCCACTGTTTTTTGTGGTGGGGTCCACTCCAACCGTGGATCTGCCTTATTCTTTGGATCATGACCTAAAATGATCTCTCCAAATGTATGGACGGTGTGGATACAACACATGCATCATGATGGGGCTCACAGAACTTAGCAACATCACTTTAGTAGTGAGTCTCACTACTCACGTAGTACATGGGAAAGGTCGAAAATGGAAAAAGAGGAGACTCCTAGGTTCTCAATGAACCAGTACCTTACGTAACCCCTTTCCACCAATTAAGGCACCCTTTCCACCAACTAAGGCACTAGAAAAAGAGGAGACTCCTGGGTTCTCAGTGAACAAGTACCTTATATAACCCTTTTCTACCAATTTAGGTGCTGCGTGTCTAGCCAATGTAGAGCTCTGGACGGGGTAGTACCTAATCCGCGCCCACTTGTAATCAACTGCTCACGTACCTACCCTCACCTATTTGGAGCTCGTGACAGGCCGAGGCTTCGATGGGGACTAAGGAGCCACCGTGATTTATAAACTTCATTCAAATTGTTTATTAATTTTTTCATATTATTTTAAAACATTATTCCAAAAATAGGGTATATTGAATTCTCAAAAAGGCAACACTAGTAATTAAATTCCTGCTGTTGAGAATTTTTTAGGGACCATGGAAGTTTTAGATGAAGATTATATTTGTTTTTTCACTTCATCAGGTGTACATGACCATACAAGAGGGGTTGGCTGGAAAATAAACGATACAGTGGACCCTCGGAAGGTTTCAATTGTGGGAGTCTTTAATACCATTTCTTCCTATAATGTGGTCCACTTGAACGTTGGATCTACCTTATTTTTGGTCCAATCTATTAGAATGATATGAAAACAAGGATGGACAGTGTGGATAAGATTCATACATCACTGTAGCCTCTCATTGGCCCTCAAAGCCTCCACCTATTCGGAGCTCGAAACAGGTGGAGGTAGTACCTGATGGATGCGTGTTCCCTGCGAAAGCCTTAGGCAAAAAGTTTTTGTGCTGGAACTCAAGTAGGGCCCACTGTAAAATTTGTGAGAAATCCTCTTTATCTGTCTCTTTTTTTATTTCATTTTTAGACAATCCAACTTCCAAGTAGGTCAAAAATATGATAATTAAATGTCTGCCGTTGAAATATTCATGATGCCAAAAAAATCATGCTATTATTTGTGTTTTAAGTTCATCCCGGTACAAATGTTGTTATTAACGGTATGGCTGGCATATAAACATCACTTTGAACCTAGGGAGGTTTTAATGGTAGAAATTTCCCTGACTATCTTTTCCTTTAGTGCGGCCCAGTTGAGTCTTTCATCTTGATAAATTTTGGTATTATCCCTTAAAATGATTTCACAAAACGGATGGACGGAGTGGATTTCTGAAAAACATCACGGTGGGCCCACCTAAGTTTCAAGCGCAGGAACTTCGTGCGAAAGGCTTTTGCAAGAAATCCGCGTCCGTACCTATCACGCGCCCGCTGCTCACAGGATCCGCACTTAAAAAAAAAAAAAAGTCGCTGGCCCCACAGCTTACTTTCACCTATCCTCTTCTAAGTAGGTTATACAACAATGCCCCCCCAATCTCAACCTCTTAATGCTATCGTCGTCTCTGCCCCTCCGGCGCAAGATAGATTCACCACATCCTCGAGGAACCCGAACCCTAGAGCCAAATACCTTGACCTCTTCGAACTCTTCCTAATGTTCTTGGTGATAATTTCAACTCTATTAGGGGCTTGGTTTTTTCACCCGCGGATGAATGAATTGTCTTCATACACCGTCTCCTCAGCTACCGTCGATCCCTTCAACATCTCCTCGTCGCGATTGACCCCCGCCTGGAATATCTCCTTCTATGTCAAGAACTATCACACGCAGATAGAAGTCAATCTTGCCCATGTCCAGTCATCCATATACTATGGGTCCCACCTCCTATCACAGGTCTCCATCCCTCCCTTTTATGTGCACCGTGGGGGCATGTGACTTTCCAGGCCCACTTGGAGAGCTTGGATGTGGATGCGGCCGAGTCCATGGTCAGGGAAAGGCTATTACATGGGGCTGTGGATTTCCGAGTTGAATTGCTTGCTCCGGTAAAGTATATGGGCTTTCTTACTGACTGGTCGAAGTTCAGGATTTCGTGTGAGAACATGACATTTGGATTCCTGGCTACGGATAACGTGGGGCCAGGCATTATGTTGGGCCCACCTCGGAGGTGCAAAATCTTTGTGGATGAAAAGCCTAAGAAACGGCAATGAATGTATATCTCTCCTCCTTTCTTTTCTTTTTCTTTCAAGTCGTACTTTGTAATTTGTGGATTTTAGAAGGATTACCACCCAAGCTCAATGATATGAATGCCTACTTTATCCATTGGAAACACTTTACAAGCTGGCCAAATACATAATCTGATTACATGTAATCATATTACCACTTAAAAAAGCCAAACGGAATAGCATGTAGACTAGGTGCAATGTGTTTACAACTTAAAACTTTATAGGTATCCAAATGACCCCCTTATCTAAATTTTGTATGTATCTAGGGCTGTCAATGGGCTGGCCTAGCCTATCATGTTTTGGGCTTCCCACAATTTTAGGCCCTTTAACCTCACGTGCTAAAATTTTAAGCTCGTTTACAAATCCTTCAGGGCTCAGGCGATGTCTCAATGCCCATTGGCCTAACCCAAGCCTAGTCCCCTCAGCCTTGGCCTAAATCGTGCTAAAAAGACCTCGATCCTGACCTTAGCCCTACAGGGAATCTCGGGCCATGGTTTGTATTGTAAGGAAAAAGGGTGACATGATCAAATGTTTGACATAGTCCAAGTGTTTAAAAAATTGCAGTTATACCCTCTGACTCGATGGATCCGATTACATGAACCCGGATCCAAAAAGTGCCTTTAAATTTTTTTTATTTTTATTTAAAAAAAAAAAAAAAAAGATGAAGGGACTTTCATTAAGAAGTCATTAAAATGATACCTAACAGCTTACAACCCTAAAAAGCTAAAAAGCTAGATACTATCTTATGTTTAGACAGGTTGCAAGATATTATCTTTCAAAAATGCATTACAAGAAGCCCAATCGGCCGCAAAAGATTTCACCCTAGGGATGACAAAACAAACATCATTCTCCATATTTTTACACCAATGCCACTAAAATCACCAAGCGCCACTCCACCCGAACATGCTTTTGAAAACATATCTAATGCAGGGGCATTTTCACACCGAGCTTGAGTGGGGTAGCTTGTGGGATGCGGGGACACAGTCGCGGTGGGTGGCCCGTGTGAGGCAGGTGGCTCGCGAGAAGCAGGCCCCACCCGTGTGATTCGGGTGGCTCGTGTGAGGCGGTACCCATGTGATTTGGGGCCCACAATGGGGGTTTGGCCGAGGTCCTAACTCATGAGATGTGGGGCCTAGGCTATGAGATAAAGGGATTAATTTGCGATGCTCTATCAATTCGAGCTTTTAAAGCAAGTGGTTAACTGTCCCGCATCAAATTGGTATCAGAGCGAGAGGTCTCGTGTTCGAGACTCCTCGCTAGGGGTGATTAACGCAGGGGCATTTTTACATCAGGCTTGAATGGGGTAGCCTGTGGGATGCGGGGACACCCTCGAGGTGGGCGGCTTGTGTGAGGTGGGTGGCTCGTGAGAGGCGAGCCCCACCCGTGTGATTCGGTTGGCTCGTGTGAGGCAGTACCCATGTGATTGAGGCCCACGAGGGGGGTTCAGCCGAGGTCCTAACCCATGAGATGTGGGGCCTGAGCTGTGAGATAAAGGGATTAATTTGCCACGCTCTATCAGTTCGAGCATTTAGAGGAAGTGGTTAATTGTCTCCATTAAATGCCGGACTCGAGTGGGGTTGCCTGTGGGATGCAGGGGCACACTCGAGGTGTAACGGTTGGTGTAACGGTGCCCTCCGATACCGATACGAATACGGGGGCGTAACAGCCCGTAACAGTACAAATATTTTTTTTTTTTGCCAAAAAATATGAAAAGATATGAATTATATTCAGAATTTTCTAAGCATTTCAAATATGCATTCATTTATAAATTGGAACATGTTTATGGTGGTGTAATGGTCCACACTTTGGTGAGAAGTTATATCGGACTATCTGATGAATTTATGAACCAGACAACCTGGATTTGACTACAAAACTTATATATTTAATTTTCTAACTATCTATTATCAATGAAAGATATATTAGAATGAATGTAATATGAAAATATCTTACATGTGTAGGTGTTTGCAATTATTTTTCATAATTTAGTCTAAATTAAGTTATTAACAATTTAACATACATGTGGCTGTGACTGTGATTCCTGTCCTGTGACCTGTCATCCTCAAGTCAAGAATATTAAAATAATAATAATAATAATAAATAAAAATAAATTAAAATTAGTAGTGTCTGATATACTCCCCTGCAACTTAAGGATTACTTGTTTGGTTGTCAGGGGAGCTATTTTAAATACAAGTTCGGCAGTGTCAAGTGTGTGCTTGGCTTCTTGCAATAATACTGCTGTGAGCTGTCTACTGCAAATACTTACCTTAATACCAGGGTTTAATTTGCTCTATTGAAAACTTCTTCAATATGGCCCCTTTGATTTCTAAAGTAATGATTGTTCCTTTCCACCCAAATATTCCATAACCCGACTATGAAATGATAACTTTTATAATTTTTGCATTATATCATATATCTTGAGTTAGCCATGTTATGGCTACTTCAACCCTTCCCTCAAGTGCCATGTCGGCATGTTGATGTAAGACACTGGGATGTTGATCAGGTGGCACACCCAGCATGCATGTGTCATGGCAGCCCATGGCTAAGGATGCATGGTATGTGGACCATTGCATTTTATCATACATATGTACCTTGAATGGAGACCATCAATTCTCTTTTTTTCCTGGGGATCCATTTTTATTGTAGACATGTACCTGATCTTCCTAATGCTGCAATCAGACCCATCCCAAACATGTCCTTTCACAAGAAGAGGCCTGGATGGGTCCCACTTAGCCACACATGTAAATTCGATCATATCTATCTGATGCATGGTTTACCTAGAGTTATTATTTATTTTAGGAAGTTCCTATATTTCTCTCTCAGTTTCAGTTTGTTAGGGAATCTAGATTATTTCCAGGTAGACAGAGAGATTAGATAAAATGAGGAAATTGAGATCTATAAACAAGGCCATACGCCATATGTAATTGGCACATTATCTGAAACAGGGGATGAGATGTGTCACTCAGGTGAAGAGAGAGGAAGAGAGATCATCTTGGGGAAAGGATGCGCCACAGTTGGGTGTGTGTCTCTCACACAGGGGAGAAGAGGGAGACATGCTTTTGATAGGATAAGGTGCTCCTTACCATAATACCATGCAGAGTGCGTTTTCACCCTGGTTGCATCATGATCTGAACCGATTTCAAATTCTCATTAGTCATTACTCTCTTAGCTTAAATATTATAATCATGCCTCAATGATTCTCATAACATTTGACTCTTGGATATGAATATGAGCCATTAAAAATTTAATGTCCAATGTTCCAAATCCATCCTTTTATGCAATCGTGTCTTCTCAACAAATCTAATGATGACCTTTGTTGCATAGAATCCAGAATTCGAATGGTTCATGTCATCAAGGAAGATACTATCTGGAGGTGAAAATCCAGTCCATACCTCAAATATGATACTGTGGGCACCATGTCCTATAAAAACCCACTCACTGTCTGGGCTACACAGGGAGAGAGCACCATGCACTCTCTTTTTCCAGGTAACTCTTAACCTGTTCACCCACTTTTTGCCAGTAAAATCTTGAGCCGCATGTTGCAAAGCATCTGGGCCTCCAAGTTAATAAAATACACTCTCTTAAAATGTCTTCCCTTGTCACTTTTAAATATTCGATGTGTAGTGCTGCTGTAAAACGAATTGCAGGGGTAAAATTGTCCCCGTCAATCGCGTTATATATTAATGTACAATAGAGAATTATTCTGTTTTTTGGTAGAGGTTTTTGGAGGGGGAATCCATCAAAATATGAATGAGCTCATATTTAGGAGCCCCCCAAACAAGCCATTAATTTTCTTATTGAGGGAACTATTTATAGATTTTTAATCTACACATATTTTGGTCGTATTGTACTGACACTATGGGTCTGAAACTGGAACTGAGACAGATGTTTTCTAGCATGAGCAATCTAGGAAGCAAAGCGGATCCTTTTTTTGTCCATAAAAAAGGAAGAAAAAATTAACTATATTTGAACTGCAAAAGAAGAAGAATTGAGGAACTTCCTGTTGTTCTCAAGCTAAGTTGGATTGGACAATCTCAAGTATTCTATTGGTGATGAAGAAATCGAGGTTTAATACGAAAAATATAGCAAGGGTTCACATTGCATGGAGAAAAGGTTAAGATAGAGCTATTCAAACAAGAGAAAAGGAAAGAAAAGGCTAAATATTTAAAGGTTAGGATCTTCGAAACTAAGAGATATTCAGGGGACCCCCAACCTGCACTAGGCCCATTAGATAAATGGGCCCCAAACGTGTGGAATCCTCTTGCATCCGCAACTCTACATTGCTGATGGATGATGAAGCCCGTAGTTCATCTTCCACTTAATATTCCATATTTCCCTTTCTCTATTCCAGTGACCATGTTTCTGATTGGCACCTATCTGTTGTTCTACTTGTACTTGATATGTCTTCATCTCATCATGATCATCTACATTCCGTCATTCATTAATTTTTTATTTTTCATGACTCCATATTTTCAACATTTCTACATTCTCATTTCCTACATTATTTGCTCCTATGAGTAGCTGTGTGGTAGCAATATTTTTTGATAGGAGGTTAGTTGAAATGGAATTTTTGGTAGGTATTTACTTTCGGATGCACGGCTTACTTTTTATGACCTTCATTCACCTCCATAATTCCATTCCCATCCCGGCACTTGCACTCAAGACATACCAGGGTTTTAAATTTCAGAAGTTATTTGTAAAATAAGAGGGACTACCTTAGCCCCCATTCCCAAGTCTTGAAATTCACATCGATTAGGATTTTGGACTCTTAAATTTCTTGGTTATTTAGAATCGTGTAGTAAATTGTTACAATTGGGTGGCAAATTCAATGGTATTCTTAGTTGTCAAGAAGTATTTTGACAAGACTGCACTTATGAGCAGTTACAATCCTGCCATTCCCTTACCCTGATAATTTGGATTTTGAGCCCGTACTTGAGTAATGTAGTCCGAGTGATTATCTTGAGAATTTGCTTCTTAAAGGTACCCTGCACAGATCTTTTATCTACTTGATATCTAAACCAGCATACAGGTAATATAGTCTGTGACTAATGTTAACATGGCCCACTAGATGGAAAACATTGAGATATCATCGGTTTTTGCCTGTTCATTTTAAATGTCCTACACCAGGATACCTATGTAAGATCTTTGGGGGTTGTTATCAGTCCAAGATATTGTTTGCGAAAATGAAAACTTTAAGCAACACATTGTAGCCTCTTGAATTTTCTTGCCAATGTTAACTCTTTTATACTACATATAAAAATATGCTAATAATAGTAATTTCTAGTAAGAAAAAGAAAAGCACTATGCTGTGTGGAGAATGCTATGGCTACTTGCTAGAGTAGTTATCTTGTCAAGATCGGGGCCCACCTTTTTTATGTTACATGGCCTGAAACTCAGAACAGTCCAGTCCTTAGGTGGGCCATGCATTTATGCTAAATGTGGATTGTTGGTCAGTTGGAGGCAGCAGTTCAGTGTAAACAATTTCAATTTATTATTTTTTCACTTGTTTTAATCTAGTTGACATCGTCAAAAGTGCTTGCTTGCCTCATGCTACTCATATTTGTCGCTGCTGCCTGTCATTTCGCCACCTCAAGTTATCATGCCATTTTTTAAATTTTGCTTTTGAATAATTTTAACCATACCTCTAAACACAAGTTGCTTCTTTTGGAGCACCTTGGTTCAAGGGGAAATGTTAGAATGTGTTAGTTTTATCTTCTAGCTTAGGATATTTTTCCTTTTTTTTTTAGATGTGTATCCGTTTGAGGAGGCATGTGTATGTTATAAAGCTCTCCAGATGTGCTACAACTTCTATGTATTCATGTTATTCTCAGATAAATAAATTAGATTAATTCTAGTTTCTAAATTGTAGTCTCTTGTGGTCTAACACATTGTTTCCTTAACACATTCTAGTTTTGAAGGTTACTATAGCTGTCATATATCTCTGCTACAATGTCTTCTGTTTTTATTACTTGTTGATTTTAGGTTTACGTTTTGTTTTAATGAATGGAAGAATACCGTCAAAACAAAAGTAGTATACCAACTAGCACTATAGCTCAAAGAACAACACGAGAAAACAACAGCCAAAACAACCACAGATCATTTGGCTACAAAACGAAGCAAAACAACAATCCTGAATGAAAATGGTGTTGTTATGAGCCTTGCCTATGGTCGACTATGCCATACATGTAAAATTCACTCACTCGACCCAAAGTTGAGTCAACTCAACTCGGTGAGGGCTAAGTCAGTGAGAAACTCAGTTTTGAACTTGACTAAACAAAGTTTTGTCAGTTTGACTTTATAACTTGGTCTGCTCATGATGAGGGATATAATCAGACACTAAACCTCATTTAACAGAACCGACGCCTTCCACCACTGTGAAAACTACTATTTCTTTTTTACCCTGAAAAGTAGCAGAAAATAGTAGTATGTGTCATTGCTGTTTTATATTATTTAGTTATAAAAATTCTCTTTAAATACTGCTAATATCTTAATTTAATTATTAAATATCACGTAGCTTAAAGACTCAATTGAGTCATTGAGCCAATTCAACCTGAACGGACATCGAGTCGAGTCGAGTTTTTGGGTTTTGAAATATGTGGCCACTCTCTATGCCAACTCCTCCTAGTAATTTTTCTTCTTCTTTTTTATAGATTTTAGGATAGGATGTTGTATTAGGTTTCCTACCTATTGATTTCAAATGATATTTAATGATTTTGTTGCTGTTATTATTGTTTTTTAATATAAAATGATTGTTATGTGATTGATTGATTGATTAATCTTTTCATTTTCTGGTCAGGATGAGGAAGCAACTAGTTGTTAAAGCTTGCCATGGATCCAGCACTAGTAGTCGAGATCCTCTGTTCATTTCTTTCTTTCTTTCTTTTGAGAAAAACCTGACAGTTTACCGCCTTTAAAAAAAAAAAAAAACTTCAACAAAGAGAGCTATTCTTGAGACAAGACCTGTCCCAGTCCAACTTCTGTAGATAAAATGACTAAAATGCCCATTCAAGTTCACCTTTTTCATTTATGTTTATATTGTTGGAATTATTGGCTACATATGTCCTTCAGTCGATGCAATGATTGGATTAGATCATTCGCATAACCATCAGAGTGGAACCCACACAATTGTTGAGTGCACATATACTACATGTACTGTGGGTTTGGATGCAGCTCTCCTCACAGTTCATGGGATGATCAGCGCCATTGATCTGGTGGTCCAGTATGTGGATGTGCCATGTACAGGAAAGCAAGGAATTGGACTATGGTGTCCCTCTGTTCAAAATAAATGGATGGCCTCCAAACAGCAATTCAGATCGCTTTGAGTGAATTGAATTGGATGTATTTGCAATTTGGAAGCTGTCATTATGAATTAAGATGGTCCTGCCATTTTAGTCATTTCCTGTCTTTTAATTAAATTATTGCAATTCAGTCAAATAGCATATCCAAACATGCCCACATGGGATGAATGCTGGATGCTAAACTGAAATGCAATATTCAATGAACTAGAAATTACCCAAGTGGATCTACACCTACTCCTTTCATAATTACCTGATTTGCTGGTCTAGATGGCACTTGGGATTGTTTCAAACAAACATGATGGGCCTTCAAACAGCAATTTGGATTGTTTTGAGCTAACAGAATTGGATGGATTGCAATTAGTAAGTTGTCATTGTCAATTAAAATGGTCCAGCCATTTTGGTCATTTCCTCTATATTTTAATAAAGTTATTGCAATTCAGTCTAATAGAGCATCCAAACACGCCCACGTGAGCTGCATTCTGGATGCTACCCTGAATTGAACCACAATATCCAGTGAATTATAAATGACCCAAGTGGACCTAGCCCCACTCATTTATAATTCCTGGCCTCCAAATAGCAGTTAGAGTAAACATGAATTGCAATTAGGAAGTCGTCATTATAAATTAAAATGGTCCTGCCATTTTGGTCATTTCCTCTATATTTAAATATTGCGAGTTGGTCAGTGGTGCATCCAAACAAGTCCACAGGCTGTGTTTTGGTAGCCTGTTTGGATTGGTGGTATAAAAAAATGGTAAGACTTGGAAAGGAAAATGTCATAGCTGAGGAAAACCATACGTCTCACAGCTTCATTGTTGATTTCTTTTCCTCAGAGAAACTTGAATTGAACTGCAATATTCAATGAATTAGAAATGGCCCAAGTAGATCTAACCCCACTAACTGGCCACCAAATAGCAGTTCAGATTGTTTCGAGTAAACATGAATTGCATGGGATTGCAATTTGGAGGCCAGACCATTTTGGTCATTTATTTACACAATATTTCAATTGAATTATTGCAATTCAGTCCAATCACACATGCAAACGGCCCATGAATTAACCCCAAGGGATCCAGCATTAATAATAAAGCCAAAAAAAAATCACTTTTATCTACAAACATTAATGATATTTACTAGTTGTATGTAACCTATGTACTGTCTATATACACAATCTAGTTACAGATTCAGGAGTACCAGACCCTGAAGAATTTACATGGACCCCTCTATTAGAGGGAGATGACACTTATTTACAATGTGTAATTTCTACTCATATGTACTGGACATTTGATCTTTTTTAATTTTCTTGTTATCCAAATATACGAGGATTTCAGGAATACGATCGAATTAATTTGAACTTCTGCAATGAGAAGGCTTTAAAAAAGCTTCAGAAGAGGAACCCGCCTGATGTTCCTTTAGCAGGTTCAGGAGAGAAGAACGGGTTCTGTTTCACTAGGAGGGTCGTTTAATTGATGGTCTTAGAATCGACGGGGATACCGGACACATCCGTAACATAGAAGCTGTCTATTGCTTTGCCACCCTTTGTTGAGATTTCTAATCTTGTGATGCATAAACCATTCTCCTAGAATATCCTTGTGATGTCTGAAAGAAGCCGACTCGATCATCCCTGCATAATTCTAGCTCTAGTCCCTACAGGGTGAACTGTTATAATACCTCAAATCAATGGTAGAGATGATTGCTAGGCCATCTCTAGCATCACCAGGGTACACATGTGTCACGCCCCAGACTCGTTAACTAGACTCACAAGGAACCCAATAACCGTTCTCGACTTGTGAGGCAGGTTTTGATCTTGGGATCCTACAAGGAGGTTTTTCATAACCGGATATTCATTACAATATGAGCATACCCAAGATCACAACAAATAAATCTCAGAAATAACAAAGGGGTACATTACAAAATCCACTATAAATTTGAACTTTAGATACAAGGCTGAAAGGAAATACATCTGATGACAAAAGAAGGAGAAAGATTGGCAACACTGGGGTCCTCGGCTCAACACCTATCCAAGCTTTGCCGCTACGACGCCAACCTAGGATCTCCTACACGCATCAATCGTGCATAAGCTTATAAAAGCTTCGAGGGTGGTGAAAGTGTGTGACAATGGTACGCAGAAGAATAATAGGAGATACAGGAAGGGAAACATGATCAATAACGATATCACTAGCCTTACCAAGGCTTGTCATGAATACAATGCAATGAGTACTGAGCGCCATACTAAGGTGATGCATAAAGGGCTTATGTAGCCGATGAAAATGCGATGTGAAGTGATGTCAGTGGCCATATCCAATCCACATATCAAGTACATTTTCATCATAAGAAAATCATTGGGGTCAAGTGCACTGCTGGATGACTACTGCTCTCCAGACCCGCATAGTCAAATGAGCATAAGAGACCTCACTACCCACCTGTGGATAGTCAATCACCAACAAGGCTCAACAACAGTGGACCCATTTACGAGCTGGTTAGACTCAGCCTATCAATGCCTTCTTACATCAGGCGGATAAGGCCACACCCCAACTTAACCGACTACACGACAGTGAGAGTTGCGGCCTAACGATGTAAGGCCCTCATGCACTTATAGTTTCCACTCGGTCACGGCGTTGGGGTGGATCGTTGGTACCATGAAAATTTTGAAAATTTTACCCATGGGCATCCTATGCACCCATATGCTCAAGTAACATTTTCGGTGTTCACATACTGCTATCCACGAATACTCCTGTGAAGGTAGGGCCTTGATGAAGTAAGGACAATATTATCATGAAATGCGATATCAATGCATGAGTCATGTATACAGATCATGTACTAGCTCCAAGCACTCGATGTGTATAAGGGGAGAAACTCCATCCCTCTATCATATCAACCTAATGACTACACACAATTACAATCCATTCACGCAAATGATACATATGGGTTATAAGGGGGTAAGTGCGTCACTTAGCGATAATGACATGAAACATACTCCTCCTTCCCAAGGAGGGATTAGGTCTAGATACATAAACAGGTACTCTAAGGAGCAATCTTCTAGTGGGGGCCCAATACTTTGGAGTAGCCCACAAGCTAAGATGGCCATAAAAGCCCATGAAAATAGTGGTCCTAACAAGGGTCCAAGGTGGGCCTTTAACCACCTATAAAAATCATATGGGCCTAACTTAGGGCCACCAAGGAGGACATCTAACCTCAACTAGGTCCCAAAAGATAGCCCGCTACTACTCAAGAAAATTGAGGCCCAAGGCCTAAAACAATCCATGGGCCTAAGGGGCAATGCACATGGCCCAATTTAGTAGGCAATATAGTGGGCTCCTAAGCAAGGGTCGGGCTCAACCATAAAGATCACAAACCCATACATTGTGGTGGGCTTAATGGGTAACCCGGTATTCCAACCATATGAGCAAATTCTTATGTTTGAAACAAGTGAGTTAGGCCTTACTTCTTGGCCTAAGTATGGGGTTA
Organism: Magnolia kwangsiensis; assembly: GCA_037074715.1. Taxonomy (NCBI): domain Eukaryota; kingdom Viridiplantae; phylum Streptophyta; class Magnoliopsida; order Magnoliales; family Magnoliaceae; genus Magnolia; species Magnolia kwangsiensis. The sequence goes on from CM073584.1 coordinate 68,675,350, forward strand.
ATTTAGTGGGCAGCTAAAGGCTCAACTACTTGAGTACTTTAGCCCATAAAACCCATCATAATAGCATGATAAATATAGGCCCAAATGTCCAATGGTCCTATACAAAAAGTTTCAGCCCCAAAAGGGCTAAATAGTCCAACAATTAGCTATAAATATGGACCCAATAAAACCCAACCGGAGTAGGCCTCAAATGTGCACTAATTAAGCCCAAAACCTAATTAGGAATAGGGAAAGATATGTATAAAAATATCTCCAAATCTGGTGGGTCATGCTGCCCCAAAACATGCATTTATGGGCGGCCACTTTGGGTCTATTGCTGAAATTTCAGCCCATCCACTATCTGGGCTTGCTGAAAATCCAACAATAAATAATTTATATAATTATTTTAATCCCTAGTGACTCACACATGTCACAGAGGGTCCCACCAGATGAAAGGAGTGAATATAGCATACCTATCAAGTAGGTCAGTTGTTGGATCGGACATCCAGCAATAGCCCATAGGCTGAGCGTCCTTAGCGGACAGTCCATGGGCCTGGGGGGTCAGCCCAAAACACATCAAAGTGGGTCCCAAAAATGGGAAAATCCTCAGGGAAGTGGACCACATCCCACATGGACCACAAATAGATGGACAGCGAGGATACTCAACACATCAAGGTGGGCCCACAACGAGGGTGGACGGCCAACCATGGTTGGACGTCCCAGCTTGGGCATCCCAGCATGGTGGGCCAGTCCAGCCCACACCAAGAATTGTATAGGGGTCCGTTGACCCTGAAACTTGGTAGGTGGGTCTTACCATGGGTGAGTCATCTCTCTGTAAATTTTCAAAATTTTTGGAATAGCATTAGTATTTTATTTAATTTAAAGAAAACAGTCTGTCCAGAAAATCTGTTTAGTGCAGATTTTTGACAGGCCCTGATCTGAGCTTCTAATGGTGTGGATTAGAGGCCTCTAAAAATTGGAAAAAAATAGTTTTTGTGTCCCCTCATATGTGTACTATAATGTGGGGTCCACGGATGTGGCCCACTAGTAAAAAAATTATTTTATATTTAAGTAATTTCACACTGATATGTTGCTGGAATAGTGCAGAAATTTAAGACTAACCACCTCACTTGAGCCACACCTTTGAGACCTCAATTAGGGTCAGGTGGGACAGAAATTTGGTAGGTTTATAGCTGGGATATAGGTCTTCAAGAATCATGTATTATATGACATCAAATTTCCCATCAAAAGACCAAAAATCAGGCCCCAAAATGGTCCAAAATCTATCCAGACATACTGGACAACAACATATGCTTCACAAAAATAAATTGCAAACATACATTAAATAGGGATTTAACTCCTGAAAATTATGGTATGGTCTACCCAAGTGGGCTCCACAAATATCCAAACCATCCCATCACAAAAAACAAGCTTGCATGCTCCCCTTTTGTGCATTTAGGGGCCACATATTCAATGGGAGGGACTGTGAAAACGTCCCCTCTCTATGGATGGTTGGGATCTTGTTGGTCCACAAGGTGGGCCACACACTCATGATCAGAAAATATTAGGGAGAAAAATAAAGAGAGAGAGAGAGAGAGAATCCGGCCAAACATAGAAAGATTTCGCCACAATAAACCCCTCATGCAAAAAGTCCAACCATACAATGCTCATCGTATGGGTCCACGCAATGCATGGACCCCACAATAAAATCTGAGGTGGGGATGTCATCCCTACCATAAAACAAAGGTCTAGATGACCTTAGAATTATTAGGATCATGAGATACATCATGATAGGGTCCATGGAGAATGGCCCCATCATGGAATAATGCATGTATGTAGGATGGGCCAAGGGCCACATCCAAGGGATCAAATGGGATCCCCACCATGGATTGGTAAGTCTCACATGTCCCATATAAGAAGAAATGAGAAGATCAAGAGAGAGAAGAGAGATCAGAGAGTTGTAAGCACTCACATTCAAATCAAGCTCTCTATCTTCCACACAAGGTAGATTTATGACCAAGGAAGAAGGTTTAATGGCTAGGATGAATTTCTAAGGGTGGGATTGAGGGGTTTTGAAGCTTCAAGGGGCTGGAGTAATGAAGGAATGTAGGGCATTTGGGAGAGGAATTGCTAGAATAAAGAAAATGAGAAGGAGGGAGAGAAATAAGGAGAGAGAGAGAGAGAGAGAGAGAGAGAGAGAGCAATGATTACTTTTGTTAGAAAAGAAATGATTAGCTAGGGAGGAGAAACCAAAGTTGCTAGGGTAGGGTAGGTTTGGGTGATGTGTGTGGTGTTGGTAGTGTAAGCTAAGAGGTTTAGGTGGTATGTATAGTGTGTGTGTGTGTGTGTGTTAGAACTTGCGCAAAAAGGGAGTGGGGCCACATGCACTACCTTAGGTGGGCCACATAATCATGGGTCATAAAATGAAACATACATAACTTATGATCTATATATCGGATGGACGCACAAGACGCATCATCTGAACTGCAACGATAATGAGAACAAGATGGTATAGGTTTCGGGCCAATCCGAGTCAGGTCAATGTAACCGGACTTAAGGATGACTGCAAACACTATCCGATGGTTGCGGGTTGCTGGGATTTGACTGGTAGGACCGCAGGGCCAAGAGAAATGAAATGCATACCTACACACACATACACACACAGGAATTCGGGTTGGGTCTTATAACATGGCAATCATGTTAAGTGTAATAGAGCCATTGATCTGCTGGGCCAACGCATTCATGTTCCATAGACCTAGAGTCACAAATTATTGGAGCCATTACATCCACAGAAAGAACTTGGACAACTTTGTGGGAAAAATTGTGAATAAATGTTGTGAATTTTTTATGGTATGTTCACATATTGGCCCACCAGATCAGTTCCAAATAGGTAGATTGATTTTCATGTGCACCGTAGAGATACTCAAGATAGAATAAGCAACTATCATCTACCATTTCTAGCAGCTTTTGAAGCACAACTATACATCTAATGGGAGATTTCATCTGCACAGTGACAAATACCTCAGAAGCCGTCCTCTGAATTGTTACTTCAAAGAACTGGGTCACATGTTGCCGCTCATCTTACAATCCCAACCGAACTCCAATCCTAAACTCTATCTTAGAAGCCTAAACCCTAAGAACCCCAGTCCTAAACCCTGGACTTAGCCCAGCCAACCCAGTTAGCTTAACCCGAAATCCTAGGAACTCAAAACTCTAAAGCCCTGAGTCAACTCGGCAAGTAAACTCACCTAGTCAGCTTACCCAACCCAACAACCTATTCGACTCACCTAATTAAGCCCAAACCAAGCCGAACCCAAGCCCAAAACCAAGCTCAATTAAAAAATTGGTTGAAACCTCAAAGAAGCAACCCTCACAACATAGCCTCCACATGCTTGGAGGATGTTGCCTGCCAAAGCAAGGAGTTCGAGTGGAGATTGACGACAACCAGGTTGCCACCAGCCACGTAGCACTCCCCTTCTTTTGGGTAGCGTCTTTCAAGTATGTGGGTCTATCACTTTAAAAAGCTTAAGTGTGGGTTGAGGTACATTTACTCCGATACGCATCTCCTTACTCAAAATTACCATTTGGCCACCTCATCCAACCCATGAGATGATATCATGTGGCAATCTTCAATTTTAGCCATTCAACCATATTTTGTCCTTAAGATCACTAAGAATTACCGAAAAATTAGGTTGGGAGACTATAAATAGCCCAATTTCCTTCTCATTTCAAGCATCTCTTTCCATCTTTAAGGATCCGCTCCTATCTAGAAGCACCAAGAGGGAATCCATAAAGCCATCCTTCTACCAAAGTGAGAGAGAGAGACTCTTATCACCATTGTTGCATGTGGTGTGGTTCACTTTCGATTTGAATCTATTTGATTTTCGGGCTTTTGGTTAAAATGATCTAGAAAAATGGATGGAAGGCATGGATAAAACACATACATAATGGTGGGGGCCATAGCACTGATCAGTTTCGAGATTTCTGTAGTACCTAGATTTCGGTACTGAAGGGATCACTGCCAAATCGGACTCTTTTTTATCACATACGTTGGAGCTATGTGGGACTATGAGGACCACAGTGATGTGTTAGTAATGTCCAGCACATCCATTAGATAAGTGTCTGATTTTAGTCTAGAACTTGAATACCTAGCCTGATGCATAATTGAAGTGGGCCACGTTCACTAAGATGGAAGCGTAGATGGTAGAAACTTCCAGATGCAATGTGAGGCCCAATGCATTTTATATCTCATCCAACCAAATAATCAGGCATGACCTGTCACACCCCGAAATTCAATTATAGAGTGTACGCCCTTATAATCGAGTTTTGAGTCATAACTCGTACATTATGTATTTAACTCATTTTATTATATAACTATTTAAAGACAAAAGTAATATTAATTTTATATTCCAATTATAGATCCATTCACAATCATTTGTACAAAATGATTTAAGCATCAACATCCGTCCATTCTCAACATTTATTAACATTCAATTAGCAAAAATTAAGCAAATTCATCAATTAATATAATTTACCAATGAATCCTTGCTACAGACCTAGATAATTCAATTAAATAAAACCAATCAAATGCTTAAGATCTTACAACTAATGTCATCATTCATTATATATGACTCATATTATCCTAACAAGTAAAATTCTATTTAAATAATTAGGAACGATCCAAATGCGGTCAATTCTTCTTCTAACAGCCACTTCTCACGTGAGTCATGCACGAGTTTAGCCACAACTTATTGTTCATGCGTCAACTCATCAGCTAGTTGCTTATCTGTACGATTTTTTTCATCAATAAAAATGTAAGTTGGCTAGACTTAGTGAGAAAACCAAGCGTAGTTCATACTTATTCAAATTAAGATATAATAAAAATAGAGTATGCATAATGTTATGAAAGCAAATGGTGTATGAATGCATTAAATAAGATGATCATCCATCTACTTGGGTTGAATATCGTTAACCCGCATCCACTCATTGGGTGGGCTTCCACCTTCTAGTAGGCTTGGGCATATCCCGCATCCGGTAATGATCTATCAGGATCGAGTTTCTTCCAAGGAAGGCCCCTAGGATCGACAATGCAATGTATTTGTATGATAGATGATGTATAAATGCATCATTTTCATAACTGTCATAGTTACTTATCTTGATCAAAACATTCATATGTGAATTTAATGTACGATTATCATGAAGCATGCAATTTGGCACATATTAGTATGTGATTTACCGTAACATATGCAATTTGACATGTATTAGCATATGATTTACCGTAGCATACATTCACAGTAGTTAAATCAATGACATTATAACAAAACACTCCAATCAGTGCATCAATTAATCAAACATCACAAATAATTTATTTTAATTCAAATGAACATGAGACACGATGACATTACTTACCCGGGTCTACTAATGAACAACTTACATGATGATTAGATTGATTTGAATTCAGAAATCCTATCAATTATATCCACAATATTATTATTCATCTGATTATATTATACAGTATGACCCACATTTGATAATTATCTTAGATGGCCAAACCCTAAATGACCAAATAATTGAAATAATATGTTCATTAAATTTAATTATTAAAATTTATATTTTTGAAATTTTTATTCAGACAATTATCGATTGATGTCATCAAATTGAAAAAATACATTTTAAGGTACACAGATCATTTAATAAAATTTAATTAATTTAAACATATCTATACCCACCATGGCTCACTCCTTGGTCAAAACCAAAGAAAACTCATTGATTTGATAATATTAACCATTCATATGCTTATTTATATCTAGATTCTGAAATTGAATGAGAAATGATTAATCAAGGTGGCTCACCGGATGATTCAATTATCCAAATTCTTAAGGTCTTGGCATATTTTACCTCTACACATTGGATGAATGGTGTGGATTTAACCATACATACATAAATGACCCACCTCGACCTTCTACGCCAAGTGATACAAATACTTGGGCAGAAATCCGAGCTTTCCTTATTAAACATTTACATATCCAACCAGTGTGGCCCATCTGATGGTCTGATTAATCTAGAAGTTAGGGCCCTTATATATTTTGGCCTTAGGGATAGTATGATCCGTACATATCTAATATGATTTAATCAGATGCACACCAATCAATCTCTGCGACAAAAAACTTCACATAAAATTTTAGACTTTCATCATCTTTACATTGTATCTACCCATTGATCAATGCAATGAATGTATGGCTGATCCACATCATCCATTGCATAAATCAAGTCAAACTATATTAAATGCACCAAAATATAATGAAAAAATAACAACAAACTTATCGGATTGAAGGTCTCTAAAATCCTCTATTTTCTTTTCTTAGTTATACATAGGTTACTTTTTTGTTTAATATTTGAGTTAGAGTAGAACTACACTAACAACACCTTCCATAAAATAAAAAGTCTCATTATACTCATTTAATAGGTCGAGAGATACGGAAAGAATTAGAGAGATATAAAAGGGAGAATAATTAGAGATAGATATGAGATAAGAAAGGAAACAGGAGATAGAGCTTAAATACGAAACCTCTCTCTTAAATGCATTTTTCTTCACAACCGTTACATGACCCACTAAGATAAAGGACAAATTAAAACTCTAAAGCATTCTAAGATTTAGGTGGCTCACAACAAGCCAATATATAGAATTAAGTTATGATTATACTTTTCTCCCTATGGTGTCGCCCACCTAAGATTTTTATGCATATGATTCTTAGGATGTATAGTTCCAATAAGAAGGCTGACAAGATTTACTATTTGGATTCAAGACCAACATCTCAAGTGCGTATGATAATTCTGCCTCTTTATCTTTTTCGCTTGCTAGCGGTTTATTATATTAAGGGAATGATGCACAGAAGACAACTCTCTCACACGTACTGTCATGAATTCGCATGTGAGATCTGGACCATTCATAGATATCGATGTGATATTCGGTTCTTATAGGGGAGGAACATGGCCTGATGATTCAAATCGTTCATCTAATGGGCCTAACAAAAAATTTTCCATGTCTCCACAAGGCATAGAGTGGATGGTTTTAGCATCTTGTTTATGCCATTTATTGAGTTGGTTGTGGATTGATGTTGTAGTTTCTCTTAACCATGTATTTGCAAGCTCCTGATTGAAGGTTTAAGATCCTCCTATAAGGAAGAGTACAGGGGTGTGTTCTAATTTGGCAGGGCCCACCAGATCTTGGGCTAGTTCCTCTTACCATGGCCTCACTCAAAATCTTTTATGACCATGGAAAATTATATACTTCCTAAATAGTTCCTCTCTCTTACACTCATGGACAATTATCCAAACCATCCAAACTATGGATCCCATTGTGGATGGTGCATATCTCTAAACCCACAATGACCAAGAAATCCAGGCCATTCAAATGATGGCAATCAAAAGAACTGAATTTATTTTATTTTACTTTATTTTTAAGTTAAGTCTGAATTCAATGTGAAAAATTAGATGGTTAATGTAAAATCTTCTTAGTGTAATTTTTAGTTGTGCTCCATCTACACTCGGTCACTGATTTGGACAGTTTGGATTGCCCTAAAACTATCCACATATCGAAGACTCCGTTGGAACTGGAGAGAGGGGTTGCCGTACCAATCCGAAATTTTGGGTGTGAGTTTACCTATACGTAAGAATGTATGATTACACTTTTACACTTGTTCAACTTGACACTTATGATCCATTGATACTTATGTAGTTTAACCTGAATCTAACCATAGGGAGCACTTTTCAACCGTTGATTGATAGGATGAATCATTAAATACCCTAATATTCTTATTTGTAAATTAAAACTAACCATTGACATAACCTATCACCATCAGATGTAGATATCTGACCATCCACTTTAAATTTGGACCACCCGATCAAAGTAAACTAGTTACTAAATCTTCACATTCACTTGTTCGCACATCAAATTAAAATTTAAATCCGCTCATTTTGTTCGTCACTTATAAATATGCTTAACTTATCATCAAAATTATGATCTAAGCATTTTACACTAATGAACCATTCACTTAAATTTAACAGTGTACATTTCTAACATAGATCGCATCTAAAAACTACTTTTTACTTTTTATGTATCCATTTATAATACTCACTGTATAATAACCTGTAAGTACGATCAATATCCTAACAATCTAATTACTTGCTGAGAGGGGTGGCCGGAGATGAGAGAGAGAGAATACCTTGCTGAGAGGGGTGGCCAGGCAGGATACTGGGACGAGCAGGGGCCAGGGAGAGAGGGAGCAGTCGAGTAGAGAGAGAGGGGCGGCGGAGACTTTGGGACGAGTAGGGAGAGAGGGTTGAGCATAGGTCTGGAACGAGCAGGGGCCAAGGAGAGAGGGAGCAGGGAGAGGGTTAGAGGGTCGGGCGTATTTAAAAAAGGGGGAAAGGGATTAGGATTTAGGGTTACACACACACACACACCGAGTCGATTCGAGTCAAGCCGAGTATCGATTCGAGTTGAGTTAAGCTGGGGTTAGCTCGAACTCATTTCCAAGCAATAAAAAACGGCTCGACTCGGATCGAACTTAGCTTTGAGTCAAGTCGATTCGAGCTTTTTCGGGCTGAGTCGAGCGAGCTAACCGAGCTGGACTGGTTCGTGTACACCCCTACTGACAAGGTAAGTAGCCAAATCGATACTAAAGTGACATCACCAAGCTCTGTGGACCCCACCATGATGCGTGTGTTGTATCCATACCGTCCAACCATTTGTAGAGATCATTTTATGACATGAGAAAAAAGAATGAGATAGATCTAAAGTTTAGGTGGACCCACTACAGAAAACCGTGGGATCAGTCACACCCATTGTTGAAACATTTATAGGCCCACCATGATATATTTTTTTTAGATCCAACCTATTCATAAGTTAAAATAGAGATAAATGAAGTGAATATATATATATATATAGGCTCCACCGGAAACTTTTGTGGCCCCTAAAAAGTTTTGAACAGTGGATGTCACTGTCCCCACTATTTTCTATGGTGGGGTCATCATATCATAAAACGATCTCTCCAAATGGATGGACGGTATGAACACTACATCTGCATCGTGCTGGGTCCATAGTGCTTGGTGACTTCACTTTAGTAGTGATTTGGCTACTGACCTTGTCAGTATCTAATTCGCGCCCATCCACTTCATTGTTGCATGAGTAAGTGATGTGGCTACTTGACAGTGATCTATGAGCCATATATATATATATACACATATACATACACACACACACACACACACACACACACACACACATATATATATAGACATGCTCACCCACGTACCTGTGCACATGTGTTATGGGTGTCTAATTTGAATAGTCCATGTGATGCGGAATCCCATGAAACCGCAAGGGACAAATTTTCACTCTGATCTAAAATTCTAGTGGGCCATAACAAAGAGAAATGCAAATCAAGGGAGGAAACTGTTTTCATTTTTCATGGCCCACCAAAGTTTTGGATCAAAGTAAAACTTGGGCCCGACGGATTTCATGAGGTGCTGCTTCACATGAACGGTTCAAATTTTGGATCCACATCACGTATGATGGGTTCTTAAAAAAGTTCGCACCAGTTTCGTACGAACTGGTGCGCAGGTGAGCATTTTCATATATATATATATATATATATATATATATATATATATATATATATATATATATATATATATATATATACACCCGTTCTTTTTCCCACACAGTACCGCAAAGAGTTTATATACGAGCCTTCATGTAAGCCGTAATATGAGGAGAACCGACGGGATTCAGCTTCATCAACATATTCTTAGAATTAAAAAAAAAAAAAAGAGAGACTCTCCTACACTCATGGAAGAACTCTTGGAATTGTAAGTGATTTCCCGCTGCATGAAGATCCTAATTAAGGATTTTGTGAGAGGCCACTATGATGTTTGTGATAAATCCAACCCGTCCATTTGTTTTTCGAAATCATTTTAGGACATGTGACCAAAAATGAGGAGGATCCAAAAATTAAATGGGCCACATGAGAGGAAATAGTGGGGATTTTGTGACCACTGTTGAAACATTCATATAGTTATAAAAGTTTTGTATCGATTTAAGGTCCTGGTGTTTTCATTTCATCTTAGTGAAAATGACCTTATAAATGGTTTGGATGGAATATAAACATCAAGGTGGAGTGTCACGCCTCAGACTCGGTAACCGGACTCATAAGGAATCCGATGACCGGTTCTGGGCGCAACAGCCTCCGTAGTACCCCATTCTCGGCTCTTTAGGCAGGTTCCGATCCTGGGATCCTACAAAGAGGAGTTCCATAACAATATAATCATTTCTAATACGAGCATACCCAAGATTACAATAAGTAAATCTGAGAATAACAAAGGCACACATCACAAAATCCACTATAAATTTGAACTTTTACAAGTTTTCAAAATGTTCAAAAGGACATACATAAGATAACAGAAGAAAGAAGGAAGATGATCTGCAACACTAGGTCCTCGGCTCACACACCTATCCAAGCTCCGCTGCTAAGACACCAACTTAAGATCTCCTACACGCATCAATCGTGCATAAGCTTATAAAAAGCTTAGAGGGTGGTGAAAGTGTGTGACAATGGTGCACAGAAGAAGATAGAGAATGTAGAAGGGAGTCACGATCAATACTAATACCACTAGCCTTACCAAGGTTATCATGAACACAAGAAGCTATACCAAGGCAGTATGATAATGTAGGAAGCTATACCAAGGCTATATAGTGCAATGAGTAATGTAATGCAATGAGTACTGGACGCCTTGCCAAGGCGATGCATTATGAGGCTTACACAGCCGATGCAAATGCAATGCGAAGTAATGTCAGTGCTCAAATCCAATCCACATATCAAGTACATTTCTATCATAAGGAAATCACCGGGGTCCATTACACTGCTAGATGACTACCGCTCTACAGACCCCTCACAGTCAAACGAGCATAAGAGACCTCACTACCTGCCTATGGAGAGTCAATCACCAGCAAGGCCTGAAGGTAGCGGACCCATTCACGAGCTGGTCAAACTCAGCCTAGCAATGCCCTCTTACATCAGGCGAGTAAGGCCACACTCCTATCCAACCGACTACACGACAGTGGGAGTCGCGGCCTAACGGTATAAGGCCCTCGTGCGCTCATATATACCACTCGGTCACGGCGCTGAAACAGATCCTTGGTACCATGGAAGTTTTAAAAATTTCACCCATGGGCATCCTATGCACCCGGTATGCTCAAGTAACATTTTTAATGTCCAAACATGGCCATCCACGATATATCTATGGAGGCTACAACCCTGATGAAGCAAGGGCGATAATGCTCATATGCTATGCAATGCCAGATGCATGAATCACACAATCAACCATGCATCAATTCCAAGCATCCAATATGCTCAAGAGGGAATACTACGTCCCTCGGAGAAAGTATCATACAATGCCCAATGACACAATATGACCACATATACATAGTGTCAACCAAGCATACAATGATGTACATGGGCCATGAACATGGGTCTAGACGCATTATGCGGTGATATACAAAGTAGTACACTCCTCCTATCCAAGAAGGGACCAAGACTAGGTATTTAGACAATATCTATAAGGAATCTCACCTTTAGTGGGGGCCCATTTACCTGGGGTAACCCACGAGACTAAGTATACAAATTACGGGTCTAAGTGATATAGAAATGAGCCTAGCAAGAGTCTAAGATGATCATCCAATCACTCTTAAATACAACCGGGCCTAGAGGGGTCCATAATGGGGACATTTAACTACTATTCCCTAAAAAGGTATATCAACCATGAATGATGTGGATAGAAGGCCCAAGGCCTATATTTAAGATAAAAATAAAGGTAAACTATAGATATATATATTTCTCATAATAGGCCATAAAAAGATAAAATACCACTTTTAACAACATGAACCCCAAGAGGAGAATTAAGGCCCAAGGCTCAATTCTCAGTGGCCATAGAATTCATGCATTGAGTTGGACTTGGTGGGCAGCCCGTGTACACAATATACAACTAAACAAGTTTAAGTTTGGATGAAATGGGCCCCACTATATCAGCCCAATAACTAGCAATTTAAGTGGGCGACCGAGGGCCCAATACTATCCTTATCTCAGTCCACAAGCCCATCAAAATGGTGGAAGTTGGCCAGATGTATGATTGGGCTAAGCTGGGACGACCCTGCCCACTCTGGGCCCACTGGATGTCCCACAATTCTGATATTAAGATGAGGTCCTCATAAGAATACTAAAAGTGACCCAAAAGAATGCATTAATTAAGCCAAGGATTATAAGAAAATATAAGCGTGTAATACGTACACAAGTTCTCAATATGGTGGGCCCCACAACCTAATAAAATTTTAACCATAAAATTATACATTTAAGGCCCTTTGATAAAATTTTGGCCCGTTTGACTTCCTGGATCTGCTAAGGTCCAGAAATTAGCTAACTATGTGGAAATAATCTCATGAAGGCTAACTATACTCACTGGGGGACCCCACCAGATGGAGAGTGCGTATATATCATGAAAAGATCAAGTGGGCATGTTACTAGATTGTGAGTCCAGCAGTAATCCAAGGCAGAGAGTGCATCCATAATCGAGCGATCCAAGGCTTGGATGGCTTGGACCAATCATGCATTAAGGTAGGTTCCATTTACATACACATTGAGCCTTAAAAAAATGGCCTAGGGTCTATGGTGGGCCTTTAACCATCCATAGAGAAATTCATGGGCCTACCTTAGGATCACCCATAAGGACATTCAACCTCAACTGGCTTCCAAGAGGTAGCTTGCCACTGCTCATATAATATAAGGTTTAAAGCCCATACAATGCATGGCCTAATGGGTCATACACCAAGCCCAACTTATAGGCCAGATAGTGGACCCTCAAGTAAGGTTTGGGCCCAACTACAAAGGTCATAATTCCACATATTGTAGTGGACTTCATGGGCAGCCTAATAATTCATTTACATGGGCAAGTTTTATATTTAACACAATTGAGTTGGGCCTCACTTTTAGCCCAAGTACAAGGTCAATTTAATGAGCAGCCAAGAGCCCAACTTCTTGCATATTATTGCCCTTAAGTCCATCATAATAGATGGGAGAGTATAACCCTCAGATGAATGGGCCTATCTAAAAGAACTGAGTCCAAAAGGCCTAATCACTACCAGAAAAGGGGCGGCCATGCATATACTATATTACATAATGGGCCTTAAGGAAATGGCCCAAAATAAAAGTTATCCAATTCATACATTATGGTGGACTTAAGGTCAGTCCATAAGCCTAAGAATACACATGGGTAAGGCCTATACTGACAGTGTGGGCCTTATCACATCAGCCCAAAGACTTAGCAAGGCCCTCCACGATATACATTTACGTGGGCCTTGTAAGTAAGCCAACAATTAAGCATTTTATGAGGGCATTAAGGCTAATAAATATACATGATCAGCTTGTAGACGACCAATTGGGCCCGTAAATTAATAAGGTCAGTCCCTGCACAGTCTTGGGCTCAAGAAATAGGTTTCCAGCCCAAATGTCTCATAAAACTACCAAAAATATGGTTAGGGCTAGCCCATATTATCACCTCGAAGATAGGCCTTAAGAGGCACTCATTACACCCAAAAATGTCTAAGGAAAGCAAGAAGTGTGTGCAACACTATCTTAAATCTAGTGTGCCATAATAGTTCTTAAACAATCAACCATGTAGCAAATTTTGGGCCCCTTACTGGAATTCAAGCTCACCCATTTCTTGGGCCTGTTGAAGTTCAGAAATTTATTTAATTTAGATAGGTTACTGACCCATGGTGATCTACATATATCATAGTGGGCCCCACCAGATAAGAAGGGAGATATACAATACTTACTTCAAGTGGGCCATGCCATTAGAATGCAGGCCCAACAACCTAAGGTAGGGGCGTCCCATGGTGATTAGTCCTACGAGGATGGGCATTTGCCCCAAAACTGATCCAAATTACAGGCCACACCACGGTCGGTATAGAGGACTAATGGACTTAAAAATTTACAGGGTGGTCCCTCCATGGGTGGGCCACACCCCTACAAAATTTCAGAATGTTTGGACATCTATAAATATTTTAATTAATTTGAATAAAATAATCTATCTAGAAAATCGGACTGGCCTGGATGTCCCAACGTGGTAGACCAGTCCGGCCCTTTCCACGGTGTACATAGGGGTCCATTAGCTCCAAAACCTTGTAGGTGGCTCTTACCATGGGTCAAACATACCTCCATAAAATTTTAAAATTTTTGGACATAGAAAAATATTTTAATTCATTTAAAGAAATCAATCTGTCCTGAAAATCGGACTGATCTAGACACCACATTATAGTGGGCCGGTCCAGCCACCACCATGGTGCATACAGGTGTCCATTAGCCTCAAAATTTGGTAGGTATGTCCTACCATGGGTGGCACACCTCCTTGTAAATTTTTATAATTTTTAGACAACCAAAAGTATTTTAATAAATTTCGAAATTCTAACCTATATAGGGTGGAATGTTGCTGGAATAGTGCAGAAAATCCAGATTGTCCACCTCACTTAGACCACACCTTTGGGACCCCAATGAATGTCAGATGGGGCTAAAATTTGGCATGGTTGTAGGTAATTCATGAGGCTACAAGAATCATATATTATTTTATTTTTGTATTCCCAATAAAGATCCAGAAATTAGGCCCCAAGGTGGCCCAAAAATCTATCCAGGTAGATTTGGACAGCAACATGTTGCTATCCAAACCACCCCAAAAGATAATTAAAAGAGAAATAAGTCACCATTTTCTCAAGGTGGGGTCCACCTAGATGGGTGACATAACTCTTAGACCTAAGCCCCTTCCAAGATCATTCATAAAATCAAGCCCAAAGGCTGTCCAAAATATGCCAATAATATGGGGCAACAAGGTGGGCCTGGATGTCTAACCACTTAGGCCTAGTTGCATGGCACATCAAGTGGGCCACATATACATTAGATTTACTATAAAGACAGAAAAGAAAAGATGGAGAAGAAACATAATCCGGCCACGGGGTAGAGCCCTGCCACTAATGGGCTCTCTCAAGAATGAATCATACACATGCAACTACATTGATTGCACATGCAATATAAAATCACTATATGCATGATTTATAATTGCTATGGATGGTTGAGATGTCATTTCAACATGATCCTTAAGGTCTAGATGACCTTAAGATGGAGTGGATCATTACATACATCATGATGGGGTCCATGGAGAATGGCCCCATCATGGATCATGACATGCATGTAGGATGGGCCAAAGGGCCACATCCATGGGATCAAATGGGATCCCCGCCATGGATTGGTGGGTCCCATGTGATCCATCCATGAAGAAATAATGAGATTAAGGAAAAGAAAGAAATTCAACAAAAGAATATTCACCCACATCAAAGATGAACACCAAACTTTTACTCTAAGGTCCTTTAGTACCAAGGGAGATAGATCAATGGTGGAGATGGGTTTCAAAGGTTAGATAGTGGGGGATTAAGGAGGAAGGTGGCTAGAAAAATGGAGGAAAATGGGCTGAAGAAATGGAGAAAAATTGCTAGAGAAGAAGAGAAGAGAGAGAGAAATGAGAGGGAAAGAGAGAGAAAAGCTTTTTAAGGGAAGTAATCATAACCTATGGTGATACAAACAATGTTTGCTAAGGTAGGTTAGGTGTGGGTGATGTGTGAGGTCTTAGTAGTGTGAGTTATGGAGATTTATATGGTGTGTGTAGTGTGTGTAGAAACTTGTGCAAAAGAGAGAGTGTGGGCCACATGCACCACTCCAAGGTGGGTCACATGATCAAAATCAAGGGTCATAGAATGAAACGTACACAACTTATGATCCACACATCGAATGAATGCACAAGATGCAGTGTTAGAACCGCGGCGACAATGCAGTCGCAATGGCATAGGTCTTAGCTCGATCCTGGTCAGGTCTACATGAACAGACTCAAGGATGACCGCAAACACAATCCGAAGGTCACGGGTTGACGAAATTCGACCGGTAGGACTGTGGGACCACAAGAAATGAAATACACACTTACACACACATGCACACATGCGAACTCGGGTCGGGTCTCACATGGAGCTTAGGAAGGTTTCAATGGTAAGCATTCCTTTCCCCGTTGTTTCATCTTGTATGGCCCACTTGAGTTTTGCATCCTCCTCATTTTTATTATAATGTCCCAAAATGATATCTAAAAATGGATGGACTGGTTGGATTTCACACAAACATCACAGTAGGCCTCACACAGAATCCCAACGCATGACTCCATAGGAAAGGCTTTAGCCGAAAATACGCCTCCCTGGAATTGGGAAAGGCTACTCCCTACCACCCACCAATGGCAAGTCGTTGGTGCTATGTGGGCCCCACTATGATGTATGTGTTTCATCTATGTCGCCCATTTGTTTTTCTAAATCATTTTATGATATTAGACTAAAAATGGGGTATATCCCAATCTTAAGTGGACCACATTACAAGAAGCAGTGTTGAATGGACGTCAACTATTAAAAAAAAATTGGGAGCCATAAAAGTTTTAGATCAAGGTGATCTTTGTTTTTTCCCTTCATATGGGTTGTATGACTTAATCAACAGATTGGATGTCAAGTAAACAATACAACGGGCCTTAGGATGATTTTAATGGTGGATATCCAATTAGTATTGGTTCCCTATGGTGTGGTCCATCTGAGATTTATATTCCTTTTTTTTTTTTTTTTTTTTTAAAGATTAAGCCCTAAAATGATTTTTTAAAGTGGATGAAACACTTATATCACCGGGCCCCACAGAGCCTTGCCCGTCCGGGCGGGGTAGGACGCAATCCGCGTCCAATTCCAGCGTGCAAAGGAAGGACACGGATTAGAGTTGAGTAGCAAGACTCGCTACTGAAGTGACGTCACTAAGTTCTGTGGGTCCACCATGATGTATGTGTTGTATCCACACTGTCCATCCATTTGGAGAGATAATTTTAGGGCATTAGACAAAGAATGAGACAAATTCAAAGTTGTAGTGGACCCCACCACAGAAAACAGTGGAGAGAGTGACGCCCACCATTGAAACCTTCGTAAGGTCCACCATGATGTTTATTTGAGATCCAATCTGTTCATAAGTTAAAAAATACATTAAAGAAAGGAAAACACAAATATCAACTTGATTGAAAACTTTCGTGGCACTTAAAAGTTTTTAATGGTGGCGTCACTCTCTCCACTATTTTTTATGGTGGGGTCCGCATGAGATTAAATCATTCTTTGACTCATGCACTAAAATGGTCTCTCCAAATGGATTTACAGTGTGGATACAAAACATACATCATCCTGGGACCCACCGAACTTGATGGCGTCACTTCGGTAGTGAGTCTCGCTGCCCAATCTGTCAGCAGCTAATTCGTGAGAAATTGACCATTGTAGACGTTACTTTTTACCCTGCTTCTTCTCCGAAGAGTCCCAAACTTACATTCCCAATCTAAGCCAAAGCTGTACGGATAGAAAATTGAAGACAACAATACCCTTGCTTTTCAAAGTTGTCGAATCTATTGAAACAAAGGCTACGCTACATAAGGCTACCTTTATAATCTGTAGCCATAAATCCTTTTATCTGATATTGGAAGGGCAAACTAGAAATTGAGCGGGGCAAACTAGAAATTGAGCGAAGCAAATTGGAAATTGAGCAGGGCAAACTGAAAATTGAGCGGGGCAAACTAGAGATTGAGCAGGGCAAACTGAAAATTGAGCGGGGCAAACTAGAAATTGAGTAGGAAAAATTGGATATTGAGTGGGACAAACTGAAAATTGAGCGGGGCAAACTAGAAATTGAGCAGGGCAAACTGAAAATTGAGCGGGGCAAACTGAAAATTGAGCTGGCTATAACGACTCGGAAAATTCCGTACTAAGACCCGAGTGCCACCTCGGTCAGAAATCACTTAGGATTAATTCTTTTATAAATTTAACCTAAGTTAGCTAGCGCTACGTTAGACTGGCTGTGAAATTAGTACTGTTCGCTTTAAATACGTTCTGCAAGACTTAAAACTTGCAGAATCAATGACGCTATAATACCCTGAAATATAGAATCCAACTCTAAACCTAGTTGTTCTAGGGAATGTTTAATAACTTTGTATTGATTCTAGACCGCGCATCGAAAGTCCGATATCTATAATCTCAGACCATTATGACCGCTTAGTTGGACTTGACCATCCTTTCAAAAATCAAGCCCAACTGATGTCCTGACACCATTTTACTGAGTCCGGAGTGAAGAGAGTGAGAAAAGGGAAAATATTTAGAAAATTAATTATATTTTTATGAAATCTGGCATGGTTCACT
Organism: Magnolia kwangsiensis; assembly: GCA_037074715.1. NCBI lineage: Eukaryota > Viridiplantae > Streptophyta > Magnoliopsida > Magnoliales > Magnoliaceae > Magnolia > Magnolia kwangsiensis. Next base: position 68,693,678 of record CM073584.1, read on the forward strand.
TGCGCGTTATTTTTAAGCGTTCTGACGTTGGAATTTGACCAAATTTCACCCTCGGATCAGGAAAGTTGGCCCTTTCATTTCATAGAGCTTATAGCCGTGATTTAGGTTCGGTGACCGTTAAATTGAAACTGATCCACCACGGACGATCTGAAAATTCGATCAGACTGAAAACTTAACTTACTAAAGATCCGATGCTAGTAAGCTTAAGTCCGACTGCATTTGATAAGAGGACCTCCAGAAGTACTCCGTTGGATCGGAACAAACCCGATTTGGTTATAACATAAGTATACCTTGGCTCTAGGTCTAATTTGGTGAATTTTTAGCCTATATAAGGACCTTATAACCTCTCTCTCATACACCATATGAATTTTGAAACCCTAGCTAAGGAAGAGAAGAACAAGAGAGAGAAAGTGAGAGAGAAGTGGGAGCTACTCCTGGGATTCGATTCCCGTTACTCCTTGTGCTTACACATCGTTACCGAATCAATATTTCGGTGATTTCAAAGACACTATTGGGTAAGAAAACCTAACCCTAATCAGTTATAGGATTTTAATTAGTTAAAATGATGTAATAGCTAACCTATTTCATATAATAGGTTGCTGTTGGGCCATAGACGAAGCGTGAGTGAACAAACTGAGTTTGTTACGCGTTTACCAGCGTAAGGTGCGGACTATATGCGCTTAGGTTATGATTTTCAACCCTTTCAATGATAGTTAATGATTTATTCATGCTGTAAATGCCATTATACATGTCAAATGTACTTTTTGTTTTATCTTCCGAATACGTATGCTGTATATCGTAAATATCGTATTTCATGTATATGTTAGAATACACGTATGCGTACGAAATTTGCTGATTTGCTTGCCATGATAAATTGTCGTTGTGATATGCCTAATATGTATGTGGCAACTCTTTGGTGAGAGGACTTGCCCTAATTTGCAACGGTGTCGACATACGTGATGTATGTTGAATATTATAAGCTAAGTGTTTGTTTAAATGTCTAAATGAGATGGTAGTTAGTATAATGAACATGTTAAGATGGTTGAGATATGGATTTCAACCATAGTACTTGTGTGTATGATTCCCTCCTTAAATCATGTAACTTAGATGATGTCGTAGAGGGGATTGTGGTGAGGGCATACATCATTCTTCATATCATTCTTGCATTAATAAGAGATCTAGGACTTGTTTGATTGTACTGCTTTATCATTACTGCTTGATTGGATTGATAATATATTAACTTTTACTATAAAGTACCACTGAGTTGATCACTCACTCCCACGTTTTGGGACGGTGTTTAAACACCAACTAGACCTTGACTTAGCTGCAGGAGACGGCGATGCTTGCGAGGAGGAGCCAGACTTCGACGAGGACAAGGAAGCGTTCTCTTACATGCAGTTCTCAGGCGGGTTCATATGAGCCTTGTCCTAACCGGCGGGGCTTATTTTCTGGGATATGTATTGGATCATTTTTAACAGTTCATGTATGTATTTTGAGACACAGATGTATGTATATTGCCCTGGGCAGAGCACGCATCATTTGAGGATTTATTTTGATTTATATATGTATTTACGTCTTTCGCTTGCATTTCCTTAATATCCCTGAATTGTGTCTGCTATCTGGCTTGATCTATTTCATGTTTTATGCATTCTTACAGTCAACATACAACCATTATCAAATATGTTGCATAAGTGATGTTTTGGAACTTGGGAGCTGAGTTATGCTCGACTCCCGAATTTTAGGGCGTTACAAATTGGTATCAGAGCATGATTTGGATTAATCTGGACCTGGGTTATGGTCACACGACATACGTTGTCGTCCTTCGACTTAGGTGGGTGTGAGAAACACATAGAAACATTCATAGGATCCCAGTTTCGCCAATTGACGAAGTTCACTCAAATCGATCATTTTGATCGAGTCCGTGTGCGTGCCTACGTTTGTGTTGCGACAAATCATCCTCATAGTGCGATCGAGAAGAAAGTCTGAGTCACTTCCCTTTGGCCGGCTCATATGCAAGATTGCGCTTGAGTTTGCTTACAGACTTGGGCCGGAGTTGTCTGTGCCGGTTCATTACATCAATGAGACTACTATGAACCAGATGAAGAGAGGGCCTCGGCAGCGTGAGGCCCAACTCGATGATGACAGCGAGGGTGAGTATGATAGTGAAGAGGAAGAAAGTGAAGAAGAAGGTGGGGCAGAAAGAGAGGAAGAAGTCAAGGAAGAAGAAGAGGAGGAGGCTCAGGATACTGATGAGAGTCCTCCTCCTGCGACTTGGGCTGCTCGGGATGCTCATATAACCCGACTTGAGGAAAGTCAGGTTGCTTTGCGACAAGAAGTACAAGAACTCTGGGCCGAGATAAAGCAAGAGCTTGAAAAGACTAAGGTCGTCATGAAGTGAAAATTTAGCAAGGTGACCCGCACCTTGAAGGCCATCCTGTGCTGCTTGAAGGATAAGGGTGCCCCTTCTCCATCGCCAGATTCCGATGCATAGACTCTTGTAGTCGTTGTTTGCTTATTTAATGTTTATTTTTATGTGTGGTTTGTTGGTTGTTTGGCAGTTGGTAATTGCTCAGTGTTTGAAGTTTAGTGGTTGAATTTTGGTGTTTTGTTCACATGCTTTCTCTGTCGCGATTCATGTAATGCTGCAAATCATGTATTGTGACAATTTTGTTAATGAAATGCATGTAGTGGCTTGTGAAGTGCATGTTGTGAATGGACTGTGTGAATGCCTAATCTCTTTGGTTGCTACCCTCTGTTGTGTGTAGGGTATGCCACCTAAGGGTTCGAGATCTTCAGCCCGTTTTTCTCTAAGAGATTCACTTGACGGGGCCCTCGCCCTGAACGATACTCCTATGGACCCTCATGCGGGCCCATCTAGTTCGGATCCCAGGCCAAGTTCTCAGCCGACTTTTGGTCCTGCTGCTGGGCCACCTCCTGTGACACCTTCTGTGGTGCCTCCTGTCACACCTGTGCCTCCAGAGCAGCATCGTGCGTCTGCATCGACACCTTCTACATCACAGTCTGCTCCGCCTACTGATAGGCTAGAGTAGATGATGTTGTTGATGCAGCAGCAGCAGATACAGCAGTAGCAGTTCTTGTCCTCCATGGCTGACATTTTTGCTCAGTCGATGGCGGCGACTCCACCTGCCTCGCTTCTGCACCCTGTTAGGCAAACTAGTGCGAGCAGATCTTTTGAGCGATTTCAGTGCTTGAGGCCTCCTAAATTTTCAGGTACTCACAGACCTGAGGAGGCTGAGTATTGGATAGACCGCATCTCGAAGATGCTGAGACCATTGCACTGTTCTGAGGCGGAACAGGTTGAGCTGGCCACCTTCATGTTTGAGAAGGAGGATAGCCTATGGTGGGACAGCATTCTCCGCACTGTGGCAGAGGGATCTGAGTGGATGTGGGCAGCGTTTGAGGCACGCTTCCACGATAAGTATTTCCTAGTTACTTATCGACATGAGGAGTGTGAGTTCCTTTACCTTCGCCAAGGAGGTATGTTAGTGATAGAGTATGAAAACTAGTTTACGGAACTATGGAGGTATGCTCCTTTGATTCTGAGGGACCAGCCGATGAAGATGTGGCATTTTTCTGAGGGCTTGCAGCCCGAGATCAGTTCGAAGATGTGTTGTGCGAGCATTTCTTCCTATGCAGAGCTGGTGAGTATGTCCTTGCGTGCAGAGCAGGACAGGGACAGGTCGGCCCGCACGCGAGCACCTATGGCTCCTAGGCCGCAACCTGAGTTCGAGAGTAGGCCTTTCCTCACCAAAAGGCCTCGATTTGAGACACCGCAGGGGTCTTCTGCACCTCCTGCCTATGTGAGGCGTCCTGATGTGCGGTGCGACTATTGTAGGAAGCCTAGCCACACCGAGACTACATGTTTCTCCAGGATGCGAGACAGTGGGTTCTCGCCGCCTTAGCGGATTGGTCGTCCGATGCCTCAGACCATTTCACCACCACCTCTTCGGACAGCACCTACACATCCCTCCTTTAGACCTCCAGCACCTCATTTTAGGCCGCCACATCGGCCTATGGTACCGCAGCCGAATCGTCCTCAGCAGGCTCGGGTACACGCACTGACGGCTATGCTATCCGGGACAGAGACCGTACCACCTTCGGCATTTGAGGTCACAACTCACATTGGAGGTACTCCTGTATTTTTATTGGTGGATACAGGATCCACCGTCTCCTTGATATCTCATTCAGTAGTCAAGCGCCTTGGGCTACAGACTACTCAGATGGTTGGGGTGCGAGTTCTTTTAGCACACGGGACCTTTTCTGATGCCACTATGCGGTGTGAGGGTTGTTTACTATATCTAGGGAACAGGACGATGACTATTGACCTTATCGTCGATCCCTCTCTCTTTCATTTTGACGTCATTCTTGGCATGGATTGGTTGACTGCGGGGAGGATCGAGATTGATTGCAAGACCCGTATAGTGACAGTTTACGAGCCGGAGGGCACATCCTTTACATTTTCAGTGCAGGTCAGTCACCCCTCTCGAGTACTGTGTTATGCTTCCTTATTGAGGGATGTTGGTGTACCGACACTTGAGAGCACGCTAGTAGTCAGGGATTATAAGGATGTGTTTAGGAAGATTCCTGGGTTGCCACCCCAGTGTGAGATCGATTTTACTATCGACCTGGTACCCAGTTCGACGCCCATCTCATTGCCGACGTATCACATGGCCCCATGTGAGATGGAGGAGTTAAGGAAGCAGATTGATGACTTATTAGAGGCCGACTTCGTACGACCGAGTGTCTCCCTGGGGAGCACCTGTGTTGTTCATGACGAAGAAAGACGGCTCATTGCGGTTGTGCATTGACTACCGCAGGCTGAATCAGGTTATGGTGAAGAACAAGTACCCATTGCCCAGGATAAATGACCTGTTTGATCAACTGAGAGGAGCACAGTACTTCTTAAAGATTGATCTACAGTCAGGGTATCACCAGCTGCGCGTTAGGAATGAGGACGTACAGAAGACGACTTTCAGGACTAGTTTTGGCCATTATGAGTTCCTCGTGATGTCGTTCGGTCTTACGAATGCACCAGCCGTGTTCATGGACCTGATGAATCGTGTATTTCGACCGTTCCTCTATCGATTCGTCATTATATTTATAGACGACATTCTGATATACTCCAGGAGTCGAGAGGAGCATAAGGAGCACTTGCGATTGGTCCTAAATACTTTGAGACAGCACCAGTTGTTCGCACAGTACAAGAAGTGCGACTTCTGGAAGGAGGATGTCAAGTTCTTGGGACATGTTGTGTCCAAGGATGGGATAGCAGTGGACCTTGCTAAGGTAGCTGCGGTGCAGGATTGGAAGCAGCCTGGTTCGGTTACCGAGGTGATGAGTTTCTTGGGACTTGCTGGCTACTATCGACAATTCATTCGGGACTTCTCCAAAATAGCCAGACCCTTGACTCAATTGACACTGAAAGTTCTAAAGTTCGCCTGGAATGAGAAGGCGGAGGCAGCTTTTCAGGAGCTGAAAGACAGACTGACGTCCGCCCCTGTGCTAGTATTGCCAGAGCAAGGGATTAAAGGTGTCGACATACGTGATGTAGTTGAATATTGTAAGCTAAGTGTTTGTTTAAATGTCTGAATGAGATGGTAGTTAGTATAATGAGCATGTTAAGATGGTTGAGATATGGATTTCAACCATAGTACTTGTGTGTATGATTCCCTCCTCAAATCATGTAACTTAGGTTGTCCATCCTAAATGAGTGTATGATTTCCTCCATGGATTGTGTACTTAGTTAAATCATGATAAATGTGTCCATGAATTCCTACATGTACTGTTTACATTCAAGTTATGCTTCATGATTGCTCACATGGATGCAAAATATGAATCATATGCTAGTTGTTATCTTTGTTTGTGAGTGGAGCTGTACTACATTCCAAGTAGTCAGAAAACTTTTCGTAAATAGTGGTTGAGGTTGCTTTCGCCACACAAGATGAGTTTAGCAAAGTTGAGTCGTGCTTGGGGTGTTCGGCAGTGGTTAGGCCACACGGAGTGCTTATGCATTCCATGTCGTTCAACTCAACGTGCGCTTAGCCTAGTTGAGTTTATCAATTAACCCGATTGACTGATGCTTGTTCACCATGTTTGGTCGCCACTGTTTGAATCTAAGGCACTAAGCTTACCAGTGAAACTCCCGTTAACCATGGTACTAAGATCCCCTAAGACTCATGAGTCGGGCATGGTGGTATGGGACACCGTGGTCGTGCTGTCAGCCTACGCTGGGACCATAAACCTCCCTGTAGTGACCAGTGAGCACCCTACTCTGAGAAGATTATGGTGGTATGGGACATTATATTCTTGCTGTCGGCATACACTAATTAGTAACGAGCCCTCTGTAGTGACCTTGAGTTTATCCTGACACTGCATAGGGGCGACGAGTCATACTGTAGTCTTAAGGATATAAATAGGCCTGTATTGATAAAGTGATGGGGGAGTGGAGCAACGATTGCGTGCAACAGCCCTGACAGCCCTTGCAGCGACCTAGAACCATAACATCGTGTGAGATATCCTAGGACTGACGACCCTAGAATGGATCAATGTTGGGAAATGATACAAGGGAGGTGTCTTAGCTTCCCAATACTGCTGTATGAAAAGGACTAATAAGAACTTGGTAATCATATTCATAACACCGCATTGCATGTGCTAACGGTGTTGGTGATAGAGCACTGAGGAAGTGAGTCATGCCGCGATTATTAGATGATGTCGCAGAGGGGATTGTGGTGAGGGCATACATCATTCTTCATATCATTCTTGCATTAATAAGAGATCTAGGACTTGTTTGATTGTACTGCTTTATCATTACTGCTTGATTGGATTGATAATATGTTAACTTTTAATATAAAGTACCACTGAGTTGATCACTCACTCCCACGTTCTGGGACAGTGTTTAAACACCAACTAGACCTTGACTTAGCTGCAGGAGATGGCGATGCTTGCGAGGAGGAGCCAGACTTCGACGAGGACGAGGAGGCATTCTCTTACATGCAGTTCTCAGGCGGGTTCATATGAGCCTTGTCCTGACCGACGGGGATTATTTTTTGGGATATGTATTGGATCATTTTGAACAGTTCATGTATGTATTTTGAGACACGGATGTATGTATATTTCCCTGGACAGAGCATGCATCATTTGGGGATTTATTTTGATTTATATATGTATTTACGTCTTCCGCTTGCATTTTCTTAATATCCCTGAATTGTGTCTGCTATCTGGCTTGATCTATTTCATGTTTTATGCATTCTTACAATCAACATACAACCATCATCAAATATGTTGCATAAGTGATGTTTCGGAACTTGGGAGCTGAGTTATGCTTGACCCCCAAATTTCAGGGCGTTATACTGACAAACTGAAAATTGAGCAGGGCAAACTGAAAATTAAGCCGGGCAAACTAAAAATTGAGCTGGGAAAACTGAAAATTGAGTGGGACAAACTAAAAATTGATTGGGGCAAACTAAAAATTGAGTGGGACAAACTGAAAATTGAGCAGGGAAAACTAGAAATCGAGTGGGACAAACTAGAAATTGACCAGGGAAAACTAAAAATTAAGCGGGGCAAATTGATGCATGCATTTGGTCCATGCAGGATTTCTGTGGATTTTGAAATCCATTACACATGTGGGACCCACATTGATGCATGCATTTATCTATGTCTTTCATCCATATACACCGTTTACATGTGATATTTTAGTTATATATGTGAACAAGTGAACGACATCCGTTGTGAATTTGGTCCATTGATTACAATCTCATGGTCCACCAAACATGATTTTACAATTTCCAGTTTGACTCGCTTAATTTTTAGTTTGCCCCTCTCAATTTTCAGTTTGCCCTGCTCGATTTTCTTTTTGCCTCACTCAATTCTAGTTTGCCCTGCTCGATTTTCAGTTTGCTCCGCTCAATTTCTAGTTTTCCTCGCTCAATTTCTAGTTTGCCCCGCTCAATTTCTAGTTTGCTCCGCTCAATTTTCAGTTTGCTCCGCTCAATTTCCAATTTGCCCTGCTGAATTTTCAGTTTGCGTCGCTCAATTTCTAGTTTGCCCCACTCAATTTCTAACTTGCCCAGTTGGATTGGCTGGCGCAAGTTCTGTGGATCTTATCATGAGGTATGTGTTATATCTAAACCGTTAACCATTTGGCAAGCTCATATTAAGGCATGGGACGAAAAATAAGACAAATCTAACTATCAAGTGGACCACACTGTAAAAGGTAGTGGGGCATTGAATGTCTACCATTGAAACCCTTTTAGGGGTCAGAGAAGTTTTGGATCAATATGAAATTTGTTTTTCCTCTTCATCCAGGTCTTTGTGACCTTCTGAATAGATTACTTGGAAAATAAACATTATGGTGGGCCCTACGAAATTTTTAATGGTGAAAATCAATTTCCTCACTACTATTTGTGATGTGGTCCGGTTGATCTTTGGATATGATTTTTTTTTTTTTTTTGATAATGCTATGAAATGATCTCAAAATATGGATGAACGTTGTTGATATAATAAATACATAACTGTGGGGCCCATGTAACTTTGATCTCTTTTGAACTATTTGTACAACTCGGAGTTCAAGGAGCATCAACGCTCGTCTTCGCACACCAGCCAATCCGCTTCCGAAAGGAAGACAGGGGTATTTTGGTCCGGTGAAAAGTCGCTCGTGCAGCAAGGGTATTTTCGTCTTCAATTAGTTTGTCTGTACATGAAACGTCTAGATTAGGACCGTAAATTTAGGACTCTTTAGAAAAGAAGCTAGGTAAAAAGTGGCACCTACGGTGGTCAATTTCTCTTCTCCGCGTCTGCAAAGGGAAGCTGATTGCGTAGTGAGTAACTATTAGCGTACTGAGTAAACTCTGTGGGATCTGTCGTGATTTATATATTTTATCCACTCCTTCCATTCATATATTCTAGATAATTTTATAGCTTAAGCCCAAAAATGAAGCATATCAAAAGGACCACACCACGGGAAATAATGCAAATTGAACATCTACTGTTGAAAATTTCTTGAGGGCCACTGAAGTTTTGTACTAAGATTATATTTGTTTTTTTCCCTTCATCCATGTTTTTTTGATCTTATGAACGGGTTGGATGATAAATAAACATCACTGTGGGGCCTAGCAAGGTTTCAAAGGTAGAAATCATTATTCCTATTGTTTCCTGTGCTATGGTACACTTGATCTCTGTATGTGCTTCGGTTTTGGTTTCAACTACTTAAATGAGCCAGGAAAATGGATGGACGGTTTGGATAAACCACGTACATTCACGGTGGGCCCAACAGAGTTTAACTCAATATGCAGTCCGATTCCGTGCAAAGACAGTATTCTGGCGTAGAAGTCTCGTGAGCGTGAGCCTAGGAAAGTTTCAACGGTAGGCATTCCTTTCCCCACTATTTCATCTCGTATGGCCCATTAAGTTTTGGATCTTCCTCATTTTTGGTTGCGTGTCCTAAGATGATTTCGAAAAATGGATGGATGGGTTAGATTTGTCACAAACATAATAGTGGGCCCCACCCAAAATCCTTGTGCAAGAACTCATTGTGACGGCCTTTAGTAGGAAATCCGCGCTTCCGTGAGTGTAAAAGAGAGTATTTTTTAAGATTCTCTTTGTCAGTGGGACGCGAATTGCGTCCTACCCCCATCCATCCATGCAGGGCTCTGTGGGGCCCACCATGATGTAAGTTTTATATATATATATATATATATATATATATATATATATATATATATATATATATATATATATATATATATATATATATATATATATATATATATATATATCAACGCCGTTCATTATTTTCCTCATATCATTTTAAGGTTTTATCCAAAAAATGAGGAAGTTCCAAGGCTTAAATGAACCACAAAGTGGGGATTGAAAGTCCTCCATTTAAAACTTCTTGGGAGTTGGAGAAGTTTCGGATCAAGTTGATATTTGTGTTTTCACTTCATCCACGTCTACATGACCCTATGAATAGGTTGTATAGTTAAAAAACATCCCGATGGCCCTTAGAAAGGTTTCAACGGTGGGTGTCATTATCACTGCAGCTTCCTTTTGTGTGGGCCACTAGAGATGTGGACCTACCTCATTTTTAGGATAGAACCTTAAAACAATCTAAGGAAAGCGATGAACAGCATGAATAAAACACTTACATCACGGTGGCCCCACAAAGTGCTGCCTGGACAGATTACCTTCTGGGCGGGGGTAGGATGCAATCCGCGTCCCTCTTAGTGCATTGAATCCCCGTTGATCTCCTCATCTCATAGCTTACATGTAGGTTTGTGTTGGGGTAAAATATGTAAGTCCGAAAGTCGGCTTATGGAATGGACAACTCTTCTAAATTAGCCTGGACCCATTATGGTCCGAGCCTAATATGACCCCCAAATGCAAAAGCAGACTAACCTCCAAAAAAGGGTAATGTCGATGTGAGCACCCTAAAAGCCCAAGAGGGGCTGAGAGACCAACCCAATTCATTGGTCAGCGAAGGGTCGATTATGGATCGACCATAGTTCGCCCATGGATCAGTCATAGACCAACCATAGCCCGATAATAGACTGATTATAGGTCAGCTATAGACCGGTCACAGGATGATTACAGACTGGCCATAGCTCGGTTATAGATCAGCCATAGATCGGTCGAAGATCAGATATAAGATGATCATAGACCGGCCACAGCCCGGTCACGGATCTGTCATGGTTTAGAATAGTTCCCTTGGCAGGGCCAGAGCATCTTGAAAACTAAGTAACAAGGAGTGCGGAGCCGTCCGACACAACTCCTGCCCCAGATCCGACCTAAAACCAAGCTAACATCCGAAGGATCTTTATGACTTCCGAAGATCTCTCCTAAGATCTCGAGAGATAAGATCAAATCCCAATAATCTTGGGATCCTGTAATCTTAAAGAGATCCCGGATCATATAGAATTTCCATAACAATCGGGAGAATCCCCCTTACGGTGGAACTCTCTCTTCCCTCTAAATATGGAGGTATATTTCATCAGAAAAGGTACGTTCACCAAAAAGCCCTAATCACCACATTGATATCTTTTATGGATATCCTTTTTAGACCACGAGCCTAACTTAAACATCGGAGAGTCCCCTGAACGAACTAAGGTCTCCTTTGTCTCTCACCTGCAGGTTCAAGGGAAAGATGCATAGAAGGTCTTGTACACATATATAACTAAAATGTCACATGTAAACGGTGTAAATGGATGAATGGCATGGATAAATGCATGCATAAATGTGGGGCCCACATGTGTAATGGATTTCAAAATCCGCGGAAATCCTGCACGGACCAAATGCAATTCCATGGGACTAAATGTAATTCCATCCCAACTAATCCCAACAATTCCCATCTTCTCTAAATGATGGTTGGAATTGCATGAGACTAAATACAATTATATCCCACTTTATCCCTTCAATACCCTGTGCCAAACGCCCCCTGAAAAAGATGAGTTTAGGGAATGAGAGGTTTTGAGGGAATTGGGTTTGAAAGGAAGAATTTTGGTAAATAGAAGACCTAAAGATGAAGTGTATTCAAGGAAATGCGGTTTGGTGGGGAGGATTGGATGCGGGGCATGAGCTTAGAGGGGGGTTTTTTGGGTTTTGAGGGAAAGAGATTAGGAAAATTTTGAAATGGGGGTGTTTGGGGACTAAAACTTCCGTGACCCCATCAAGTTTCTAATGGTGGGCCGCTGTTTACTGCTGTGTGGCACACCTGAGTTTTCGATCTATCTGATTTTTTAATTCCTATCGCATCGTGAGCTTTAGAAACCGATGCACGGAGTGTATTTGTCACGGGCATCTCTTTGAACACCACGTAGCGTCGTCCGTTTAAAACACTGGTAGTGGTAGGTCCCTCGCTTACCCACATTCAGCCCCTGTGAATGGAACTCCGCATCTCCTCTCTCCATTTCTCCCCCAAATTCCCGCTTTTAGTTCTCATGTACGCAGTTTTCTCCTCCATCTCCTTCCATATCACCATCATTCCCATTTTTCTTTTCTAGAGCGTGCAAGATGCCGCTCTTCATCACAGACGTGGAGCTGAAGCGATGCTCCCACAACGCCTCTCTCATTGCATACAAGGCCGATTCCTTCATTCGAGCCCTCCAACTCGAGCTCGAGACCGTCAAGGCCCAGGCCGACGCCTCCTCAATCACCTCCGAGCAGACGTGCGCCCTCATCGAGCAGAAATACCTCTCTCTCTCGTCCGATTTTGCTGAGCTCCAGTCCCAGAACACCCAGCTCTCCACCTCTCTTGAAAAAAGGCTCTCCGAGCTCATCGAAGTCCAGGCCGAGAAGAAACAGCTTCACATCAAGGCGGTAATAAGATCGTTCCCTCCCTCCTTCAATACATTTGTCTTCACAGACGTGGCCTTTTGTCATAAACCTACACGTGGATAGGAAGAGTTAGTTTTCCTTTGAATTTGAGTTAGTTTCCTTTTGAATGTGAATAGTTAATTTTCTTTTAAATTTGAATTTCATGTGAATAAGATAAGATTCATGTGGTTACCAAAGGATGGGTAGGAAACTGGGAAATTTTGGGTTATGGTTTGTTACTAAAATAGGGGTAGGAGTCCTATGGAGAATAAATGTTGGAAAATTGTACAGATTAATATAATTTCTGTATAATGTGGAAACCAAAAATTGCAAATGCTATAAATTATGGATAGGCTGAAGCACGCCTGAAACGCTGTCCTTGAAGCGTTATTTGCCCCTACTCAAGTGAATTGAGTATGCTGATAGGTTACAGGCAAACTGCTTCTAGGATATGACGAGCCTGGTGTGGGTTTGCCTTCAGCAAACACGAAGGCCCACCTATTGGAACTCTATTACACTCAGTCTGGCAGAAAGTACAATGAAAAGAAAAATCCCAAAGAGAAAAGGAAAGAAGAAGATGTATATGAGACCACTACACTAGTCTATTTTTCTTGTTCTTCAGCTATTGGTTCAATTGAACCGTCGTTCTAGACCATACCGCTGGTCTGTTCTTCAAGCTAAGGTTCAAGCCTTGCTATGTTGTTGGAATCACTGGAGTACAGGAGTGGAGTGGAGCTGGCTGTCTCAGTTCATATGGGTTTGCTGGAGTAGATTGAGATGGTTTGGAAATCCATCCAGACCCTCTATTTATAGGCTATGGTGGCTAGGGAGTTATGGTCCGGAGACTTAAATTCCATTAAGCCATTTCTGGCTGTTGGAAAACTAGCCGTTTTATGGCCGTTTTCTAACTGTTGTTCATGGGCCATTAATCTGTTGCATGCTGACTGTTGTGAGACAGTAGCTAGCCGTTTTCTAGCTGTTGGGCTAGCCATGTAGCAGTTACAGCTGGACCTTGCACTAATGGATCAGCTGTTACAATTTCTGTTGCAACAGCTCTTTTCAGTCCATCTATATATACTGAAAGATCTCTCTTTCAGTCCTCTAGTCTCTTTGCCAACTAGCCACCCGCCTTAACCACTTAGTCGCACAACGACTCGCACACGTCTCGCTCCGGTTCACACGTGCGAAGTGCAAAGTGCGCCACTAACGCCTCTACAGCCACATTGCCTCACATGCCAATGCCCTTGCACCGAGCCCGAGCCCGTGCCCGAGCGCGAGCGTGTGCGCGAAGCATTGGAACACGCAAGTCCCATGGTCGACGGACTAGGCAAGTAAATATTAAGATACTCTACACTTTTCATTTAAACCACTTTTTCTTCTCTTCCCTTTCCCATGTGAGACTATTCTTAAAAAACCCCCAAAAAGCTTTTTTACAAAACTTTTAATATTTCTATTATATTTTATATTTTATAAAAATCAATATTTTGCAACAATAAATATACCATGTAAGCATCTTTATGATTATCAATGGATGTGTAGGAAACTGGGAAATCTTGGGTTATGGTTTCTTATGGGTTGTTACTAAAATAGGGTTAAGAGTCCTATGGAGGATAAATATGCCACGTAAGCATCTTTATGATTATCAATGGAGGTGTAGGAAAGTGGGAAGTCTTGGGTTATGGTTTGTTACCAAAATAAGGTTAGGAGTCCAATGGAGAATAAATATACAATGTAAGCATCTTTATGATTATCAATAAATGGGTAGGAAAGTGGGAAATCTTAGGTTATTGTTTGTTACTAAAATAGGGGCAGGAGTCCTATGGAGAATAAATATACCATGCATTGTTGTCATGTGCGACCACATGTGCCATGATGGCATATGCGCATATCCATATGCAGATCACATATGCGATCATGGCATATGCAATCGCATGTGATGTATGCAATTTATGCAATCGCATATTGGCCAACGATTGGCACATTATTTTATTTTATTGTGAAAAAGAACAACTTTTTGTCTATAAGAAGGCTTCCAAACCTCCCAAATTTGCAATATTCTCACTCCAAAACTCTTTTACTTTATTCTTCTCTTACATTTCTTAATTCCAAGTGGTCTTAATCTCTCCTGCTCTCTCCTACATTCCCTCTCTTGGAAGTTGGAAGATTAAGATTCAAGCACTTGTTATTTAATTGATTTTATTTCTCTCAAATATATCTTAAAAATGTAAAATTAGTTATTTATTAACTTAGTTCTTTTTTACATTTTTTTTTTTGAATTTTTCCATATTTTTCGTTTTTTTTTTTAAAATTCATTAAAAAAAAAATGCGGTCGCATATGCGATTGTGCGATCGCATATGTGCATAGGCTGATTGCATATGTGATTCGACAACATTGATACCATGCAAGCATCTTTATGATTAGCAATGAAATTTCAAAGTTCCCATGAGATGTTGTCCTCTCTCTAACGAGAAAAAGAGGTCAAATTCTCCCTCTAATGAGATTTCAGTCCCTGATTCTATCTAAAACACCTACTTTCTGGTATCAACAGTAACATGTTTGTTACACCTTTTCCCTGGCTATTTGGTGTTTATGAATCCCTCTTCGCTAATGAACCCTACATTGATTGACCTTACGTACTATGGGCTTAGTAACGGATCCCACATGATGACCGGTCGCCAACAAATCCCACTCAGTGTATGTTCTTGGTCTTCATGTGGGCTTAGCAATCTCACACAATCATACGTGATGAGGGCCTGGTCTTCATTGCACATGACTGAACCATCTTAAGAGTTTTGCTAAGCGCACATGCATGTACAAGGCATCCCATGTACACACTTTTGCTTGTCCCAATGTGGCATGTGGGCACAAGATCCAAGCCATCCATTGGGCGGGTGCCACATTGTAGATGCCCTGACCCAAATATTCATTCTGGTGCAATCATCAGATGGCTTAGGAAAACTCGGTTAGGCTATATATATATATATCATGTTTTGTGAACTGTCCGCCACCTTATCAGTGGACTGACCTGATTTTGGGTCAGTGCAGGTAAGGGGTGGGACCCACCTGATAGATGGCTTGGGTATCATGCTGATGCACCATACTGGCGCCTGTGGATGTGTGTACACAGGCTGTCTTCATGTGCATGTGGGCTTAGCATTCTTAATTCTATCAATTCCCCCCCCCCCCCCCCCCCCCCCCCCCCCATCAAACAACACTAAGAAGTTTAAGCATGTACATGCTCTGCCTTTAACACATCCTGAATGGGCCACCAGGTTAAAAAGTTCATTGCTCAGATGGTTTTGACTATTCGACTCATGACCTATGGCAATGATCACATGTCAGTGTCTCTGTAGCTCTGGATCCGAACCATTCATGTGGTGGGCCCTAGCATTGGTGGTTCACATGATTTAAATTATACTTCTGAACAGTCACAGTTGGCAGCCTTCAAATGGACAATGGCAAAAGATGTTGGAGACGATGGTCGGCACTGAATGAGAAAATGTCCATCAGTCGGGCAAGTAGCATAGGCCAATCTGTGCTGTTTCCATAGAATGACCCATCTGCCATTGGACCCCAGACTATTGGGACTCATTTCCTGTCCTGTTTTTGCAATTATATTGAATCTGTAAGCTGTAGACTAGTTACAGAAGCTCGTGTATTTTCTCAGTGGCTCATCATTCTTCTCCACCAGTTCATTTGATTGCTTGTGCATTGTTTTCAGATCAGCAAACATGGAGATGTTGAGCAGTTGTCTGTCGAAGCCTCTGAGCATCATAAATCGAAACGGCAGTTGGTGGAAATGCTGGGGCAAAAGGATATCGAGATAGGAGAGAAGAATGCAACCATTAAGAGCTATTTGGATAAGATTGTAAGTTTCATTCTCTTTATCTTTTTGCTTCAGTGTTTGCACGGTAATTTGCATTTTCTGTTCTTCCAGATGAGAAATCTGTTTATCCATGCCTTTTTTTGAACCATTATTGATAAGTTTATGCTACTTACAATAAAAGTGTGAATGCAAGTGTGGTCTTGTTTGGGTTTAATAAAATGGGGAGAATCTTGTCAGAATAATGAGTGGAGTATTTAAAAGCAAGCATTAACTCTAACTGGGTTCTAAGCTTTTAATTTAAAGCATCTCTTGTCAAACTTTTGTATGCAGTCCAGTCTGCTTCTCATTCAATAGATGATCATTTGTTTTAATCATAAAAAAAATCATTTGTTTATCCAATTCACTTGGCTGTGGATATCACACCAACTCAATTGCATTAGCTAATTTTTGCACCTCTTAAGCTGTTGCTATTCTTGCTATCCCGAGTTCCTAGTAAGCAAGAATTAGCTAGTCATGAATCTTTGAGCTAGCAGTGCCTTATGTGACTTTTTCCACTCATTTTGTGGGCTGCAATTCTCATTGTGTGTCAGTGCATCATCAACCAGGTATATACTATATATACATGATTAAATGACTACAATATATCTGTTGCTGTTCTTGCTATACTGAGGTCCTGGTACGAAACATGTAGTCAGTCACCAATTTTTGAGCTGGCAGGGCATTCGTGATTTTTCCAACCATTTTGGCTACAATTCTCCTTGTATGTCAATTCATCATCAACCAAGTAAATTTACATGATTATATGTCTACAATTCTTTTAGAGCCTTAGATAGCTGTAGCTCCGATTGGAGTCCTCCCACTTGGTTGGGCTCTGAAAAGTTTTCTAATTTATATATCCATATTAGAAACTGTCTTATGCAGGACAACTAACTATTTTAGTTAAAAATGCCACCCCACTCAAGCCCGGTGTTAAAATGCCCCTGCATTAATGACCCCCAGCGAGGAGTCTCGAACACGAGACCTCTTGCCTTGGTACCACTTTGATGCAGGACAACTAACCATTTACTTTAAAAGCTCGAATTGATAGAGCGTGACGAATTAATCCCTTTATCTCATAGCTCAGGCCCCACATCCCATGGGTTAGGTCCTCGGTCAAACCCCCCTCGTGCCTCATGGGCCCCACATCACATCGGTTTTGCCTCAGGGTTTAAGACCCTTATATAGGCCCAGAACTGATGGGAATGGCCCCAGGGCCAAGGTATACTTAGGTTATAGCCAAATACTGGCCGTTTCGATCCAACGGAGCTGTTTTGGAGGCCCCTTTTCTACATGCGGTCGGATTTAAGCTCCCTGACCATGGATCTAGGTCAGGCTGAGTTTTCGGTCCGATCGGGTTTGCAGATCGACTGTGGCGGACCAGCTTCAGTTCAATGGTCACCAGCACTCGATTAGGGCCACGAGTACTTTGACATGTGTTGAAAATTTTTCCTGATCCGAGGGTATAATTGGGTTAGATTCCGACGGTCTGAATCCTTAAATTTGTCCTGCAAACGAACCAACTCAATTCACTTAAGTTTCAGTTCATTTCCTAAAGATATTCGCGTTTCTCACACCCTTTGCTTTGGGTTCAAGTTATGCGTTTCTGGGTACTATTAAGACTTGATTTCCAAGATGGTTGTCAAGTCCAGCAAGACAGTTATAACCATATAGTTTCGGGGTAATCAGACTTTCAACGATACAAAGTTTCATGATGCTCCCGAGAGCAACTAGGTTTTGAGATGGATCCTAAGTTTCAAGGTAATGTAGCGTCAATGGTTCTGCTAGTTTTGGGTCTTACAGATCGTATTTAAAGTAATTAGGGCTAATTTCACAGGTAATCTAATTTAGCACTAGTTAAGTCTCGTTTAATTTTTAAAGGATTTGGTCCTTAGCGATTTCTGCCTGAGGTGGTACTTGGGTCTTTGTATGGATTTTTCCAAGACGTTACAAAAAGGCAGTTGAAAAGTCTGAATAGTAGGGGTATTTTGGTCCTTAAATTCTTTATTCGTACGTCAGGAGTCTATATTGGTAAGGTATGTTTTGGATAGGTGAAAAAAAAAGTTGAAGAAAAGGTGACGTCTATAGTGATAGAAAGCCCATGTTTTTAATATCGTTATCGCATAATGTATCGCACCCTTGGGATATGGATACATATCGGTTATGGCATAGGATATATCAGTTATATCGCGTAATGTATCGTTGTTGTTGGGAAACATGGGAACATTGGGAAATTGGTCGATTTTTTCAATGAAACTTCAAAGATTGTTGAAAAAAACATCAATACACACTTAGAAATCAAAACATTATAAAAAAGTACACATAATAGGGGTTTCCTTTGTATGGAGTCCTAATATATGCCCTTTTCAACTGAACCGATGCAAGTATATTCAAAGTCTATTCATATAATTTATAAGTGTAAGAAATGTATAGAAACATAAGCAATACATTCAAAAGCAAAAGAAAAATCGCTAGATCAGGTTACGTACACGTTTAATTTTGTGTTTGGATACAAAGATTGCAACTAATTTGCGAGAAATTGAGAAATTTTGATTTTTCTAAATTTTCTGCAACTTGACCAATCTTCCCCAAATCTCGAAATTGAAGTTCCAAATCCATGATTTTTCATGGAAAACATGAAGAATCATAGATTTGTAACCATTTGACACTGGTTTAATGTGATTTACAACAAAAACATGGATCAAAAATTGAAAATGCTCACTGGATCGAATTTGTGGGATATATCAGCATTAGTGTGTTTCGTATCGCACGTGTGGGATATAAGATATATTGTCGGATATATTGACTGATATTGTCGATATTTAAAACACTGCCCACAAGAACAATGGAGTAGAGAGGGAAAGAACTTTATTGATATCAATTTTCTTCTCTTACAAAAACTTTAAGAAAACTCGCACTTAAAAATATTCAAATGACTAACTCCTACACCACTACCCTCGTTATAGATCCTATATGAATATTTAATGAAAATCTCCTAATTAAAATATTGATTTTAAATCAATCACAATTTATTTTAATCCAATCTAATATTCCTTAATATGGTAAAAATCTGATAATAAAAAGCAAACATAGATAGTAATTATATCTCCAAAACCAGCCTATATATTCAATCACATCTTCAAATTAGCCCCCCATATCTCCCAAAAATAGTAAATTAAAATACTTGATTTAGGCCCCTCTAATCAGTAAATAATTAACAAAAAAATCAGCACATGTTGGGCTCTACGGTGGGCTATGGGGCCTATGTCTTGCTGGGCCTAGATGGGCTTTAGTGTGCTAGGCACTATAGTGGGCTTGGATGGGCCTTAGTGGGCTGTGGGCTTGCATCATTCGCGCCGAGTTGGAAAGAACTCGACTTCGATGAGTTGGATGCTTAATACAAGTAGTAGAAGTCCATGCTTTTATCAACTTTGTAGAGGAAAGACTAGAGGTAACCAGAAGAAGAGGGAAGCGCTAAGCATAAGTATAAGCCAAAGAAACTTAGAGGTTGGAGTGAGCTACTTAATTTGGAGTGCTTTGTCAATTATGGTTCTTCTAGTAGAGATAATGACAACAAGAAGGGAAAAGCCTCTCGTACTATTGTATAATGAAGATCCTCTACTGGTATGTGAGGGGGTTGGGAAGCTAAGAAAAAAGATTGCATGTAAAAGAGGTATGTAAAAGGCATATGACCCAGATTCTTGCTCTCTAGGAAACAATGTTGGACACCTTTGACGATAAGATTCTCGGCCCCATTTGGAGCATCATCAATAAGGGGTGGTATGCATTATATGCAGAAGGATCAAGGGTGGTATAGTGGTTGCGTGGAACAAAGCCTTCTGGTGCGTGCAGGGTAGTCAGATTGGATCTATTTTGGTTTTGGTTGTGTTCAAAGACATTGGATACCAATTTAGATGGTTACTTACAACAATATACAACCCTTGCTTTCCAGTTCAAAGACATCTTTTCTTGACGGAGGTGAACTAGGTCGGAGCTTCTTTTAACCATGGTGCGTTGGGGGAGACTTCAACACCATAAGATTTGTGCATGAAAAACTATCTGAAGCCAAAGTCATGAGAAGTATCAGGGGCTTTGAGGAATGGGTTACCCAAAATGGGATGATCAATATCCCGATAGTTTTAGGGGGGGGGGGGGGGGGGGGGGGGGGGGTGGTTAGACTCTTGTTACCATTTGATTTGATTGGGTTAATAAGTACCCTTTGATTATCTTGTGCGGCTTGCCTAGGGCCACATCTGATCATCATCCAGTCTTATTGGAACTGAGGGTGGATAGTTGGGGCCCAAAACCATTTGTTTTTGAACTCGCTTGGTTGTTAGTGGAAGACTTCCGTGCAGTCATCAGGGATTGGTGGCTATCCTTCATCATATTAGGCATTGTTGGTGTTCGCCTCGTTTTTCGATCACTTCCTTGGCACGAGTGTCTGTTTCTTGCGGGTGTGCTAGAATTGGGATTACGGTTCCAATTCAAACCGAACAACAATGACCTAGAGCGCCAAGATAGGCAGACACAATGTATATGACCGGATTCTAAAAAGATCGGTCGCCTATTCAGCCAATCGCTCGACGTGTTTAATGATCAGGCGATGGTTAAAGGGTGGGGTTCGTCCTTTGATGATGGGTTACTCCTTTGCCTTCCATACGAAAGGACTTTTCAGTGTAGATAAAGTGAGAAGAGAAAAGAAATCCTTACAATCGGCCGCTATCAGCTGTTGAAGGATACTCCTTAGTAGTCGAACACGATTCAATGTTCTAGCAACAACTCTAGCTAAAGCTAAGGTTATTGATTATAGGGTTAACACTACTGATTATATTACGGGTTACACTATGGAATGTAATTGACAAGTATGGAAAGTAAATGGTTATGCTAAGGAATGCAATTTACCTGAATGAGAAAAGAAAAAGTAACACTAAAGAATGTAAATTTGACAGGATAATTGAAAGATAATAGAAGATAGATTTGGTTTGTTTGGTTTGGTATGTGATGAATTATTTTGTTGCAATCTTCTTCTATTTATAGCTCTAATCCAACCATTCTAGATTCTTTCCACGTTTTGATGGTTATGGTAACCGATCTCCACTACTTTACTTCTACATGTTTCCCACGTTCTGTATTCCCTTGAATCTCTCTTCAACCAATTAGCCGACAATTGTACACATTTCAACTGTTAACTACCCGTTGCTTAGTTACTCGAACTCGGTCACATACGCATCGGCCTCCTCAATATAATTGATACGTTATACTTCTTTCCTCACGATACAACCATACATATCTTCATAAAATCTTCTGACGGCACTATGTGTATCCATATAGATCACACGTAAATGACCCTTATTGGTCGAAATAGGGCTAGGCCGGAATGGATACAAACATTGCCCCCTCCCCCCCCGTAGCTCTCCTTTCGAAGAAAATGACAACGACGTTTGAAGTTTTAATAATGTTGTCATAAATGCTCACACGTGTTACCCAAATATGAACTTCCTTCGACCGTTATCTTTAGTCCCGGTTGCATCGATTCGAAGTGTCGAATGATTTTTGAGCCAACGTGTGTTCTCAAAGGGCCGTTCTGTCGAAATAGGCATAATTTCACAACAAATGCTGCTTTCTGTCTGTCTATATATATGCAATCTCGTGTTTGAATCTACTATACTTATAGAATCCTTCTTTCTTTGCATCTCATCTTCTTCCGAAATTTCTCCGACTTCCATCTCTTAGCAATGGCTTCTTCATCGTCCAACCCTACCTTTGATCAAAAGGATGTAAAGGCAATAATGGATTTATTCGTGATGTAGAGCGGGTCGCGGACAGTTTCATGGCCAAGATGGATCAGAAAAGGCCCGGTCGACGACAGATGTGATCCGGACCGTTGGACCTTAGATCGGGCGTATCTCGCAATCCGGAATGAGTTATCTGACGTAAAATATATGATTTTGGGGTAGAACGAGCTACTTTAGCCAACCAACCCAGCTACGCGGGTTGCGCAACCCGGATTTGCGAGAAACCCCTGGATCGACGGTCATTTCCCTGTTTTATTTTCATTTTTACCATAAATAGTAGGTTTTAGTTTGATTATAACTCTTCATCCGTTGGGCTTTAGGAGTTGTGTCTTACGTGAAAAGTGCTTAGGATAATTAGGAGAACGGTTTGGTGAAGCCAAATAGGACACTTACTATTTTTGGCCGAAAACCTTGCGCACTAGTAGACATCACGACCGTCTATAAATAGTAAGTTTATTATTTATAGTAAGTCGCGGATTCTAGGAGTTTTAGTTGTAGTTTGATTTTGATTTCTTTCTTGTTACTTGGTACCCTTATTTAAAGGGTTGGGAACTCATTTTTATTCATTCATCAATTAATTTCAAATTTTATTAGAATTTATTTCTATTTTCCTGCTTTCTTTCCTTGTGGATTCGAGAAGTCTCTGTGAGGAGTCCAGAGAAGCTTCGTGGATTCGGAGTAGTTATCCTCGAGGAAGACGGTGATCGACCTCATCATGTTCATCCCTGCGTCAATTCGCTAGCAAGTGTATCAAGGAGATAATCTTCAAATCTCCTCTAGACGAAGAAGCTTTTTGCCTAGGCCCCTCATTCTCTCTAGAAATCTCAGCCGAAGCATTATAAATCTTAGATCCGTTCTTTTCAATATGTCCAGGAGATAACATTCTTATCATGTCCGAAACCATTCCTGATGTGGCCAATGCACTAAGAATGCCAAGATTGTGGCCAAAACCACTTCCAGGGTGGGAAGATTGGTTTGACAGAATATCGACCCAACACAAAGATATGTGGAAAGACCTTGGTATATACGAATGCATCAAACTATCACTTTCTGAATACTCACCCAACACATCTCTCCTTCTTGCATTATCGTCATTTTTGAGCACTTCCAACAACACTTTCATGTTTGGTTGTGGTCCGATGAGCATCGCCATTAAAGACATTTGCCATCTGATCGAACTTTTGCTTGTTGTAATGGACCAATGGTGTATCACACAAAGGCTAAAACAGGTCAATGCAAAAACTTCTCCAAAACCGCCAAAGGGTACACTAACTTCATGAATGTCTACCGCAAGCTCGAAGGACCGGTCGAAGAAATCGAGCATCTCACCTTTCTTCTCTTCTGGATTTGTCGTCATCTCTTATGCATCACGCCCAGCAAGTCATGATCGAATACATTACTTTAGCTGAATGCCTTGTTCAAGAACATCGAGTAGCATTAGCACCATTTGTTCTCAGCCATTTGTCTATGAAGTCAATGTCAAAGGATTATACTTAGTAGGAGGACCTATATGGCTTGCACAGATGTGGTTTGTAGCGTATTTTCGACCTCATCTCCTTGATCAGGAGCATATCGACCGATCGTTTTCCTCAAATGGCAATTGAATTCTCCGCACTTTGTTTGAGAACAACATGGTCAGCGAATACCTTGTAGGATTCTTCTCTCTCTCTCTCTCGAAATCCGATAACAATCAGTCCTTTATGCCCTTTATGGGGAAAAAGACTTACGAACTTGAATGGCTCACAAGACGATTTGATCCAAAAGATGAGTGCTTGACCGGTCAACTTCATCACGCTTGGACATGCTACGTTGTAGGCCGTGATTTGGGTTTTGACGACACGATTGAGAAAGGCAAGACTGTGAAAGCAAGTGTTTGAGCAATATCACCATTCTCTGTTTGCTTGTCAATTCGGTTTGGTGCAATACATCCCTTGTCCTCTCACTCACACAACTTTTAACCAACTTCCTTACGATCGGGTGATAGTGACCGATGAGGAGCTTTATAACTCTCTCGGCAAATCTTATCGTAAAGAAGCGGTCGTTCTACAGATTCCAACCTACCCGTAGTCTCCTGAGGTGATGAGTAGCTTTGTAACATGGTGGGATCGCTAGCATGTTAAGTTCTTGAGTTCTCGAAGTACCATAGAGCTTTCATCTCAGATTTGCTCTGAGCTGGGTCTGGTGGAGAGCAAGAAAAGAAATGCCCCTGCACCTCCAGGCACTACTGCGAAGAGAACAACGAGAGTGAAGACAAGATCAACCGCTGCTCCTCCCATTACGACGGTTGAACCTCCTTACCCAAAAGTTCCGCAAATCACCCAAGAACATCTTGATATTCTTGCTACCACTTGACTGCAACGGATGGCTCCAAGGAAAATTTCCGACTTGGGAGGTATCAATCCTCCCCAAAACTTCCTGTTCTTTCTTTCCAACGCACAACTCCTTCCAAACTTCCTCCGACAATAAAACATTGACCACCGTTGAGACCTAGAAAGCCATCGAATACTTCTTCGGCAGTGGCCATAGCAGCCATCAAAAAATATTTCAAAACAAAGTATTGGCCTCACCTTAGTATGGCAGACTATTCCTAAGAAATGGCCAAAGGCATAAAACGGCATGAGGAGGCTCATTTTAATAAATGTTGGAACAAATGGACTTAGGACAAATGACAATTGATATCAGCAATCCCATTGGTTACAATTATGCTGCCAATCTCAGCAATGACGGCCCCAATGGCCGCAGCGGTGGTCAATCCCGTGGTACTCAAGGATCGCATCCCGGCAACTACAACAGTGGTATCTTTAAATTCAGATACCAAGACTAGCATATAAGACCTTCCCTCTAGCAGTCCGCCCAAGGTCAATACTGCCCTTGTTAAATCGAAGCATACACTACAAACTCCTTCCCCTCCCGCATTAGTCACATGACGAAGGATTTTGATCTCTCACACCGGTCCTTTCAAACTGGCCATGGTTCCATCATTTCCTTCATTACCTACTGCAGTTGAGGAAATCCTGACTCCAGCCAAATCTGTAGTAGCAATACCTGAAGGATCGGTCGAGACTGAAAGTGTGGCATCTGAGGAGGAAACAATAGTTGACACCTCCGCGGAAGTAGTTGAATAAGTCTTGCCTACGACTGCAGAACAACATTCGGTCGACGCTAAGCAACCAGCTGGAGTTATCTAGGTCAAGATCCCTGTTACATGGACCGAAATGGAAGTGGTTGGTGTAACTCCTCTTCTTTCTTCTTCAACCACTATTCTAGAGGATGATGCATCAGCTTTTCCCACTTTTTCTCCTGTCGACGACATTCTCTCTTTGCTTGAAAGGGCTATCACTGGAGATGTGTCTGCGACAACTTCTCCTCTCCACCATAATAGTCTTCAAAGCTTACAAGTCGAGTTACACGAGCTCCTTCGCAAAGGGTTGTCTGAATCCTTCAACGCTGAATTGATAGATAAAATCAGCCAATTGGTTGATTTGGCGTATGTGCTATCTTAGTCAGATCCCACTTTGGCAACTAGGATACCATCTCTCCTGGAACTTCAAGGAATACTTAACAAGTATTGTCAAGCTAAGGCATTTGTCGCTGATCTCGTGAAGAAACAAGCGGCCGATCTCGAGAAAGCTAGTGCACAAGAGGTCGCTTGAGAGCTTATGATCAAGACTGCTGCAGCGAAAGCTTCTAGGATGAGAGATCGAGAACTTAAGAGCTAAAATTGTGGCTTTGGAGGCCGAGTTGATTACGCTGAGACAACGTATGACAGACAAGCACGCAAAACATCTCAAGACTGGGTTCGAATGCTTACTTGATAGATCTTTCACCTAACATGGGTATCAGTTCCACATTTAATGTGGAAGATCTTGTACCATTTCATGGACATTCCCCTAACCCTCACGTGAACTTTGATGATGATGCCCCTGACCTGTCCCAAAATCCATGGCCATTACCTGAACCCTCTTCTCAACCTTTACCATTCGTACCATCCATACCTATGAAAAGAGTAGAGATGAAGGATATCTTAGATGAAGAAGTGGTTTCCACACGACATGGCGGTTACTAGGAGTACCTTGTCAAGTGGAAGGGCAAACCTTGTTTAGCACTTCTAAGAGACCCATTGTTTTTCTGTGTCGTCAGCTCTTAAATTCTTACTTAAGGTGGGATAAAACCACCTGGTACCTCACTCTAAAGACACTGTTCGACCTTCACCTCTTTTTCTAGAACTAGCTGGTACTTCGATGAACACAATGAACAATGGTTTTGCCATGCACCAAGTATCTTAATACTGATAATTTGGTATATCAAGGTTGGTCACAAATTTTATTTTATTTTTTCGATATATCAAATTTATGCATCTACTGATTATGCTTTTCTTCTCATTAGTTTTGTCTTGGCTTGCTTTCATGCTCCAATATAACTAACTTTTATTTTGTGCATTATTGATAAGTAAATCCTGCCCATTGTCCACCATGCTCATTGGGTGGTGATGGATGAACAATCCACCTGGTGTGCTAGTGGACAGTTTAAACAGAAAGCAATAGCAACGATTCTCCAGCAAGCAGATGGGTGTTGTTGTCTCAAGCTGTACTGCTGAAATGTACACAATAATCTGGCAAACATAACAGCCCAATTGGTTTGCAGCAAATGTATTGTTTAAACAAAAAAAATCATTAAAAATAAAATAAAATCCCATAGCTAGGTAGACTATTAACATGGCCTTCCAATTGAAGATAGTTTTTACCAAGTTGCCCCATCTGTGGCGAGCTCCACCATGTGTGATTCCCATCATCACACTTGGGTCGTGTATAGTTTTAAATGGGGTCATGACAAATTTGGTGGGATGAGGTATCTTCATTCCTCCTTTTATTGCTTTTTAATGCTTATATTTTGTGCTTCAATGCTGATGTGTTCTTTCTTATCTAATTGTTTCATCAAATATTGGGTGTTGATTTCTGACAGCTTGTTTTTGGTAGCAGACTGTTGAGGACAGTGGATTTGAGCGTTCTGTTTGCTCTACTAATGAGGTCAATTTTTGTTTTCACTTTTTAGGTTATTTTCTCTTCACCGATGTTTGCTTTTCTGTTTCAAAGCAAAGATGTTAAGGAAATGGGCATTTAAATTGTTTTGGTGCATTTAAGAAGTTCCTTCACACCAGGAAGTTGTTATATTTTAGTTATTTATGGTGACAATTTAGTTTTTGGCAATATCATGTTTCTGAATTAGAAGGGTTACAAATAAAATGAAAATCATCGTGGCCAACACAGTTGATTATTTTATTCCAACTTTGATCTAAAGAAAGAGTTCAAGTAGAACCAGTGGTGGAGCAAATGTGTTTATTTATTTATGTTTCATAACGACTCCACCTTAGCCGGAAGCACAGTTGTCTACATTCATCTCGTCCCATGAAATACTGTACTGTGCTACTTGTTGATATCTTTGTAACATGGTTACCAGTTTTCAAATTAAAAAATGCCAATTTTATTATGGACAAAGTTTCTGTTTTGTTACTTGTTATGGTTTATCTAAGGAGGTCAATGGATTGTGCATTGTTTACTTTTATTTGATGTTAGATTTATAGCACAACCGGAATGCTGGATTGCTTGAAGTTTTGAGATTTATGACCTGTCATCTCATTCTTGCCATGATGTTGTTAGTTCGTTTTAACATGTACCAGGGTATTGGGACTTGCGGAAAGAAAACGAGGACATTTTGAAACTGAAGGATGAAGCACAAGCTTACAAGGATCATATGTTACAGGTGCTTAGCAGTTGAAGTGAATTATACTTTTTAGTGCTCCAAGGAATAGGATTTGGAATAGTGATAGAATCTTAGTGTGCACTGGCAGTACAAAGAAATAGCACAAGTGAATGAGGTGTCATTGAAACAGATGGATTCTGCTCATGAAAGATTCAAAGCTGAGGTATTTTCTGAACCCCTTTTGTATGAAAGATTACATTGCAATCCATCTTTACAATAGGCTTTTCTTTTCCTTTTCATGTTTTTTTTTTTTTGCCAACACCACAGCTGGGACAAGGACCTGATGATGATGATGATGATTTACAATTCAGGTTTTTTCTTTTCTGGAACTGTTCATAACCATGTGTTTTTGAATTGGGTCTTCAAAACCCATATCGTGCAGGTGGACAAATTGAAGAAGTCACTAGAAGCTGAAATCCTTTCACTCAGATCAATGGTTTCAGAACTTGAAAGTGACGTTCTATCGATGATCACTGAAGCTGCCTCTGCTGTTGCAGAGAAAGAAGAGGTTCTATCTTCTGCATTAGCAGAAATAAAGCGTCTCAATGAAGACAATTCTGGAAAAAATGTGAGAGAACTTGCTTGATATATCATTTCCAGTTTACAAATTATTTTCTTTTCTGCACGTGTTAGCACAAGGAGTTTCCAACTGCTTTTCTTTCTGTAGTGCCCAGATGGTGGCTTTGGAAGTTCGGATGTCTTCTTTGAAGGAAGATCTGGAGAAGGAGGAGCAGCGGTGGTGCACAGCACAGAACAATTATCAAAGACAGGTTTACCTTCAACATTTTTCTCCGAAATCTGGAAATTATTAGAGTGTGAGGTATATTCCTTAGATGATGTATGTCGTTGGCCTTTGATATTTTGTAGAATGAATTCTAAAAGGTTTGAGTTTCCAAATTCTATATGAGAGAACACTACTAGCTAAATATAAGTAATGTTTTATGTTTGCTTTTCCATGATTTGTGTATATCTTTCTAGTATAATTTGACAGAAACCATGCTGTTATATTAATGAATAATGATATGACATTTCAAGTAGAGCATGCTTATGGATTATAGGAATGTCATTAGCAATGAAGGTATTAAGAAATGGTTATATAACGGCCGTTACTTAACGGTAAGGGTGGGAGCTGTTACGTGTTACGGTGTTGTAATCGCTGTAATGGAACATGGATTTTTATTTATTATTTATTATTTATTATTTTTTAAATTATAGAAAAAAAGCCCATAACAGTAGTGGCAGTAGCTGTCATGGCCACTGTTACTGTTATTGAATACCTTGCAGTTCAGCTTTTATATTGACCTCATAAAAGCTTGAAAGACAGTGGATGGACCTCCAGTGTGCTTCTCTTGAGATTTGGATTGGGGTTAATGGAAAAACACGAAACGATGATATCATAGTTGCGCACAAGATAAGTTGCAAAACTATATGATGATTATTATTTTTTTCTTTGATAGTGACAATTTTATTAAACAGGGCTGAAGCCGGAACAATTACACATTAGTCTAGGAAAACAAAAAAAAAAATAAAAAATCTAGCCTAAAACCTTTAAGCTAAGGCCCACCCCATTACATTCAATTGATCCCTATTAAACACCTCCGATCTTTGTCCACAACGGTTCTTAAGACAACGTTTGTAACTTTCCCTCCAAATAACCAAATGGTGGCCAACAAAGAAAGTTTCCATTTTTTTTTTTTTTTTTTTTTTTTTTTTTGAGAGGTAATTGAATTTTATTAGAAGTGCGCAAAAACGCAAAAGAATACAACCCGACTCTCTAACTCTAAAAATGAGGAGAGATTGACATAATTATATGTGATGCAGGACATGAAATTCAGATATGATGTGTAAGATTTCAGATTTAAGATCACATAGTTCATAAACAATTACACAAATTCCACATCCCACACAAAAGTCCAAATATTCAATTTAAAGGGGAATCTATGTGGGTCCAGGCCTACACACGTTAGGGTTGGAGCAATAAAAATTATGAACCAAACAATACTCAAAGGTAAATAGAAATCATCCACACATGCATGACAATTAATCCCTAATCCAAGGAATTCACCAATTTCAAATCAAGGAACCTTAGGGTAAGAAAAGATATAGAAATAGGGGATTTAAGGCAATATAGGGTTAGGGTTTATAAAATTAGGGATGAAAAGAGGAAAACAAAAGAAAAACCTGACCCAGAAATAGTTCCCACATGCAGACGGTGCCCCAGGGCTGATGCACGTGCGATGAAGGCACGCCTTCCCAAATTGGCTTCTTGGCCCTGGTTGGCCAGCTGGGGCTGCAAAACTCCAAATCTCACGTCGATCCGGGTTGTGGTCTGGGCATGGTGCTCCATTGAAGTTTCAGCTCTCCTGCAGGGCCAGATTCTGAAAACTGGCTGTGGAGGGATGAACAGCTGCAAAACAAACGGATTGGGTGCGAAGATGGTTGTGGGAATGATGAAATAAGATGGAAGGGTGGGTGGGGATAAACGTGGTTTTGCACCACGGTAGTTAACCCTTTGAAAATGGAGGAATTCACACCCACTTTAATCTCCGCCATTAGAAAAGGGAGGGCTTTGCACCCACTTTAATTTTTCCACAACTCAGAAACTCAGAGAGCAGAAAAACCACGCAGGAATTTTTATTCAACTTTAATGCATCAAAAGAACTACAAGGGGTACCTATTTATAGGGAAAATCCTATACCCCAAAACTCGTGCCATGTGCGCAACCTATTACTTGGCGATGAAGTAAACTAAAATAAAAACTAAATGAAGAAATGTAAAGTGTTTATGATGTTCGAAATAATAACAATAAGTAAAACCTAAAATATAATATCAATCCAACTAGTGGGCTTCGATCATGAGAGCCCATGATGGGCTTTACTTGATTATGGGGCTCACTCCAATGAACTAAAACTCTGTTTTCTAATTAGGAGGCCCTCCTTGGATGTCGTCATCGATCCAGATCGATGGTGAGGCCCTCCTCTCGCATACGTGCGTGGGGGGCTCTTGCGTACGTGCGTGGGGGGCTGGGGGGCAGCGTGTGTGCGTGTGTGATGTCCCCATCAATATGCCTTTACATTAGTAGCAATAGCATAGCCCAAAATATTGAATTTAATTTTCCTAATGACCTCCTTAAGTGAAGAACTCCTGTTTTGAAAACAACGCCTATTACGATCCCCTCAAATGGACAAAACCAAAAAAAGAAGCCAAAACAATTAGTCTCAACATCACTTCCCCCCTTCTCCCACCCCTCCATGCCAAGCCCATAGAAGATCCAAAATAGACTTTTGCATCACCCAATCTGTATGAAAAGTATCTAGGAAATGGTCTTACACCTTTCGAGCAAAACACACAATGAATGAGGAGGTGATCAATCGATATTGCATCTTCCATACACATTAGACCTAGATTGATAGTCAACAGTCTCTTCCCACTAGCCAAATGAATGCCGCCACCCTTGGAGGAGCACCATAAAATCATAAATGATATGGAAATGAATGAATATGAGGAAAACCACTTATCATCTTGTAGAAAGAGCGAATAGAAGAATGACCCGAGCTATGAACATGCTAAAGCATTGAATCTTCTTCTTGAACCAATGGAGTAATGTTCTTCAGCTGGTTTACTAATTCAGATAATTCCACAATTTCCTCATCGATCATATCTCTAGGACAAGGAGGAGACCAAACAATTGAGCCGCTATTTTACCACACCTCTCCTATGCCAAGCGAAAAGGAGATTCTCAATTGAGCCCGACATCACCCATGTCAAACTGAACAAATCAAAGAAACTATCCAAACTCGCTTGGCGAAAGAGCAATGGATGAATAGATGATCCACAAAGTCCTCGTTTTTCATGCACATCACACATACATTCGGGAGCACCATTAACCTCCTATAGAGATTAACACTAAGCACCTTGTTCCTTCCCTTGAATCAAGCTAGAGCTACAACTTTCGGGAGGTGCACTATAATGCCACATGAAAGTTGTATAGCAAACCTAAACTTCTGATGAAGACTCGCTGGCAGGGCATTCATGATTTTTCCAACCATTTTGGCTACAATTCTCCTTGTGTGTCAATTCATCATCAACCAGATAAATTTACATGATTATATGTCTACAATTCATTTAGAGCCTTAGATAGCTGTAGCTTCGATTTGAGTCCTCCCACTTAGTTGGGCTCTGAAAAGTTTTCTAATTTATATATCCATATTAGAAACTGTTTGATGCAGGATAACTAACTTTTTGAAGTTTTCTAATTTATGTATCCATTTGAAGTCATTACTGGTTATAAACATAGGAAGCCTATTGATCTCGTTCTTATGTCACTGTCCTATAGGCCATTAGAGTCTGCAGAGTCCTTTGCACATCACATTCATTCATTACATTAAGAAATCAGGCGAAAGATCACTACTAGTAATGAACATTACAAACTTTTTGCAGACCAGCATAAACGTTTCAAAGAATTCAATGTAGGGGACTGTGATGGTCCGCATCAGGCCAGAGCGGTACCCTCATGGAGCCTTTCGTAAATTACACGTGCGTAGCGCTGGACTGTTCAAAATTATAAAACAAAACGGTATCAGTGCATATGTGGTAGATCTTCCACCTTCCATGAGAATTAGTTCCACATTTAATGTGGAGGATCTAGTTGCATTTCAGGAGACCCTTGATACATTATCCAGCCTTTCGCCTAACCATCCTGATTACCCATACCTTTCCCTTGATCCATGACCTCTTCCCTACCCTTCTTCCGGGTCTCTACGTCTCATACCTACCCTTTCTACACCCAGAGAGGAGATAGAGGATATTCTGGACTATCAAATAGTATCAACGTTGGATGATAAGTTTTAAAAGTACCTAGTTAAATGGAAGTCACGCCCAGCTTCAGATAGTATGTGGTTCACTGAGGAGAAGCTTCAACGAATTCATCCTGACATCTTGGAGCGGTTTAGGAGTTTTGTTTCGCCAGTGGCAAAATCTTCTCAGCCGGAGAGAGTTGATGGGACATCATGCGCACATGCACGCCCTCCTACTCGATCTGGATCAATGACGACATCCATGGAGGGCCTCGTAATTAGAGGTCTGTGCTATGGTTAATTGGAGTGGACCCGATCATCATGTGGATCCCGTTATTGGATCTCATGATCGTGACCCAATACTGTAAATGATGTAGGACTTTGAGTTTTTCTTATTATCGTTATTAGGAACACCACGAACCGTTTTGATTACATTGATTATTTGTTATTTTTGTTACTTCCTTTCTAAGTAATAGTGTGTGCACATGACGCGTGTTTTGGGGTATAGGGTTTTCTTATAAATAGGCAACCCCTTATAAGTTTTTTTTGGGATTGAAGATTATGAATAAAATTTTGCTTTTTCCTACTTTTCTAATTCTGAGTTGTGGAAATCTAATTAAGTGCGAAACCCTCTCTTCTTCGTAGGGCTAACTACCGTGGTACGAAGCTACACCGATCCCAAATCGCCCCCACCTCCTACCCTATATATTCATAATATCCCATTGCCATCCACTCCAAATCCACCCCCTTTTGCATGTGTGGATGAATCTACTATTCTTTGAACATTGTTTGGTCAATAATTTTTAATTGATCCAGCCCTAACATGTGTAGGCTTGAACCCTCGTAGATTACCCTTGTTGAGTGCTTGACTTTATGTGGGATGCGGAATTTTTGTGATTGTTTCTAAATTAGTATGATTTAAAGCCTGAAGTCTTGCATATCATATTTAATTTTCATGTCCTACATCACTTATGGAGCAAGATCATGTGCTCTAAATATAACCTGTGTGATTTAGGTTGGTTTCTAGTCATGCCCTTCTTGTAAAACATCAGGAACATGGAGAGCTATTAAGAAGGTAGTGCGTTATTTAAAGGAGTCAGATCTACAACTGCGAATGAGGCTTGTGTTTGTTTTTGGGAAGACTCATGCTGTGGAGATGGCCTCCTTTGTCGGTCTTCTGAATGCCTTTAGATATTGTCTGTGGAAAAAGAAAGTAATAGTGGATGGTTGATTCTCAAGGGAGGGAGATTGAATCATATGGCATTTTAGGTTTATAGAAGAACTTAAATGATGATCAGTTCGCATCATAAGCTCAGTTTCTCTATATTTTTGAGGGAGTTTACGTCACATGTAAATCTGTAAGAGGGAATGGTGTGTGTGCATGTGTAAAAAAAATAAAATAATAATAATAATAATAAAATCTGTAACAGGGAATGGTGAATGTGTCTGTTTTTGGGAAGACTCATGGTGCGAAGATGGCCTCCTTAGTCGGTCTTTTGAAAGCCTTTACAATTTTTTTGTGGAAAAAAAAGGAATTTACAACGGGTAGGTGGTTCTTGAGGGAGGGAGATCAAATCCTTTGGCATTTGAGGTTTATAGAAGAAATTTACATGATAATGAGTTCCCATCGTATGCTTAGCTTCTCTCTATGTTGGAAAGAGATTACATCACATGTAAAGATTGGGTGGAAGAATGTCAGTTTGGGCGGATGGAAGTTTTTCAAGCCGATCATTTTTTATAAAGGTGCTTGGTTTGCAGAAGGTTAGTGATCATTTTTATACAGTGAAAAAAAAAAGCAAAAAAAGAAGAAGAAAAGTTTCCACAATTTGCCCAATGCTAGGGAAAAATAAAATGTGATTATGGGTTCTCTTCGAAAGACGGAGTATTAGTTGGTGGATGTTATTTGTGTCTACGTGTGCAAGAGACTGAATCATGTATTCATCCACTTTTCTTAGCCCCCAACCTATCCCCAAAACACACAAATTTCTACTTCTTAGAGATTTGGTTAAAAATTCTTGAGAGGATGAATCTTGTGGTGACCTTCTTCTAGCATTTTAGAGGTTGATTTGGCAAGAGAGACAATTTAAAGTGCTTCAGAAGTATATGTTAATTCGTTAGCCAACCATTCATCCGTTGGGAAGCACTCGTCGCTGAGGTAGTTTGACAGATTGCCTCCACTGTCTTCTTCCTTGGGACTCGCCGAGTGATTAGGTCAGCCAAGAACATCAGGGTACTGGTTTTGTTTTGAGAATTAAATGATTGTCGATCCCAAGAAGTGTTGGTTGTTCCTAATATACTGGAAACATGACATGACTAGAATCTGGTATTCTGACGGTTCTTGAGAAAACCTCAGAAAATGCACTTTCCACTCTTTTCTGGGAAAGAATCCTATCCAGCTTAGTCATAATGTGCTCCTGATAATTGGACCAAGTAAACTCAGCTTCTGCTATCGTTGCATCAGGAAATCCATGATTACTGATTAGCTGCATGCTAGGATTAGTAAATTTGCAGCATATGGGAGGATATATTTGTGGTGCATAAACTGTGATAACCATTGGTTAAAAGTTTGCATATTGGACAGAACTGAGTGATTGGCCAAAAATTTTACTGATCTCCAATGTATTGAGTTGTACAACCCTTTTGTTGTTTATATTGTCTCATGTGTGAATATATATATATATATATATATATATATATATATATATATATATATATATATATATATATATATATATATATTTGACTGTTAATTTATTGGAAAGGGGTTTAGTTGGTTTGGTTCAGTTTGTTCTGGTGGGACTTACGAAGAGTTTATCTCCTGTCTCGTGTTCTCCAGAACTACTTATCTAGAGCGGGTTTGACTGTGAGTTATTTATCTCTAGCTTCTTATCTTAAAAAGGAAAAAAAAAAGGAAAAAAATCTCAAGCTTCTAGTTCCGGCACCACCTTTATTTCTTGGTCAATTCACCAACATGTTTCTTGGAAAGCCTACCTCTACTTCTGCCACGACTTTTCTCATTCAGAATTTTGGCTCCAATATTCTTGGCTTGGAAATAAATTTATCACAATGATTAAAAATCTCTTACAGCATACTGTATCTCTCAACTTTAGAACCTATTTTTATTTGTCAATATGGGTGGATACTGCCCGATGCGCCCAATCGGGCTCCCTTTCCTCAAAATCAGATGTGAGATATACTCAATTTGTCCCATGCTTTGGATGGTGTGAGTGCTACATGTGAACCTTTCAAAGATGGTGTGAGTGCTACATGTGAACCTTTCAAAGAAAAAATGAGTGCTTGTGTGAGGATGAGGAGTCACCATTATGATCCGATGGTCCTAGTTCAACTGAAAAGTATGCACGAAGAAGGGGCTAGGATTGTTCAACCAGTCTAATTTTGGGACTGTGATTCACCAACAGTGGGTTCCACAGTTTAGTTAGTTTAATTTGTGTTATGGCATGCCACTTTTATAGTTTTTGGGTGCCTTGTATCCAGCATCATGCTTTGCCAGATTAGAAATACAGTGGGCTTGTACTAACCGTGGTGATGCCTCCTTGTTAAGTTGCTTGTGGGCCCATTTTAATGCATGTGGAATCCAAACTGTGCATCAGGTGTAGCTCAGTATGAAGATAATAGACCCCAAAAGTTAGGATGATAAAAAACTTAGGTGGGCCAAACCAAAGGAAACAATATAAAAATGAGCTCCAAACCTCTAAATTCAAGTGGTGTGGTCCACCTGAGTTTTGGATCAAACTGGTCCATCTTGGTAGGGGCTGACCTTAATTATTTGGTATAAGGCGTAGTTGATGATGACGATGACATTCATCTTGTTGGTGCTCACCTTATGAATGGGTTGGATGAGTAGATAGACAACATAGACCCAATACATAATCTGATAATTTTCAATGGTGGGCATTCTCCCCCATGGGGCCTACCATTGTGGCCCATCTGAGTTATTTTTGGGGCCTAATTTTGGGCTAGGGCTAACCATTGAGGGCTGCACCTGATGGATGGAATGGATTTTATATAAATATCATGGGTGGGCCCCACACAGCCTATCCTCTAAGAAATCTTGTGGAGTTGTACAGGGGCAACTTGGTCTAGATCGTCTGGACTCGTCTGAGTTAAACCAATATGGATGAGTCAGCCTGAATCACCCATTATTTATGCAGATAGGTAGGGTGACCTTTTTGTAGCACGTGATATGTACTGGTTTTGGCCAATACTTTAAACATTCATTTAGCAGATCCTATCACTGAGTATTGTTCTAGTTTATCCATGGATGTTTCTGCTGTACAAACTGTTTTTACCCTAGTAGAAGTACTGTAATGGTCCCTTTTTTTAAAAATAAAAAAATAAAAAAATAATAATTCTGTGAAATGTAATCCAATGGATACTATTATCTGAAAGGCCTAATGCTTCTTTTCTATCGGATCTATGCCTCTCTGTACCCACAGTTACGTTAATTTGGAATGCTTATTGTTATTTGATGGCATAGCTGGGATCTATTGTGTTATTGGGATAGCTAGTATATTATACTCAAGTATGTGTATTCTCCTTTGTTCCAGTTATGTTATTCCAATGGAATTGTTTATTTTGCAGATGTGTTAGTGGAACTGAAACTGGTCACAAAGAATAGGATAGTCGCATGCTTGTTTCAGAAACAGCATTGGCAGCTTCACTTCTGCGTGATGGTTGGAGTGTAAGCGATCTTTTTCTTTTTTTCTTTTTTGTTCACTTTTTGTTTCAGCACCTTTTTCCTTCTTTTATAAACTGTTTGGTGAATAGTTCTTTGTTTTTAGCTGGCTAGAATGTATGAGAAGTGTCAAGAAGCTGTTGATGCTCTGCATCACGAGCAGCTGGGACGAAAGCATTCACAAGCCATTTTGGAACGGGTATGCTTCCTGTAGCCATTATATTGTCATGAAGAGAAGAACACTTTCTTCAGTTGTTATGAACTGCATTATTTGTGGCATTGGCTTGATCTTCCCTGAGAAGTCGTTCTTTGTAAGAAATGGACATTATGGATGTTTTCTTTTTAGAGAATCTCAGAAACATCTTGGGATGTGCCTGAGTGCCTCACATTCTTCTCTCTCTCTCTCTCTCTCTCAATGTGAATAGTATATCTTAAATTGGAATCTGTTACATCAGAGGAATGGAAATGCTGATAAGTAGCGACTCTCGTAATTCCCTCACAAGTGTGGCTATTGGCCAATCTGTTTACTTCGTTGGGTACAAGGGAACAATAAGCATCCGATTGGGCCAAAAGATGTTTCATTTCCTGAATAGAAGAGGTAAACCTCTAGAGTTGCCCCCTGCCCTATGAGAGCCATTGAGACAGCAGGCAGGATCTTCCTTGATAATTAGCTTCCCAGTTCGCATGGTAAAATTGTCTCCCCATAGAGCAACTGTTTTTGTTTTGAATGATTTAACCAGAAACTAACTTTAAGCATGAAAAACTTTGCTAGAAGGGATCCCTCAACCTGGCAAGGCGGCCCAAAAGAACCTAAGAATCTGTTCCTTCCGATCTCTTGAGGAGCCATTAATTTCGTACGATGAAGACGTAAAAGTTTTCTGCCACTTTCAAAGTAGAACATAAAGAACCAGGATTTGGAGGTTCCTGAGATGTCTTAGTCAGCTTCTGATCCTTCCCCTCACAATATTGCTACCCATTCCCTCCTAATATCCACATGGGGAATGTCTTCAAACTTTGGGGAGGCAAGAGGCCAATGAAAATCATGGCAAAAATTATGGATTTGATCAAGTACATTCTTGAATATTCTATGATTTGTTTCCATCTAAATGTCTCAAATGATTGCAAAAGGCATCATCTTCCACAAAATGTTGCCTTTTGATGGGAAGGAGTGGTCGTCCTCGGTCCCCACATCAATCACCTTTTTGAGCAGATTGCTTAGAACCCAACTCATCCTGAGCAACCCAAGAGTGCTGGTCCCATACAGCTGTAGCCACACAAGGCATTGAAGGAACAAGTATTCTGCCACCTTCTCATCCTTTTGACACTGAATGCCCACATTACTACTAGGAAACAATAATTGCCTCTTTATTAGATTATTGAGAGTAAGGATTTTATTAACAGTGGCTAACCAGGCCTGGGGAAATGTAAGATCCCCAGGTTTGGAAAAAGTGCACTGGCTCATATTGTGGACAGCAATGGCCTCTAAAAGAAGTTTTGCCAAAAAATTACCTTTTAAAGCCCATTTCCAAGTTTTCTTTTCTTCATTAGACCATGGTCATGTCAATAAATCTTAGCTGTTGGATCCTTCTAACTGGGCGTCACTTTTGCATCGAACTGTGCTTCGGAACTACGTTCTTACTCTTGCTTCCTTGCTGTTTATCCCTGATAACATTTTCACACAGAAGCTTCCTTGCTCCTGCAACCGAACCTTTTGGCACTTTGCTTCATGCTTCATGCAAATATACAATAAATACTTCCCTCAATCTCATAACTATTCAACTCATCTTTCAAATGATTTTGAAGCTTGATGTTCCACAACATGCCACCCCTAGAAAATTCATACATAACTTAAAGTTTGGCGTCTTTACAGGTGGATAGAAGGAGAAAAATCTCTAAAGAATTCTTCTGGAGGATGACAAGCCTAACATCTTTCTAAAAGTTCACCTTATCACACTTTAACAAGGAGATGCGAAATACATTTTACCACTTTACTGTTGGTGTTTAAAAATTTAAAATACATCTTCGTCATGATTTCCGCTCTCCTTATTTCCTTCTACACATAAAAGAGCTGGGAAACACCCTCCATCAGATTCGCCATACTTCCTGCGAATAATCTCCCTCTATGAAGATGAATCATCTCAGCCTCCCCCACCATTTACTTAATAACATCAACTTCCTATTTACAATTCTCTAAGTCTACATACCCTTTCCCTTTTTAGTCTCTGCCTTCCAAATCATGAGATGATATTGGGGCGACTCTCCATTTTCTTTCCAAAGGAAGTCTAATAGTTTCCATATGTCATCGTTAATCTGATGAGTGGATCAGCCTGATTTTGTGCCAAGCGATCTTCCTTCTGGGTGCACCTTTTGGATGGCTCGAATGTCCTATGTGACACGTTGCACATATGCCCCTCATGGACGATAATGTACTGTCCAATAAGACATGTTTCCAACATAGGAGATTTTGCACTTAAATGATTGGTGGTTAAATCTATATCAAGTAACTACTTTCCAGATTATTTTTTTTTTCTCCTTTCGTGCTTTATACACCTTTCACAATTATTTTATTGTGTATTATTGCTATGTTAGGAAAATGGTTGCTCATCTGTATAGTTGAAACAAGTGTTAATAGTATCCCTAACAGACATGCACCATTTTGTTTTCTTTGAGTGAAAAGTTTTTTTCTGATTATTTTTTGTGATTGCAGGTTCTGTATGAAATAGAGGAGAAAGCTGAAGTCATTTCGGATGAGCGAGGTGATTTCTTATAGTTCCACAAAGTGCTCTGGAAGAGAACTAAGTTGCAGCTGTTTTCCTTTTTGTGAATAATGATACTTTTGGACACCAAATACATGAGGCCTTTAAACTGCCCCCCCCTCCCCCCCAACCCACCCACCCACACACACACACACACACACAATTAGTGCTTTTTGTGGGCCCCGAACTGTGAATGTGGCTGGTTTCTTTAATGCTGGGATCCACATAATGCACTAATCGACGGCTGTCATTGCTTTTAACGAAATTGACGCATTAATAGTGTCATTCCCCTTTATATAGCAGACTCTTTTCTTATTAGGCTGGTCACTTTTGCATTTTTCCTTTATTTAGCATCATGTCCGGATGTCTCCTTTATTTATCTCATGCAATGTTGTTAAAATCCTACGATTTACAATTTACGATATAGGATTTGAGTCGAAGCGTAAGCAAAACAATTTGATTCCCACGTTCGAATCCCTTTTTATAGTAATCCCATGATTTTATGATTTGAATCCTACGATTTACGATTCAAATCCCGATTTATGATTCAAATTATACTTGTTTTCATCTATTTTAAGCTTCAGTTGGCTTTTGTTTTATGTTTTTAAATTGGTTAGGGTTTTAAGAATCATTTAGGAAAAAACCTTTCAAAGAAGAAAAAAAAAAGAATAATTTAGAAATGGTTAATTATTTTATTTGGGTCTTTATAAGAGATTAGGTGATATATATTCTCTTCAACATTAAATCATAGAGTTTTATTTATTTATTTTAAATATAAAAATGATTTCTTACTTCTTAATTGGTCGAAACCAAATTGATGTATGACTTATTTAGAATGTTTTTATGGCTGGTTATGATCATGTTGACTTTTTTATTGTGGAATAATGTTTAAAAATCATATTATCTTTTTTCTTTTGTTAGTCTATGTAATCAAATGCTGCTTTTCCATTGTAATTCTACATTCAACGAAATTTTTTTGAAAGATAAAAAAAGGAAGGAAAGATAAGAATCCTTTAACACAATCATGATATGGTC
This sequence comes from Magnolia kwangsiensis, assembly GCA_037074715.1. Lineage (NCBI taxonomy): Eukaryota > Viridiplantae > Streptophyta > Magnoliopsida > Magnoliales > Magnoliaceae > Magnolia > Magnolia kwangsiensis. Next base: position 68,734,709 of record CM073584.1, read on the forward strand.
TTACATGGTGCATATTGATGGCAACAATGTTTTCAGCGTTGACAATATCGGCCGACATATCCCACGATATATCTTGTATCTCACATATGCGATATGAAACAACAAGTAGTGCCAATATATCCCACTTGTTTGCTCTAGTGAGCATTTTTTTTATTTTTATTTTTGATTTTTTTTTTTTTCCTGTAAATCATGCTAAGTCAATGTCAAATGGTTATAAATCCATGATTCTTTGTGTTTTGCATTAAAAAATCATGGATTTGGAGCTTCAATTTCAAGATTTGAGGAGATGGGTTGAGTTGTAGAAAATTGGGAAAAATCGAAATTTCTTGATTTAATTTGTGTCCAAACACAAAATCAAACATCTATGTAACCCGATCTAGTGATTCTTGGTAATTTGGGTATTTTTTTAAAAAATAATATTTTTAATTAAAAATGTTAATATATATATATATATATATATATATATATATATATATATATATATATATATATTTCAAAATTCCACTTCAATCATCTGTCAATTGGCCCCCATTTCAGAATATTCTAGTGCGTTTGATGGAATCATCGTCACATGCACTCAGATTTTGGGATTTGGGGGAAGATGGGCCAATTCGTGGAAAATTGGGAAAAATTCAAAAGTTCTTTAATTTTTCTTAAATTGGAGAGGATGAGTACCGGCGTTATGTTAGAGAGTATCTTCCTGGTATCATTCTTTTATGACCTGGGCATATTATTGTTGGTTTGTGGAGCAACAATACTTTGTCCAGCCCCATCGAGATGAAGATGGTGATTTTGAGCCACTGCGCATCTCCGTGGACCTGAGCCACAACCACACATCATTCATAAGTATATTTCTAGTTTTCTACTTAGCTTTTGAATGTATTCCTCGTGTTTCCATACATGTCTTCTTACATCTATAAATTATATGACGTGACTTTGAATATATTTCCATGAGTTAGACAATGCAGAAATTAGGACCCCATATAAAGGAAACCTATTATGTTCAGCTTTTTTTTTTTTGGGAGTTCTACGCAATGTTTTAAATATTGATGATATCGGGTAATATATCCCACGATATATCTTGTGTCCCACCTGTGCGATACGAAACACGCAGGTAGTGTCGATATATCCCACATGTTCAATCCGGCGAGCATTTTCAATTTTTGTTCTTTTAAAAAAATAAAATAAAATTGAAATTATGTTAAATCAGTGTCAAATGGTTATAAATCCATTGGTTATTCATGTTTTGCATGAAAAATCATGGAGTTTGAGCTTTGATTTCGATATCCATTGGTTCTTCGTGTTCTCCATTTTTTTAAAAATTATTTTTATTTTTATTATTTTTTTTGAATTTCCTTCAACCAACTATCAATTGAAACTAATTCCGAAGTATTTAGGAGCATTCAATGAAATGATCATCACATACATTCTAATTTTGAAATTTGAGTGCTGGTGATCTAATTTAGGGAAAATTGAGAAAAATTCAAAATTTCCCAATTTTCTCCCAAATTGCTTGCAATGTTGCACTCCAAACATGAAATCAAGCATGTATGAGGGCTGATCTACTAATTTGTTAAGTACTTGTCAATTTTCAGAAAATAAAATTCATGTTTAATTAAAATATTATTTTATTTGAAATTTCCCTTCAACCAGTTGTCAATTGAAACTAATTTCGAAGTATTTAGGAGTGTTTGATGAAGTGATCATCACATACACTCTAAATGTTATGCATTCAATTTGAATATAATTGCATTATTTCAGTTAGATAGTGCATAACTTAGGATCCTATACAAAGGAAACCTATTATGTGCACTTCTTTTTTGAGATGTTATGATTTAAAAGTGTGTATTAAGGTCTTTTCTAACAATCCCTGAAGTTTGATTGAAAATTCAACCATTTTCTTAATTGTTTCCTCATGTTTTCCAAAAGGTGCGATAAATTACCCGATACAAACGATATATCCTATGCGATAACCGATAAGTATTTGTATCCCAAGGATGCGATACGTAACACGATACATAACACGATACCTATATTTTGAACACTGGTTCTAAGTTTGTGTTGATGTCTTTTTTGATAATCCCTGAAGTTTCATTGAAAAATTCTATTAATTTCCAAATGTTTTCCCATCCGATAATTGATATGTATCCGTATCACAAGGCTATGATACATTACGCGATAATAGTACGGAAAACATTGGATGGCAAAAGGATGATTGCTATGTTTTATTTTATTTTTTATTTTTTATTTTCTGATTTATTTATAATTTTCATATTTGTAAGAAAATCATAAAAAAATCTTACGATTTACGATATGTGTTTCGATTCGATACGATTCAACCCCTATTACGATTCGCAATAAGATAATGATTTTGACAATATTGATTTCGTGTAAGCTGTCTTCTAACTTTTTTTAAGATAATATTTTTTGCATTCTTGTTACTTTCTTTCGGCTGACTTAAAATTTACCTTAACCTGAAGTTGATTGATGTGCAAGATTAACTTGTTTGTTTTATGATGTAGAGTATCTATTGGTGGAATTATTAAGTAAATTTTCTTTATCTAGTGTTTAGATGTGTTGTTGTGCCCAAAATAAAGAATTAGGGCACTATTTCTTAGAGATTGTTTTTTTTTTTTTTTTTTGGGTTTTTTGAGAGGTTAACTTTTTTTTTTTTAGTAACACACCAAAAACAACGTGAGTGAATGCCACCTGATTTTGCAAATTTAATAAAGAGGAGAGATTGGTAAATTTAACTGCCTTTACATAAGAAACCCAACCCAAAACATTACATTTAATTTCCCTAATGACCTTTTGAAGTGAAAAGCTCATATTCTCGAAACAACGCCTATTACAATTGCTCTAATTGGAATAAAACACTACCAAAAGAAGCAATCTTCACAAAACTTTTTAAGATTCCCAACTTTCCCCGCCCCTCATCCATGCCAAGCTCATAAAAAATCAGCAACAACTACAAGACTTTGACTTCATCTAAGTAGTGTGAAAAGCATCCAGGAAGTGGTCCCACAACCTTCGAGCAAACTTGTAATGAATGAAGAGGTGATCAATTGATACCCCATCTCCCAAACACATCAAACATATGTTTGGAATGCATGGGCTATTCTTTGTAAATTAGCGATAGTTTGCGCTCTCTTTCTTCCCACTAACTAAACAAAGGAATATAAAACGGAAAAGAATGAGTGTGAGACAAAGCATCAATCAATTTGTAGAAAGATCGAACATAAAAGTAGCCCGAATCAGGGACTTGCCAAACAATTGAATCATCCCCTCGTGTCAAGGAACCACATACTTCAACCTACTTAAGAAATCAGTTAGCTCCAAAATTTCCTCATTTGTCAAATCCTTACGACAAGTGGAGGACCATACCATAGAACCGCCACTTATCGAATAACATCCATCCATGGAAGCAAACCTATCCAAGGCAACGTTGGTCAATCTGGAGAAAACTTCTCGAAGCGCCTTATCTCCGAACCAAACATCCACCCAAAAGCGAATGCGATTTTTGACCCCCAAGGCAAAAGAAGTCCCTTTACTAAATAGACACTCAACGAAAGCATTCACTTTATAGATATTAGAAGCACGATATAGAGATGATCTCTTTACTTCCCATCCCCTCTCCTTCACACCATATTTTCCAACTGTAATCTCCCTCTAAAGTCTTCCTTCCCTCTTCAATACTAAATCTCCAAAGCCACGTACCACACAACGCCATATTCATGGCTCCCAAATCCTTGATCCCTGCTTTGGCTTCAACAATCGGCTTGCAAACATCTTTCTACTAGGAGATGAAACTTTTTTTTTTCCTTCCTCTATCTGTTGCCACAAGAAATCTCTTCTCAACTTTTTCAGCCTATCTAACACAAGCTTGGGGCATTAAAACCAGAAAAAAAATTACACCAACATATTAGAGAAAGTGGCTTTTATAAGAGTGAAGCGGCCACCCAAAGACAAATATTGACGCTTCCAACCTGGGAGCTCTCTCTACATCCCTTCGTCAACCTTGTCTCACTAGTGTCTTGCCGGCTTGCCTATGCAGAGGGGTAAAAACCTAAATAAGTAGAAGGAAATGACCCAACTTTGCATCCAAAGGTAGCCGCCAACTGCAACGACTCCTCATTATGCACCTGGAACTGCTTTGAAACAAATGATGATTTTTCGGTGATTGTCTTTCGATCTCACATCAGCATCACAAAAATTGTCTACATATTGAATGTGAAGTTGACTAATTGGAACCCCTCCTCTTTCTCCTTATCTTTGTGGGGTCGGCCATCAGGCCCTCTGCCGAAATGACAAACCCCATAAAGACTATGTTGGAACTCATGAAGGCACACTTCTTCGAATTGATGTTGTGTTCCTCGCATTGTAATACTGTCATTACCTGACAAAGATGGGTAAAATGATCAACTCGCCAATGGCTATGAATAAGGATGTTGTTGAAGTATACGACAACGGACTTGCTTGTAAATGGCTGTAGAATTTGCGTAATCACTCGCATGAACATACTAGGTGCGTTTGTCTAGTGAAAATGCATGGCTAGCCACTCATAGAATCCATCCTTTGTTTTAAAACTGGTCGTTATCATGATGAATTCTTATCTGGTCATAACCGCTTTGCAAATCGATCTTTGAAAAGATTTTTGCATTTGCCATCTTGTCCAGCATGTCATCGAGGTGTGGAATTAGAAAATGGTACTTTACCATTATCTTCTTGATGGTGCGGTCATTAACACATCCATCAACTGCCATCCTTCTTTGGTGTCAACAACGCCGGCATGGCACACAGGCTAAGGCTGGCACGAATAAACCATTGGCTTGTACTTCTTCCACCTGTTAACAAAGCTCTATATGCTTTGTTGAGTTTATTTGGTATGCTAAAAGATTGGGCAATGGTGCTCTACGTACCAAATTAATGGCATGCTGAATGTCGCACATGGGTGGAAGCTCACTAGGTAGTTCTTCAAGGTCCAAACCTTGAAATTGGGATAGAAAATCCTCAATTTCAAGTGGTTGGACAGAAACATCACTATTTGGATCAGTCTTGCATCCTATTAGAGCATACATGATTTCCCGTTCTCAACTTTTCTCCACAAATTGGGCCATACACAACACAATGTAAAGCCGCCTTTGCCTCTTTGGCTTCTTCATTCCTCATAGGGTTGGGAGCAGTGTTTTAAATAGTGCGTAGCATATTGCGTAACGTTCAACCCACTATAGCGTGTCGCGTAAGCTACATAATACTTCTATTTTTTATTAAAAAATTAAAAATGTATGATAAATAGTAAGATTTAATATGAAAAATGCAAAAAATAAAAATGAAAATGCCTATAAATGCATCATTTTTCAAGTAAAAGCAAGCCAATTCACATATTTAAACTAAATCAAATCAGTATAACATCAGTTTAGAGGTTTAAAGACAATAAATTTTACATTGCTTGAACTCTCAATTCTCAAATTTCACATGCCATACACACACCACAGTTGACCCCACACATGTGGGATATGACATAAAACACCATAGAAGACCCCATGCATGTGGGTTATGGCACAGAACACCATAGTGGACCCCACGCATGTGGCCCACGTGATTGTTGGATGGCTCAAATACATGCCATACACACCACAGCAGGCCCCACACATTTTTTTTTTTTTAATATAAAAAAAATAAATATCCATAAGAATCGGCATCTAAAAAAGAATAAAGGTTGAAAAAATAATAATAAAATCACAAATTTTTAGCAGAAATAAAAAAAGAAACTGATTAAGGCCAAAACATACCTTGAATAGAGATTTAATCAACTGGAAGTTGATTTTTTAAGCTATGTATCCGTGCGGCTGCAAAATGGGGGAAACGTGAGTTCTCTGTTGTTTGGGCTTCAATGCTCTTGAAAATACAACAATAAGATGCTCTTATGGGGCTGATTCAATGCCTGAAATTTCATCTTTAAGGGGCCTTTGGAATGAGAGAATCGAGGTTCTCCAAGAAAGCTTGCTGCAACAAGTGTGGCATTGAGATAGGGCTTTCGAAAGAAATCCTTCACAACGTTATAAGTTAAAAGTTTTTTATTAAAATATGAGTCTCCCACCATCTACTAAGAGGAAAAAAGTCACATCTGTACATTTGGAAGCCCATTTTTGAATGGTTTAGATTGTAGAAAAGGTTAAATGAGTACATATTTATAACCTACGCAATGCCAAGTGTGTGAAGGATGGTCTGGATAGATTTACATGCTGCCACGTGTGAGAAATATGAGCCACCATCATTTTAAAACACTTTACAAACTCATAGAATAAAATACATCTTTTATTTTAAGGAAAATGGAGCATGCTTCTAAGGCGTATGCTATTCACGCTACATGCTACTTATGCGTAGCGTACGTTACAGGGGAAATATGCTATTTGAATGCGCTAAATAGCATTTTTGGAACGCTATTCTACATAGCGTACACTACGCTACAATGCTATTCACAACACTGGTTGAGAGTAATGGGCTTTCCTTTGTACATAAAGCTGTATGTGTTCTTGCTACCCTTGTATGTCACATCCCTGTCATATATCTGATGCAGGACATGAAAATTAACTATGATATGCAAGATCAAGATCTCAGGCTTTAGATCAAACTAATTTAGAAATATTCACATAAAATTTCCACATCCCACACAAAAGTTCAAACATTCAAACAAGTGGAATCTGTGCGGGTCCAAGCCTACACATGCTAGGGTTGGATCAATAAAAATTATTAGCCAAACGATGTTCAAAGAGAAGTGAAAGTCATCCACACATGCACAACAATCAGTCCCTAATCCAAGGGATTCACTAATTTCAATTCAGAGTACCCTAGGATTAGAAAAGGGACAAATAAATTGAAAGTAATGCAATGTAGGGTTAGGGTTAGGGAAAAGAGGTATGAGAGGGGTAAAATAAGCGGAAATCTGAACCTAGAGATAGCTCTCGTGTGCGGATAGTGGGCCAGGCCTGTCGCATGTGCGTAGGGGTCTGGCCACACGTGCGAGGGGGCGTCTAATGCGAAAAGGGTTTCCTTTGCTCTGGTCAGCCAGGGGAGGGCTTCAAAATCTCCAAGTTGCGCATCGATCGGATACACGGTTTGTGCGTGGTGCTCCGCCGAAGTTTCGGCCCTCCTGCAGGGCCAAAATCTGGAATTCTGTTGTAAAGAGGAAAAATGCTGCAATAAAGGACAAATTTGAAGCACGGATGGTGGCGGAAGACGAGAAATAGAGATGGTAGAGGATGTGGGCGAATCGGTATTGATGTGGCTTCGCATCGCGGTAGTTAGCCCTTCGGTGAAGGGAGGGCTTCGCACCCAATTGGATTTCCACAACTTGAGAATTAAGAGGAATAGGAAAACACAGAATTTTTATTAAGCTTCCATGAGAAAAAAGAAATACAAGGGGTGACTATTTAAAAGAAAATCCTATATTGAATCGTGCCATGTGCGCAACCTATTACTTGGCAATGAAGTAAACAAAAACAAAACTAATCAAAAAAATCTAAACCGTGCATGATATTCTAAATAACATTAATAAGCAAAACCTAAAATATGAGACTAATCAGACTAGTGGGCCACGATCATGAGATCCCATGATGGGCTTTACCTGACTATCGGGCCCACTCCAATGAACCAAAACTTCGTCTTCTAACTAGGAGGCCCTCCCTAGACGTTGTCATTGATCCAGATCGATGGTGGGGCCCTCCTCCTCCTTGCGTATGTGCGTAGGGGAGTCGGCGTGCGTGCGCATGCGCGCGTGATGTCCCCATCAATATCCTTGGGCGCCTCAACAATACATGTGTTTCTTTCATTGGAATGATGTCACACCAAAGTGATATTTTGTAAGGACTCAAGGAGAAGCTCACTAATCACCGCTTAGACAAGGGGATGAACCCGCCATTCACCCAAGCAATCTTGTACGGCTTGGGATGCTAGTCTGATTGAGTCAAGTTGGTGAGGTGGACTCGAGTTCTTCTTTTCTTCTTTTTAAACTTATGAGTTCAATTGTGAAACCTCCACCTATACGTGTTCTTTTGACCCTCGTGTGTCACATCCTTGTCATATATCCATGGGAGCCTCAGTAATATATATGTGTTTCTTTCATTGGAATGATGTCACACCAAAGTGATATTTTGTAAGGACTCAAGGAGAAGCTTACCAATCACCACTTGGTCACAGGGATAACCTGCCATTCACCCAAGCAATCTTTTACGGCTTGGGATGCTAGTCTGGTTGAGTCAAATTGGTTGGGTGGACTTGAGTTGTTCTTTTTCTTCTTTGTGAACTTATGAGTTCAATTGTGAAACCTCCACCTGGTAACATCATATCAGTTGTTCCCAAGCCCAGTTGAAGGTTGACGGTTAATGTCAGGTTAATGAATTTTGTCCAAGCATAATAATTAGGTAGCCTATTTCAAATCTTGAGATTTTGCGAAATAGGCTTATGTGACACTGACACATGTAGCTGGGAGTGGGCCATGTTAATTATGATCCAGATTTATTATGGTCAATTTCTTTCAATGGACTTGAGTTAACCATGTCATTTTGCAATAGCTATAATTGGGATGATCTTCCCAAGGAGTTCCATCTCAATGTGATATATTTTCTTGTCATTGATTTTATTTCAAAGCACTAAAGAGAAGGATTTCACTTATCTCAGCGGAACATGAGAGAATGGTGGAAGCATACAATTTGCGAATCAAAAATTGCAGCAGACACTTTCAGAGAATGCTTACTTAGAGAATATCATCCGGGAGTTGAAGGTATATGAATGGCCGATTCCTCAGTTTGAGGGCGTGTATGGTAGCTGGGGAATTCATTCCCTGGTTTTTATATTTTCTGGGAATATTAGAAATGGCTTAATATTTCTTTGGGAATGATTAAATTTTGTTTGGTTGATCCACACTGTCTTCTGGGAAACATGGGAAAAGTCCGAAATTCCGTTTTAATTTCCTTGGTTTTCCATTTCCCAGCTTCTTTTGAACAAAAGTTGGGCAATAGAATTCCGGGGAAATATAAAACTAACAAGGAAGTACAAACCAAACTGGTTTTTCATGAAAACCATGGAATTGCTAGGCCAAGAAATTAAAAAACCAACAACCAAACGCCCTCCCAAATGTCTAGGAAATTTTTTTTTTTTTTTTTCACCCATTTAACTTGGTCCTTTTTCAGGTCGACTTGAGGAGGCATGAACAAGACCACAATATTGCACAGAAAGAGATAATCGACCTCCAAAAGCAGGTAAAACATGTTCCATCTCCGTGTGTACTCTTATCTGTTATTGATGGGAGTTTCTTCCTAACTGAATTTATTGAAGTGACTTTTTCTGTAATAACATGAAATTGCATTAACTTGCTTTCTAGTTTCCCTATATCTTTAGTTGTTGGACGTAATTAATTGGCTGTGCTCGAAACCACAAAATACACAAGCTGATACAGTATCATTCAATCTTTGTGCTGATATTGTATTAAGAAACTTCGAATGTAGTGCTTTCAATATGAATACCACTTTTGATGATGTATTTTGTTGATTGTTTTGGAGCTGATATTTCAGGTGACAGCTCTTCTTAAGGAATGCTGGGATATTCAACTTCATTGTGGGGTAGCCAGTCAGGATCCTACTGATTCTCCTACTTCCAGCGTCGTTGATATGGAAGATGGGACTGAAGTTGAAAAAGTCATCTTAGAACATCTCTTGAGCTTTTTTGTTTTTTTTTTTTTTTTTAATACATAAATTTCGAGTTTTAACTCCTTTTACCTGCATGATGGAATAATCAATCCTTGGCCTTTTGTCTTAAGCAGTTGACTTTTAAGGATGTCATGGATTAGTTGGGCAAAATGTCCAGCTACGTGGACTTGTGCATAGTCTTTCTATAAAGCATGATCAAATAGATGCTGAGTTAAAGGTAACTTCATTATTTCTTGTGGTAAATCTCTTGTATTTTTTATTGGCTTTGAGGGCCTGCACTACTCTAGTTTAATTATGTTGTATTGCACTCTTTAGTTAAAATTATTGGGAGGTCCCATTTCTATTTGAACTTATGATTTCCAAAATTAGAAGAATGTGGAGTATTTTATTTTATGGGAAAAATTCCCATCTTTTTACCCATTAAAGGCCATAAAATGGCAAACACTTGCCCAATATTTGAAGTTCGTACGGTTTATGATCTAGTCAAAATTTTCTCCGCTTTTAATAGTATTTGATTTGTGTTAAGAAGAAGGAGAGAATTTGAGAGAGAGAGTATATGGGGCTGGGATGTTTAGCCCTCTCTCATTTATAATAGTAAAAGAAAAGATAAAATTACATTTATGCCCTTAAATGAAGAAAAAACTAAAGGAAGGCTAAGGAGCAATAAAGAAAGTATGAAACAGAGATAGAAGGCTGAAAAATTAATTACAAATGTCCAAAACAACCCATGTGTATGTACCTATGGGCCAATCATAGGACCTCATGAACATACACCCACAATTTGTAAAGTGAGACCATGGTTGCTTTATCTAAAGTGACCCTGGTTTTTGTTTTTGTTTATCTTTTCAATTTGGGACCAATTCTGTGGGTTACCAGGAGAAGTTTGAAATGGAACTACAGAAGCATATTGATGAGGAATAATCCAAAGTTGCATCTGTATTAGAAAGGCCTGAAGAGCAAGGACAAATGATAGAATCACTTCACGACTCTATAAGTATTAATTCTCCTATCTTTTAAAAAAAAAAAAAAAAAAAAATTAATTTTTTTTTTTTTTTTTGCATTGCCTAAAAATGTTAGCTTTGGAATTTATTCTTGTGCATCAAGAGCAGCTGGATGTGATGCTTGTTGTGGAGCAATAATGCCTAATTCTTTTTCTTATTTTTTTTAGCATAGGTCGCAATGTGTAAGAGATTATATGAAGAAGAGCTTAAATCTCGTGCTTCTTATTCTCGTCTACCAGAAACTTTTCCAGGTTCTATTGCAAATTTTGGCTTGCAGGCTGATTGATTCTTTCACTATTTTGGGTTATTTTTGTTCTAAAATGTGCCATCACTAAGGGCATTTAGGCATGATTCACGCCTGTAACTTGCTACTAGACGGTGCATTTTAACGTTGAGGTTTGGGTGCGAGCCCAGCTTACCCATCAAGAAAAACAAAACAAAAAATAAAATAAAGGCAGCTGGGCATAATTTTAATGTGCTCGAGGGTGTGAATAGCTGAATCTGTGCAGATAATTTCAAACCATGCTTGTAATTGTGCATACTATGGAGTTCTCTCTCCTTGTGTGTGTGTGTGCGTGTTTATGTGTGTCATTCAGCCCATCTAATTTATGTTGTGATATTTGCAGAAGATGGCAGGAAAGACCTTATCCTTCTATCTGAAGGTTCACAGGTGACTTGCAAAGCTATATTCATTGAACATTGGATATGGACATGTATATTTCACGTGTTTTATACTTTTTTCTCCCCTGCAAGCTATTTATTAGCAGGAAGCTACCAAAAAGGCCCTTGAGCAGACTACTGAACAGGTCAGAAATCTGGAAGATGATTTGGCTAAATCCAGGTAGAGGATATTACTTCTTGGTATTAACCATGTTGATAGGATGGAGTGTCTGTTTAAAGTTTTGCTGAATTGTGGATTTGTATTTTTTCCAGTGTTCAGCTTATTCTTTGGTAGCACTGCATGTTTCTCATACTTTAGGTTTATTAGGCAATTATGAAGCCTTTCGGTCTGGCATAGTGTTAACTATTGGATTTGCAGCAATATCTCTTGGTTAGAGAGACAGTTGGATTTGCATCAATATCTCTTGCTGCAAACCTAATCTTCCTGCATGCATTGTTGAAAATATTGCTTATCATCAATAATATTGGCTGATGAAATCTGTATAACACCTTAAGGATACTTGGAGAAAATAAAACTTGCAAGTTATTGTCAATACTATTCCTAATATCGCTAATATTTCACAATGTTTTAGATATTGCGTGATATCGGCAATAGCCCTTTGAAATAAATAGTGTATTTGTTGATAATTCAATAATATCGCCAATATTATCGATCATATTGACGATCCTAATGTTAATACTTTCTGATTTTTTTTTAAAAAAGGAAAAATAAACATTTTTTCAAAATTTTCTTGTCGTTGCATGTTTGAAATTCCAGAAAATAAAAAAATAAAAATCTGAAAATCCCATTTTTTGAAGTTCTTTGTGTGGATCCTTTTTTTTTTCAAAAGGTAAATACACAGACTCTTACACACCACATGGGTTCTTGAGCCCATGACCTCAGAGGAAAAACATAGAGTGTCTACCACTGAGCCATGAGTGTATTGCGTGCTGAATGCATTGGTCGAAGCATCCCCGATATTATCGAAATATCCCCGATATTATATGTATCTCCAGCTTGGCAATACCGATAAAACTGGTAGCAATATTGATAACACTGGTGATATTAGAAATTCCAGGTATCGGTGATGTATCGTTGAGTATCGCCGATGTATCGATATCACCAGTATTTTTGACCGTGTAAATTCCAGGTGTCATTTGTATCATCAACAACGTTTTAAGTAGCAAATAGCATGTAGCGTAGCACTCACCCCTTTGAAGCGTGAGGCGTAAGCTACATAGCGTGCAGCGTAAGCAACACACTTTTTCTAGGTTTCTAATCAAGGTTGCTTTTGGTTGCACCAATTCATGATATTCTACCCCCAATTAAATTGATTAATAATGAAATTTAACAAAATTTCATGATATTGATATTTGGTGCAACCAAATGCAACCTAAAGTAATAGGAAATGGCAATGATTAAGTATAGAGGTAAAGAAAGAGCAAAGAAACTGATTTACTGCAAGCACTGAAATGAATAGTTAATTTTGATTGAAAATAGAAAAAAATGTAAAAAATCATTAAAAGCATTAATTGATTTATTGTTGTAGTGAAAAATAACTCGTAATGTGAGCTACATAGCGTGTCGTGTAGTCTATGTAACGTGCGGCGTACATAAATTATCATGTAGCGTAGGCTACACGACTTAAGCTATTTTCATGAGTTACGTAGCGTTAAGGCTAAACTATGCTACGTAGTGTAAGCTACACATTACGTAGCATAGCTATTTAAATCACTGATTGTCAATGCATCGATATCGCCAATTTATCGGCAATATGTTCGACTATGTAAATTCTAGGTGTCGCTTGTATTGCCAGTGTATTTGCCATATTTTGATACTATCATCGATGTATTGATATTGCCAAAAATTTGTCTATTAAAAGAAATTTCCATTTCAATTTTTTTTTTTGGTTGTGAATGTGGCTGTATGCAGTGTTCAATTTGTTGACAATAACATCAATATTATCATGATATTATTGTTATTGCAACGTAGGCGATATTGAGACCACAATCTTTCGTTTCGTTTCGTTTCGTTTCTAGCTGTCAATGATTTCTTGGCGAAATATTGTGTTGTTGCTATTATGAAAATATCGATGGGTGTTTGGATGGAAGGTTGGATAGTTGGATGAATGGTTAGATGGATAATGGGATGAACGGACTAATTTCTTGTGGCAACACATGCTTTTAGGCACCTATTAAATGGAAACTTATTATGTATGTATTCGTTTTGCAATTTTTTGATTCCTAAATATGCAAATATATGTATGGTAGCATCTCCTAAAGTTTCACTAAAAAATTCCATTGTTCCTCATGTTTCCCCAATGTTTCCCCACGTTTTCGGCTATCGGTGATATTATTGGCGATACCAATATTGTTTCCGTATCCCCAGCCAACAAAACTTATAGCGATACTGATATGTCAAATACAATCTAAATGTTAGTAGATTGTGAAAGACATGGAAGCATATCAAGATTTTAGGTTAACTAAAGGATCTCCTTGTAGATGCAATCAAATTCCAAAACTAAAGAAAACAGAGTGCTAGGGTTTAATCTTGAGATCATATCCCTTGGGTCATGTGATGAATGCCAATGTCGATCCTCCATCATAGGAGGCCCCTCCCTAATGCGCCCGAACAAATAAATGAGAGATTAGAGCTTGTTTATGCCCCTACTCTAGAGCTAAGGGCGTCCGCACGTGAGAACCGTCCACGGGGACGACCCACAAGCTCACATGTGTGACCGATGGAGAGAGAGAGGATTTTCTTCTTTCTTTCTTCTCTTAAAAACATCCAAGCTCTTTCCCTAACTCCTTGGGATATGATCTATTTCTAAGGAGTTAGGGTTTTAGAGGGATGTAGTGATGTAGGGTTGCACTAGTTGTGGTGCTTCTCACCACTATAGGCTTCAGTTTGTCCTACATCATCAAAAGCCTATAATCCGGCCTATCCCTGTACCCAATAGACCAAATCCCTCCAATTTCAGTGGCCACCATCCTTGACCATAAAAGCTATGCAGGTCTAGAGAATGGATCAAATGTCCATCAAGTTCAATAAAACAAAATTTGATGGTGAACGCAAAAGATCAACGGTTAAAAATCAATAAAGAAAACATTTAAACCATTTTACTGTTGGATCCAACTAAAAAACAACTTGATGGATGGTCCAAACACCAAGATAAGCCCATAATTTACATCCTGGGTAAGCAAGTGGATCCCTTATTGGAACATGTGATCTTCAACTACATCTTACTGCATGCACAGCTACACCCACATGTTAGTCACCATTGTAACTTCAAGGGTGAGCCAAAGCATATAATACCTGGACCATTAAGTCCCAATGCGTCCTCAGGTTTAAAGGATTACCAAAGCTAGTACGTGATCAAGTCCAACTGCTCCAAACATGATGGTCCTCAACCATTGACTTGATGTGTTCCTCCAATGCAAGTGTCCAGTCAGCCCGAAACACAAGAACCTGCAACACATTGAACACTCACACTCCCATGTGAGGTAGGGCAAAGACACATGGTGCTTGACAATGGGGACTGTACATCCCAACTCGTCGTTGGTCACCATCACACAAGATGACCCCAAAACATGATCATAGGTAGCCCAAACTTGTTAGATTGGGCATGGATAGTCTGGGTACTCAGGAACCATGGATCAGAATTCTTCCATTGACTCACAACAAAACCCCTATTAGTATCCCACAATATAACGAGGTTTTTTTTTTTTTTTTTTGAAAGATAATAGATGTAGGATCTATTTTATTGAAAGGTTGCTTGAAAATATCAATGTAATAAAAAATATATGATGTGTTAGATCCCAAATAGTAATATGGCACTATATCCCAAACAAAAAAGAAACGTCAGGGACATTTACATGTTGAATCCTAGAAGCCCATTCTATGACATAACTCTTTGTTTTCTACACTACTTCCTCCTACATACCTTGTTTGCTAAGAGAAAGCACCGCCTATTATGTACTCAAGGACAAGATAATGAGTATTCAATGTGTCCCAAACATTAAATGCAACATTTAAGACATATTCCAAAAGTAGGAATGCATCATAAATTCCACGACATGCTAATCAACATTGAATTAGTGCGCATTATTTCTTAGGAATTAGTGGATTAAGATCATACTGGTTTATTAAATGTTTTTGTTTGAT
This sequence comes from Magnolia kwangsiensis, assembly GCA_037074715.1. Taxonomy (NCBI): domain Eukaryota; kingdom Viridiplantae; phylum Streptophyta; class Magnoliopsida; order Magnoliales; family Magnoliaceae; genus Magnolia; species Magnolia kwangsiensis. The sequence goes on from CM073584.1 coordinate 68,750,242, forward strand.
AGTGCCTAGTTTGGGACCTAATACAAGGGAAACCTTATGTATAGTTATTCTCTATAATTTCTGAGTCGTGTGTGTGTGTGTGTGTAATCATGTGTCTTTCAATATCTCTCGACATTTCATTGAAAAATTCCACCAATTTTGTCATGTTTCCTCAATGTTTCCCTTAGACAGAAATATATTTATGTATATGTAATATTATCTGGGATATCGAATCATGTTTCTATATTTTGACGATGCGATGCGATACGTATAACGATACACAAAACTTTGCCTAGATACAATCAGTGTTCGAAGTATTGATATTGCTACAAGTTTCGCTAACTGGGGATATGGAAACAATATTGTTATCACTAATAATATGCCAATTCCTGGAAATGGGGGGAAACATGGGAAAAATGGTGGAATTTTTCGGCAAAAGTTCAGGAGATGCATCCATCAATCCATGCATGCACATACGTACATACATACATAATCCATCCATCCATGCGTGCGTGCACAGACACACATGCATCCATCCAACCATCCATCCATGCATGCACATACATACATACAAACAAATGCATGATCCATTCATGCATCCATGCATGCGTGCACACACACACATCCATCCTTCTAACCAACCATCCATCCATCCATGTATGCATACATATATTCACATACAAACATGCATTTCATCATAAAACCATGCACCCATAAAAGAAAAAATGAAGTGGATTTTTTTTTTTAATAAATAGATTTTCGGCGATATCATTATATTGGTAGACATGAGATGTATAAACACATGTTGCAACCATAGAGCTATACGTCAACAACCTATAAACTGACCCGATGGAGAATGGGCCAAACTTGACCTTGGACCACACAATTGAATAACCTACACCAGAAGAAGGCTTGCCATGATGAAGTTGATCTAAGAGCCAAGTGAACTCCGCTTCCTCATTTGTCATGTTCCTCCTTCCTACAAGTAGGGGACCGAAGATAGTAAAGTACCATGCCACGGAGACATCTCGGTCCAGAACGCGGGTAGCTCTTGTGAGGATCTCCTCCTGAAGCAAGGCTTCTATCCTTTGAAACACGATTATCGAAAAGTAAGAGATTTTCTTGAGCCTCTTTGGTTTTCTCCCAACTATCGATCTCTTGTTTCCATGTCTTGAGTTCTTCGAGTTTGGGTTCACCAAGTGGTCATGTCTACCAACTTCGTACATGGGTGCCTGATTCGACTTTGAAGGCATGTTGTTTTTGGTCTTCCTCTTTGTGATCCAAATCTTGTTGATTTTGTTAATTGGGTTACAATCTTGTTAACATTATGATTCTGGTTTGTACTTTGGGATCGCTGAATAAAAGATTTGTAGTTGGGATCCATATCACTTGGGTGGGTATGGTTGTCATGTATTAGTTATGTCAGATCCTCTAAATCCCAAATTCATAGGATACGGGAGTGATGAGGACTCATTGCTATAGGTTAGGTTTTTTTTTTTTTTTTTAAAAAAAAAACATTCTCCCCCATTAGTATTCAAAATTTGTGCTTGTATCCCTGTTGCTATTGTTCAATCTAAATTCCACATTAGTAAGTGATGTAGGACAATTAACCACTTGCTCTAAAAGCTCGAACTATTAGAGCATGGCGAATTAATCCCTTTATCTCATAGCCCAAGACCCACATCTCATGGGTTAGGACCTCGGCTGAACCCCCCTCTTGGGCCCCAAATCACATGGGTACTGCCTCACATGGGTCGCCCACCTCGAGTGTGTCCCTGCATCTCACAGGCTACCACACGTGAGCCCGGTGTGAAATGCGCATTAATCACCCCCGGTGAGGAGCCTTGAACACAAGACCTCCCCCGTGGGCCTCGCCCATCCCAAGTGTGCCCCTGCATCCCACATGAAACTTCACTCGAGCCTGATGTGAAAATGGCCCTGCATTAGTAAGCCTATCATCCAAAATCCGATTAGATTAAAAACTGAGTGTTGGTAAAGGGGATTACCCTTATCCAAGTATCTGAGTATCCCGGTTGGGCATCCATTTTTTTCTTTTCATTTTTCTTTTTCCTTTTGGAGGATCCTTTTGTTTTATGAATGGTAACTCGAGCAATTTTATTGAATGTTCGAAACCAATCAAGGAGGAAAAATTAGGCCAAATCATGGAGGAAGGGATGGTGAAGGATCATCCTTTCCTCGATTGTCTAGATAGATGTAACGCCTTGAAATTCGGGGGTTGAGCAGGAGCCCAACTCCCGAGTTCCAAAACATCACTTATGCAACGTGCATGAGTTTGGTTGAGTAGTTGCCTGTGTTAGTACTATAAACATGCGTGGGATTAAACCAAAGTAGTAAATCATACTCTAGAAACAGTGTAACGCAAGCGGAAGACTGTGACATGTGTGTATCCATATAAGATGTGTAGACCACTGATAGTCGTCAGAGTATGAGTATAGTGCTGAGTCGAATATATATATGTACAAATCAAAATACAAAATGTCAAAACCACGGTCCAACTACATGTGGTAAACCCCATAGCCCTCGTCAATCAGGACGGCCTAAAAGAATCCGCCCGAGAACTGCATATATGAGAATGCCTCCTCATCATCGTAAAGATCAGGCTCCGTCTCCTGTGTCGCATCACTATCTGCAACTAAGATAGAGTCTGGTTGGTGTTTAAACACCGTCCCAGAATGTGGGAGTGAGTGATTAACTCGGTGGAGCTATAAAGCGAAGGTTAACATGTTATCAATTCAATCAAGCAGTAATGATAGAGCAGTACAACACTTAACCCTAAGTACTCTTGTTAATACAAAGATGAGATGATATGATGCATACCCTTGCCAACACTCCCTCTTGCGACACCATCTTACGATCGTGGCATGCCACACTATCTCCAGTGCTCAACAACACCTATTGCACATGCAATGCGGTGCCCGCACATGATTATCGTGTTCTTACATTTGGTTTATTCATAAAGCAGGATTGGGAAGCTACGGTACCTCCCTTATATCATGTCCCCACGAGGATCCATTCTAGGGTCGTCAGTCCTAGTACATCTCATATGATGTTGTGGTTCTAGGTTGCTACAAAGGGCTCGTCACCTGATCATGTAGGCTTAGTTATACTCTAGTTGCTACGAAAAGGCTCATCACCTCACGCAGACTCAGAGTATGCTCGCGGTCACTATAAAGGGCTCGTCACCTGATCAGTGTAGGCCGACAACTCGAATACAGTGCCCCATACCACTATATTCGGCTCACGAGCAGGGTTGCTCACTAGTTACTACGGGTGGGCTCGTCGCCTCGACGTAGGCTGACAGCTCGACCATGGTGTCCCATACCATCATGTCCGACTCATGAGTCTTAACGGATCGAGATACCAAGGTTTATGGGGCTTTTCACTAGTAAGTTTGGTACCATAGTTTCAAGCAGTAGCGTCCATACATGGTGAACATACATCGGGTCAATCGGGTTGTTTGACGAGTTCGACTAGTACGAGCGCATCTTGAGTTGATCGACATGGAGTGCGTGAGCACTCCGTGTGGCCTAACCACTGCCGACAACCAAAGCACGACCCGAATTCATCAAACATGTCCTGTTGTGGCGAAATGACCTCAACCACCAATCAAGGCAGGTTACCAATTGCCTGGACTATTCCATAGTCCCAATTACGTGCAATTACAACAAGTAAGCATATAAGATTATCAAAGCAATAATGAATAAATAAGTCTATCCTACAATCATTTGAGCATACTATGGAATATAACTTAAACATGAATATACAGTTCATGGAGGAAATCATACACACAGTTAAACATGAATAAACAAACACTATAATATACAACACATGAAGGAATTCATACACACAGCTAAGGTAGTTGGGAATCATATCTCAACTCCCCTATAAATCACAATTTACTAACTACTAACTCATTCAGACATTTTTACAAACACTTAGACTACACATTCCAACATACATGACATGTGTTGGTGATATTACATACTGGGGCAATTCCTTTCGCCAAGGAGTTGTCGCCAATGCAACAAGCATATATACATGACAGATAATCATGTTAACCACGAATCCAAAATCCATACGTATTCAAGTATTTCAACAAATACATAGAATACACTATACTTGACATAGTTCATACGTATTCGTAAAGCGAAACAAACGTCACGTTTGGCATTTGAAATGACACCCAAATCAGTAATAAATCATTAACCAACATTGAAAGCCTTGAAAACTATAACCTAAACATATATAGTCTGCACCTTTCGCCAGTAAACTCGTAATGGATTCAAGTTTGAACACTCTCGCCTTGTAAACTAGACTTTGGATACCTAATCAATAAAACAGGATAGCTATTTCACCGATCTGCGTATTTGGATTCTTAAAATAGGTTAGGGTTAGAATTTCTTACCCGAAAACGGAACTAGAATCGCTAAAGTAGCGACACGATAGCGTGGATTCGGTACGTAGAACGGCCAGGAGGAATCCCTGTAACAAAACCCAGACTTCCCTCACTTCTTCTCTCTCTTTCCTTCTATTTCTTTTCTTTTCTCTCCCTAGGGTTTGCAAATTCGTGTGGGGAGAGAATGATGGTTTTAAGCCCTTATATAGGCTCAAATGTGAACCCAATGGCCCCGGGGCCATGGTATACGTATATTATAGCCAAAATCCATCTGTTTCGGCTCAACGGAGCACTTCCGGAGCCTCCTTTTTTGAGTGCGGTCAGACTTAAGCTCCCTGACCTTAGATCTAGGTCAAGCTGAGTTTTCGGTCCGATCGGAGTTACAGATCGACCGTGGCGGACCCGTTTCAGTTCAACGGTCACTAGCATTCGATCAGGGCCACAAGTGCACTGACATGTGTGGGACATTTTCCCTGATCCGAGGGTGTAATTGGGTTGGATTCTAACGGTCTGAACCCTTATATTTGGCCCACAAGCGACATGACTCAGATTTCTTAAATTCGGATTTATTTCTAAAAAACACTTCACATTTCTCACACACTTCGCTCCGGGCTCAAGTAAATTGTCATGGGATACCATCTGGACTTGATTTCCGAGGTGGTCGTCAAGTCCAACAAGACGATCATATTCGTATGATTTCGTCGCTATCGGACTTTTGACGTGCGGTCCAGGTCCGATACGGAGTTTCAATGTGCTCCCGAGAGCAACCAGGTTTAGAGATGGATCCTGGGTTTCAGGGTAATATAGCGTTAATATTTCTACAAGTTTTGGGCCTTGCAGATTGTATTTAAAGTGATTGGTGCTAATTTCACAGGTAATCTAGTTTAGCACTTGGTTAATTTCATCTAATTTCTAAAGGATTTGGTCTTGAGTGATTTCTGCCTTAGGTGGTACTCGGATCTTTGTACGGATTTTTTCGAGACGTTACAATCTACCTCCCTTAAAGAAAAATTTCGTCTTTGAAATTAGTACCTTCTCGTACTTCTCGAGAATCTGAGGGTAGTTCTTGCCGACCTCAGCTTCTGTCTCCCAAGTAGCCTCTTCCTCTGTGTGATGCGTCCATAACACCTTCACCAACGGGATAACCTTACGACGCAACACCTGCTCCTTCCTGTCTAGGATACGCGTCGGCCGCAGTACATAAGTAGCATCCTCACTCAACTGCACCTATTCCCATTTGATGATGTGGGAAGGATTAGAAACGTATTTCTTCAGCATAGATACATGAAATATGTTGTGCAAGCCCGCAAGTGGTGTGGACAAAGGAAGGCGGTATGCCACCACACCCACTCGATCAAGTATCTGAAATGGGCCAATGAACCGCGGTGTAAGCTTCCCCTTCTTTCCAAACCGGAGGACTCCCTTCATAGGAAAAACTCTGAGGAACACATGATATCTAACCTCAAACTCTAGCGGTCGCCGTCTCGTATCGGCGTAACTCTTCTGTCTGCTTTGTGCTACTAGAAGTCGACGCCTGATAATGTCGATCTTCTCTAAGGTCGCCTGAACTAACTCTCGGCCAATCAAGCTTTTCTCGCCAACCTCAGCCCAGCAATGCGGTGCCCGACAGGGATATCCATACAAGGCCTCATAGGGAGCCATGCCAATACTCGTCTGAAAACTGTTGTAAGCGAACTCTGCGTAAGGAAGACAGTCATTCCAACTGTCCTTGAAATCCAGCACACAAGTTCGCAGCATATCTTTCAATACCTGATTCACCCGCTCCGTCTGCCCTTCAGTCTGTGGGTGGAATGCAGTGCTGAACTTCAGTTTCACACTCATTGCTTCCTGGATACGAGTCCAGAAGATAGATGCGAATCGCGTGTCTCTATCCGACACGATCTCCAGAGGAACTCCATACAGACGCACAATCTCCTTGATGTACAACCTGGCTAACTCGTCCGCTGAGTTCGAAACCCTAATAGGGAGAAAATGAGCCGATTTTGTCAACCGGTCCAGGATCACCCATATGGAGTCATGTCCCTTCCTCGTCTTCGGCAGCCCTGATATGAAATCCATAGAGATGAAATCCCACTTCCATTCTACTATGGGCATGACCTGCTGGCACGTGAGACAATGGGACACATAATCTGCTATGTGGACCTTCATGTTGTCCTACCAATATGATCTCTTCATGTTTCGATATATCTTCGTGCTACCAGGATGCATCGCAAGCTTCGAACTGTGGGCTGCCTCGAGAACTTCCCCTCTCAAGTCATGAGTGTCTAAGATGCATAGGCGACCACGGTAACTTAAGCCCCCATCCATACCAACTCTCCACTCTACGTCCTCATCATCGTTAGCCTGCTCTCGAAGCTCAGACAATCGTCCGTCGTCCTTCTGGGCCTCGATGATCCTATCATCAATAAGTGGCCGCACACGAACGTGCGTGTCGCTCTAGAACGGCTCCTCCACGGTGAGCTTCTGTTCGAAGTCTCGCACAAACTCGACCATACCCCATTCTGCCACCATCAGCGGAGCCGCAAACTCTATGGTCTTCTTGCGGCTTAATGGGTCTGCCACAAGGTTGGCCTTGCCAGGATGGTAGGAGACCTCGAACTTGAAGTCCTTCAAGGTTTCCATCCATCGGCGTTGCCTCATATTCAAGTCTCTCTGGGTGAATATATAGTGAAGGTTCTTGTGGTTGTAAAAGAGCTCAAACTTCTCTCCGTAGAGGTAATGTCTCCAGAGCTTTAGTGCGAAGATGACGGCTGCCAACTCTAGGTCGTGTGTAGGGTAATTCTCCTCGTGTTTCCTCAACTGTTTCAAGGCGTAAGCAATCACCCTGTCCTTCTGCATCAGGACACAACCCAAACCAACGCGAGACGTGTCGGTATATATAGTATACTTGACCCCTTGCTCTGGCAATACTAGCACAGGGGTAGACGTTAGCTTGTCCTTCAGCTCCTGAAAAGCTGCCTCCACCTTTTCATTCCAGGCGAACTTCAGATCCTTCCGTGTCAACTGAGATAGCGGCCTGACAATCTTGGAGAAGTCTCGAATGAATCATTGATAGTAGCCTGCAAGTCCCAGAAAACTCCTCACCTCAGTAACCAAACCAGGCTGCTCCCAGTCCTAAACCACGGCTACCTTAGCAAGGTCAACTGCTATTCCTTCCTTGGACACCACATGTCCTAGGAACTTGACTTCCTCTTTTCAGAAGTCACACTTCTTGTACTGCGCGAACAACTGGTTCTTCAGAGTATATAAGACTGTTCGCAGGTGTTCCTCGTACTCTTCCCGACTCTTGGAATATATCAAGATGTCATCTATAAACACGATGACGAATCGGAGCAGAAACGGCCGAAATACCATGTTCATCAGGTCCATGAACACGGTCGGTGCATTCGTAAGGCCGAACGACATCACGAGAAACTCATAGTGTCCATAACTGGTCCTGAAAGCCGTCTTCTGCACATCCTCATCCCGGACGCACAACTGATGATACCCTGACTGCAGGTCGATCTTCAAGAAGTATCGTTCCCCCTTCAACTGATCAAATAGATCATCTATCCTGGGCAAATGGTACTTGTTCTTCACCGTCTCCTGGTTCAACCTGCGATGATCAATACATAAGTGCAGGGAATCGTCCTTCTTCTTCACAAACAACACGGGCGCTCCTCAAGGGGACACACTCGGTCGTATGAAGCCTGCCTCTACCAACTCATCAATCTGCCTACTTAGTTCCTCCATCTCACATGGAGGCATACGATATGTCGGCAACAAAATAGATGTCACACCAGGCACAAAGTCGATAGTGAAGTCGATCTCGCGCTGAGGAGGTAGTCCTGGGATCTTTTTGAACATATTTGCGAAATCCCGAGCTACAGGCATGCTCTCCAGTGTCGATGTATCCGCAGTTTCCAACAACGAAGTATAACAACTCAAACGGGAAAGGTGACTGACCTGAACAGGGAAAGTAAACGCTGTGCCCTCAGGTCCATATGCTGTCACCACCCTAGCCTCACAATCTATCTCTGCCTTCATCTCAGTGAGCCAGTCCATGCCGAGAACAACGTCATAATGAAATAGAATGAAATAGAGGTGCGACAATCAGGTCAACCAGCACTGTCCTGCCACCTAACTCTATAGCACAACCCTCGCAGATCCTGGTAATGTCAGAAAAGGTGCCCGTTGTGGTTAGGAGCCTCACTCCCCTCATAGGAGTAGTACACAACGTTAGCCGCTTGACCGCAATGCATGAAATGATGGATGTAGTGGACCCGGTGTCCACCAACAAGAAAATAGATGTACCTTGAAGCTGCGCTGTGATCTCAAAATCCAACGGTGCTGTGTCAGCTATCTGAGATGTCTCGGCCGTGAGTGAATGTACCCTAGCCTGTTGCATACGGTTTGGCTGCAGCGCCATAGGCCGTTGAGGCGGCCTAAAACGGGGTGTCGACAGTCGAAACGATGGATGTGCAGGTGCAGTCCGTAGGAGTGGAGCTGAAATGGCTTGAGGCATCAGAAGGCTGATGCTCTGTGGCCGCGTAAATCCATTGTCCCTCATCCGCGTGAAGCAACTAGCCTCTGTGTGGCCTGCCCTCCCGCAGTAGGTACACTGCAAGTCTGGTCACCTCACGGGTGGCGCTGTAATCCTGGGAGGTGAGTTTACACGCTGCCTCTTGCCGAGGAACGACCTACTTGGCATATCTGATCGTGGCTTAGGAACCATAGGCCCACGTGCACCGGACAGTCTGACTCCATCCTGCTCCGCTCACAGAGACATGTGTACCAGCTCAGCATATGTGGGTATGCTAGCACAACACATCTTCGAGCGGATCTCGGGTCGTAGTCCCTCAGAGAAGCACCGCATCCGCATTTGCTCATCACCAAGTATCAGTGGCGCATACCGAGCCAGCTCCGTGAACTTGTTCTCGTACTCGGCCACCGACATGCCTCCCTGCCTAAGGCACAAGAACTCCCCTACTCATGGCGATAAGTGAGAGGGAAGTACTTCTCATGGAAGCGCGTTTCAAATGCCTCCCATGTCCACACAAAATTGACATCGATCGTACGCAGAACGCTATCCCACCACAAGCTTGCCTCCTTCTCGAACATGAAGGTGATAAGCTCGACCTACTCTGCCTCAGTGCAGTGCAGTGGCTTCAGCATCTTAGAGATGCGGTCGAGCCAATACTCAGCCTACTCAGGTCTATGAGTACCCGCAAATGTAGGAGGCCTCAAGCACTGGAATCGCTCAAAGTGGCCACTGGCACTCACACTCCCTGCAGGGTGTGCAGATGGTACAGGTGGAGCCACACCCATACTCTGGGCAAAGACCCCCGCAATGGTAGCCAGAAACTGCTGTTGTTGCTGCTGCTGTTGTATCTGTTGCTGCTGCATCAACAATATCATTTGCTCCAGCCTATCAGGAGGTGGAGCGGACTGTGGTATGTGAGGCGTCGAGGTAAACACACGGTTTTGCTCAGGAACCGATGGTGTAACAGGTGGTGCCACAGGTGTCGGCCCAGCAGTGGGGCCAGTGGCTAGTTGAAAATCCGGCATGGTCTCGTGAATCGGGCCTAAGCTAGGGTCCGTATGGCTATCGCTTAGGGGAGGTGCTCCGTCAAACGATTCGCCCAGTGAAAGGCGTGCTGAGCTCCGTGTGCTCTTAGGTGGCATTCCCTATTTACAACATAGGGTGTAACCCGTGAGATTTTGCATATAATACTCAATTCTTCAAGCATTCTACACAGTACATAACGAAAGGGGTCACATGCATTTCATTTAACAAAATTTGTCATAATACATGAGATATAGTTTTACATGAATCATGACGGGAAACGTATGTAAGCTATTCTAAGCAGGATTCCATACGCTAAAAACTACAAATCATTCTACCACATTACTAAGCCTATCAAGGCTATCCATAGAAACAAGAAAACAACAACAGAACAAACTAAAAGATGACTATGAGCATGACTAGTCGTCTGAATCAGGCGATGGTGGGGGTGCACCCTTGTTCTGCACACAACACAGGATAGTCCTCGGGGTGCCGTAGGGGTGTAGGGTTCACTTTGTTTCCTCCCGATTTGCGTCGTTTGGGCCCCCAACTCCGTTTGAGTCGTTTCGGGTCCCATTTCGCGTATTTTCGCGCTTTTCGGGTTGTTTGGAAGTGGAATGCATAGAATTTTGGTCTATACCCGTCGATTGACAGTCTAGAAAAGATCTGGGGTCCCTGCGCGTGATCACGGATGCGTACGGGCACCGATTTCGACGGTCAGTTTCACCTGGCTGCGAAACTGGGAGTCTTATAATCATTTCTACGTTTTCTTACCCCCCTCCTAAGTCAAAGTACGTCAGCGTGCATCGTATGACCATAACCCAAGTCCAGTTTAATCCAAATCATGCTCTGATACCAACTTGTAACGCCCTGAAATTCGGGGGTCGAGCAGGAGCCTAACTCCCGAGTTCCAAAACATCACTTATGCAACGTGCATGAGTATGGTTGAGTTGTTGCCTGTGTTAGTGCTATAAACATGCGTGGGATTAAACCAAAGCAATAAATCATACTCCAGAAACAGTGTATAACGCAAGCGGAAGACTGTGACGTGTGTATCCATATAAGATGTGTAGAACACTGATAGTCGTCAGAGTATGAGTACAGTGCTGAGTCGAATATATATATGTACAAATCAAAATACAAAATGTCAAAACCACGGTCCAACTACATGTGGTAAACCCCATAGCCCTCGTCAATCAGGACGGACTAAAAGAATCCGCCCGAGAACTGCATACACGAGAATGCCTCCTCGTCATCATAAAGATCAGGCTCCGTCTCCTGTGTCGCATCACTATCTGCAACTAAGACAGAGTCTGGTTGGTGTTTAAACACCGTCCCAGAACGTGGGAGTGAGTGATCAACTCAGTGGAGCTATAAAGCGAAGGTTAACATGTTATCAATTCAATCAAGCAGTAATGATAAAGCAGTACAACACTTAATCCTAAGTACTCTTGTTAATGCAAAGATGAGATGATATGATGTATGCCCTTGCCAACACTCTCTCTTGCGACGCTATCTTACGATCGCGGCATGCCACACTACCTCCGGTGCCTAACAACACCTATTGCACATGCAATGCGGTGCACGCACATGATTACCGTGTTCTTACATTTGGTTTATTCATACAACAGGAGTGGGAAGCTACAGTACCTCCCTTATATCATGTCCCTACGAGGATCCATTCTAGGGTTGTTAGTCCTAGTGCATCTCATACGATGTTGCGGTTCTAGGTCGCTACAAAGGGCTCGTCACCTGATTAGTGTAGGCCTAGTTATACTCTAGTTACTACGGAAAGGCTCGTCACCTCACGCAGACTCAAAGTATGCTCGCAGTCACTACAAAGGGCTCGTCACCTGATTAGTGTAGGCCGACAGCTCGAATACAGTATCCCATACCATCGTATTCGGCTCACGAGACAGGGTTCCTCACTGGTCACTACGGGTGGGCTCGTCACCCCGACGTAGGCCGACAACTCGACCACGGTGTCCTATTCCACCATGTCCGGCTCATGAGTCTTAGCGGATCGAGATACCAAGGTTTACGGGACTTTTCACTAGTAAGTTTGGTACCATAATTCAAGCAGTAGCGTCCATACATGGTGAACATACATCGAGTCAATCGGGTTGTTTGACGAGCTCGACTAGTACGAGCGCACCTTGAGTTGATCGACATGGAGTGCGTGAGCACTCCGTGTGGCCTAACCACTGCCGACAACCAAAGCACGACCCGAATTTATCAAACACATCCTGTTGTGGCGAAATGACCTCAACCACTAATCAAGGCAAGTTACCGATTGCCTGGACTATTCCATAGTCCCAATCACGTGCAATTACAACAAGCATATGAGATTATCAAAGCAGTAATGAATAAATAAGTCTATCCTACAATCATTTGAGCATACTATGGAATATAACTTAAACATGAATATATAGTTCATGGAGGAAATCATACACACAGTTAAACATAAACAAACAGACACTATAATATACAGCACATGAAGGAATTCATACACACAGCTAAGGTAGTTGGGAATCATATCTCAACTCCCCTATAAATCACAATTTACTAACTACCAACTCATTCAGACATTTTTACAAACACTTAGACTACACATTCCAACATACATGACATATGTTGGTGATATTACATACTAGGGCAATTCCTTTCGCCAAGGAATTGTCGCTAATGCAACAAGCATATATGCACGATAGATAATCATGTCAACCACGAATCCAAAATCCATACATATTCGAGTATTTCAACAAATACATAGAATACACTATACTTGACATAGTTCATACGTATTCGTAAAGCAAAACAAATGTCACGTTTGGCATGTGAAATGACACCCACATCAGTAATAAATCATTAACCGACATTGAAAGCCTTGAAAACCATAACCTAAACGTATATAGTCCGCACCTTTCGCCGGTAAACTCGTAATGGATTCAATTTGAACACTCTCGCCTTGTAAACTAGACTTTGGATACCTAATCAATGAAACAGGTTAGCTATTTCACCGATTTGCGTATTTGGATTCCTAAAACAGGTTAGGGTTAGAATTTCTTACCCAAAAATGGAACTAAAATTGCTAAAGTAGCGACATGGTAGCGTGGATTCGGTACGTAGAACAGCCGCGAGGAATCCCTGTAACAAAACCCAGACTTCCCTCACTTCTTCTCTCTCTTTCCTTCTCTTTCTTTTCTTTTCTCTCCTTAGGGTTTGCAAATTCGTGTGGGGAGAGAGAATGAGGGCTTTAAGCCCTTATATAGGCTCAGATGTGAGCCCATTGGCCCTAGGGCCATGGTATACGTATATTATAGCCAAAATTCATCTGTTTCGGCTCAACGGAGCACTTCCAGAGCCCTCTTTTCTGAGTGCGGTCGGACTTAAGCTCCCTGACCTTGGATCTAGGTCAAGCTTAGTTTTCGGTCCGATCGGAGTTACAGATCGACCATGGCGGACCCGTTTCAGTTCAACGGTCACCAGCATTCTATCAGGGCCACAAGTGCACTAACATGTGCGGGACATTTTCCCTGATCCGAGGGTGTAATTGGGTTGGATTCTGATGGTCTGAACCCTTATATTTGGCCCCCAAGCGACACGACTCAAATTTCTTAAATTCGGATTTATTTCTAAAAAAAACTTCACGTTTTTCACACACTTCGCTCCGGGCTTAAGTAAATCGTTATGGGATACCATGTGGACTTGATTTCCGAGGTGGTCGTCAAGTCCAACAAGACGGTCATATTTGTATGATTTCGTCGCTATCGGACTTTCGATGTGTGGTCAATGTCTAATACGGAGTTTCAATGTGCTCCCGAGAGCAACCGGGTTTAGAGATGGATCCTAGGTTTTAGGGTAATGTAGCGTTAATAATTCTACAAGTTTTGGGCCTTGCAGATAGTGTTTAAAGTGATTGGTGCTAATTTCACAGGTAATCTAGTTTAGCACTTGGTTAATTTCATCTAATTTCTAAAGGATTTGGTCCTGAGTGATTTCTGCCTGAGGTGGTACTTGGGTCTTTGTACGGATTTTTCCAAGACGTTACAATAGATCAATCCAAGAGCCAGAGAGAATATACTCTATTACAACCACAAAGGTGAAGCCCGATAAGCTGTTGCCTTGCCCATGACACCTAGGAATAACACTTTGAATTTGTATGATTGTTGAAAACCTTGTAATTTCACACTTTACAAATCCACCAGATGATTGCCACGAGTGAGAGATTCCATAGCGCCCTTTCTGTTTTGTGTCATGCACCTGAATTCCACACCTAGAATAGAGTAGCCATTTATCCTAGCATTGCCTGAGCCATCTCAGATAGAGCTACTCCTCTACATATTCTAAGCAAACTCACCAATGGATGGAAAGATAGTCCACTAAGTGTCCTTATAGCACATGATACACCCACTCATTATCTAGATGTTCCTGTTCCGCAAATGGTCATTGGTGAGAACCTCATCTCTTGTGGCTATCCATTCAAATGCTGGCACCCTCGGCGGGTTAGTATAGTGCTAGATCGATGCTGAAGTTGCATCCAGGCTGCCTCCATTCCTGCCCATGAGCTGATGGTAGAATGGCTAAACAATGAAATTTTCGGAGGTGTGAAATCTCCAATCCAATACCACCTGTCTTGATTTGATTGAGACAGAGCAACATGACAAATCCATTTTTTGAAGGATTGTAGATTTGTAGTATCATGGTTTGGGACATTGGACTCTGTTTATTATCATGTGTTTCTTGCTTTTCATTGCGCAAGTTGCTTGAATAAACAATTATTTACAACTTCAATCGTTCACTTATCTCAGCTGCTTTTGAGATTACTATCAATTTCTTTGTCCCTGGTTGGTCTTAGAACACCATATAATGCATATTAGAAATCCATTTTGATCAGGAGTGAGGCCATTGCATTACGTTTGGACCGCGATAAACCGGCGATGGAAGCAAATTATCTATGGAGGTGATAATAACTTGAAACAATGATGTTGTTCACATTTGACTTCATGATATTCAAATTTTTTTTTTTTTTTCCTACTTCCTCAACAGGTGTCTATTTTGAAACATGAAAAGGATATCCTGATAATTTCTGAAAAAAGAGCTTCCGACGAAGTGACGTGTTAAAGTTCTGTGAGCCCCACCATGATGTATGTGTTGCATCCACACCGTCCATACATTTGGAGGGATCATTTTAGGGTATGATCCAAAGAATAAGGCAGATTTGAGGCTGGAGTGGACCCCACCACAGAAAACAGTGGGGTGAGTGATAATAATACCCATGTTATGTTTATGTATAATTTTTTAAAAAAAGTACATTGAGATGATAATAATACCCATGTTATGTTTACTGTCCAATTTTTAACCACTTAGTATTTTGCTTTTAACCATCTATTTTTTACCAACTAAATCGATGGTTAGGATTGCTTCATCGTTATAAATCTAGAAATATGCTCCATCCATAATCGGACGCAACTTAAGCTGTCAGATTATCACCTTTCTAATATTGGTCCCACAGCTTGAACTTTTTTATATTTTTGAGAAATTGTAACCAATGTGTACAATTTTGCAAGTGAATCCTACCTATCCCCGGACACACAGATTAGTTACTGATAGGTACTGGCTACTGAAGTGACGTCACCATCTTCTGTGGGCCCCGCCATGATGTATGTTTTGTATCCACACTGTCCATCCATTTGGAGAGATAATATTAGGGCATAATACAAAGAATGAGTCAGATCCAAAGCTCTAGTGGACCCTACCACAAAAAACAGCGGAGAGAGTGACGTCCACCCTTGAAAAGTTACAAGGGCCACAAAAGTTTTTAATCAAGCTGATATTTATGTTTTCTCTTCTTTCATGTCTGCTTTAGCACATGAAAAAGTTGGATCTTAAATAAACATCATGGTGAACCTTCAGAAGGTTTCAACTATGGGCGGCACTCTCTCTACTGTTTTCTGTGGTGGGGTTCACTACAGCCTTGGATCTGCCTCATTCTTTTTATCATGCCCTCAAATGATCTCTCAAAATATATGGACGGTGTGGATATAAAACATACATCATGGTGGGCCCACATAAGTTGGTGACGTCACTATAGTAGTGAGTCCCACTACTCAACCTCTTAGTAGCTAATATGCGTCTCCTATCCAATTTGGGTTCCTTGGAATGCACGTTATTAGTAGTAGCCCGCTATGAAGTGACATAACCCAGTTATGTGGGCCCATCATGATGCATGTATTGTATCCACACCGTCCATACATTTGGAGAGATCGTTTTATCCAAAGAATAAGGCGGATCTAAGGTCGGAGTGGACCTCACCACAGAAAACAGTGGGGAGAGTGACACCCACCATTAAAAAGTTCCAAGGGCAACAAAAGTTTTTGATCAAACTGATATTTGTGTTTTCCCTTCTTTCGTGTCTGAGTTAATACATGACAGGTTGGATCTCAAATAAACATCATGGTGGACCTTCGATAGGTTTCAACGGTGCGAGTCACTCCCCATTGTTTTCTGTGGTGGGGTCCACTCCAGCCGTGGATCTGCCTTATTCTTTGGATCATGCCCTAAAATGATCTCTCCAAATGTATGGACGGTGTGGATACAACACATGCATCATGATGGGGCTCACAAAACTTTGCGACATCACTTTAGTAGTGAGTCTCGCTACTCGCGTAGTGCATGGGAAAGGTTGAAAATGGAAAAAGGGCAGACTCCTGGGTTCTCAGTGAACCAGTACCTTACGTAACCCATTTCCACCAATTAAGGTGCTAGAAAAAGAGGAGACTTCTGGGTTCTCAGTGAACCGAGTACCTTACGTAACCCCTTTCCACCAATTAAGGCGTTGCATGTCTTAGCCCGTGTAGAGCTCTGGATGGGGTAGTACCTAATCTGCGCCCACTTGTAATTAGCTGCTCAAGTTGAGTGGATTAGGTACTACCCCCACCTATTTGGAGCTCGTGACAGGCGGAGGCTTCGATAGGGACTGAGGGGCCACTGTGATTTATGAACTTTATTTAAACCGTTTATTAATTTTTTTCATATTATTTTAAAACATTATTCCAAAAATAGGGAAGATTGAATTCTCAAAAAGGCAACACTGGTAATTAAATTCCTACCATTGAGAATTTTTTAGGGACCACAAAAGTTTTAGATTAAGATTATATTTGTTTTTTCACTTCATCAGGTGTACATGACCATATAAGAGGGGTTGGCTGGAAAATCAAGAATACAGTGGACCCTCGGAAGGTTTCAATTGTGGGAGTCGTTAATACCGTTTCTTCCTATGATGTGGTCCACTTGAACCTTGGATCTGCCTTATTTTTGGTCCAATCCGTTAGAATGATATGAAAACAAGGATGGACAGTGTGGATAAGATTCATACATCACTGTGGCCCCTCATTGCCCCTCAGAGCCTCTGCCTGTCCGGAGCTCGAAACAGGTGGAGGTAGTACCTGATGGACGCGGTTTCCTGCGAAAGCCTTAGGCAGAAAGTTCATGTGCTGGAACCCAAGTAGGGCCCACTGTTAAATTTGTAAGAAATCCTCTCCCTCCGTCCGTTTTTTTATTTCATTTTAAGATATGAGGCCAAAAATGAATCGTATCCAATTCTCAAGTAGGTCGAAAACATGATAATTAAATGTCTGCAGTTGGACTATTCATGGGGCCAAAAAAATCATGCTATTATTTGTGTTTTATGTTCATCCCAGTACAAATGATGTTATTAATGGTATGGTTGGCATATAAACATCACTTTCGAACCTAGGGAGGTTCTTTCTGACTGGTCGAAGTTCAGGATTTCATGTGAGAACGTGACATTTGGATTCCCGGCTACGGATAACGTAGGGCCGGGCGTTATGTTGGGCCCACCTCGGAGGTGCAAAATCTTTGTGGATGAAATGCCTAAGAAACAGCAATGAATGTATATCTCTTCTCCTTTCTTTTCTTTTTCTTCCAAGTCATACTTTGTGATTTGTGGATTTTAGAAGGATTACCACCTAAGCTCAATGATATGAATACCTATTTTATCCATTGGAAACACTTTACAAGCTGGCCAAATACACAATCTGATTACATGTAAGCATATTACCACTTACAAAAGCCAAACGGAATAGCATATAGACTAGGTGTAATGTGTTTACAACTTAAAACTTTATAGGTATCCAAATGACCCCTTATCTAAATTTTGTATGTATCTAGGGCTGTCAATGGGCTGGCCTAGCCTATCGTGTTTTGGGCTTCCCACAATTTTAGGCCCTTTAGCCTCACATGTGCTAAAATTTTAAGCTCGTTTACAAATCCTTCAGGGCTCAGGCGATGTCTCAATGCCCATTGGCCTGACCCAAGCCTAGTCCCCTCAGCCTTGGCCTAAATCGAGCTAAAAGACCTCAATCCTGACCTTAGCCCTACAGGGCAACTCGGGCCATGGTTCGTATTGTAAGGAAAAAGGGTGACATGATCAAATGTTTGACGTAGTCCAAGTGTTTAAAAAATTGCGGTTATACCCTCTGACTCAATGGATCCGATTACGTGAACCCGGATCCAAAAAGTGCCTTTAAATTTTTATTTTTATTTTTTTAAAGATGAAGGGACTTTCATTAAGAAGTCACTAAAATGATACCTAATAGCTTACAACCCTAAAAAGCTAAAAAGCTTGATACTATCTTATGTTTAGACAGGTTGCAAGATATTATCTTTCAAAAATGCATTACAGGAAGCCCAATCGGCTGCAAAAGATTTCACCCTAGGGATGACAAAACAAACATCACTCTCCACATTTTTACACCAATGCCACTAAGATCACCAAGCGCCACTCCACCCGAACATGCTTTTGAAAACATATCTAATGCAGGGGCATTTTCACACCAGGCTTGAATGGGGTAGCTTGTGAGATGCGGGGACATAGTCGGGTTGGGTGGCCCATGTGAGGCAGGTGGCTCGTGAGAGGCGGGCCCCACCTATGTGATTCAGGTGGCTCGTGTGAGACGGTACCCATGTGATTTGGGGCCCGCAATGGGGGTTTGGCTGAGGTCCTAACCCATGAGATGTGGGGCCTGGGCTATGAGATAAAAGGGATTAATTTGCCACGCTCCATCAGTTCGAGCTTTTAGTTCAAGTGATTAATTGTCCTGCATCAAATTGGTATCAGAGTGAGAGGTCTCGTGTTCGAGACTCCTCACCGGGGGTGATTAACACAGAGGCATTTTCACATCGAGCTTGAGTGGGGTAGCCTGTGGGATGCGGAGACACACTCGAGGTGGACAGCTCGTGTGAGGTGGGTGGCTTGTGAGAGGCGAGCCCCACCCATGTGATTCGGTTGGCTCGTGTGAGGCAGTACTCATGTGATTGGGGCCCACGAGGAGGGTTTGACTGAGGTCCTAACCCATGAGATTTGGGGCTTGAGCTATGAGATAAAGGGATTAATTCGCCACGCTCTATCAGTTCGAGCTTTTAGAGGAAGTGGTTAATTGTCTTCCATCAAATGTCGGGCTTGAGTGGGGTTGCCTGTGGGATGCAAGGGCACACTCGGGGTGGATTAAGGTATCCCGTATCTGTATCGGTTGGTGTAACGGTGCCCTCCGATACCGATACGAATACGGGGGCGTAACGGCCCGTAATGGTGTAAATATAAATTTTTTTTATACCAAAAAAATATGAAAAGATATGGATTAAATCCGGAATATTATAAGCATTCCAAATATGCATTCATTTATAAATTGGAACATGTTTATGGTGGTGTAACGGTCCACACTTTGGTGAGAAGTTGTATCGGACTGTCTGATGAATTTATGAACCAGACAACCTGGATTTGACTGCTAAACTCATATATTTAATTTTCTAACTATCTACTATCAATGATAGATATATTAGAATGAATGTAATATGAAAATATCTTACATGTGTAGGTGTTTGCAATTATTTTTCATAATTTAGTCTATATTAAGTTATTAGCAATTTAACATACATGTAGCTGTGACTGTGATTCCTGTCCTGTGACCTGTCATCCTCAAGTCAAGAATATTAAAAAAATAAAATTAGTAGTGTCTGATATACTCCTCTGCAACTTAAGGATTACTTGATTGATTGTCAGGGGAGCTATTTCAAATATAAGTTTGGCAGTGTCAAGTGTGTGCTTGGCTTCTTGCAATAATACTGCTATGAGCTGTCTACTGCAAATACTTACCTTAATACCAGGGTTTAATTTGCTCTATCGAAAACTTCTTCAATATGGCCCCTTTGATTTCTGAAGCAATGATTGTTCCTTTCCACCAAAATATTCCATAACCCGGCTATGAAATGATAACTTTTATAATTTCTGCATTATATCATATATCTTGAGTTAGCCATGTTATGGCTACTTCAACCCTTCCCTCAAGTGCCATGTCGGCATGTTGATGTAAGACATTCGGATGCTGATCAGGTGGCACACCCAGCATGCATGTGTCATGGCAGCCCATGGCTAAGGATGCATGGTATGTGGACCATTGCATTTTATCATACATATGTACCTTGAATGGAGACCATCAATTCTCTTTTTTCCAGGGGATCCATTTTTATTGTAGACATGTACCTAATCTTCCTAATGCTGCAATCACACCCATCCCAAACATGTCCTTTCACAAGAAGAGGCCTGGATGGGTCCCACTTAGCCACACATGTAAATTCGGTCATATCTATCTGATGCATGGTTTACCTAGAGTTATTATTTATTTTAGGAGGTTCCTATATTTCTCTCTCGGTTTCAGTTTGTTAGGGAATTTAGATTATTTCCAGGTAGACAGAGAGATTAGATAAAATGAGGAAATTGAGATCTATAAACGAGGCCATATGCCATATGTAATTGGCACATTATCTGAAACAGGGGATGAGATGTGTCACTCAGGTGAAGAGAGAGGGAGAGAGATCATCTTGGGGAAAGGATGTGCCACAGTTGGGTGTGTGTCTCACACACAGGGGAGAGGAGGGAGACATGCTTTTGATCGGATATGGTGCTCCTTACCATAATACCATGCAGAGTGCGTTTTCACCCTGGTTGCATCATGATCTGAACCGATTTCAAATTCTCATTAGTCATTACTCTCTTAGCTCAAATATTATAATCATGCTTCAATGATTCTCATAACATTTGACTCTTGGATATGAATATGAGCCATTAAAAATTTAATGTCCAATGTTCCAAATCCATCCTTTCATGCAATCATGTCTTCTCAACAAATCTAATGATGACCTTTGTTGCATAGAACCCAGAATTCGAATGGTTCATGTCATCATGGAAGATACTAACTGGAGGTGAAAATCCAGTCCATACCTCAAATATGATACTGTGGGCACCATGTCCTATAAAAACCCACTCACTGTCTGGGCTACACAGGGAGAGAGCACCATGCGCTCTCTTTTTCCAGGTAACTCTTAAGCTGTTCACCCACTTTTTGCCAGTAAAATCTTGAGCCGCATGTTGCAAAACATCTGGGCCTCCAAATTAATAAAATACACTCTCTTAAAATGTCTTCCCTTGTCACTTTTAAATATTCGAGGTGTAGTGCTGCTGTAAAATGAATTGCAGGGGTAAAATTGTCCCCGTCAATCACGTTATATATTAATGTACAATAGAGAATTATTCTGTTTTTTGGTAGAGGTTTTTGGAGGGGGAATCCAGCAAAATATGAATGAGCTCATATTTAGGTGCCACCCAAACAAGCCATTAATTTTCTTATTGAGGGAACTATTTATAGATTTTTAATCTACACATATTTTGGTCGTATTCTACTGACACTCTGGGTCTGAAACTGGAACTGAGACAGATGTTTTCTAGCATGAGCAATCTAGGAAGCAAAGTGGATCCTTTTTTTTTTTGTCCGTAAAAAAGGAAGAAGAAATTAACTATATTTCAACTGAAACAGAAGAAGAATTGAGGAACTTCCTGTTGTTCTCAAGCTAAGTTGGATTGGACAATCTCAAGTTTTCTATTGGTGATGAAGAAATTGATGTTTAATATGAAAAATATAGCAAAGGTTCACATTGCATGCAGAAAAGGTTAAGATCGAGCTGTTCAAACAAAAGAAAAGGAAAGAAAAGGCTAAATATTTAAAGGTTAGGATCTTCGAAACTAGGAGATATTCAGGGGACCCCCAATCCGCACAAGGCCCATTAGACAAATGGGCCCCAAACGTGTGGAATCCTCTTGCATCTGCAACTCTACATTGCTGATGGATGATGAAGCCCATACTTCATCTTCCACTTTATATTCCATATTTCCCTTTCTCTATTTCTGTGACCATGTTTCTGATTGGCACCTCTGTCGCTCTACTTGTACTTGATATGTCTTCATCTCATCATGATCATCTACATTCCGTCATTCATTAATTTTTTATTTTTCATGACTCCATATTTTCAACATTTCTACATTCTCATTTCCTACATTATTTGCTCCTATGAGTAGCTGTGTGGTAGCAATATTTTTGGATAGGAGGTTAGTTGAAATGGACTTTTTGGTAGGTATTTACTCTTGGACGCACGGCTTACTTTTTATGACCTTCATTCACCTCCATAATTCCATTCCCATCCCGGCACTTGCACTCAAGACATACCAGGGTTTTAAATTTCAGAAGTTATTTGTAAAATAAGAGGGACTACCTTAGCCCCCATTCCCAAGTCTTGAAATTCACATCGATTAGGATTTTGGACTCTTAAATTTCTTGGTTATTTAGAATCGTGTAGTAAATTGTTACAATTGGGTGCAAAGTCAATGGTATTCTTAGTTGTCAAGAAGTATTTTGACAAGACTGCACTTATGAGCAGTTACAATCCTGCCATTCCCTTACCCTGATAATTTGGATTTTGAGCCCGTACTTGAGTAATGTAGTCCGAGTGATTATCTTGAGAATTTGCTTCTTAAAGGTACCCTGCACAGATCTTTTCTCTACTTCATATCTAAACCAGCATACAGGTAATATAGTCTGTGACTTATGCTAACATGGCCCACTAGATGGAAAGCATTGCGATATCATCGGTTTTTGCGTGTTCATTTAATGTCCTACACCAGGATACCTATGTAAGATCTTTGGGGGTTGTTATCAGTCCAAGATATTGTTTGCGAAAATGAAAACTTTAAGCAACACATTGTAGCCTCTTGAATTTTCTTGTCAATATCTGTTAACTCTTTTATACTACATATAAAAATATGCTAATAATAGTAATTTCTAGTAAGAAAAAGAAAAGCACTATGCTGTGTGGAGGATGCTATGGCTACTTGCTAGAGTAGTCATCTTGTCAAGATCGGGACCACCTTTTTTATGTTCCATGTCCTGAAACTCAGAACAGTCCAGTTGTTAGGTGGGCCATGCATTTATGCTAAATGTGGATTGTTGGTCAGTTGGAGGCAGCAGTTCAGTGTAAACAATTTCAACGTATTATTATTTTTGCTTGTTTTAATCTGGTTGACATCGTCAAAAGTGCTTGCTTGCCTCATGCTCTACTCATATTTGTCGCTGCTGCCTTTCATTTCGCCACCTCAAGTTATCGTGCCAATTTTTTAATTTTGCTTTTGAATAATTTTAACCATACCTCTAAACACAAGTTGCTTCTTTTGGAGCACCTTGGTTCAAGGGGAAATGTTAGAATGTGTTAGTTTTATCTTTTAGCTTAGGATATTTTTCCTTTTTTTTTAAAGATGTGTATCCGTTTGAGGAGGCATGTATATGTTATAGAGCTCTCCAGATGTGCTACAACTTCTATATATTCATGTTATTCTCAGATAAATAAATTAGATTAATTCTAGTTTCCAAATTGTAGTCTCTTGTGGTCTAACACATTGTTTCCTTAACACATTCTAGTTTTGAAGGTTACTATAGCTGTCATATATCTCTGCTACAATGTCTTCTGTTTTTTTTACTTGTTGATTTTAGGTTTTCGTTTTGTTTTAATGAGTGGAAGGATGCCGTCAAAACAAAAGTAGTATACCAACTAGCACTATAGCTCAAAGAACAACACAAGAAAACAACAGCCACAACAACCGCAGATCATTTGGCTACAAAACGAAGCAAAACAACAATCCTGAATGAAAATGGTGTTGTTATGAACCTTGCCTATGATCGACTATGCCGTACATGTAAAATTCACCACTCGACCCAAAGTTGAGTCAACTGAACTCGGTGAGGGCTAAGTCAGTGAGAAACTCAGTTTTGAACTTGACTAAACAAAGTTTTGTCAATTTGACTTTATAACTTGGTCTGCTCATGATGAGGGATATAATCAGACACTAAACCTCATTTAACAGAACCGATGCCTTCTGCCACTGTGAAAACTACTATTTCTTTTTTACCCTGAAAAGTAGCAGAAAATATAGCATGTGCCATTGCTGTTTTATATTATTTAGTTATAAAAATTCTCTTTAAATACTGCTAATATCTTAATTTAATTATTAAATATCGCGTAGCTTAAAGACTCAATTGAGTCATTGAGCCAATTCGACCCGAATGGACATCGAGTTGAGTCGAGTTTTTGGGTTTTGAAATATGTGGCCACTCTCTATGCCAACTCCTAGTAATTTTTCTTCTTTTTTATAGATTTTAGGATAGGATGTTGTATTAGGTTTCCTACCTATTGATTTCAAATGATATTTAATGATTTTGTTGCTGTTATTATTGTTTTTTAATATAAAATGACTGTTATGTGATTGATTGATTGATTAATCTTTTCATTTTCTGGTCAGGATGAGGAATTAACTAGTTGTTAAAGCTTGCCATGGATCCAGCACTAGTAGTCAAGATCCTCTGTTCATTTCTTTCTTTCTTTCTTTTGAGAAAAACCTGACAGTTTACCGCCTTTATAAAAAAAACTTCAACAAAGAGAGCTATTCTTGAGACAAGACCTGTCCCAGTCTAACTTCTGTAGATAAAATGACTAAAATGCCCATTCAAGTTCACCTTTTTCATTTATGTTTATATTGTTGGAATTATGGGCCACATGTCCATCAGTCAATGCAGTGATTGGATTAGATTGTTCACATGACCATCAGAGTGGGACCCACACAATTGTTGAGTGCACATATACTGCATGTACTGTGGGTTTGGATGCAGCTCTCCTCACAGTTCATGGGATGATCAGTCAATGCAGTGATTGGATTAGATTGTTCACATGTCCATTAGTCAATGCAGTGATTGGATTAGATTGTTCACATGACCATCAGAGTGGGACCCACACAATTGTTGAGTGCACATATACTGCATGTACTGTGGGTTTGGATGCAGCTCTCCTCACAGTTCATGGGATGATCAGGGCCATTGATCTGGTGGTCCAGTATGTGGATGTGCCATTTACAGGAAAGCAAGGAATTGGACTATGGTGTCCCTCTGTTCAAAAAAAATGGCTGGCCTCCAAACAGCAATTCAGATTGCTTTGAGTGAATTGAATTGGATGTATTTGCAATTTGGAAGCTGTCATTATGAATTAAGATGGTCCTGCCATTTTAGTCATTTCCTGTCTTTTAATTAAATTATTGCAATTCAGTCAAATAGCATATCCAAACACGCCCACATGGGATGAATGCTGGATGCTAAACTGAAATGCAATATTCAATGAACTAGAAACTACCCAAGTGGATCTACAGCTACTCCTTTCATAATTACCTGATTTGCTGGTCTAGATGGCACTTGGGATCGTTTCAAACAAACATGATGGGCCTTCAAACAGCAATTTGGATTGTTTTGAGCTAACAGAATTGGATGGATTGCAATTAGTAAGTTGTCATCGTCAATTAAAATGGTCCAGCCATTTTGGTCATTTCCTCTATATTTTAATTAAGTTATTGCAATTCAGTCTAATAGAGCATCCAAACACACCCACGTGAGCTGCATTCTGGATGCTACACTGAATTGAACCACAATATCCAATGAATTATAAATGAAAGTGGACCTTGCCCCACTCATTTATAATTCCTGGCCTCCAAATAGCAGTTAGAGTAAACATGAATTGCAATTAGGAAGTTGTCATTATAAATTAAAATGGTCCTGCCATTTTGGTCATTTCCTCTATATTTAAATATTGCAATTTGGTCAGTGGTGCATCCAAACAAGTCCACAGGCTGTGTTTTGGTAGCCTGTTTGGATTGGTGGTATAAAAAAATGGTAGACTTGGAAAAGGAAAATGTCATAGCTGAGAAAAACCATACTTTTTCACAGCTTCATTGTTGATTTCTTTTCCTCAGAGAAACTTGAATTGAACTGGAATATTCAATGAATTAGAAATGGCCCAAGTAGATCTAACCCCACTAACTGGTCACCAAATAGCAGTTCAGATTGTTTCAAGTAAACATGAATTGCATGGGATTGCAATTTGGAGACCAGACGATTTTGGTCATTTATTTACACAATATTTCAATTGAATTATTGCAATTCAATCCAATCACACATCCAAACGGCCCATGAATTAACCCCAAGGGATCCAGCAGCAATGCTGCAATAATAATAATAACATTAATAATAAAGCAAAAAAAAAATCACTTTTATCTACAAACATAAATGATATTTACAAGTCGTATGTAACCTATGTACTGTCTATATACACAATCTAATTACAGATTGAGGAGTACCAGACCCTGAAGAATTTACATGGACCCCTCTATTAGAGGGAGATAACACACTTATTTGCAATGTGTTATTTCTACCCATATGGACTGGACATTTGATCTTTTTAAATTTTCTTGTTATCCAAATATATTAGGATTTCAGGAATACGATCGAATCAATCCGAACTTCTGCAATGAGAAGGCTTTAAAAAAGCTTCGGAAGAGGAACCCGCCTGATGTTTCTTTGGGAGGTTCAGGAGAGAAGAATGGGTTCTGTTTCACTGGCAGGGTGGTTTAATCGATGGTCTTAGAATCGATGGGGATACTGAACGCATCCGTAACATAGAAGCTGTGTATTGCTTTGCCACCCTTTGTTGAGATTTCTGATCTTGTGATGCATAAATCACATAAATCATTCTCCCGGAATATCCCTGTGATGTTTGAAAGAAGCCGACTCAATCATCCCTTTATAATTCTAGTGCTAGTCCCTACAGGGCGATCTGTTATAATACATCAAATCAGTGGTAGAGATGATTGTTAGGCCATCTCTAGCATCACCAGGGTACACATGTGTCACGCCCCAGACTCGGTAACCGGACTCACAAGGAACCCAATAATCGGTTTTGATCGCAACAGTCTCCATAGTACCCCATTCTCGACTTTTGAGGCAGGTTCCGATCCTTAGATCATATAAGGAGGATTTTCATAACCGTATATTCATTTCAATGCGAGTATACATAAGATCACAGCAAGTAAATCTCACAAATAATAAAGGGGTACATTACAAAATCAACTATAAATTTGAACTTTAGATACAAGGTTGAAAAGAAATACATGTGATGACAAAAGAAGGAGAAGGAAGATCAGCAACACTGGGGTCCTCGGCTCAAAACCTATCCAAGCTCTGTCGTATGACACCGACCTAGGATTTTCTGTACTCATCAATCGTGCATAAGCTTATAAAAGCTTAGAGGGTGGTGAAAATGTGTGTGCAGAAGAATAATAGGAGATACACGAAGGGAAACATGATCAATAACAATATCACTAGCCTTACCGAGACTTGTCATGAATACAATGCAATGAGTACTGGGTGCCATACCAAGGCGATGCATGAAGGGCTTATGTAGCCGATGTAAATGCGATGTGAAGTGATGTTAGTGCCCATATCCAATCCACATATCAAGTACATTTCCATCATAAGAAAATCATTGGGGTCAAGTACACTGCTGGATGATTGCCGCTCTCCAAACCCACACAGTCAAATAAGCATAAGAGACCTCACTACCCTCCTGTGAACAGTCAATCACCAACAAGGCTCAACGACAGTGGACCCATTTACGAGTTGATCAGACTCAGCCTATCAATGCCTTCTTACATCAAGCGGGTAAGGCCACACTCCAACTCAACCGACTACATGAAAGTGAAAGTCGCGGCCTAATGGTGTAAGACCCTCATGCACTTATAGTTTCCACTCGGTCATAGCATTGGGGCAGATCCGTGGTACCATGGAAGTTTTAAGAATTTTATCCATGGGCATCCTATGCACCCATATGCTAAAGTAATATTTCTAGTGTTCACATACGGCCATCCATGAATACTCCTGTAGAGGCAGGGCCTTAATGAAGCAAGGGCAATATTATCATGAAATGCGATGCCAATGCATGAGTCATGCTTACAAATCATGCACTAGCTCCAAGCACTCGATGTGCACAAGGGGAGAAACTCTATCCCTCTATCATATCAACTTAATGACTACACATAATTGCAATCCATTCACGTGAATGATGCATATGGGTTATAAGGGGGTAAGTGCGCCACTTGACGATAATGACGTGAAACATACTCCTCCTTCCCAATGAGGGAGTAGGTCTAGATATATAGACAGGTACTCTAAGGAGAAATCCTCTAATAGGGGCCCAATACTTTGGAGTAGCCCACAAGCTAAGATGGCCATAAAAGCTCACGAAAAAAGTAGTCCTAACAAGGGTCTAAGGTGGGCCTTCAACCACCTATAACAACCCTATGGGCCTACCTTAGGGCCACCAAGGAGGACATCCAACCTCAACTAGGTCCCAAAAAGTAGCCCGCTACTACTCAAGCAAATTGAGGCCAAAAGCCTAAAACAATCCATGGGCCTAAGGGGCAATACACAAGGCCCAATTTAGTAGACAACGTAGTGGGCCCCTAAGAAAGGGTCGGGCCTAACCATAAAGATCACAGACTCATACATTGTGGTGGGCCTAATGGGCAGCCCGGTATTCCAACCATATGGGCAAATTCTTATGTTTGAAACAAGTGAGTTGGGCCTCACTTCTTGGCCCAAGTATGGGGTTAATTTAGTGGGCAGCTATGGGCTCAATTACTTGAGTATTTTGGCCCATAAAACCTATCACAATAGCATGATAAATATAGGCCTAAAGGTCCAATGGGCCTATCCAAAAAGTTTCAGCCCAAAAAGGGCTAAATATTCCAATAATTAGCTAGAAATGTGGATCCAATAAAACCCAACTGGGGTAGGCCTCAAATGTGCACTAATTAAGCCCAAAACCTAATTGGGAATAGGGCAAGATATGTATAAATCTGGTAGGCCATGCTGCCCCAAAACATGCATTTATAGGTAGAGACTTTGGGCCTATTGTTGAAATTCTAGCCCATCCACTATCTGGGCTTGCTGGAAATCCAACAATAATTAATTTATATAATTATTTTAATTCCTGGTGACTCATATAGGGCACAAAGGGTCCCACCGGATGAAAGGAGTGAATATAACATACCTATCAAGTAGGCCAGCTGCTGGATTGGACATTTAGCAATAGCCCATAAGTTGGGCGTCCTTGGTGGATGGTCCGTGGGCCTGGGGGGTTAGCCCAAAACACATCAAAGTGGGTCCCAAAAATGGGCAAATCCTTAGGGAGGTGGACCACGTCCGACATGGACCACAAATAGATGGACGGCAAGGATACTCAACACATCAAGGTGGGCCCACAAGGAGGGTGGACGGCCAACCATGGTTGGACCTCCCAGCCTGGTGGGCCAGTCCAGCCCACACCACGAATTGTATAGGGGCCCGTTGACTCCGAAACTTGGTAGGTGGGTCCTACCATAAGTGAGCCATCTCTCTGTAAATTTTCAGAATTTTTGGAATAGCAGAAGTATATTATTTAATTTAAAGAAAACAAACTGTCCAGAAAATCTGTTTAGTGCAGATTTTTGACAGGCCCTGATCTAAGCTTCCAATGGTGTGGATTAGAGGCAGCTAAAAACCAGGAAAAAATAGTTTTTGTATCCCCTCATATGTGTACTATAAGGTGGGGTCCACGGATGTGGCCCACCGCTAGAAATTTCAAACTAACCACTTCACTTGAGCTACACTTTTTGTAACGTCTCGAAAAAATCCGTACGAAGACCCGAGTACCACCTCAGGTAGAAATCACTAAGGACCATATCCTTTAGAAATTAAACGAGAGTTAACTAGTGCTAAGCTAGATTACCTGTGAAATTAGTACTAATCACTTTCAATACAATCTGTAAGACCCAAAATCTGCAGGATCACTAACGTTACATTACCTAAAAACTTAGGATCCATCTCAAAACCTAGTTACTCTCGGGAGCATCACAAAACTCTATATCAGACCTGGACCGCACGTCGAAAGTCCGATTAGCCCAAAACTATACGGTTACGACCACCTTGTTGGACTTGACAACCACCTCGGAAATCAAGTCCTAATAGTACCCAGAAAATCACAACTTGAGCCCGGAGCGAAGCGTGTGAGAAATATGAATATCTTTAGAAAATGAACTGAAACTTAAGTGAATTGAGTCGGTTCACTTGCAGGCCGAATCTAAGGATTCAGACTGTCGAAATCTGACCCAATTACACCCTCGGATCAAGAAAAATTTTCAACACATGTCAGAGTACTTGTGATCCTGATCGAGTACCGGTGACCGTTGAATTGAAACAGGTCTGCCGCGGCTGATCTGCAAATCCGATTGGACCAAAAACTTAGCCTGACCTAGATCCATGGTCAGGGAGCTTAAGTCCAACTGCACGCAGAAAAGGGGCATCCAGAACAGCTCCGTTGGACCGAAATGACCCGTATTTGGCTATAACCTAAGTATACCTTGGCCCTGGGGCCATTCCCATCAGTTCTGGACCTATATAAAGGCCTTAAACCCTCTCTCTCCCTTACCATACGAATTTTCTAAAACCCTAGGAGAGAGAAGAAAAGAAAGAGAAGGAAAGAGAGAAAGTGTGAGAGAGAGTTGGGGTTTTCTCCTGGGATTTGATTCCTGTTACTTCACGTGCTTAGCTACCACTTCTATATCATTATTCCAGCGATTCCGATTTCGTAGTTGGGTAAGAAATCCTAACCCTAATCTATTTTAGGGTTTCAAATAGAGTAAAGAATGAAATAGCTAACCTATTTCATGTTATAGGTTGACGTTGTGCCGTAGACAAAGAAATAGTGTTCGAACTGAGTTCGTCACGAGTTTATCGGTGAAAGGTGTGGATTATAGATGTTTAGGTTATGGTTTAATGTCAGTAATGATTTATGACTGACTTGATTGCTGCCACATGTGCCTAGTTGATGTTTCCTGTCCATTACACATTTTTACAAACTATGTTGATTTTCAATGCATTCCATGTGTTTGTTGAAATGTTTGAATGAATATGGAATATGGATTTGTGCTTGTCATGATTATTGATTGTAAATACATGATTGTTGTGTACATAGTAACTCTTATGTGAAAGGATTCGTCATAATATGTGTTTTACTATTTTATTCCATGTATGTTAATATGTGTATTCTACGTGTTTGATAAAATGCCTGAATGAGAAAATGCTTGTTTAAAGGTATGTAATGAGGGTGTTGAGATAGGATTTTTAATCCCCTTATCTATAATCACAATTTCCTTTATGTAACCTACATCCTACTATGTGATTTATGAAATGACCTGCCTATGTATGGTAACACGTGTAGTATGCAATTTGTTGAAGATTTATATTTAGCTTTGGTTGTTCGCATGCTATCTTTAGTTATTATGTACGAATGTTATTATTTGGAGTGTGATTGGGGTTACGATGTAGTCCAGACAATCGGTCATGATTTGTGATCGGTGGTCTAACTGTTTAACCACGACAAACACGCTTAATGAATCTAAGTCGTACGTTGCTTGTCGGCAGTGGTTAGGCCACACAGAGTACTTACGCGCTCTAGATCGATCGGATCGACATACACCCGACCAGTTGAGCTTGTCAAGCAACCCGATTGGCCTAATGTATGTTCACTATGTATGGACGCCACTGCTTGAATCTAAGGTACTAAACTCACCAGTGAAAACCCGTTTAACCATGATACCTCGATCCTCTTAGACTCATGAGCCGGACATGATGGTATGGGACACCGTGGTCGAGCTGTCGGCCTACGCCGGGGTGACGAACCCACCCGTAGTGACCAGTGAGCAACCTAGACTCGTGAACCGAATATGGTGGTATGAGACACTGTATTTGAGTTGTCGGCCTACGACTTAGTGACGAGCCATTAGTAGTGACCTCGAGCATACTCTAAGACTACACTGAGGTGACGAGCCTTTCCGTAGCAACTGGAGTATAACCTAGGCCTGCATTGAGGTGATGAGCCCTTTGTAGCGACCTGGAACCGCACTATTGTATGAGACTAGCTAGGATTGACGACCCTAGAATGGATCATTGTTTAGAAAAAGATATAAGGGAGGTACCTTAGCTTCCAAATCCTGCTGTATGATAAAGAGCTAATTAAGAACTTGAACAACACGATTCATGTATTCTCATTGCACGATGCTTTGGCGAGGAAGTGCACATTTACTGGGAATGGTGCATGTCATGATCGTTAGATGTTGTCGCAAGAAGGAGTACAGGTGAGGGCATGCATCATTATAACATACCATACTTGCATTAACAAGAATACGTATGACATGAGTGTTGTATTGCTTTATTATTACTACTTGACTGAATTGATAATATGTTAACCTTTGCTTCATGATTCCACTGACTAGATCACTCACTCTCATGTTCTGGGATAGTATTTTAAACACCAACCAGACTCTGTCTTAGATGCAGATGATGGCATGATATATGAGGTCGAGCCAGACTTCTATGATGACGAGGAGGAGTTCTTCTTCATGCAGCTATTAGTCGAGTTTATGTAGATCGCACTGATTGAGGGGGATCATTGGATTGCAGACTAGATGACATTACACATTTTGTATATTTTAAAATTTTACATGTAACTATTTGACCTGGTAACATGATCATACTCAGGAGACTTATATATACTTATCATAGTCTTCCGCTTGTAATAAGTATATATACTTATCACAGTCTTCCGCTTGCATAATTAACTGTCCCTGGAGTATGATATGTTATTTGGTATAATCTCACTCATGTTTAAGGCACTAATATAGACAATATTTAATCATCAGTATCTATGTTGTATAAGTGGTGTTGGAACTCGGGAGTTGGGCTCTTGCTCGACCCCCCATTTTCAAGGCGTTACACTTTTGGGACCTCAATCAGGGTCAGGTGGGGCAGAAATTTGGTATGTTTATAAGTGGGACATAGGTCTTCAAGAATCATATATTAGATGGCATCAAATTTCCAAAGATAAAAAATCAGGCCCCAAAATGGTCCAAAATCTATCTAGACAGATTGGACAGCAACATATGCTTCACAAAAATAAATTGTAAACATATATTAAATGGGGATTTAACTCCTGAAAATCATGGTATGGTCCACCCAAGTGGGCCCCACAAATATCCAAACCATCTTATCTCCAAAAACAAGCTTACATGCACCCCTTTTGTGCATTTAGGGGCCACATATTCAATGGGAGGGACTGTGAAAACGTCCCCTCTTGATGGATGGTTGGAATCTTGTTGATCCACAAGGTGGGCCACACACTCATGATCAGAAAATATTAGGGAGAAAAATAGAGAGAGAGAAGGAGAAAAAGAGCGAATCTGGCCATACATAGAGGGATTTCACCACTATAAACCCCTCATGCAAAAAGTCCAACCATACAATGCTCATCTTATGGGTCCACGCATGCATGGACCCTACAATAAAATCTGAGATGGGGATACCATCTCCACCATAAAACAAAGGTCTAGATGACCTTAAAATGAGATACATCATGATGGGGTCCATGGAGAATGGCCCCATCATGGAATAATGCATATATGTAGGATGGGCCAAGGGGCTACATCTAATGGATCAAATGGAATCCCTACCATGGATTGGTAGGTCCTACATGTCCCATATAAGAAGAATGAGAGGATCAAGAGAGAGAAGAGAGATCAGCAAGTTGTAGGCACCCACCTTCAAATCAAGCTCTTTATCTTCCACACGAGGTATATCTATGACCAAGGAAGAAGGTTTAATGGCTAGGATGAATTTCTAAGGGTGGGATTGAGGGGTTTTGAAGCTTCAAGGGGCTGGAGTAATGGAGGAATGTGAGACGTTTGGAAGAGGAATTGCTAGAATGAAGAAAATAAGGAGGGAGGGAGAGAGAGAGAAAGAGAGAGAGAGAGAGAGAGAGAGAGAGAGAGAGAGAGAGAGAGAGAATAATGATTAGTTTTGTAAGAAAAGAAATGATTAGCTGGGAGGAGAAACCAAAGTTGCTAAGGTAGGGTAGGTTTAGGTGGTGTGTGTGGTGTTGGTAGTGTAAGCTATGGAGGTTTAGGTGGTGTGTATAGTGTGTGTGTTGGAACTTGTGCAAAAAGGGAGTAGGGCCACATGCACTACCCTAGGTGGGCCACATATAATCAAGGGTCATAAAATAAAACATACATAACTTATGATCTATATATCGGATGGATGCACAAGACGCGTCATCGGAATCACAACGATGATGTGAACAAGATGACATAGGTTTCGGGACAATCTAAGTCAGGTCAACGTGAACAGACTTAAGGATGACTGCAAACACTTTCTGAGGGTCGCGGGTCACTGGGATTCGACCGGTAGGACCACGGGGCTAAGAGAAACGAAATGCATACCTACACACACATGTAAACACAGGAATTCGAGTCGAGTCTTACAACATGGCAATCATGTTAAGTGAAATAGTGCCATTGATCTGCTGGGCCAACACATTCATGTTCCATAGACCCAAAATCACAAATTATTGTAGCCATTGCATCCATGGAAAGAACTTGGACAACTTTGTGATCAAAATTGTGAATAAATGTTGTGAATTTCTAATGGTATGTTCACATATTTACCTGCTAGATCAGTTCCAAATAGGTAGATTGATTTTCATGTGCACCGTAGAGATACTCAAGATGGAATAAGTAACTATCATCTACCATTGCTAGCAGCTTCTGAATCACAACTATACATCTGATGGGAGCTTTCATCTGCTCAGTGACAAATACCTCGGAAGCCGGCCTCTGAATTGTTGCTTCAAAGAATTAGGTCACATGTTGCCGCTCAGCTTGCAATCCCAACCGAACTCTAATCCTAAATTCTATTTTAGAAGCCTAAACCCTATGTAACGTCTCAGAAAAATTCGTACAAAGACCCGAGTACTGCCTCAGGCAGAAATCACTAAGGACCAAATCCTTTAGAAATTAAATGAGAATTAACTAATGGTAAACTAGATTACTTGTGAAATTAGCCCTAATCACTTTAAATACGAACTGCAAGACCCAAACCCGGTAGAACCATTAACGGTACATTACCTAAAAACTTAGGATCCATTTTAAAACCCAGTTGCTCTCGGGAGCATCATGAAACTCCATATCAGACCTGGACCACGCGTCGATAGTCTAATTACCTTGAAATTATACGATCATGACCGCCTTATTGGACTTGACAACCACCTCAGAAATCAAGTCCTAATAGCACCCAAAAACCCACAACTTGAGCTCGGAGCGAAGTGTATGAGAAACATGAATATCTTTAGGAAATGAACTGAAACTTAAGTGAATTAAGTCATTCACTTACAAGCCGAATCTAAGGATTCAGAACATCAGATTCTGACCCAATTACACCCTTGGATTAGGGAAAATGTCCAACACATGTCGTTTGCTATCACATGCGCGTAGATACAACGTTTTCCATATATTACATGTATATGTAGAGCATGTTGACTTTTAATGCATTCCATGTGTTTGTTGAAATGTGTGAATGAGTATGAAATTATGATTTATGCTTGCCGTGTTCATTATCTAACAATACATGATCATTGTACGTATGGTGAACCCCTTGTAAAGGGATTTGGTATAATACCTGTTATAATTACTATATTACATGTATATGATATGTGTAGCCTAAGTGTTTGATAAAATATCTGAAAGTAAAAATTCTTGTTTGAATGCATGAAATGAGAGTGTGCAGATGAGATTCTCAACTCCTTTATCTATGGTTATAGAATCCTCTATATAACCTATCCTCTACTATGTGAGTTCAGGATGAAATGCTTATGTATGGAAATATGTATAGTTTGTATTTTACCTAATTGCTCAAGTAAGATTTATATTTGACTTTAGTTGTCGCATGCTGTCTTTAGCTACTACATGCATATGCCATTGATTGGAATGTGTTTGGGGCTACGGCGTAGTCCAAGCAATCGGTAACAGGTCCTGGTTTGGTGGCTGAGGTTGTTTCGCCACACAGGACGTGTTCGATGAATCCGAGCCGTACTTTAAATATCGACAGTGGTTAGGCCACACGGAGTACTTATGTACTTCATGTTGATCATCTCGATGTACGCCCGTACCAATCGAACTCGTTAAGTAACTCGATTGACCCGATGTATGTTCACCATGTATGGACGCTATTGCTTGAACCTAAGGTACCAAACTCACCAGTGAAAACTCCGTTAACCTTGGTACCTCAATCCGCTAAGACTCATGAGCTGGACATGGTGGAATGGGACACCATAGTCGAGCTATCGGCCTACGCTGGGGTGACAAGCCCACCCGGAGTGACCAGTGAGCAACTAAAGCTCGTGAACTCAATACGGTGGTATGAGACACTGTATTCGAGCTGTCGGCCTACGACTAGGTGACGAGCCATTCGTAGTGACCTCGAGCATACTCTGTGATTAAGTTGAGGCGACAAGCCTTTTCATAGCAATTAGAGTACAAGCTAGGCCTGCATTGAGGTGACGAGTCCTTTGTAGCGACCTGGAACCGCAACATCGTATAAGATTAGCTAGGACTGACGACCCTAGAATGGATCATTATTTAGGAAATGATATAAGGGAGGTACCTTAGCTTCCCAATCCTGCTATATGAAAAGGTCTAATTAGAACTCGGTAATCATACTCATACACCGCATTGCATGTGCCTTTAGAGTTGGTGTTGAGCACAGCGGGAGTGTTGCATGCTGCGATCGTAAGATGATGTCGCAGAGGGATTGTAGGCAAGGGCATGTATCATTAATACATATCATGTTTGCATTAACCAGAGTACTTAGGGATGCTTGATTATATTGCTTTATCATTACTGTTTGATTGAATTGATAACATGTTAACCTTTACCTTATAGTTCCACTAAGTTAATCACTCACTCCCACGTTCTGGGACGGTGTTTTAAACACCAACCAGAATTTGTCTTAGCTACAGGTGATGGTGATGCTTATGAGGTAGAGTTGGACTATTACGATGATGAGGAGTTCTCCTATATCCAACTCTCTGGTAGGTCTATGTAGACCTGGAGTTGCGCTGACAGGGTTACAGGGTTTTGGATACAGAACACTACACTTTCTTATTCTGTACATTTTGGAACCAAACTTATAATTATTTAACCTAGTGACAATCATACTCTGCAGGCTTACTATCACTTTTATACAGTTATATACATATCACAGACTTCTGTTTGTGTAATTTAACTGTCTATGGAGTATGATATGCTGTTTTGGTATAATCCCACTCATGTTTAATGCACTAGTACAAACAACATTTAATCATCATTATCTATGTTGCATAAGTGATGTGTTGGAACTCGAGAGTTGGGCTCCTACTCGACCCCCAATTTTCAGGGCATTATAAGTTGGTATCAGAGCATGATTTGGATTAAACTGGACCTGGGTTATGGCCACATGACGCACACTGACATATTCTGACTTAGGAGGCTACGATATAATGTAGAAACAGTAGTAGGATTTCCAGTTTCGATTATCAATGACCAAAGTTGACCCTTAAAATCGGGGCCCGTACGCATATGAGATTATGTGTGGTGACCCCGGATCTTCGTGAAACCGTCAATCGACAGGACTAGATGATAAATTGGCACGTTACCCTCTCAAAAACTTAAAACGTGTGAATATAAACGAAGTCGGGGGCCCAATCAGTGCAAATAGGGGGGTGGCCACTGCCCAACAGCGGCGGCACCACGTCGGGTCCAGCGGACAGCGGTGACACCCCACCAACCACGGTCGACCACCCCCAGGGCCTATCAGGCCGACACATGTGGGACTCTGTGGGGCGCACCAAATCACGTGTGGACCCCCCTTTCTACCCCATTTATCCCCTTTTCCTCTCTTATACACTTCTAAGCTTTTCAAACCTTTCCAAATCTCCATTTTCCTCCCTCAAATCACCCCTTCAATCTTATTTTCTTCCTTCTTCTCACACCACCAACACCCCTCTTTCAAACTTATCTTCTACAACTTACTATTTTCCTTAATCCCTCTCATTTGAGTACATAAATATTCCTTTGGGTCTCAAAAACCTCAAGGTTCAACAATCCCTTTTATCCCTCTACTTTATTCCACTCCAATGGCCCCTTTTGAGTTTGTGGCGGCCCTTTTTGAGTTTGTGGCGGCCCTTTTTGAGTTTGTGGCGACCATTTTCTCTCTCTCCACAATTCTTTCCCTTATGGGAAAGAAGAGAGCTCCTGCGGATGATGCCGGGCCTAGCCACCCTACCCGTCTGAGGAAGAATGTGGGCGCTGAAGCTAGCATAAGTGTTGTCCAAGAGTGAAGGTCGAAGCGGGAGCTCGATCCCCGACTCCTGCTTGAGTAAGTTCTACCGGCGGGCTTCTAACATTGTCGCTTTGGTGGCCGTAGGGTTGTTCTTGAGGCCCATGTGGACAAGAATCTATCTGGGCTGTA
This sequence comes from Magnolia kwangsiensis, assembly GCA_037074715.1. Lineage (NCBI taxonomy): Eukaryota > Viridiplantae > Streptophyta > Magnoliopsida > Magnoliales > Magnoliaceae > Magnolia > Magnolia kwangsiensis. The sequence continues at coordinate 68,788,862 of CM073584.1, forward strand.
TCCGATGATGGATTACCTAGTAGATGCTGGGTGGGGTCCCATATTCGAGGGAAACTCTCACGTATGTGAGAACATAGTTCAAGCCTTCTACGCACATATACGGGACCCATCATTAGAGCCTTTGCAGTTTGACATTCCATTTGGAAGGTGGGAAGAAACAGTTGATGTGAATTTGGTATCCAGGGTCATGGGAATTCCATGTGGAGAGGTGGACGCTAACGATAAGAATCTCAAGAACGCACGAGAAAGAGTTCACCACATGCACTACCTCTGCGGCTGTTTAGCTCATTGGAAGGAAGGAAGAAGCCTCCCGGCGTCAGAGATGACAGTTGATTTTCACTTGCTTCACCACATATTCACGTATAACGTGTACCGTAAGTGGGGCAACCGTACTGAATGCACTCGATTAATGGTAGATTTCCTGTATCAAGCTGGACAAGGAGACAAGTTGTGTCTGCCTACACTCACCCTACTATAGATTGTCCAGACGACGCATTCTTCTAGGAATGATATCACACTTCCATTTGGCAGACTCATGCAAGATTGCGCGAGAGTTTGCCTATAGACTTAACATGGATGACCTTATGTCGATCTACTACATTAATAAGACCATGCTCAACAACATCAAGATTGGCCCTCGACAACGTCAAGCCCAACTTGATGAGTATGGGGACGAGACCAAGAGTGAAGAGGAAGAAGATGAGTCAAAAGGAGGAGGTGAAGAAGGTGAGAGTGAGGACGAGGAAGAGGAGGCCCCGGGTTCTGATGAGGGCTCCTCCTGCTACTCAGGTGCACGACAGTGATCAGGCAACCAAGGAAACCCGCTTGGCTCAACTTGAGGAGGGCCAAGCCACCCTAAGGTAAGAGATCCAGGAGACCTGGACTAAAGTAAGGTGAAAGCTTGAAGAGAACGAGGCGTTCATGAAATAGAAATTTAAGAAGGTGTCTCGCACCTTGAGGGTTATCCTGTGCTGTGTACAGGATAAGGGTGCACCTCAACCATCGTTGGATTTTGACGACTAGTCGTGCATGTAGTCGTCTCTTATTTTGCTTAGTTTGCTTATTGCTATGTATCGTCTTGTTAGGCATAGTAGTGTGGTAGAGTGGTTAACATGTTTTAGTGCTTGAAATCTTGCTTATGTTAGCTCACATGCATCTTCTGTCACGATCCATGTAATACTGCATCTCATGTATTGTGACAATTTTGGTAAATGAAATGCATGAAGTTTTCTTTAAAGTTGTATGTGAATGCTGTGTAGTTAAGTTTATGAGTATGCTGAATCTGACTTGGGTTGCACCTTATGTTGTATATAGGGAATGCCACCTAAGGCTACACGAAGTATGACATGTCTCACACTTGGCAATTCGGTTGACGGGGCACTTCCCCTGAGCGATAGCTAGACGGACCCCAGTTTGTGCCCAACTCATGACACTATGCCAGATTCTCAGCTAGCCACTGGCCCCACTAATGGGCGACACCTGTTGCACCACCGATTCCAGAGCAGAACCATGCATCTACTTTGACGCCGCACATGCCTCAGTCTGCTCCCCTTACTGACAGGTTAGAGCAGATGATGCTTTTGATGCAATAGCAGCAACAATAGGTTTTGGCCACCATGATAGGGATATTTTCCCAGAGCATGGGTGTGGCGCCACCTGCACCTCTTGTGCAGCCTGCGGGCAGTACGAGTGCTAGCGGCCTCTTCGAGCGATTCCAGTGCTTCTGACCTCATACATTTATGGGTATTCACAGACCCGAGGAGGCCGAGTATTGGCTTGACCGCATCTTAAAGATGCTGAAGCTACTGCACTATACTGAGGCAGAGCAGGTGGAGTTGATCACTTATATGTTTGAAAAGGAGGCCAGCCTCTAGTGGGACAGCGTCCTTCAGACTATTGCTGTCGGATACATCTGGACGTGGGAGGCCTTCGAGACCAGCTTCCACGAGGAGTACTATCCCCTCACCTCTATTAGGGAGGGATGACAGTGGTTGAGTATGAGAACAGGTTCACGGAGCTGGCTAGGTATGCTCTTTTGATTCTCACCTATCAGCTGATGAGGATGCGGCATTTCTTTAAGGGTCTACTACCCAAGATTCGATCGAAGATGTTTTGTGTTAGCATACCTACTTATGCTTAGCTAGTGAACATGTCTTTGTGAGCGGAGCAGGATGGAGATCGTTTATCTCACACACGTGCACCCATTGGTCAGAGGCCTCGACCAAATCTACCGAGTCGGCCGTTCATCGGTAAGATGCCTCGCATAGACTCGCCTCCCAGGATCGCGGCTCCACTAGCCCCTATGAGGCGACCATACATGTGGTGCACATACTGCAAGCGTGCGGGCCATACAGATACTTATTGCTTTACCAAGATGAGGGACAATGGATTCTCGCCGCCTTAGAGGATCAACCGTTAGCTTCCTCAGACAATTACAGCTCCACCTCTGCGGTCAGCACCAGCACATCTATCATTTTGGTCACCTGCACCTTGATTCAGGCCGCCTCAGTGACCTATGGTACCGCTGCCGAATCGTTCACAGCAGGTTTGTGTGCACTCACTTTCAGCTGAGGCATCCGAGCCGGTAGTTAAGGCACCACCAGCTTTCAAAGTCACAATGCATATGCAAGGTATACCGATCTTCTTATTGGTGGACACAGGGTCCATTACCTCCATAGTATCATGCGCAGTAGTCAAGCGACTGGGGTTGAAAACTAGTCCCACGAAGGGAGTGAGACTTCTTACTGCCATAGGAACTTTTTCAGACATTACCAAGATGTATAAGGATTGCTCGATAGACTTAGGGGGTAGGACAGTTCTCATCAACCTGATCATTGCCCCACTATGGTATTACAACGTTATCCTCGGTATGGATTGACTCGCCGAGATAAAGGCTGAGATCGATTGCGATACCAGAGTGGTGACAGCCCATGCACCTGAGGGCACGACCTTTACTTTTACAGTTCAGGTCAGTTTGCCTTGCCGCTTGCATTGTTACGCTTCCTTGTTGAAGAATGTTGATGGTCCAACACTTGAAACTACGCCTATAGTTTGAGATTTTGAGGATGTGTTCAGAAAGATACTTGAGTTGCCTCCTTAGCACGAGATCGATTTTATAATAAATCTAGCGCCTGGTGCGACACCCATTTTGTTGCCGACGTATCGCATGCCTCCATGTGAGATGGAGGAACTGAGGAAACAGATCAATGATCTATTAGTTGCAGGCTTCATATAACCTAGTGTGTCTCCATGGGGAGCACTTGTGTTGTTATGAAGAAGAAGGATGGATCTCTGCAATTGTGTATTAATTATCGCAGGTTGAACCAAGTGATGGTGAAGAACAAGTATCCTTTGCCCAGGATAGATGATCTCTTTGATCATTTGAAGGGGGGACAGTACTTCACCAAGATCGATTTGTAGTCAGGGTATCACTAATTACGCGTCAGGGATGAGGACATGCAGAAGACAGCTTTCAGGACCAGTTTTGGGCAATACAAGTTCCTTGTGATGTTGTTTGGACTTATAAACGTACTGGTCGTGTTCATGGACTTAATGAACAGGGTGTTTCGGCTGTATCTATTCCGATTTATCATCGTGTTTATAGATGACATCCTGATATACTCCAAGAGTCAGGAAGATCACGAGGAGCACCTGCGAGCGGTCTTTGATACTCTCAGGAAGAACCAGTTGTTTGCACAGTACAAGAAGTGCGACTTCTGAAAAGAAGAGGTCAAGTTCCTAGAACATGTGGCGTCTAAGGAAGGGATAGTTGTGGACTTTGCTAAGGTAGCCGCCGTTTAGGACTGGGAGCAGCATAGTTCGGTTACTAAGGTGGGGAGTTTTCTGGGACTTGCCAGCTACTATCGCCGATTCATTTAGGATTTTTCTAAGATAGCTAGACCGTTGTCTCAGCCGACTCGGAAAGATCTCAAGTTTACCTGGAATGAGAAGGTCGAAGCAGCTTTTTAAGAGTTGAAGGACAAGTTGACGTCCGCCCCTGTGCTAGTATTACCACAGCAAGGGGTTCAGTACATCATCTACACCGACACGTTTCGTGTTGGTTTGGATTGTGTCTTTATGCAGAAGGATAGAGTGATTGCTTATGCCTCGAGGTAGTTGAGGAAACATGAGGAGAACTACCCTACACACGATCTGAAATTAGCAGCTGTCATCTTTGTACTGAAGCTCTGGAGACATTACCTCTACGGAGAGGAGTTCGAGCTCTTTTGCGATCACAAGAGCCTCAGATACATATTCACGTAGCGGGACCTGAAAATGAGGCAGCGGCGATGGAGAGAAACCTTGAAGGACTTCAAGTTCGAGGTCTCCTACCATTCAGGTAATGCTAACCTTGTGGCAAACGCGTTGAGCCGCGAAGTAGCTGATTCATCTTGTGATATAGGTCGTCATATCGCCGTTGACGAAGCGTGAGTAAACAAACTGAGTTCGTTATGCGTTTACCGGTGTAAGGTGAGGATTTTAGACGCTTAGATTGACTGATTTCAAAGCTTTCAATATTGTTTAATAGTAGATTATCGACGGCAACGCTGTTTGACATGTACAACATGCTGTCCGTTTTCCGTTTCGTAAACGTACGGTAAATATAAGATTTAGGGTATTTTAGGCATTTATAGAAAATACTGTATACGTTCGTATTTTGCTGAAATGCTTGACATGTAAATTTATCGTGTTATGATATTATGTATGCGTGTATGATTTGTTTGGCAAAGAGATTCGCCCTAAAGAGCACTTTGGGTCGACATACGCTATATAGACTAAAGTGTGTAGACTAAGTGTTTGTATAAATGTTTGTATTAGTATGTAATGAGTAAATAGTGTTGTAAATTAGTTTTGAGAATGAATTCTCAATCCACATGATGTAGTATATGATTTCCTACATGTTTGCTATATGAATTGATTTCCTTATATGTATGGAATACATGTGTTGGTTGATTTGCTTACGTTGTATGTTATAACATGTGACAACATGCTTGTAATGTTTGAACTTTAATTCTAATACCCTCATGTGATTACTATATGGATTACAAATGTTTGGGGCTATGACCTAGTCCAGGCAGTCGGTAACAAATTGGATTCGTGGTTGGCTTCTATTTGCCACGAAGGACGCGTCGACGAACGCGAGTCATGTTTTGAGTTGGCGGCAGTGGTTAGGCCACATGAAGTGTTTCATGCACTTCATGTCGTTCAGGTTGAAGTGCGCTCGTACTAGTCGAGCCCGTCAAGTAACCTAACTGGCCATTGTATGTTCACCATGTATGAGTCATAACTGCTTGAACCTAGGGTATTGAACTTACCATTGGAAACTATGTTAACCATGGTACCTTGATCCATAAAGACTCATGAGCCGGGCATGGTGGTATGGGACACCGTGGTAGAGCTGTCGGCCTACGCTGGGACCACAAACCTCCTCGTAGTGACCAGTGAGCACATTTGACTCGTGAGCTGATTGTGGTGTATGGGACACTACATTCGAGCTGTCGGCCTACACTGATTGGTGACGAGCCCTTTGTAGTGACCGCAGGCGTATTTGTTCACTCCTCAAGTGCAGGGTTGTGATGTAGTAATAACTCGGTAAGACCGAGGTCGAATCCCAAGGGACTGAAACTTGTACGAATTCTAAAACTAAGTAGAATTAGAACTAGGATGAGAGGAAATCTAAATTAATTAGCAATGATGGAATAATTATAGAATAATTAATCTAAAACTAAGAAAATATCAGAGAAGGGTAACTAGGGATTCAGAGGATCCACTTGTAAAGATCAGGGAGGTCTTTTGCCTGTTTTATGGAAATTAACTGGACTGTCATTGATCTAGTTTTCAAGAGATAAAAGGTATATGAATTAGAATGGATTCCATCACCAAACCATGCCCAAGAGATTAAGGCAAACAACAGAATTAAACTAATTACCAACCAATCACATGTATGAAGGTTAGGAAGGGTACCGACATCCGACCATGCCCAGGAGACTATGGTGAACAAAAGGGCTTCCTGACGTCATAAACATAAAAAGAAACAGGAAACATTCAAAGCCATCGCAGACCCATTGTAATTTCAGTCACAACAGACCATTAAGAACTAAAAATATTCTCAAAATAAAATTAAATCAAAATTAGTTCAATATTAAACAAAAGGCATAATTAAACGTCTCCCATCACGCTATAAGCTTCACCTCTTAGTCCTAGCTAAGAGGTTTAGCCACACATAGATGGGCTGAACTCACATAAAAATAAAACAAATAAAATAAAATAAATTAAAACCTTTAAAAGAACTCTCCCTGTCTCTCTCTCTCTCTCTCATTGCCGTTCCACCTCCAAGCTCTGATCTTCCTCCCAAGACCTAAATGAATGCTCCCCACGTCCAAAACCTCCTTATATAGCTGCTGGAGTCGTGAAAATCGGATTTAAATCGGATTCGGAAAGCTGTTGCACGCCCAGCGAAAGCTTTTTCGCAACCAAGTTTGGGGCTTCAAAAATCACCACTTTTCTCGCTCAAATTCCAAAGAAACACCGTCCCTTAGGACTTTCTTGGGTCCTCTACATGATAGACGGTTCAGATCTGCCATATGATCAAAGATGGTGGGCCACAACCGCCTGGAAAAGTCAGTTTTCACGAATGTGCGAAACCTTTCACACCATTTCACTATTATGATCGGTGGGCCCCATAGAGGTATTTTCTGAGAAATTCACTCCGTCCATTGGATTCAGGACGAAATTTCAGTCAAGAATGAGTGGTTTTGAACGTCTATTGACATGTCTCAGAGAAGAAATCACTAAAAGATTAATTTTGAATGTCCCAGGGCAGCCCTTTCTTAGCCCCTGTATCTCACACGTGTACTCGCATGAGTGAAAAGTTTAAACATGATTTTGTAGTGCTCGCGGCTGTCTATACGGTGGATGGTTTGGATTGAGCTTATGGGGCACGTGTGGGGCCCACAGCTGATCGCAAAAATGGCCATCGGTCGGTTACGTGGCACGTAAGAAGCGTTTTATTTTTCTTTCGGTCAGAGACGGTCAAACCGTCTCTGACACTTGCCGTGCACGGCTAGTGCATATATGCACTATGCACATTCTGTATATGTGGGGTCCACGATGATGTGTTTCTAAAATCTGATCTAGTCATTCATCTTCTCATATTATTTAAGCCGTCAATACCAAAGTTGAGGCAGTTCCAGATATCAGGTGAGCCCCAAATTGAATATTAATGGGCTGATCTGTCTGTTGGCCTACTTCCCGAGATCTTCAATGGCTGAAATTTTATATGTACGGTTAATTTATGGCCCTCATCACGTGTATAAATTTTTGAGTCAATCAGATAGCGGAAACCATGTGATCTTGCATTCTACACCAATTTCAGGCCATTTGCAAGTGAACGGCTGGAATTTCTCGGGTCCCTGGTGTGCATATTTGTCGATTTTAGTCCCTGGAGTCCGTCCCTTGCCCTGGTGATTATCAGAACGTTAAATCTAAGCTTTTGGCATCCTTTTTCAGTTAACTCTCCTAATCACACCCTGCAACAAAACACGATTAAAATCGGACGTTAAATGGTATTATGCTCGTAAATCTAAGTAATAAATGGGGTCTAATATGCACTATTTGACCCTCAACACAATCCCCAACCAGCATTTTGCTAGTCCCGAGCAAAATATGCAAAAAATAAGTTGAGACTTATATGAAAATTTCTGTAAAGCTGAATGATTTTTGAGAAATAATCCAGGCATTAGAATTCTACGATTCATGAATGTTGGGCATTACTTGCTCTTGGACTCAAGTGCACGGTAAACTTCCTAATGAAGTTCAAAGTATTAATCCATAAATCAGACAAATTCTGAACATTATGATCCATGAGTGTATAGTGGAATCTCAGCTAATCACATTAAGATTGAATTTGTTATTTTAGGATCTCATTGGTAACCAGCAAGAGAATTCATGATAACCAAACTTGCCTCATAAATTCCATCTTTTGATCTTTTCAACTTTTTATTTTTTCATTAATAGTTATGCCAAAAAGAGGAATCAAATCCTTACCAATAGGGAGCAAACCTATGGTGAAGACCGTACTCCTAGACCTTTTTCACATATCATTCATGGAGAATTAACTCTACACCTAGAGGGAGCAAACCTATGGTGAAGATTAATTATCCAACCTTTTCAATTTTTATACCATGATGGCAAGATATTTCAGGCTGGTTCCTTTCATGCTCAGTGATTACCAAGTTAATCCTTCGATATGGAACTGAAATCTAAATGTGTAGGCAAGACGTGACATGTTAAATCATGACTCAATCAATGTTTACAACTTCTAATCATGGATTAATAACTCGATCTTAACTGTGAAATTTAACAGATACTGAATCCCAGAGTCCGAAATTACCAACATCACGTATCTTGAAAATATAAATTAGGGATATCTGTCAAAATCATTTCGAATTCACAAGAATTTTCTGAAAAAATTGTAAAAATTTTCACAATTTTTTCACAATTTTTGCTAAAGACCAAGAAGATTAGGAAGCCTAATCTCCCACCCCTAACCTAAAATCTACATTGTCCTAAATGTAAAAGATATGGGCATGTAATGCACATGGAACAACGAAAGTAAAGTAATGGGAAGATAGTACCTGGATAACGAATCAAGAGAGATTTTTCACGAGATCACAGTATGGAAGCTGGTTAGCACGAGAGAAAAAGAAAAACAAAAATAACGAAAATAAAATCCTACCTATACCACTTTCGCAGGTGCTCTCAATTGCATTTAGCGTATGCAACAAGCCTTTAAACCCCTAGGTAACCCCTAGTAGACGAGTTGTAGTCTCGTGAGGGTTTGCAGTAATGTTACCCACAAACATTGAATCATCTAACTAGAAAAATGAAATGAAAAGCTACGTTGCTTCCCAGGAGCGCTAAATTTATCGTCTTCAGCCAGACAAATAAAGTAACAATCCTAGTCCAATGAAAGCGATAAACCTACCTATACCTCCATCAGACTAGGAGATCAGTCCTGGTAAACAGGAGCAATCAGAGGCATAGACATGTCCTCTGAATCAAATGTCTCGACAAATGGCTTTAATCGATGTCCATTTACTTTAAACTCCTTGCCATTGTCGGGATCTCTTATCTCGACGGCCCCATGAGGATAAGCAGTGACAACAATGTAAGGGCTGGTCCAACGAGATTGAAGCTTACCCGAAAAGAGGTGGAGTCGAGAATCGTACAAAAGGACTTTCTGACCTGGCGTGAATGATTTCCGTAGAATATGTTGATCATGAAACGCCTTCATCTTGTCCTTGTAAATTCTCGAGTTCTCATATGCATCGTTTTGGATTTCTTCAAGTTTATTTAATTGAAGTTTGCGTAACGAGCCAGCGCTGTCTAGATTGAAATTTAGATTTTTGATCGCCCAATATGCTTTATGTTCCAATTCCATAGGCAAGTGACAGGCCTTCCCATAGACAAGTCTAAAGGGAGATGTTCCAATAGGAGTTTTAAAAGTAGTACGGTACGCCCATAGGGCATCGGTCAATCGGATTGACCAATCCTTATGGTTGGGGTTAACCGTTTTTTTCAGGATATGTTTGATCTCTCTATTGGAAATCTCAGCTTGTCCACTTGTCTGTGGATGGTATGTGGTGCTCACCTTATGAGAGATACCGTATTTCTTCATTAAACTCTCAAATGGTCTATTACAAAAGTGTGAGCCCCCGTCACTAATGATGGCTCGAGGCGTTCCGAACCGCGACAGGATATTTTCTTTTAAAAATTTAATGACTGTGCGATGGTCATTTTTACGGCATGGAATTGCTTCGACCCATTTAGTGACATAGTCTACGGCGAGCAAAATATACAGATTTCTAAATGATTGGGGGAATGGTCCCATGAAATCAATGCCCCAGTAATCAAATGCTTCAATAATAAGGATGAGATTTAAAGGCATCATATTTCGACGGGACAATGCTCCCAATTTTTGACAACGCTCACAAGCTTTGCAAAACTTATGAGTGTCCCTGAACATAGTGGGCTAGTAAAACCCACACTGTAAAATCTTGGCCGTGGTCTTTTTAGCAGAAAAGTGACCACCACAGGCCTGTGAGTGACAGAAGGAGATGACACTCTGATGCTCATCGTCTGACACACATCTCCTTAAGATTTGGTCTGAGCAATATTTAAACAAATATGGATCATCCCAGAAAAAGTTACGCACCTTGGTAAAGAATTTCTTCTTATCTTATGACGTCCAGTGTGTCGGTATGGCACCTGTAGAAAGATAATTAGCAATATCAGCGAACCAAGGTGAATGGGAGACTCTAAACAGTTGTTCATCAGGGAACATGTCATTGATATGGGTCGCCTCAAGGGAATCAGAGGTATTAAGGCGAGAAAGGTGATCAGCCACTACGTTCTCTACTCCCTTTTTTCTTTAATTTCTAAATCAAATTCTTGGAGTAGAAGGATCCATCGTATTAGGTGGGGCTTAGAATCATTCTTGGAAAGAAGATACTTAAGTGCCGCATGATCTGTATAAATAATGATCTTGGATCCGATCAGGTAGGATCGAAATTTATCCAAAGCGAACACTACGGCTAAGAGTTCCTTTTCCGTGGTTGAATAGTTCACTTGGGCAGGATTTAGAGTCCTACTTACGTAGTGAATGACATAAGGCCTCTTATCTTTTCTTTGGCCTAGTACCGCTCCAAGAGCATAATCAGAGGCGTCGCACATAAGTTCAAAAGGAAGACTCCAGTCGGGTGGCTGCATGATAGGTGCAGTGGTTAACATGCCTTTAAGCTTAGTGAAAGCTTCTTGGCACTGCTCAGTCCACTCGTATGGTGTATCCTTTTGAAGAAGATTACGTAAAGGACGAGAGAGGAGACTAAAGTCCTTTATGAATCATCTGTAAAATCCTGCATGTCCCAAGAAGGATCGCACGTCTCTGATGTTCTTGGGTGGAGGTAGGTTAGAGATAAGATCGATTTTTGCCTTATCTACCTCGATTCCTTTAGACGAGATGATATGTCCAAGGACAATTCCCTTTTGAACCATAAAATGGCACTTCTCCCAGTTAAGTACCAAATTTTTTTCTTCACATCTTTTCAGCACACATTTAAGACTTGCTAAGCACTCGCTGAAAGATAAACCTAAAACAGAGAAATCGCCCATGAAGACCTCTAAATATTTCCCCACCATGTCAGAAAAGATACTCATCATGCATCGCTGAAAGGTGGCAGGGGCATTACATAACCCGAATGACATCCTTCTGTAAGCAAAGGTGCCATAGGGACATGTGAATGTGGTCTTTTTCTGATCCTCAGGGGCGATTTCAATCTGATTATAACCTGAATACCCGTCAAGGAAACAATAATAGGAATGACCAGATAGCCTTTCCAGGATTTGATCAATGAAGGGCAAAGAAAAGTGGTCTTTCCTTGTGACGGTATTCAGCTTTCTGTAGTCAATGCACATTCTCCAACCAGTAGTAACTCTGGTTGGCATGAGTTCATTATTGGCATTGGCTACGATGGTGATCCCGGACTTCTTAGGAACCACCTGAGTTGGACTCACCCATTGACTATCGGATATGGGGTATATGATCCCCACTTCCAATAGTTTGAGAACCTCGGCCTTAACCACTTCCTTCATGTTTGGATTTAGTCTACGTTGTGATTGCCGAATAGCCTTTGCATTGTCCTCAAGATATATGCGGTGAGTACAAATCGATGGGTTAATTCCTTTGAGGTCCGCTATCGTCCATCCAAAAGCTCCCTTATGCTCAATGAGAGTGGATATCAACATACTCTCCTGTTCTTTCTCCAGGTGGACAGAAATCACCACCGGGTACGTCTCATCTTGACCTAAATAGACATATTTTAAATCAGATGGCAAAGGTTTTAGGTCAAGCTTCGGTGGCTTGAGGTTAGACGGTAGAGGCACCACATCAGTTTGGGGCAACTCTTCAATTTGTGGCCTCCACCAGTTAACTTCAAGTACCGGTGCAGTATCCAGCATGGCACACGTCTCCCTAATTATATCATCATCAAGATCATGAGAGTGGGCCAGGCACGTCTCTAGAGGATCAGAGGATAAGGTGAGAGGTGTTCTATCTTCCACAAAAGAATCAATCATGTTAACATCGTGGAAATCGTCATCATCCTCTGAGCTGCTGCCATTATTGAAAAAGATATTCGATTCCAATGTTAAATTTCCAAAAGACATAATCATAACACCATTCCTGCAATTGATAATTGCATTTGAAGTGGACAGGAATGGGTGACCAAGGATGACGGGAATCTGAGTGCTCGTGTCGTTGATGGGTTCGGTGTCCAAGATGATAAAATCAACAGGGTAGTAGAATCTATCAACCTAGACCAACACATCCTCGATGATCCCTCTTGGTACACGAACAGAACGATCAGCAAGTTGTAGTGTGGTTCGGGTAGGTTTTAATTCACCCAAACCTAACTGTTGGTATACCGAATAGGGAATCAGATTGACACTCGCTCCTAAGTCAAGAAGTGCGTGATCAATTCGATAGTTCCCGATTACACATGATATGGTTGGGCAACCGGGATCTTTGAATTTTTGTGGCACGTCTTGTTTCAGGATGGCACTCACTTTCTCAGTTAAGGAAATCTTCTTTTGAACACTTTTTCGTCGTTTGGTAGTGCATAAGTCCTTTAGAAATTTAGCATATAAAGGAATCTATTTTACAACATCAAGCAGAGGAATGTTGACTTTCACTTGTTTTAACACCTCTAGGATATCCTGAGAGTTAGAGAGACATTTTGGTTCAACCAACTGTTGGGAAAACGGAGCAACTGGGTTTTTTAGAGGTTCCGGTTCAAATTTTTGTGTGGCGCCACTAGATCTATCATTGTTGTCCTCTTCTGGTTCTTGAGGTTTTTCGGGCCTAACCAAAAGGGTTTTATCAATAACCTTCCCACTCCTAAGAGTGGTGATGGATTTAGCGTGCTCCATTTGATTTGAAGAGCTGGGATTACTTGTCTCGTATTGCGGTTTAGGATTGGGGATTGGTTGTGCAGGAAGCATCTCCTTTTCTATAGCCGTCATACGTGAATCTATTTTTTGTATAAAATTTTGCATTATCTGCGTCAGCTCTTGCATAGAATTTTGAGCCGGTTCTTCTTGAGGTCTCCCCTGATTTGGATTTTGATTGAAGAAACCTTGAGGGGTAGCAGTTTGTCTGTTCCTCCAACTAAAATTTGGATGATTTTTCCAGCCAAGATTGTACGTATTAGAGGGTGGTCCATTGAAAGGTCTTTGATAGTTATTTATGGCATTAGATTGTTCATTCAATACTTCTCGAAAGACAGGTATTGAAGGACAATTTTCGGTAGTATGAATGTTGCAATCATAGATGCCGCAAACACTTTCATTAACCTTTTCCTTCCTTCCTTCCATAGCCTCAAATTTTCTGGTGAGATTGGCCACCTTAGCGTTAAGATCATTATCCTCTTTCAGGAGATATATTCCTCCTTTTTCCCTTGAATGAGTCGGCCTAGACGTAGTGTTCGTCCTTGGGTAATAGTCCCATGATTGTGTTTTTTCAACGAGACTATCGAGGTAATCCCATACCTCGTCGACATTTTTATTGATGAATTCTCCGTTATACATTGTCTCGACCATTTGGCACATGGAAGATGTCAGCCCATCATAGAAAAAATTCGTAATGCACCATATTTCAAAGCCATGTTGTGGGCATGCATTAACCAGATCCTTGAACCGTTCCCAACATTGGAAGAATGTTTCATCTTCCTTTTGGGCAAAGTTCATGATTGCTCTCCTGAGGGTAATTGTCTTATGATGTGGGAAAATTTTCTTTATAAATTCCCTCTGCATATCATTCCATGTGCCAATGGATCTAGGACGCAGTGAATGTAACCACGTCTTGGCTTTTTCTTTCAAAGAAAATGGAAAGAGTTTCAGTCTAATAGTATCCTCAGATACATTAGGGAAGTATAAGGTGCCTATGATTTCATCTAACTCTTTCAGATGCAAGTTTGGTTCTTCAGACTCAAGCCCATGGAACTTAGGAAGGAGTTGGATAACCCCTGGCTTGATGTCCATATGTCCTGTATTCTCAGAAAAAATCATGTATGAGGGCGTACTCACCCCCGCCGGTTGTAAATAATTTCAGAAAGTACGAGGCGGGGGTGCGTGATGCACCTCATTCTCATCATATACTTCCTCAACCCTAGGTTGGGGTAGTGCTTGAGGTTGATTTTCAGCCATAACCTCCTCTAACTCAGGAGAATTCAAGTGGTGTCTAGTCCTGCGATGGACAGTCAACCCCTCAACTAATCCTCCTTCAGTCACGAGACGTCGAGTATTGTCGCGTGCCCACTGGGGCATAAAACAAACTCAGCCCTCAAATTCTAACTTAAACCTAAGAGAAAGGAAGAAGTAAAAATCTAGAAAATAAAGGGAAGAGATGGAAAGAAATTACCAAATTTGAAGTCCTAGGTTAAGAACCTGCAGAATAAAACAAAATAAGTTAGTTTCTAAGAATAGAAAGTCCTAATTAAGGGTAAACTAATTTCTAGAGAAAATAAGAATTTCCAAAGAAAGGAAAATTAGAAAGATCTTACTAAATTAGAAGTTTCTGACAAAACAGAAAAATTAAGTTAGTTCTAAAAATCAGATAGAATGAAGAATAGAAAGTTTCTAAAGTTAGGAAAAATTTCTAATAAAGAAAATAACTAAGCTTCTAAACCTAGAATTAGAAAATTCTAAAAAGAAAATCTAACCTTAAACTAATCCTAAAACTAATTAATTTCAGAAAAACGTAGCTGACAGTCCCCGGCAACGGTGCCAAAAACTTGTTCACTCCCCAAGTGCAGAGTTGTGATGTAGTAATAACTCGGTATAACCGAGGTCGAATCCCAAGGGACTGAAACTTGTACAAATTCTAAAACTAAGTAGAATTAGAATTAGGATGAGAGGAAATCTAAATTAATTAGCAATGATTAAATAATTATAGAATAATTAATCTAAAACTAAGGAGATATCAGAGAAGGGTAACTAGGGATTCAGAGGATCCACTTGTAAAGATCAGGGAGATCTTATGCCTATTTTATGAAAATTAACTGGACTGTCATTGATCTAGTTTTCAAGAGATGAAAGGTATATGAATTAGAATGGATTCCATCACCAAACCATGCCCAAGAGATTATGGCAAACAACAGAATTAAACTAATTACCAATCAATCACATGTATGAAGGTTAGGAAGGGTACCGACATCCGACCATGCCCAGGAGACTATGGTGAACAACAGGGCTTCCTGACGTCATAAACATAAAAAGGAACAGGAAACATTCAAAGCCATCGCAGACCCATTGTAATTTCAGTCACAACAGACCATTAAAAATTAAAAATATTCTCAAAATAAAATTAAATCAAAATCAGTTCAATATTAAACAAAAGGCATAATCAAACGTCTCCCAT
Source organism: Magnolia kwangsiensis (assembly GCA_037074715.1). Taxonomy (NCBI): domain Eukaryota; kingdom Viridiplantae; phylum Streptophyta; class Magnoliopsida; order Magnoliales; family Magnoliaceae; genus Magnolia; species Magnolia kwangsiensis. The sequence goes on from CM073584.1 coordinate 68,804,337, forward strand.
CACGCTACAAGCTTCACCTCTTAGCCCTAGCTAAGAGGTTTAGCCACACATAGATGGGCTGAACTCATATAAAAATAAAATAAATAAAACAAAATAAATTAAAACCTTTAAAAGAACTCTCCCTGTCTCTCTCTCTCTCTCGTTGCCGTTCCACCTCCAAGCTCTGATCTTCCTCCCAAGACTTGAATGAATGCTCCCCACGTCCAAAACCTCCTTATATAGCTGCTGGAGTCGTGAAAATCGGATTTGAATCGAATTCGGAAAGCTGTCGCACGCCCAGCGAAAGCTTTTTCGTAACCAAGTTTGGGGCTTCAAAAATCGCCACTTTCCTCGCTCAAATTCCAAAGAAACACCGTCCCTTAGGACTTTCTTGGGTCCTCTACATGATAGACGGTTCAGATCTTTCTGAAAAAGTCAGTTTTCGTGGATGTACGAAACCTTTCACACCATTTCGCTGTTGTGATCGGTGGGCCCCACAGAAGTATTTTCTGAGAAATTCACCCCATCCATTGGATTCAGGATAAAATTTCAGTCAAGAATGAATGGTTTTGAACGTCTATTGACATGTCTCAGAGAAAAAATCACTAAAAGATTAATTTTGAACGTCCCAAGGTAGCCCTTTCTTGGCCCCTGTATTTCATACGTGTACTCGCATGAGTGAAAAGTTTAAACATGGTTTTGTAGTGCTCGCGGCTGTCTACACGGTGGACGGTTTGGATTGAGCTTATGGGGCACGTGTGGGGCCCACAACTGATCGCAAAAACGGCCATTGGTCAGTTACGCGGCACGTAAGAAGCATTTTATTTTTTCTTTCGGTCAGAGATGGTCAAACCGTCTCTGACGCTTGCCGTGCACGGCTAGTGCATATATGCACTATGCACATTCTATATATGTGGGGTCCACGATGATGTGTTTCTGAAATCTGATCCAGTCATTCATCTTCTCATATTATTTAAGCCGTCAATACCAAAGTTGAGGCAGTTCCAGATATCAGGTGGGCCCCAAATTGAGATCTTCAATAGCTGAAATTTTATATGTACGGTTAATTTATGGCCCTCATCACGTGTATAAATTTTTGAGTCAATCGGATAGCGGGAACCATGTGATCTTGCATTCTACATCAATTTCAGGCCATTTGCAAGTGAACGGTTGGAATTTCTCGGGTCCCTGGCGTGCATATTTGTCGATTTTAGTCCCTGGAGTCCGTCCCTTACCCTGGTGATTATCAGAACGTTAAATCTAAGCTTTTGACATCCTTTTTTAGTCAACTCTCCTAATCACACCCTGCAACAAAACACGATTAAAACTAAGCGTTAAATGGTATTATGCTCGTAAATCTAAGTAATAAATGGGGTCTAATATGCACTATTTGACCCTCAACAGTATTCTGAGTCTACGGGAGGCGACGACCCTTCCGTAGCGACAAGAGTACAAGTAGGCCTGTATTGATAAGGTGATGGGGGAGCGGTGCAACGAGTGCGAGCAACAGCCCTGACAGCCCTTACAGCGACCTACAAATATAACATCGTATGAGATTACTATGAGTGACGACCCTTGACAGGATATGTGTTGGGATTGATATAAGGAAGGTACCCTAGTTTTCCAATCTTGCTGTATGAAAAGGACTAATAACAACCCGGTAATCATTATTCATATCGCACTGCATGTGCGTGGAAGATGTGGAGCATTGTGGGAAGAAAGCATGCCGCGGGCTTAAGATGGTGCCGTATGAGGGAGTATGTCGGTGAGGGCATCCATCATGTCATTTCATGCTTGCATTAATAACAGTATCTAGGAATGTTTGATTAATTGCTTTACTATTATCGCATGATTGATTTGAGAACATGTTAATCTTTGCTCTATTATTCCACTGAGTTGATCACTTACTCCCACGTTACGGGATGGTGTTTGCAACACCCACCAGACCTTGTCTTAGATACAGGTAGCGATGCGATTCAGGAGGCGGAGCCGGACTACAACGAGGACCAGGACGAGTTCTCGTATATGCAGTTCGCTGACGGCTTTGCATAGGTGGCCTGGATCGGCGGGACTTCCTAGTGGGACTATTTTTGACATTTATTTTTGCGTTGTGATATGTATATGAGACTCAGTGATGTATTCATACTTTGAAGACAGTTCGAGATTATTTTGTCTTTCATACAGTGATATATATATCTTTCAGTCTTCCACTTGCGTTTTATCACTGAATCTAGAGTATGAATTGCAGTTTTGGTATAATATTACTCATGTGAATGCTCTAACTCATACAACATTAAATCATAATCATATTTATTGCATAAGTGATGGTCTGTAACTCGGGAGTCGGGTTCCTACACGACCCCCGATTTTCAGGGTGTTACAGAGAGAGAGAGAGAGAGAGAGAGAGAGAGAGAGAGAGAGAGAGAGAGAGACTCCTATCACCATTGTTGCATGTGGTGTGGTTCACCTTCGATTTGAATCTGATTGATTTTTAGGATTTTGGTTAAAATGATTTAGAAAAATAAATGGAAGGTGTGGATAAAATACATACATAATGGTGGGGGCCACAGCACTGATCAGTTTCGAGATTTCGTGATGTGTCAGTAATGTTCAGCATATCCATTAGATAAGTGTCTGATTTTAGTCTAGAACTTGAACACCTAGCCTGATGCATAACTGAAGTGGGCCACGTTCACTAGGATGGAAGTGTAGATGATAAAAACTTCCAGATGCAATGTGGGTCCCAACGCATTTTATATCTCATCCAACCAAATAATCAAGCGTGACCTATCATGCCCCGAAATTCAAGTACAGAGTGTACACCCTTATAATCGAGTTTTGAGTCATAACTCGTACATTATGTACTTAACTCATTTTATTATATAACTATTTAGAGACAAAAGTAATATTAATTTTACATTCTAATTATAGAACCATTCACAATCATTTGCCCAAAATGATTTAAGCATCAACGTCCATCCATTCTCAACATTTATTAACATTCAATCAGCATAAATTAAGTAAATTCATCAGTTAATATAATTTACCAATGAATCCTTGCTACAGACCTAGAAAATTCAATTAAGTAAAACCAATCAAATGCTTAAGATCGTACAACTAATGCTATCATTCATTATATATGACTTATATTATCTTAACAAGTAAAATTCTAATTAAATAATTAGGAACAATCCAAATGCGGTCAATTCTTCTTCTGACGGCCACTTCTCACTTGAGTCATGTACGAGTTCAGCCATAACTTATTGTTCATGCGCCAACTCATCAGCTAGTTGCTCATCTGTACGATTTTTTTCATCAATAAAAATGTAAGTTGGCCAAGCTTAGTGAGAAAACCAAGCGTGATTCATACTTATTCAAATTAAGATATAACAGACATAGAGTATGCATAATGTTATGGAAGAAAATGGTGTATGAATACATTAAATGAGATGATCATCCATCTGCTTGGGTTGGATATTGTCAACCCGCATCCACTCATCGGGTGGTCTTCCACCTTCTAGTAGGCTTGGGCATATCCCACATCTAGTAATGATCTATTAGGATCGACGTTTCTTCCAGGGAAGGCCCCTAGGATCGACAATGCAATGTGTTTGTATGATGGATGATGTATGAATGCATCATTTTTATAACTGTCATAGTTGCTTGTTTTAATTAAAACATTCAAATGTGAATTTAATGTACGATTATCATGACGTATGTAATTTGACACATATTAGTATGTGATATACTGTAACATCTGCAATTTGACACATATTAGCATGTGATTTACCATAACATACATTCACAGTAGTTAAATCAATGACATCATAACAAAACACTCCAATCAGTGCATCAATCAATCAAACATCACAAATAATTTATTTTAATTCAAATGAATTTGAGACACAATGAGATTACTCACCTGGGTCTACTAATGAACAATTTACATAATGATTAGATTTATTTGAATTCAAAAATCCTATTAATTATATCCACAACATTATTATTCATCTGATTATATTATACAGTATGGCCCGCATTTGATTATTATCTTGGGTGGCCAAACACTAAATGACCAAATAATTGAAATAATATGTTCATTAAATTTAATTATCAAAATTTATATTTTTGAAATTTTTATTCAGACAATTATCGATTGATGTCATCAAATCGAGAAAATACATTTTAAGGTACACAGATCATTTAATAAAATTTAATTAATTTAAACATATCTATACCTATCATTGCTCACTCCTTGGTCAAAACTAGAGAAAACCCATTGATTTGATAATATGAACCATTCATATGCTTATTTATATCTAGATTCTGAAATTGAATGAGAAATGATTAATTAAAGTGGCTCACCGAATGATTGGATTATCCAAGTTCTTGAGGTCTTGGCATATTTTACCTCTACACATTGGATGAATGGTATGGATCTAACCATACATACATAAATGATCCCATCTCGACCTTCTACGCCAAGTGATACAAAACTTGGACAGAAATCTGAGCTTTCCTTATTAAACATTTCCATATCTGACCAGTGTGGCCTATCTGATGGTCTAATTAATCTGGAAGTTAGGGCCCTTATATATTTTAGCCTTAGAAATAGTATGATCCGTACATATCTAATATGATTTGACCAGATGCACACCAATCAATCTCTGCGACAAGAAACTTCACATGGAATTTTAGACTTTCATCATCTTTATATTGTATCTACCCACAGATCAATACAATGAATGTGTGGCTGATCCACATCATCCATTGCATAAATCAAGTCAAATTATATTAAATGCACCAAAATATAATGAAAGAATAATAATAAACTTATCGGATTTAAGCTCTCTAAAATCCTCTATTTTCTTTTCTTAGTTATACGTAGGTTGCTTTTTTATTTAATATTTGAGTTAGTGTAGAACTACGCTTACAACACCTTCCATAAAATAAAAAGTCTCATTATGCTCATTTAATAGGTCGAGAGATACAAGGAGAATTAGAGAGATATAAAAGGGAGAATAATTAGAGATAGACATGAGATAAGAAATGAAACAGGAGATAGAGCTTAAATATGAAACCTCTCTCTCAAATTCATTTTTCTTCACAAGCGTTACATGACTCACTAAGATAAAGGACAAATTAAAACTCTAAAGCATTCTAAGATTTAGGTGGCCTACAACAAGCCAATATATAGAATTAAGGTATGATTATAGTTTGCTCCCTATGGTGTGGCCCACTTAAGATTTTTATGCATATGATTCCTGGGATGTATAGTTCCCATAAGAAGGCTGACAAAATTTACTATTTGGATTCAAGACCAACATCTCAAGCGCGTATGATAATTCTGCCTCTTTATCTTTTTCGCTTACTAGTGGTTTATTATATTTAGGGAATGATGCATAGAAGACAACTCTCTCACATGTACTGTCATGAATTCACATGCGAGTTTAGACCATTCATAGATATCGATGTGATGTTCGGTTCTTACAGGTGAGGCACATGGCCAGATGTAACACCCCAGATTTTTTTCAACCTGAAATTAGACGTCCTTAGGCAATGGGTCAACCATAACACCTTGGTAACTTCTCATAACTCAATTCCAAAGCCAAAGAAATCACTTTTCAACCTATTTTCTTTAAATTCTCACCTTTCACCACCTTATTCTTCAAATTTCTCCAAGTACTTTCATATTAGTCACAAATCTTCATATTAGACACAAATCTTAAAGTTTAAAAGGTGAAGAACTATACTTAAACTAAAACTTACTATAAATGGTACGTAAATGAATAAAATGGGATTTCGACTATTTAATTTTTGAAATTTCATGATGTAGATAGGTTATTTGGATGGATTGGCTTCTTCTACCCCAAAATCATATATTATATATTGCATAACTCATTCCGGTTTGCAAATGAGGCTCAATAAATGCCTCGACGGACTCGTGGGCCCAAACGGCTCAATTAGGGGGGACCCGAGGTGGGTCCCACATGTTTCCGGCATCCCCGAGGGGGGGACCTCGCCCTTGGGGCCAGGCCTCGCCAAATTGGTCAGTGACTGGCGAGGGGCTCGGCGGTTTGGTGAGGCCTCGTCCGTACAGCGGACAGGCAGCCCGTTTTCTGCATTTTTTCTGCACATTTTGTCCAACTTTGAAAAATCGTATTTCCTTTGTTATAACTCCAATTTATGTGATTTAAAAATCTAATTGAAGAAAAATGAGTCTAGTTTTATATAAAAATAAGTAAAAAATATAATAAAATATTTAATATAGTTTAATGTAGGTCATTGTGACAACTGTCTGAAAATTACTTGTTAAACAGCTTCTGCTTCTGGAATTTTTAGAATTTTTCTACAAATCAAAATCTCATGAAATTTGGTAGAGATAGGGTAAACTTGATGATGAAATACTATAAAAATAATTAAAATAATATGATAACTAAAAGTGTCCAAAATGGGGCATAGAATGGCCCTTGGACCGTATTCTGCCATAATTAGGGTAGAATTTGGTTAAGTACCAAAGTGAATACTCAGTAAAATTAACTTGAACCACTTTAAATATAAACTATAAGACCCAAAATGAGTAGGACTACTAATGGTATGTTACCTAGAAACCTTAAATCAATCTCTAAACCCAGTTGCTCTTGAGAGCATCGTGAAACTTCGTATCGGACCTGGACCGCACGTCAAAAGTCTGATTGCGATGAACTTAGAAAATTATGACTGCCTAGTTGGACTTGACTATCACCTCGAAAATTTAGCCCAAACGATGTCCTGAGACCATTTCCTTGAGTCCAGAGTGAAGAGAGTGAGAAAGTGTAGATTTTAAAGAAATTAAATATGAATTTAAGTAATCTGAGTCGTGTTGCTTGCGCGTTAGTTTTAAGAGTTCTGACCATTGGTTTTTGATCCAAATTCACCCTCGGATCAGGGAAGTTGGCCCACTCATGCCGATGTACTTGTGACCTTGATCGAGTTTCGATGATCGTTGAACTGAAACTGGTCCGCCACGGTTGATCAGGAAACCCGACTAGAATAAAACCTTAGCTGATCCAATATCAGAGAGATTAAGTCTGACCACATTTAGTAACAGGACCTCCAGAAGTGCTCCGTTGGATCAGAATAGACCCGATTTGGATATAACCTAAGTATACCTTAGCCCTGGGGCCATTCCCATCAGTTCTGGGCCTATATAAGGGCCTTAAACCCTTATTCCCATATCCCATACGAATCTCTTAAACCTAGGAGAGAGAAGAGAGAAAAGTGGAGGAAAGTGAGAGAAAGAGAGAGAGAGACTTCGGGTTTCTTCCAGGGATTCAATCCCACTGATCTACGTGCCTAACTACGACTACTGTGTCACTTTTTCGGTGATACCAATTCTGTTCTTAGGTAAGAAAACCTAACCCTAACCTATTCTAGAGTTCCAAATAGCATAAGTGATGTTTTAGCTAACCTATTTCATGCCTTAGGTAGCGTATCTGTCGTTGACGAAGATTTATCATTTGAATCATATTCATTACGCGTTTTCCGGTTTAAGGTGCGAACTATATACGTTTAGGTTATGGTTTTTAAGACTTTCAATGTTAGATAATGATTTATTACTGACGTGGATGCTATTTCATATGTATAAAGTGTTGTCTGTTTCATTTTTCAGTTATACGTTAACTATGTTGAATATACTGTATTCCTCATATTTGTAGAAAATACCATATACGTATGAAATTTGAATTTGTGCTTACCATAATTAATTGCTGTCTATGTATGCTAGATGCATGTGTATTAACTTCTGGGTGAACAGATTAGCCTAATACATGTTTTATCAACATACGTTGCATATGTTATATTGTGTAGTCTAAATGTTTATGAAAATGACTAAATGAGTATAGAATTCCCTTTCGTGCGCGCCATGGCTAATTGTCATGAATATATGATTGTTGTATAGGCGTTACCCTTTTGACGAAAGGATTTGCCCTAATACATATGCTAACGAATACATAATATGTATGATGTAATGTGTAGACTAAGTGTATGTAAAAGTGTCTGAATGAGTTAGTAGTTAGTACGATGTACCTGTATGTGGGTTAAGATATGATTCTCAACTACATCAATGATGTATATGATTTTCTCCATATATTTTATATTGCATATGTGTAGATTCATGTTTAGGTTGTATTCCATAACATCCAGAAGCAATGCCGTGAAGGGTGATGGGGGAGTGGTATAACGATTCCGTGCAATAGCCCTGGCAGTCCTAAAGTGGACAATATCAAACCTTTGATTGTATAATTTGAAATATGATCCATTTACTGCTTTGACTATATCATCGGATAACATATCATAATTGAATGTGATTGGGGCTATTGTATAGTCTAGGTAATCAGTAACCATCCTTCAAGTGGTAGTTGAGGTTGTTTCGCCACACAGGATGTGTTCAACGAATCTGAGTCATACTTGGGATGTTCGATAGTGCTTAGGCCACACGGAGTGCTTATGCATTCCATGTCGATCATTTTGATGTGCGCTTGGCCTAGTTGAGCTTATCAACTAACCCAATTGACCGATGTATATTTATCATGTTTGGACGCTACTGCTTGAACCTAAGGTACCAAACTTACCAGTGAAAAGCCCCTCTAACCTTGGTACCTCGATCCGCTAAGATTCATAAGCCGATTATGGTGGTATGAGACACTATATTCAAGCTGTCGGTCTACTTTGATTGGTGACGAGCCCTTTGTAGTGACCAGTGAGCACCTATACTCGTGAGCCGATTATAGTGGTATGAGACACTATATTCAAGCCGTCGACCTACTCTGATTGGTGACGAGCCCTTTGTAGTGACCTCGAGAATATCCTGAAACTGTAGTGGTGCGACGAGCCTTATTGCAGTATATAGGATATAACTAAACCTGTATTGATTGGTGAAGAGCCCTTTACGGCGATCTAGAACTATACTACGTATGAGATTGTCTCGGACTGACGACTCGAGAATGGATCATTGTTTGGGTAATAATATAAGGAAGGTACCTTAGCTTCCCAATCCTGTTATATGAAAAGGACTAATAATAACTCGGCAATCATGTTTATAACATCGCACTGCATGTGCCATTGGTGTTGGTATGAGAGCACAGTGGTAGTGATTCATGCCGTGATCATTAGACGTTGTCGCAAGAGGAAGTTTGTGGTGAGGGCATGCATCATTATTTCGTATCATTCTCGCATTAACAAGAGTATCAGGACATGTTTAATTGTACTGCTTTATCATTACTGCTTGATTGAATTGATAACATGTTAACCTTTGTTGTATAGTTCCACTGAGTTGATCACTCACTCCCACATTACAGGACGGTGTTTACAACACCAACCAGTCCCTGTTTAGTTTCAAATAATGGCGATGCTTGCGAAGCGGAGCTAGACTTTATGTCGATGAGGAGGGTTCCTCCAATATGCAGTTCTCAGGTGGGTTCATGTGAACAATGCCCTGATTGACGAGGATTCAGGGCTATGTTGATAGTGATTTATTACTTTTTGATATATGTATTTTGAGACACGACTTGTAATTATGACCTGGTAGAGCATACATATCTTGGGGACTTATGTTGATTTATATATGTATTTCAGTCTTTCGCTCGTGTTTTCAGACTATTCCTAAGTTATGTTTGCTGTTTTGGCTTAATCTACCTCATGTTTTATGCCCTAATATAGATAACATTCATCCATCATAAAAAATGTTGCATAAGTGATGTTCTGGAACTCGGGAGCTGAGTTATGCTCGACCCCCAATTTTCAGGGCGTTACACCTGATGATTCAGATCGTTCATCTAATGGGCCTAACAAGAAATTTTCCATGTCTCCAAAAGGCATATAGTGGATGGTTCTAGCATCGTTTTTATGCCATTTATTGAGTTGGTTGTGGATTGATGTTGTAGTTTCTCTTAACCATGTATTTACAGGCTGCTGATTGAGGGTTTAAGATTCTCCGATAAGGAAGAGTACAGGGGTGTGTTATAATTTGGCAGGGCCCACCAGATCTTGGGCCAGTTCCTCTTACTATGGCCTCACTCGAAATCTTTTATGACCATGGGAAATTATATACTTCCCAAATAATTCCTCTCTCTCACACATGGACAATTATCTAGACCATCCAAACTATGGATCCCATTGTGGATGGTGCATATCTCTAAACTCATAATGACCAAGAAATCCAGACCATTCAAATGATGGCAATCAAAAGAATAGTCTTTATTTTATTTTACTTTATTTTTAAGTCTGAATTCAATGTGAAAAATTAGATGGTTAATGTAAAATCTTCTTAGTGTAATTTTTAGTTGTGCTCTATCTACACTCGGTCACTGATTTGGACGGTTTGGATTGGCCTAAAACTATCCAGGTATTGAAGACTCTGTTGGAATTGGAGAGAGGGGTTGATGTAACAACTTGAAATTTTGGGTACGAGTTTACCTTACGTAAGGATGTATGATTACACTTTTACACTTGTTCAACTTGACACTTATAGATCCATTAATACTTATGTAGTTTAACCTGAATCTAACCATAGAGAGCACTTTTCAACCGTTGATTGATAGGATGAATCATTAAATACCCCAATATTCTTACCCGTAAATTAAAACTAACCATTGATATAACCTATCGCCATCAAATGTAGATATCTGGCCATCCACTTTAAATTTGGACCACCCAATCAAAGTAAACTAATTATCAAATCTTCACATTCACTTGTTCGCACATCAAATTAAAATTTGAATCCGCTCATTTTGTTCGTCACTTATAAATATACTTACCATCAAAATTATGATCTAAACATTTTACTCCAATGAACCATTCACTTTCATTTAAAAATGTACATTTCTAACATAGATCGCATCCAAAAACTACTTTTTATGTATCCATTTACAATACTCACTGTACAATAAGTTGTAAGTACGATCAATATCCTAACAATCCAATTACTTAATTTTTATTTCTTTTTACTTCATTATCCCATCTATCATGTTTGTATATGCCAAACGGACCATCAAAATATCAAAATAAACTATTCATTTGAAAGATTATAGGACATACATTACAATTACTGGTAAGTTTTCACATGGGACATTAATACACGTTGATTTGAATTATAGGTAGATGTGAGTCATTAGAAAGGCATTTTTGCCATCTTGGTGAGATCAAGGCTCAAACTAATTTACCCGTTGATAGAGCAAACAAAATGATGGGCCATGGTAAAGTTTCATCTGGAACTAATGGTGTAAATGAAAGCTATTTACATTTTAAAAAAAATTCCAAAAACTAAGGGATGTGGGACTTCTAGTCTATGTAACTAAACGTATCTTAATATAATATATTATATTTGAAAAAAAAAAAGATTAAAGATAACATCAATGTGTTTTGGTATCACACGTTATCTCTCAACTCATTTAATTGCGAAACAGAAATGGATCTTGACTAGTCAAACACATCACCCCTTCATCATAGTAGGACCCACTAAGAAAATCCAAATCGATCATCAGATCTGGCCATAGGGAAAATTCCAATAATAGATAGATTTAAGTTGATTTCCAAACTTTGTGGCACACATGATTACCAAATAAGTTCCATTTTTAATCCATAAGTTAACAAGATCCGAGAAGTTGAATGAATGGGGTGGATTTTCCTAGTGATCTACCAGGATGGACCTCACATATCAATGGAAAATACATCTGTAACAACTCCAAATTTTTTTGGTTCCTTAAATTTTAAAAATTTAAAAATCTTATTTTTTTAAAAAAGGGATCAAATCAGTTGAAACCTCCCTCATCATTTTCTTATCCGTTTTATACGAGTAACTCTCTTTTCTTTATAAGGATGAACATTTCTCGTGATCAAAAAGAGAAAAAAGAAAATAAGAGAAAAGATAAAAGTAGAGAGATTAGTGGAAGAACAGCTTTCAAAGGTTGGTACTTATTTTATTTAAATTTATATTGTTATTTTCAATATGTTATTATGCTTTGGCTTTGCATGATGGACGGTGTGGATCTACCATGGGTTCAATGCATGTGCACATATATCAATATGTGCACATATGCACGTTGCACCTTGGAGCACGTTACGCATGTAACAAGAAATAAAAGGAAACACGTAAGTTCTTTTTGTTTATTTTACTTGAATAAAGTATTTGAATTATTTTGCATGTGGGGCCCGATTAAGTCAGTCCATTAGGTTCTCAGGACCAAAATATAGATAACCTCCAAAAATTAGGCTAAATTAACATAATGGTAGGCCATAATATGTAAAATAGAATTCATGATGTATTCGCCGTTGGAATATCCATCGGGGCCGCAGAGAATTCCAATGGAGATACCAATTATTTTGACCATTAAAAAATAATTGGGTGGACCAATGAATAACTCGGATCTTATATAGATAGTTAGGAGGGTCCGAATTAAGAAATGTATATGTTTTAATAGTAGAAGAATGGTCGGTGTTGTTCATAGTGGTATGACCCAGCAGAATAACGAATCTACCTCATTTTCTTACCAATGTCCTAAAACGATGTTGGTAAAATGGTGAATGGGATAGATCTTATGCACACATATTATGTACGGACCATTATGAAAAAAATATAATAATATAAAATGAGTATACAAACACTCCAGCGTATAAGAGTGAAACTGATTTATTCATGGCACCGGAATTAGTCTGGATTGATGGGACTTCTATGCATGGCTTTCTTGATGTAAGTATCAAGTCTATACCGTCTAATAATCTTGTCATTTAATAAGAGACATATGGTTGAAAATTTTATTTGAAAGAAAGCTCACATGGACCACAATGCCTTAAACAGTGAAAATTAAATTGTCACTATTGAGTATTCGTGTGGGCTACAAAAGTGTTATCTGGAAGAGATTTTAGGGCTCATCCTTTATGAGCAAATTACCCATCTTATCCATGGTTTAGATTATCATGGACCTATCAACAAATTAAATAAATAAATAAGTATAAAAAAATAAAGTTTGGTTTCCGACGTTGAAACCAAGTGCGGATTCTAATGTTAAAAACCATCTCGGGTTATCAAATTGTGGACCCACAATGATATATTTACAGTATCCACTCCATCCATTTGATTTGGAGGGGTACTATGGATTAAGAGTGTAAATTTAGGACATATTCAAAATGTATGCGACCCATACAAAAAGAAAATAATGGTAGTTGTACGATAATTGTTTAGGGTATTACGGGTCCCATAGATTTCAGATTGGATTGAAATTTCTTCCCAATGGTCAATATAGTAGTGGTAACCATATAATCAGTCTAGATCCCTGTAAGTAGAACCCACATAAAAAATGTGTTAGATATATATAATTTAATATATTTCAGTATTCAGATGCCCGATAAAACTTATATAAGGCACATGCATGTTTAGGACAAAACATTCATAGGCTAAAATTATGTGTCATCATGGCATGCTATTATAAGATCTAAGCCATCCATGTGGTGGGTCATCTTATAAGATATCTAGCCTACCCTTTTTAGCTGAGATAGATAAGATAAACCCTATCTATGAGGTAAGTTACCTTATAAAATCTAAGTATCACTCCCATGTATGACCATAGTTAGTAATCAAAACAAATCAAACGCTTTATAAACTTAATATATTTTTTTTAATATTATGGTGTACTACATATGGATTATTTATAGGTATTCTCTGATCTGCTCTATCGAATTTCTCCTTAAATCATCAGGTGAGTGATTCCAACCTGTTTCCTTTATGTTGTACTTAAAGTAGTTGTATCGTTGATATGTTGAGTGAGATTCTTTGTATTGGTTGTTTTATTATTATTATTTTTTTTTAGCTTGAAATTCTATGGATATAACATGATGATATATGTGACAACATGCTAATATGATGCATCGATCATTTTCATTCATTCATGTCATGCATAGCGTACCTATGTTGTATCTTGGGGGCACGCCCTGGAAGACCCGTAGGTACTTACAGTACTGGGTTACCTAGGGGACCATCCCTAGATGCCCACAATATTTGAAAGTTTACAAAGATGGTGGAAGCCTACCCAATAAGGGAAGATGCGGGTTGATGGAATCCAACTCAAGCAAGTGGACGGTTTCTATTTATACCCACTTAATGCATTCATGCATCCATGCATTTCATAACATACATGCATTTTTATTTTAATTATGACGTGTATGAACCATGATGGGTTCACTCACTAGCCTAGTCAACTAATGTTGTAGATTGACAATCGTACAGAGACGAATGAAACAAGAAGAAAATGAGGACCGTTTCCCAGATAAATCGCCAGACCACGTGTCGTATTTGGCAAAGGATGAACATACTACGATGGACTAATGACTTATTTAGGAGTTTAATTTCGTTTTGTATCTATTTGTACATAAATATGATGATCATTGAAAAATATTTGATTTATTATTTTTATATTATTTTATTTTTGTTGAATGAAATTTTGAAGGAGTGGACTCGATGATTCCTGATGTGGTTTTGAATATATGATGATGGAAATTATAGGAAGATAATACAAACATGGATGAATGGATGCTAAAATTAGATGTGAACTTAGAATTCATTAAATTGTGCCTCTAAACAATTGTACGAATAATGAATTAAGTACACCCAGTGTACATGTCATGGGCCGAAAGTCGGGTCGGAGGGTGCACACTCTATATTCGAATTTTGGGGCATGACAGTTGATGCTATACAAACCTTTTTAGATCTAGCACGGTCGACATTCAATTCTCACCTATTTTTGTGATGTAACAATTCCCACCCATTTCTGTGATGCATTCCACTGAGCTTTAAATCCGACTCATTTTTTAACTCAGTAGTTGAAATGATCTTATAAATTGAATAGTGGTATGGATATAATAAATAAATCATAGTGGCATATAAAACTTGGTGACACCAACACATCACCCCAGTTGATAGTGTGACGTGTCACACCACACAATCCACTTTGGTTACAGATTAGATACTGACATGTAGGGGTGTACATCAAACCCAACCGAGTCGAGTTGGCCTCAGCTCGGCTCGACTCGGCTCGGTCACCAACTCGGCTCGGTGACCGAGCCAGCATCTCCAGCTCGAGCTCAACTCAGTTAGCAATCAGACTAGTTTGAGCTAGTTTCTAGCTTTGAGCTTTCAAGTCGAGTTTAAGCATGAGAGAGAGAGAGAGATCAGAGAGGTGAGAGGAGCACCGGAAGAGCAGAGAGAGAGATGAGAGAGCTGAGAGGGGTGGCCGGAGATAAGAGAGAGAATACCTTGCTGAAAGGGGCGGCTGGGTGGGATTCTAGGACGAGCAGGGGCCAGGGAGAAAGGGAGCAGCCGAGCAGAGAGAGAGGGGTGGCCGGAACTTTAGGACGAGTAGGGAGAGAGGGAGCAGCCGAGCAGAGAGAGAGGGGTGGCCGGAACTTTAGGACAAGTAGGGAGAGAGGGAGCAGCCGAGCAGAGAGAGAGGGGTGGCCGGAACTTTGGGACGAGTAGGGAGAGAGGGTCGAGCATAGGTCTGGGACAAGCAGGGGGCAAGGAGAGAGGAAGCAAGGAGAGGGTCAGAGGGTCGGGTGTATTTTAAAAAAGGGGGAAAGGGATTTGGATTTAGGGTTATATATATATATATATATATATATATATATATATATATATATATATATATATATATATATATATATATATATATATATATAGACATACACACACATATATACATATATCGAGTTGAGCCGAGTATCGATCCGAGTCGAGTCAATCCGGGTCGACTCGAACTCATTTCCAAGCTGTAAAAAATGGCTCGACTCGGATCGAACTTAGTTTTGAGTCGAGTCGATTCGAGATTTTTAGAGCCAAGTCGAGTAAGCTAGCTCGGTTCGTGTACACCCCTACTGACAAGGTCAGTAGCCAAATTAATGCTAAAGCGACATCACCAAGCTTTATGGACCGCACCATGATGCATGTGTTATATCCATACTGTCCAACCATTTGTAGAGATCGTTTTATGGCATGAGAAAAAGAATGAGTTAGATCTAAAGTTCAGGTGGACCCACTACAGAAAACCATGGGATCAGTCACACCCATCGTTGAAACATTTATAGGTCCACCATGATGTATTTTTTTGGATCCAACCTATTCATAAGTTAAAATAGAGATAAATGAAGTGAAAAAAATATATATAGGCTTCACCAGAAACTTTTGTGGCCCCAAAAAAGTTTTGAATAGTGGATGTCACTGTCCTCACTGTTTTTTATGGTGGGGTCCACTTGAACTTTAAATGTATCTCATTATTTTTCTCGTATCATAAAACAATCTCTCCAAATGGATGGATGGTATAGATACTACACATGCATCATGCTGGGGTCCATAGTGCTTGGTGACTTCACTTTAGTAGTGATTTGGCTACTGACCTTGTCAGTATCTAAGTCGTGCCCATCCACTTCATTGTTGCATGAGTAAGTGATGTGGCTACTTAACAGTGATCTAAGAGTCGACTAATATATATATATAGTCATGCTCACCTGCGTACCTATGCATGTGCGCACCTTTGCACGCATGTTATGGGTGTCTTATCTGAACAGTCCATGTGATGCAAAATCCCTTGAAACCCCAAGGGACAAATTTTCACCCTGATCTAAAATTCTAGTGAGCCATTATAACTTCCCGAAAAAATCCGTACAAAGACCCGAGTACCACCTCTGGCAGAAATTACTAAGGATCGAATCCTTTAGAAATTAGATGAAAATTAATTAAGTACTAAACTGAATTGGGTAGCAGATTAGCTTGAAGTGCTTTCTATACAAACTGCAAGACGTAGAACCAGTAGAATCGCTGATGCTACATTGCCTCAAAACCTATGATCCATCTCAAAACCCAGTTGCTCTCGGGAGCACATTGAAACTCCGTATCGGACCTGGACCATGCGTCAAAAGTTTGATTACGACGAAACTATACGGTTATGACAGCCTTACTGGGCTTGACAACCATCTCGAAAATCAAGTCCCAATATTATCCCAAAGCGAAGTGTGTGAGAAACGTGAATACCTTTAGAAAATGAACTCAAACTCAAGTGATTTGGGCTGTTCGCTTGCAGGACAAATCTAAAGTTTCAAACTGTTAGATTCTGACCTAACTACACCCTTAGATCAGGGAAATTTTCTAACACAAGTCAATGTACTTGTGGCCCTAATCGAGTGTCAATGACCATTGAATTGAAACTGGTCCTCCGCAGTCGATTCGTAAATCCAATTGGATCGAAAACTTAACTTGACCTAGATCCAATGTTAGGGAACTTTTCCCAAACTGTATGCAGAAAGAGGGCCTCTGGATCAGCTCCGTTAGATCGAAACAGCCGCTCCTTGGCTATAACCAAAGCATACCATGACCATGGGGCCATTTTCATCAGTTTTGGGCCTATATAAGGACCTTAACTCACCCTTCTCTCATTCCATACGAATTTCAAACACTAGGAGAGAGAAGAGAGGAAAAAGAGAAGGAAAGAGAGAGAAAGTGAGAGAGAAAGTGGGAGATAGTTGTTGGGATTCGATCTCGCCGCTCTACGTGCTGAATCAGCCTTCCCGTGTCGCTATTCTAGCAATTCTGATTCCATTCTTGGGTAAGAAATCCTAACCCTAATCTGTTTTAAATATCCAAATAGGAAGATCAGCAAAATAGCTAACCTATTCCATGATTCAGGTAGCCGTTGTGCCATAGACAAAGACTTAGTGTACAAACTGAGTTCGATATGTGTCTACCAGTGAAAGGCACAGACTATAAATGTTTAGGTTATGATTTTTGAGGCTATCAATGTCAGTAATGATTTATGACTGAATTGATTGCTATCACATGTGCTTAGATACGACGCTTTCCGTATATTACACATATATATAAATCATGTTGAATATAATGCATTTTATGTGTTTGTTGAAATGCTTGAATGAATATGGAATTATGTTTTGTGCTTTCCATGAGTATTCATTGTGAAAATATGATTGTTATATGTGTGACAACTCCTTATGAAAGGATTTGCCCTAATATAGGTTATAACTAAATTATAACATATATGTTGAAATGTGTAGTCTAGGTGTTTGATAAAATGTCTGAATGAGTACTTGTTTAATGAAATGCCTTTAATGGAGGTGTTGGGAAGAGATTTTCAATCACCTTAGCCATATGTATGAATTCCTTCATGTAGCTTATATCCTATTATGTGATTTGTGTATGGAATGCATGTGTGTAATGTTATGTAAATTTTGTATTTCATAAGATGCTTAAGTGGTTGTATTGTCTGAATTATTTGTTCAATACTGATACACCTATCACATATGGTTTCCTGTTACATTTAAGTGTGATTGGGACTACTACGTAGTCCAAGCAATCGGCAACGGGTTCAAATTAAGTGGCTGAGTTAGTTTCACCTCCATAGATACGTTCGAGGAATCTGAGTCGTACAGAGATTGCCTGCAATGGTTAGGCCACGCGGAGTGCTTACGCGCTCTATGTCGACTAAATCCAACGTATGATCGTACCAATCGAGCTTTTCAACTGACCCAATTAGCCTAAATGTGTGTTTACCATGTATAGACGCAATGCTTGAATCTAAGGAACCACTTACCAATGAAAACCCGTTTAACCTTGGTACTACAATCTGCTAAGACTCATGAATTAGGCATGGTGGTATGGGACACTGTGGTCGAGCTGTCAGCCTACGCTGGGGCAACAAGCCTCCCCATAGTGTCCAGTGAGCAACCCAGACTCATGAGCCGAATATGGTGGTATGGGACACTGTATTCGTGTTGTTGGCCTACGATCAGGTGACGAGCCTCTCGCAGTGACCTCGAGCATACTCTAGGTCTGCGCTGAGGTAACAAGCCTTTCCGTAGTAAACTAGAGTATAAACCAGACTTACACTGAGGTGACGAGCCTCTCTATAGTGACCTAGAACTGCCTATCGTATGAGACTAACTAGGATTGACGACCCTAGATGGATCATTGTTTGGGTAAGTGACGAAAAGGAAGGTACCTTAGCTTCCCGAATATACTGTTTGAATAAACCTAATTAAGAATTGGGATAACATGCATTGCATGTGCTTTGGCGAGGAAGCGCACGTGTCTGGAGTGGTGCATGCGGCGATCGTGAGATGATGTCGCTGAGGGAGTGTAGGCGAGGGCATACATCATTATCGCATACCATTCCTACATTAACATGAGTACTTAGAATATGATTGTTGTACAGCTTTATCATTACTGCTTGATTGAATTGATAACATGTTAACCTTTACCTTATAGCTTCATTGAGTTGATCACTCACTCCCATTTTAGGACGGTGTTTTAAAATACCAACCAGACTCTGTTATAGTTTCAGGTGATGTCAAGGCCTACGAGGCAGAGCCTGACTTCTACGACAACGATGAGGAATTCTCCTATTTGCAACTCTCTGGCAGGTCTATGTAGACCTAGAGTTGCGTCACTGGGGCTACAGGGATATAGATTAGCAGACATTACCCTTTATCATTTTATAATTTTGAAAACTATACATGTAATTTAGTTAACCTGGTAACATGTTCACACTTTAGAGACCTACAAAAATTTATACGTTTTATATATCTATCACAATCTTCCGCTTACTTAAATTTAATCATCTCTGGAGTATGATATGCTGATTTAGCTTAATTTCATTCATGTTAAATGCACTAACACGGATGACATTAAATCATCATTTTCTATGTTGCATAAGTGATGTGTTGGAACTCGGGAGTTGAGCTTTGCTTGACTCCCAATTTTTTGAGCGTTACAAGTTTGTATCATAGCATAATTTGAATTAAACTGGACCTGGGTTATGGTAACATGACACACACTAACGGACTCTAACTTGGAGGGAGTGATGAAATGTAGGAATAGTCGTAAGATTCCCAGTTTCGCCAATCAGCGAAATTGACCGTTGAAATCTGATCCGTACGCATCGGTGATAATGTGAAATGATCTCGATCCCTTTCTAGACCGTTGGTCGACGGGTTTGGATGATAATTTGCTGACCCCATACTCAAATGACTCGGAACGCATGAATATGCATTTGTCGGGACCCGAAACTGCCTTAAACGGTCGAGGGGGCCTAAACTACACAAATCGATGGGACTCAGGGGGTCCACTGTACATCTTCGGCACCTCGGGAGGGGGCTGGCCACCGCCTAGAGAGGTGGCCACCACCCAGGGGGTGGCAACCCGCTGGGTCTAGCGGATCGGGGCAGCACTGCGCTGACCAGGGCTCACCCCAGTCCGATTCATCCGGGCCTGTCAGGTTGCACTGGGCTGGGCGGGCCGACACATGTGCATGGTTGTGGGGGCCATGAAATTGTGTGAGACCCCTTTTATTCTCTACATTTATTTTGTTTCTTCTATTTTCACCCCTCCAAGCTTTCCAATTGCAAGACTCGTATCTTAGTCTGTACCGTTCCGTAGACTTTCACGGTCTTACCGGTCGAATTCTGGCAACCTTCGACCCTTAATCGATATTTACGCGTGACCCTGATTCGTACGCCATCAACCCTAGTCGACTCAACCCAAGACCATTACCATAGCGACCGTGCCATCGCTGTGGTTCCAATGCCGCGACTTGTGCGCCGAGGCGATACCCTGGTCAAGAGATGTGGGCCAACGTTTGGTGCGAGAAAAACGCCACGCGTTGCGAAACTCAAGAGAATCTCTATGATGTGTCACATCAATCCCATCAATCAATCAAATCTTATCACATCACATGTCAAGTACACATCACCTTTCACCCATACCCAAGCAACCAGAAAAGTCAAAAGTTTCTTACAAAGCCCATACTTTCTTACACCAAAAACCCTCAAGTCAAAGAGTTCTTACACCTCCCATGCCTTTCTTACACAAATGGTCACAAAAGTCAAGATTTTCTTACACACCCATCACTCACCACATCTATCACCCATCTATCTCTCTCTCCCTTTTTACAACTCTCTCTCTCATTTTCAAACTCAAAAAAAAAAATCCAAGCAAGATTCCATACGTATGAACTCTCTAAGCCTCTCCATCTCTTTCAAAACTTCAAGTGTGGTCCACCTCTCCATCCAAAGATCTCCCATCCTAGCCATCCATTCTTCATCTCCTCCATTGAAATCGAAGTTAAGGTGCTAAGGAACCCATAGGAGCAAGAAGATCGAACGGTGGGTGCTTGATATTAGTAATTTTTCATGTTTTCAAGTTGGGCCAAGTGAGACCAACCGATCCATGGTTTGGATCTCACTTGGGACCCTAAGTTGTGGCCGATGGTCCACTTCGATCATCATGATCATCCACGATGGGGCCATTCTCCATAGACCCCATCATGATGTTTATATCATTACATTAAAAGGTCATCTAGACCGTCCATATTGGTGGGGAAAGGATCTCCACCTTTGATTTCAATTTTGGTGGTCCCATATGCTAGGGGGATTCATTGATGTATGATTTGTTTTACAAGGGAGGGCTCATATTGGCAGAGCCCTCCATCTCAAGCGTGTCCCACTCTCTATCCCTCTCTCTCTCTCTAGTTCATTTTCTTTTATGAAATCATATTATGCTTGTGTGGTCCACTTGAATGGATCCCACCATGAAGCATGAACTCTATCCAAGCTATCTTCTACTGGAGCCCACCTTATATGTATTGTACCCACACACCATCCATCAGTGGTGGCCCACCTCAGCAAGGTCCACCTTAACGTATGTATTATGTCCAGGGACGTTGGACGTTCCCTGGACGCTGAATGGGAAACACAAATATGAGCTTGGTTTAGCCCCTTTTGGGGTGGGCCACTTGTATAGGCCCCACCTTAGTGTAAGCATTCAATCCAAGCCATCCATCCTCTTAACCATCTCATTTTAGGCGTTGAGCCAAGTGATGGGGATGGTTGGAAGATTTGGTGGGCCATAGCGTTGGAGATTGCATCATTACCATTCAAAAGATCATTTTTCTTATTTTATTTTATTTTTTAAATAGAAAACACTCTATATTAGACTCGTTGGATTTGTTACGAGCCGAGGAATCCTATGACCGGAGTGGATTCGCTTGAAGCGGGCCTCACACTCGAAAAACGTCAAAAATTCAGATTTTTTTTAAAAAATAAGCATCAGAGGCAGCAAGCGCTACCTCTGACACAGCAGCACGCTGTTGCATGCAGCGAGCGGGCTGGCAGACGACTAGCCCCACTGCTGCTGTCGTGGGCCCCACCATGATGTATATGTGATATCCATCTGTTCATGTGGTGGGGCCCCTCCTCAGATGGGCCCCCTCCAAGTTTCAACTGAATCCAAAACTTAGGTGGCCCACACCACACAAAATAGTGGGATTGCACCTCTACCATTGAAACCCATTTTCGGGCCCACATAAGTTTCGAATCAATCTGAAATTTGTGTTTTCTCTTCATCCAGGTCTTAATGACCTTATGAACGTTTGGATGGCATTTAAACATTGTAGTGGGCCCCACATGGGACCCACAGTGATGTATGTGTTTCATTTCCACTGTCCAACGGACGGTGGAGCCTGCGGTGGTGCATGTGCATACATGTGCGTGTGTGTGAGTGTGGCAGTGTGTGTGCGTGTGTGTGCTGTATGTATGTGTGCAGTGTGTGTATGTATATATATGTATACATATTATATATAATATTATATTATATTATATATATAATTTGTAGATTTTATGTTATATTATATACTGATGGTGGGCCTACATGTGGGCCCCCACCCTTGGTGCAGGTGATGCATCCAATCTGTCCATCCATTTTAAAAACTCATTTTATGAAATGAGTTAAAGAATGGGCCAGATCCATAGTCCGAGTGGACCCCATCTTAGCATGCTATAAGGCCCATGGGATTAGGCCCATTTAATATATTCCAAGGCCCATTTGATGTAATTTAAGGTCCATGAGATTGGAGCCAATTGATCTATTTTAAGGCCCATGGGATTAGGCCCATTGATATGTATAAGGCCCATGGGTCAAGAACCATTGTGATGTCATCTAAGGCCCACGGGTTATGACCCATTGCAATGCACTTAAGGCCCATTGGTGCGGCCCATAGGATGTGGCCCATTTGATATATTTAAGGCCCATGGGTTATGACCCATTGCAATGTACCTAAGGCCATTGGTGAAGCCCAGTAATGCGGCCCATTTGATGAACGTAAGACCCACTAATGTATCCCATTTGATGTAATGAAGGCCCAATAGGATGTACCTAAGGTCCATTACAATGTGTGAACCCAACATGGTTTGTGTAATGATGTTTACTATGGGTTATGGCTTGGGAGCAATGGTGGTTTGACGTCCACATTGCAAGTATAATATTGGTTAAATGTCCGAATTATGACTCTCCCTAGGGCCATTAGTAGGCCGTAATTGTTGTATGTAGATCGTCTAGGCCCATCTGCGTTGTAAGGATAGTTCATTACTTTGTAACATGCTTAGTATAACTCCATTATTCATAATTCATACGCATCATATGTATGTTTGATATGAGAAGTGACTGATCATAGCATATGCCTTCGAGCAGGTCATTTATGGGCTCTCGGTTAGGCAGTGATGCCCTATATGAGCGCACGATACGCGCAGGATTTGCTGCATGACTGGATGGCCTGATTCATGCATTTCACATTGTGTGATATGGTTACTATTTGCCCTAGCGACATCGGGATCGTAGCCTCCATAGACAGATCGTGGTTGGCAGGATTGGATACCGAAAATCTTGTTCTACATAGGGTGCTATAGATATCCCTGGGTGAAAGTTTCTAAACCTTTATGGTACCAAGAGCTTACTCCAACGTCTAGACTGAGTGGGTAGATGAGTGTTAAGTGCCGATTACCAGATGACTGCGCTCTCCACTGTGTCGTGGTCGGTTGAAAGGGGGTACGACCTTACCCGCCCGAGAGTAGGGGCCAAAGCTAGGCTGAGTTTGACCAGTTTGAGGAATGGGTCCGCTATCGACGAGTCAAGCCCGATATTGGCAGACGGATAGTGAGGTCTCTTCCACTTACATTATTGCGCGCGATGAGGCGGCGATCTGGTTTAGAGTGTATTAGACCCCGGTGATATTCCAGATTTGAGCTGTATTGATGTGTGGACATAGATGAGGATTTATATACTTGAGTTGCATTTCACATCGCATGGCCTTGGGATGACCGATATCATTCATGTCTTGCATCGTATAGCTTTGGTACGGCTAATGGTTTTCATAGATCCATCTGCATATTTCGCATTACTTTGATATTGCATGTTCATATTACTACCTTGCGCGCACACTTTCACCACCCTCTAAGCTTTCTATAAACTTATGCACGATCGTTGCTTGCAGGTGACGTTGGATTGCAGCAGCGCTAAAACAAGAGCACTTTACAGATCATTTTGGAGTTTTTGTTCTTTACCATTATATTTTCCTTTATGCTCACTGTACTTGTAGAGTTTTTTATCATAGTGGAAATGTAATGGAGTTCTTGGTTGTTGTTTGTGGGTTATGCCTTTGGTTATGCTTATTACGATTTAAATTGACGTTGAAAATCCTCCTCGTAACATCCCAGGATCGGAACCTGGCGAATGGGCGCTGAGATCCGAGAATGAGGTTATACAAAGGCTGTCGGCGCCGAATTCGGTGATCAAAAATTTTGTGAGCTCGATTTTCGAGTTTGGGGGTTGACACCAATCTTCCAAAAATCCCATTTTTTCTCCTCAAATCCTCCTTCCATTCTCACATCTTCTTCACCTTCTTTATTAAATACCCATCTCCAACATTTCCTTAAGGAACCCATCTTTTACAACCACCTATTTCCTTTAATCCCTCTCATTTGAGCATACCAAGCTACCTTGGTGACTCATAAACTCCAAAACCCACCGACCTATCTCAACTTGCAAGATTTTCAACACTATGGCCCTCTTGGAGATTGTGGCCACCATATTTTCGCTCTCCACACTCCTCTCTCTCATGGGAAAGAGAAGAGTGTCCACCGACGAAGCCGGGCTTAGCTTCCCTACCCGTCCAAGGAAAAAGACGGGCACTGAAGCTAGCACAAGCACTGCCCGAGAGATAAGGTTGAAGCGGTATCTTGATCCCCAAATTTCACTCAAAAGAGTTCTACCAACGTGCATCGAACACAGTCAGTTTGGTGGCCGTAGGGTTGTGCTTGAAGCTCATGTAGATGAAAGGCTATTTGGGCTGTATCCAGTGAAGGACTTCCTAGCAAACGCTGGGTGGGGTCCAATATTCGAGGGCAAGTCTCACGCATGTAAGAATACTGTTCGAGCCTTCTACGCTCACATTCGGAATCCACTACTGGAGCCCCTACAATTCACTATTCTCATGCAAAGGCGGGAAGTAACAGTCAATGTAGATTTGGTGGCCCAGATCATGGGAATTCCATGGGGTGAGGTGTATACTAGCGAAAAGAATCTCAAGAGCATGCGAGAAAGAGATCACCGCACACAGTTCCTTTGCAACCGACTAGCTCACTAGAGGGGAGGCAAATGCCTCCCATCGATGAAATTGACAGAAGATTTCCACCTGTTTCACCACATATTCACATATAATGTGTATCCTAGGTTGGGCAACAGTACCGAATGCACTCACTTGATGGTGGATTTCCTGTATAAAGTTGGGTAAGAAGACAATTTGTGTCTGCCGACGTTCGCCCTGCTACAGATAGTCCAGACTGCGCTTTGTATTAGGAATGATGTCTCACTTCCATTTGGCCAACTTGTATACAAGATTGCTCGAGAGTTTGCCTACAGACTTAACATGGATGACATTGCGCTGATCCACTTCATTAATGACACTACGCTCAACAACATGAGGATTGGCCCCCGACAACGTCAAACCCGACTTGACATGTATGGGGATGAGACAGAAAGTGAAGAGGAAGAAAGTAATGAGATAGAAGAAAAAACCGAGTCAGAAGAAGGAAGTGGTGAGGAAGGCAGTGATGAAGAGGAGGCCCAAGACTCCGATGAGGGCTCTCCTCCCGCTATACAGGGGCACAATAGTGATCGGGCTGCTATAGAAGCCTACTTGGCTCAACTTGAGGAGGGTCAGGTTGCCCTGTGACAGGAGGTCACAGCGACCCGAGCCAAGCTTGAAGAGAATCAGGCCTTCATGAAGCGGAAATTTAGCAAAGTATCTCGCACCTTGAAGGCTATCCTGTGTTGTCTGCAGGACAAGGGTGCACCTCCACCATCGCCAGAGTCAGATGACTAGTCTTCTTTTGGTTTTCTTTATTACTTGTTTTCTTGTTTCTATGTATAACCTTCATAGGTTTAGTAATGTGATAGAGTGGTTTGTAGGTTTTAGTGTTTGGAGCCTTACTTAGATTAGATCACATGCATCTTTTGTCATGATTCATGTAATATTGTGTCTCTTGTATTGTGATAAATTTTGTTAAATGAAATACATGCAACTCCTTTTGCTATTAAATGTGTAGGATGCTTGATAAAGTGAGTATTGCTATGCTAAATCTTACATAGGTTGCACCCTATGTTGTATATAGGGAATGTCACCTAAGACCATGCGGAGTACGACATGTCTCACACTTGGCGACTTGATTGACGGGGCACCTCCCCTAAGCGATAGCCATATAGACCCCAGTTCGGGCCCGATTCACAAGACTATGCCAGATTCTCAGCTGACCACTGGCCCCACTAATGGGCCGACACCTGTTGCACCACCGTTCCAGATCAGAACTGCACGTCTACCTCGATGCCACAAGTGCCTCAGTCGGCTCCTCCTCCTAATAGGTTAGAGTAGATGATGCTCTTGATGCAGCAGTAGTAACAGTAGCAGCAACAGTTTTTTGCCACCATTGCGGGGGTCATTGCTCAGAATATACACACGATCTTGCTTGCACCACCAGTGCAGCCTGCTGGAAATATGAGTGTCAGTGGCTTATTTGAGCGATTTCAACACTTTTGACCTCCTACTTTTGCAGGTACTCACCGATCCAAGGAGGCCAAGTAATGGCTTGACCGCATCTCTAAGATCTGAAGCTGCTGCACTGCACTGAGGCAGAACAAGTGGAGCTGGTCACCTATATGTTCGAGAAGGAGGCCAGTCTCTAGTGGGACAGCATCCTTCGGAACGTGGCTGCTGGCTTTGTATGGACGTGGGTAGCTTTTGAGACATACTTTCATGAGAAGTACTATCCCCTCACGTATTGTAATGAGAAGGAGAGTGAATTTCTTCACCTCTACCAGGAAGGGATGACAATGGCAGAGTATAAGAACAGGAGCTGACTAGATATGCTCCCCTGATATTAGCAGACCAACCGATGTGGATGCGACAGTTTTCTGAGGGTCTGCGACCTGAGATAGGCTCGAAGATGTGTTGCGCTAGCATATCCACCTATGCTGAGCTAGTGGGCATGTCTCTGCGAGCTGAGAAGGATGGGAACAGGTTGTCCCGTACATGTGTGCCTATGGTTCCTAGGCCTCAGCCCGATTTGCAGAGCAGGCCGTTTCTTAGCAAGAGGCCCCGTGCAGACTCGCCTCCTAGGCTTGCAGCTCCACTGACTCAGCTGAGGCGAGCGGACTTGTGGTGCACCTACTACAAGAGATCTCGCCACGTTGATACATATTGTTTCACTAAGATGAGAGACAACTGCTTCTCGTTGCCTCATAGGATCAACCGCCAGCTTCCTCAAGCTATTGCAACCCCACCTCTACGGTCAGCACCAGCACATCCATCTTTTCGGCCGCCTACACCTCAATTTAGGCCACCTCAATAGCACATGGTAGAATAGCCAAACCATTCTCAACAGGCTCATAAGAACTCACTTTCAGCTGAGGCATCCAAGATGGTAATTACAGCACTGATGACTTTCGAAGTCACCGTGCATGTTCAAGGTATACCAGTCTTCTTATTGGTGGACACCAGGTGCATTATCTCTATAGTAGCATATGTAGCAGTCAAGCGACTAGGGTTGGAAACTAGTCCTATGGTTGGGTTAAGGCTCCTTACCACCACGGGAACTTTCTCAGACTCTACCAAGATGTGTAAGGATTGCTCGATAGACCTAGGGAGCAGAATAGTGCTTGTTGACCTGATGGTCTCCCCATTATATCACTATGACATCATTCTCGGTATGGATTGGCTAACGAAGATGAAGGCAGAGATCGATTGTGATACTAGAGTGGTGACAGCCCATGGACCTCAGGGCACCACCTTTACATTCCCAGTACAGGTCAGTTGGTACCACCGCATTAGTTGTTATGCTACCCTGCTCGAGAATGTTGATAATCCGATGTTAGGGAACACGCTAGTAATTCAGGATTTCGAGGACTTGTTTAGGATGATACTTGGATTACTTCCCCGAGGCGAGATTGATTTGACTATCGACCTTGTGCCTGGTGCGACATCCATTTCATTACCCATGTATCTGAAATGGCCAATCTATATGTCCTAGAGGAGGAGGGGGGTGAATAGGAATATGCCAAATTAAAATTGAATACAACGGAATTAAATAGATAGACAAAATAAATCAATTCACAATGCAATCTCAAAATTCAGATCTTAAAAAATTGATACAAAAGTTGTTCTAAGGACAACCTTACACCAAAAACCAAAGGTTTGTGGTAGGACAACCTGATTTCTAGAAAGATCTTTGTATTAAGAACTCAAACCGAAAGAGAAAAATATAAATTCAAAAAGAATAAATTGCAATCTTAAGAATTGATTATTTTAAGGATAACCATGCACCATAAAAATGGCAGGGTAACCTTACTAGAATAATTACAGAAATTGAAGCTCAAATTGATAAAGGAATAGCAAGAGATAAATTGTTGAAATAAAACTCTAAACTATTACACCATTCTCCACACTTGCTTGAAATATAAATTGTTACAACATTCACATCCACATATACATTCCATAACTGAATGATAAAAAATAAAGAACTAAGCAAGCATTCAATCCACAAGACAAGGAGTTATAGTGGTTCGCCTGTGTGTTCACCAACTGTTAAACAACAGCCACACAGAATGCTACTCCACTCCTAATATTCTCACATAGGGATATTAGCGTTCACTATCAAAATAGGTTTCACAGGTTCACCTAAAACCTTCACAATTGTGTCTTTTTCACTTGGGCTTACACAATTAAAAAAAAACTCTCTTTTCTGAGTTTTCTGGCTCTCCTCAGACAACCACACAAATTGAGATTTTTCTGGTGAATCCCAAACAAAAACCAAAATAGAAAGGAATATACGAAATCGTAAAATAGCTAGATTTCTCCTCTTGTAGCAGCCCGGAAGAACCAATTGGAGTAGATGTTCGAATATGAAAGTTCAAAGTCCGATACTCACTATTCAATGGTTCTAAGTTCTAATTGATTTTTAATTAAATCAGATTGGGCTAGCTCTATTTGATTTTAATTCCAAGAAGAAGGAAAACAATAATTCCTCTTTTCAAATCAAATTGAAATATAGAATAAAATCAAATAGTGAAAAGCTAACAAAAGGAAATAGAATTGTGCACAATATAGCTTTAAAACAAACACAAACTTATCTCAGAGTAGAGCTTCAAATTTACTTTAATTTTCAATGAATAACTCTGAAATTCGTATGTTATTTATAGCTGCAGAAATTCGTCTTCGACTGGTCCTAGGGTCACCACGACTGGTCGAAGAAGAAACAAATTTTTAAATTTTTGAGCACGATCGGATAAAATAGTTTCATGACCGGTCGTAGACAAACCACGACTGGTCGAAGGCAGTCCATGACTGGTCAAGACCCCTCTACGACTGGTCGTGCGACACTTGATTTAGTCCCTGGAGTTTGAATCGTAGCTCCATGACTGGTCGAAGGTCGAGTCGAGACCATCCTACGACCGGTCGAGTAGACTCCAAGACTGGTCGTAGCCGAACAGAAAAATCTGATAATTCGCAAAAAATCTATAACTGGTCTTAAAGTTTCTTAGACTGGTCGAACCAGTGCTAGGACTAGTCGAACTAAATCCAGGACCAGTCTTAGGACAGACCAGAATCATGCATAATTATAAAAATTGGATTATGTATCCAAAATGACTTACCCTAAGGTCAAACTAAGGTCTATCAAACCTAGGACACGAAGTATGGACATTGAAAACTTTAGTTTTAAGTTGATGTAGCTTGAACACATCACAAGCTTCAGTATCACTTTAAGTTACACTTGTCTCCCGGTCTATCTTGAGTCTTGAGCTCTTTACTGTAGCTTGAACTAGCTTGAGCTTGAACTATCTTGAACTTAACTAGCTTGAACTTGAAATGTTGATGAGGTGTCTCAAACATAGTTATCAAGAAACAAACACAACAAACACAAGACATATATAGAGGTTTTGACACACAAAATTTGACAACTAAAGGAGCATGAGACCATAGCACTTACAATCTCCCCCTTTGTCAAATTTGTGACAAAACATGCTCTTATAAAAAATAGTACTATCAATAATCAGCAAGAGAAGCATAAGCACAAGCTGTTATAAACCAGGTGAATCATGCACCAATTTTTATAAAACAACTTCTTAACTCCCCCTGAGTAGTGTACCCCATCATAATTCATAATGTCCTAGAATTCACACATGTGAGTGGCTAACACATTCATCAGATACCCAAATGGAATATCACTATGACCAGGATGGATATGGAATTGAATAATAGAGGAACAAACCAAAGA
The DNA here is from genome assembly GCA_037074715.1 of Magnolia kwangsiensis. Taxonomy (NCBI): domain Eukaryota; kingdom Viridiplantae; phylum Streptophyta; class Magnoliopsida; order Magnoliales; family Magnoliaceae; genus Magnolia; species Magnolia kwangsiensis. Next base: position 68,835,006 of record CM073584.1, read on the forward strand.
GGACAAACAGAAATTAGTGCCAGTAATGATTGAGTACAAAATACAAACCATAAACAGAGTCAACTCATTTTTATTTCCAGAGTGGGGATACAAATTAGAGGTAAAGATACGATGTAAAACTCTGTATTTGGGTAACAAGTATCTGAACGTGAGGGCATTCCCATTTTGATTCCATGGTGCATACATGTTACACAATGCTCTAGTAAAAACACGTTTTTCTGATTCAGTTACTTTTTCAGCTAGTGTGCTAGGATGAATACCATCATTATTTACTGAATGTCCATAAGGCTTGAAATTAAATGTCGATCAATAGAAAAAGGCCATTCTCTAGTGGCAATGGAAAAAGTCAGTTGCTCAATAGAAAAATCAGTTATGTAAGCTACCATGGCCTGCGCTATGGACTGGTATGTTGGCCCGCCCCAGCTTAAAATGTTTTTCCAACCTACAGATTGAAGGAGAGGAAGAAGATTGAAAGGACCGATATGGTTTACATCAACGGCCTTTTCAATTATCACATTGCGCATATCCAAATCACGTACATATGGTGGATCATCTTCAGGAGCCCTAAGATGACGTCTAGTGATAAAATTTGATCTAGAAGAAGAAGCACCTCTAGAATTTTTCTTTTAACCTCTAGAGTCCATTTTCTTGAAGAAATACCAAAAATTTCAAGAAGATAGAGATGGGTTTCTCTAGATTTAGCAAGAGAGGAAGAAAACCCCAATATCTAGAAGAATGAGTTAAAATAGAGAGCTACAATCAAGAAATCCAAGAGAAAAGACTATGATTCTTCAAAAAAATAAGTAAAAATACTCTAACCTGAAGGAATCGAACAGAGGGTTTCGACGGGTCGTAGCTCGGCTCGTTGGAGAAGAGAAATAGAATGAAGAAGATGAGATTTTTTTCCCAAATAAAGCAAACAGCGAGCTCCACGACTGGTCGGCGGACATCCTCGACCTGTCGTGACACAACTGGTCAAGCTCGTTCTCGACTGGTCGTGTACCAAAAAAAATATGCAATTTTCTACAAATTTTGAAATTTAATGCATTAAAGTATTTAATATATATACACTATGATATAAAGATGCATGATCAATCATTTTAAATTATACATATTAAGATCAAATTTCAATTTATTAAACCTACTTTTATCGAGCGGTTTAGTGAATATATCAGCAAGCTGAGTCTCAATAGGTATGTATTCTAAGGATATTACTTTTTCTTCCACTAATTCACAAATATAATAAAATTTAATGTCAATATGCTTAGCATGTGAATGCTGGATTGGGTTTTTTGAAACATTTATCGCACTGGAATTATCACAGTATAAAATCATTGAATCCTGTGCGATACCATAATCACTCAACATATGTTTCACCCAAACTAGCTGTGTACAGGCATTTTCAGCTACAATGTATTCAGCCTCAGCAGTTGAGAGTGATATGAAACTTTGCTTCTTACTAAACCAAGAAACCAAGCAGTTTCCAATGTAAAAACAACCACCACTGGTTGATTTTCTGTCATCATTATTACCAGCCCAATCAGCATCTGAATACCCAGCCAATTGAACACTAGTATCATAAGGATACAAAAGACCCAAATTAACTAAACTTGCGACATATCTAATAATTCGCTTAATGGCAGTTAAGTGAGATTCTTTAGTATTAGACTGATATCTAACGCAAATTCCAACACTTAAAGAAAAATTAGGTCTACTAGCAGTTCAGTAAAGCAAACTACCAATCATGTTATGATACAATTTAGGATCTACATCTTTACCTGTAAAGTCTTTTGACAATCTTAGAGTTGTACTCATAGGTGTATCAAAATTCTTACCATTCTCAAATCCGAACCTCTTAATCAGGTTCAAAGCATACTTGGTTTGAGAAATAAAAATTTCATCAGGTTGTTGTTTTACTTGCAACCCTAGGAAATAATTTAATTCCCCAACCATGCTCATTTCAAATTTAGATTTTATTAACTCTGCAAACTCAACATCATATTAGTACACGTTGATCCATAAATAATATCATCTACATAAATCTGAACCATTAAAATATCATCGTTATGCTTCTTAACAAAGAGTGTCTTATCGACACTACCCATTTAAAAATTGTGACTCAGTAAAAACTTAGTCAATTTTTTGTACTATGCCCTGGGAGCTTGTTTCAGACCATAGAGAGCTTTTTTAAGACGATATACATGATTAGTAAACTTAGGGTCTTCAAATCCTGTAGGTTGTTCCACATATACCTCTGCATGTAAATCGCCATTCAAAAAGGCACTCTTCACATCCATTTGAAAAATTTTAAACTTCCCAACACATGCGATGGATATAAAAAGTTTGATAGATTCAAGATGAGCTTCATGGGCAAAGGTTTCATCATAGTCAATACCTTTAATCTGTGTGTACCCCTTTACAACTAATCTTGCTTTACTTCGAATAATATTTTCAAATTCATCAGAATTATTTTTGAAAATCCATTTCATTCCAATTATGTGTTTATCTTTAAGTCTAGGAATAAGATACCAGACATCATTACGAACAAATTGATTAAGTTCTTCCTGCATCGCAACTATCCAGTTTTCATCAGAAAGTGCTTCTTTTACATTTACCGGTTCAATTTGAGATGTAAACATACGTAATTACATGTCTTCTAATTGTTTACGAGTGCGCACACTAGTGAGAGGGTTTCTAAAAATTTGAGTAGTTGGATGATCTTTAACAATCCTTAATTCAGAATTAATTTCACTTGATGAAGTAACTGGTTTTTCAATTACAAGAACTTCATCGTTATCTGAACTAGGGGCAGGTGTATTCAAGTGATCATCAATGACCACATTAATTGACTCTTGAATTACACAGGTCATGTTGTTTAATACACGATAAGCACGACTGTTTAAAGAATATCCTAAAAAGATCCCTTCATCACTTTTAGTGTCGAACTTTCCCAAGTTTTCACGGTCATGCAAAATGTAGCACTTGCTGCCAAAAATAAGAAAGTATTTGACAGTAGGCTTTTTATCAAACATTTCATCAGCCATTTTATTATTAGATTTACAAGTATAAACATGGTTAATAATGTAGCAGGCAGTATTCACTGCTTCAGCCCATAGATTTCTAGGGAGCTTCATGCTATTCAACATAACATTTTTCATTTCTTGAAGAACTCTATTTTTCTTTTCCACAAAACTATTTTGTTGTGGTGTTTTGGGCACAGAGAATTCATGTGATATTCCCTGATCGCTACAAAATTTCTCAAAACTGCTATTTTCAAATTCGGATCTATGATCACTACGAATCTTACTGACTTCAGAACATTTTTCAGTTTAAATCCGTTTGATGATCTTTTTCACTTCATCAAGGGTTTCTGATTTGTCTCTTAAGAATGAAACCCAAGTGTATCTTGTATAATCATTTATGATAACTAAGATGTATTTTTTACCACCTCGACTTTTCGTTCTAGTTGGTCCTATAAGATCCATGTGAAGAAGCTCGAGTGGTCTTGATGTGGCATTAGAGTTCACCTTTTTGTGAGAGCTCCTAGTTTTTTTACCGTACTAGCATTCACCACATATTTTGTCTACTTTTTGCAATTTAGGTAGACCTTTAATTAGTTCTCCTTTGCTCAATCTGTATAAATTCTGATAGTGTACATGTCCAAGTCGTTTATGCCAAAGTTCTGTCTCATCGGTATAGACCATGTAACACTTTTGGTTAGATGAGCTACCATCACTTACTATATAGCAGTTTTCAGAAGTTCTACGATCAGATAATATTACAGAACCCTTTTTTGTTTATAATCTCACAACCTTGATTGGAAAATTTCACACTATGGTTGTTATCGCATATTTGAGATATGCTTAACAGGTTGTGTTTTAGCCCCTCAATATATAAAACATCTTTAAATAAAGAGAGGTTGTAAAGTTGAACCATACTTTTGCCAATAATCTTGCAATTACTTCCATCACCAAATGTGACTGACCCATCAGTCATATAATTAAAATCGGTGAATAAAGCTTTTTCTCCTATCATATGCCAGGAGCATCCACTATCTATGTACCACTTTGAATGGCTTGTTGCTTTAAAAGCAGTGTGAGCAACCAAGCAGGAAACTTTAGGAACCCATTTCAGAACAGCTTTGGGTTTAAGAGTAAAGTTGGTCTTCTTTTAATTGTAGTTGAAAGAATGACCTATTGAGTTAGATTTTAAGAGCTCCTTAAGTAAATCAACTATCTTTTCAGCTAGTGGATATCTGATTTGATTTTTGAAATAGCTACTTTTAGGTTTTTGAAAAGTTTTTGTATTTTTAGAAAACCCTTGACAAGTACCTTTACCTTTTGGGTTTGAGACCTCTCCTTTCATAAAATTGGGAGGAGTATTCTTTTATTTAGAAAACATATTTTTATCATAGCCCAACCCAGATCGATCACCACATTTCCTTGATCCGGATAATAGTTTCTCTAATTTTAGATCACCTTAGTCATATCTCCATGTGTCCTTCAAACTCAAAAGAGAAGATACTTGATTTTTAAGTTTCTCATTTTCAGATTTCAAATCTTCAATCAGGGAGGTTTTGAATTTCAAATTACATTTTGATTTTTCAAAACAATCTAAAATTTGTGATTTTTCTAAAACAAGAGTCTCAAAATATTCTTTGAGTTTAGAAAACTTTTCTTCTTGAAGTTTAAGTTTGACAGCAATTTTACAGCTTTCCTTATATAAGGCATTATAAGCATCTTGAAGATCTTCTTCATTTTCATGATCACTATGCAAATTTTCTTCACTAGCTGAATCATCGTGATCTGAAAATGTGAACTTGGCTAGAGTCATAAGGGCTTTTACTTCATTTCTTGACTCGGTTTCGGAATCTTCTGATTCAGAAGAGGCTTCAGAATCAGATGATTCGTCCCAAGTAGCAAACATACCATTCTTCTTGGGTTTATCCTTTTTAGGACATTTGTTTGCTAAATGCCCATATTCTTAGCAGTTATAACATTAACGATCTTTCAAAGGCTTCCAAGTTCTAGACTTAGGTTTAGATCGTTTCTTTTCATTTGTCTTTTGAAAATCGACCCTTTTCTTACTTTTGAAAATCTTGTAAAACTTTTTTGCTAAAAGCACCATATCATCTTCTGAATTTTTTAAATCTGAGTTTTCTTGAGAAATTCCTTTAGAAGATTTTAAAGTGATAGATTTACCTTTAGGAGCTTTAAAATTTAATTCATAGGTTTGTAAAGAACCAACTAGTTCTTCTACCCTCAAATTATCCGTATCACGAAGTTCCTGAATCGCGGTTACTTTAGAGTTGAACCGTTTAGGAAGTGAGTGTAATATCTTTGCATACACTTTACTTTCTGGGATTTTAATGCCAAGACCCCACATTGAGTTTACAATGTCATTCAATCTAGTGTAAAAGTTCATAAACATTTCATTTTTCTCCATATGAATTTCTTCAAATTTAGTTTTGAGGAGTTGGACTTTAGATTTCTTGACAATTGATGTACCCTCGTGTGTCATTTCTAATATATCCCAGGCTTGCTTTGCAGTATCACAGGATATGATTCTTTTAAATTCATTCAGTGATAGTGCGCAAGTGATAGCATTTAGTGCTTTAGCATTGGCACTACTCTCACTTTTCTGAAGTGTAGTCCAGGAGAAATAAGGAGGCACTCTTATTGTTTTTGAACCAACGATTCCAGTCACTTCAGTGGTAGAGGGTTTCCATTCGGTCACTGTGGCTTGCCACACACTCTCATCCATTGATTTGAGGAAGATCCTCATTCTGGCTTTCCAATAGGCATAGTTGGAGCCATCAAATGGTGGAGGCCTAGTGACTGAAAGGCTATCGAAATTTGACATCTTTTTATATAGCTTAGATCGTTAGCTCAGGAAATAAATCCAAATAAAAATAATAAGAACAAGCTATTAAGCTCTGATACCACTTGAAATGGCCAAGCTATATGTCCTAGAGGGGGGGTGAATAGGACTATACCAAATTAAAATTAAATACAGCGAAATTAAATAGATAGCCAAAATAAATCAATTCATAATGCAACCTCAAAATTCAGATCTTGAGAAATTGATACAAAAGTTATTCTAAGGACAACCTTATACCAAAAATCAAAGGTTTATGGTAGGACAACCTGATTTCTAGAAAGATCTTTGTATCAAGAACTCAAACCAAAAGAAGAAAATATAAATTCAAAAAGAATAAATTGCAATCTTAAGAATTGATTATTCTAAGGACAACCATGCACCATAAAAATGGCAGGGCAACCTTACTAGAATAATTACAGAAATTGAAGCTCAAATTGATAAAGGAATAGCAAGAGATAAATTGTTGAAATAAAACTCTAAACTATTACACCATTCTCCACACTTGCTTGAAATGTAAATTGTTACAACATTCACATCCACATATACATTCCACAACTGAATGATAAAAGATAAAGAATTAAGCAAGCATTCAATCCACAAGACAAGGAGTTATAGTGGTTCGCTAGTGTGTTCACCAACATTAAACAATAGCCACACAGAATGCTACTCCACTCCTAATATCCTCACACAGGGATATTAGCGTTCACTATCAAAATAGGTTTCACAGGTTCACCTAAAACCTTCACAATTGTGTCTTTTTCACTTGGGCTTACACAATTAAAAAAAAAAACCCTCTTTTCTGAGTTTTCTAGCTCTCCTGAGACAACCACACAAATTGAGATTTTTCTGGCGAATCCCAAACAAAAATCAAAATAGAATGAAATTTATAAAATTGTAAAATACCTGGATTTCTCCTCTTGTAGCAGCCTGGAAGAACCAATTGGAGTAGATGTTCGAATATGAAAGTTTAAAGTCCGATACTCACTATTCAATGGTTCTAAGTTCTAATTGATTTTAAATTAAATCAGATTGGGCTAGCTCTATTTGATTTTAATTCCAAGAAGAAGGAAAACAATAATTCCTCTTTTCAAATCAGATTGAAATATAGAATAAAATCAAATAGTAAAAAGCTAACAAAAGGAAATAGAATTATGCACAATATAGCTTAAAAATAAACATAAACTTATCTCAGAGTAGAGCTTCAAATTTACTTTAATTTTCAATGAATAACTCTGAAATTTGTGTGCTATTTATAGCTGTAGAAATTCGTCTTCGACTGGTCCTAGGGTCACCACGACTGATCGAAAAAGAAATGGATTTTTGAATTTTTGAGCGCGATCGGATAAAACCGTTTCACGACCGATCGTAGACAGACCACGACTGGTCGAAGGCAGTCCACGACTGATTGAGACCCCTCTCGACTGGTCGTGCGATACTTGATTTAGTCACTGGAGTTTGAATTGTAGCTCCATGACTGGTTGAAGGTCGAGTCGAGACCATCCTATGACCGGTCGAGCAGACTCTAGGACTGGTCGTAGCCGAACAGAAAAATCTGATAATTCGTAACAAATCTACGACTGGTCTTAAATTTTCTTGGACTAGTCGAATCAGTGCTAGGACTAGTCGAACCAGATCTAGGACTAGTCTTAGGACAAATCAGAATTATGCATAATTATAAAAATTAGATTATGTATCCAAAATGACCTACTCTAAGGTCAAACTAAGGTCTATCAAACCTGGGACACGAAGTATGGACATTGAAAGCTTTACTTTTAAGTTGATATAGCTTGAACACATCACAAGCTTCAGTATCACTTTAAGCTTCAATATCACTTTAAGTTGCACTTGTCTCCCGGTCTATCTTGAGTCTTGAGCTCTTTATTGTAGCTTGAACTAGCTTGAACTTGAAATGTTGATGAGGTGTCTCGAACACAGTTATTAAGAAATAAACACAAGACATATATAGAGGTTTTAACATATAAAATTTGACAACCAAAGGAGCATGAGACCATAGCACTTATAGTATTGCATGCCCCCATGTGAAATGGAGGAATTGAGGAGACAGATTAATGACCTATTAGATTTAGGTTTCATACGACCGAGTGTATCTCCTTGGGGAGCACTCGTGTTGTTTGTGAAGAAGAAAGATGGATCACTGCGATTGTGTATTGATTATTGCAGATTGAACCAAGTGATAGTAAAGAACAAGTATCCTTTACCCAGGATAGATGATCAGTTCGATTAGTTGAAAAGGGCACAGTATTTCTCGAAGATCAACTTGCAGTCAGGGTATCACCAGTTGCGCGTCAGGGATGAGAACGTGTAGAAGACAGCTTTCAGGACCAGTTTTGGGCACTACGAGTTCCTTATGATGTCGTTCGGACTTACAAATGCACCGGCCGTGTTCATGGACTTGATGAACCGGGTTTTTCAGCTATATCTATTTTGATTCGTCATCATGTTTATAGATGACATCTTGATATATTCTAAGAGTTGGGAGGAACACGAGGAATACCTACGAGTAGTCTTTGATACTTTCAGGAAGAACCAGTTGTTTGCACAGTATAAAAAGTGTGACTTCTGAAAAGAAGAAGTCAAGCTCCTGGGACATATGGTGTCCAATGAGGGAATAGCGGTGGACCTTACTAAGGTGACCGTAGTTCAGGACTGGGAGCAGCCCGGTTCGGTTACATAAGTGAGAAGTTTTCTAGGATTGGCGGGTTAATATTGTCATTCATTAGAGACTTTTCCAAGATAGCCAGACCGTTGTCTTAGCTGACTCGGAAAGACCTTAAGTTTACCTGGAATGAGAAGGCGGAAGCAGCTTTTCGAGAATTGAAGGACAAGTTGATGTCTGCCCCTATGCTAGTATTGTCAGATAAGGGGTTAAATATACGTGTGACATCCCGAATTTTTGCCAACTTGGAGTTAGACGTCCTTGGGCAATGGATCGATCATAATACCTTAATTACTTCTCAAAAACTCAATCCCAAAGTCTCAAATCCCCTTTCAACCCATTTCCTTCAAAATCTCACTTTTCCTTCAAAATCTCACCTTGCACCACTTTATTATTCAAGTATTTCCAAGACTTTTATATCAAACACTAATCCTAAAGTTTAAATGATGAAGAATAATAATGAAATTAAAATTTACTATAAATAGTGAATATACAAATAAATTGATTTTTTACTATTAACCTTTTGTAATTTCATGAAATAAATAAGTTATTTGGATAGAACAGTTTCTTCTACCCCAAAATCATATATTGCATGTCGAATAACTCATTCCAGTTTGTAAGATATGCTCATTTCAAAAATCACATATTAGAATCACCACTAGATAGGACAACGATCGGCGATGCCATCGCCGCAACGACGAGGCCTTGCCGGCCAGTGGGCTAAGCGGGCCACAGCGGGGGCCGGGCGGCCCATTTTCTACAGTTTTCAACCTAACTTCAAAAATTCATCTCCCTCAATATAACTCCAATTTACGTAATTCAAAAGCCAGATTAAAGCTTGATAAGTCTAGTTCATATAAAAATAAGTGGAAAATATATAAAAAAAAATTAATGTAGTTAAATATAGGTCATTGTGACGACTATCCAAAAATTATTAGTTTGGACAACTGCTGCTTCTAGAATTTTTAGAATTTTTGTACAATACGAAATCTAATGAAATTTGGTAGAGATGAAGTAGACTTAATGACAAACTATTAGAAAAATAATTAAAATAATATACTAATTAAAAGTACCAGAAAGGGGTGTAGAACTACCTTAGGACATTATTCTATCGTAATTAGGGCATAATTTAGTTAAGTACTAAACTGAATAATCAGTAGAATTAGCTTGAACCACTTTCTATATGAACTGTAAGACCCAAAACTATTAGAATTACTAACCCAAAATTACTTAAAAGCTTAGGAGCAATCTCAAAACCCAGTTGCTCTCGGGAGCATCTTGAAACTCCATATCAGACCTAGACCGCGCCTCGAAAGTCTGATTATCATGAAACTATACGGTTATGATCGCCTTACTGGGCTTGACTACCATCTCAGAAATCAAATCCAAATAGTGTCTAGAAACGCATAACTTGAGCCCGGAGCGAAGTGTGTGTGAAACACAAATATCTTTATAAAATGAACTTAAACTTAAGTGAATTGAGCTGTTCACTTGCAGGAAATTTTAAGGTTTCAGACTGTTAGATTCTGACCCAATTACACCATCAAATCAAGAAAAATTTTCAACACATGTCAGTATACTTGTGGCCCTGATCGAGTACCGGTGACTGTCGAACTGAAACTGGTCCTCCACAGGCAATCCACTGATCTGATCGGACCGAAATCTTAACCTGGCATAGATCTAATGTCAGGGAACTTAATCCCGACCGTACGCAGGAAATGGGCCTCCAGATGAGCCCTGTTGGCCTGAAACAGTCGACTTTTGGCTATAAGCTAAGTATATCATGGCCCTGGGGCCATTTGCATCAATTCTGGGCCTATATAAGGCCCTTATCTCCCCCCACCTCTTTCATATACGAATTTACTCAAAACCTAGAGAGAGAGAAAAGGAAAGAAAAGAGGACAGAAGGAAGAGGGATTCTTGGAGATCGTTGTCGGGATCTTCTCCCACCACACCACGCGCTGATACACCTCTCTCTTACACTATACAAGTTGTTTTAATTCCAATTTGAGTAAGAAATCCTAACCCTAATCTGATTTAGGGATTTCAATAGAGGAATTGATGAAATAGCTAACCTATTTCATGTTATAGGTAGCCGTCGTGCCGTAAATAAAGGCGTAATGTTCAAACTGAACTCGGTACGGGTTTACCGGTGAAAGGTGTGGACTATAAACATTTAAGTTATGGTTTTCAAGGCTTTTAATGTCAGCTAATGATTTATGTCTGACTTGATTGCTACCATATGATTCTAGTTATGATGCTTTATATATATTATACATATATAAATTATGTTGAATACAAAGATGCATTCCATGTGTTTGTTGAAATGTTTGAATGAATATGAAATTATGATTTGTGTTCGTTATGACTATAAAACGTAGGATTCATGGTTGTCTTCGGTATTATATTACTATGTGTGATGATTTGCTATAATATATGTCGTAACTAACCTAGTTCATATATTGGGTAAAGGGTAGCCTAAGTGTTTGATAAAATGTTTGAATGAGTGTGAAATCCAGATTTGTGCTTATCATGATTTCTAATCTAAGATCCATGTTTGTTATATGCTTTATAACCCACGTCATGTAGGAAATTGCTATAGTTCATATCATAACTAATTTAGGCTATGTATTTAGTAATGTGTAGTCTAAGAGTTTAATAAAACACCTGAATGAGTAAATGCTTGCTGAAATGTATTTAATGAGGCCATTGAGATGGGATTCTCAATTATCTTGTTTATAGTTATAGTTTCCTTTATGTAAGTTATCTTGTTACTACGTGATTTATGGATGAATGCATATATATAATAACATGTATTCTGTGTTCGTTAAAATGCTTATATGAGATTTATATTTGAATTGGTTGCTACATATTGTTTTGACTAGCACAGATGAATGCCTATTGTAATTGAAGTGTGATTGGGGCTACGATATAGTCCAGGCAATCGGTAATGGTTTACGAATGGGGCCGAACTATTTTAGCCACGACAGATACATTCGAGGAATCCGAGTCATACGCTGATTATCGACAGTGACTAGGCCACAAGAAGAGCACGTTGCGCTCCATGTCAATTAATTCAATTTATGCTCGTACCAGTCGAGCTTGTCAAGTAACCTGATTGACCTAATGTATGTTCATCATGTATGGACGCTACTGCTTAAACCTAAGGTACCAAACTTACCAGTGAAAAGCCCGTTTAACCTTGGTACCTCAATCCGTTAAGACTCATGAGCCGGGCATGGTGGTATGGGACACCGTGGTCGAGTTATTGGCCTATGCTGGGGTGTATGCTAGGGTGATAAGCCTCCCTGTAGTGACCAGTGAGCAACCTAAACTCGAGAGCCGAATACGGTGGTATAGGACACTGTATTCGAGCTGTCGGCCTACGACCAGGTGACGAGCCTCTAGTAGTGACCTCAAGTATACACTAGGACTACGCTAAGGTGACAAGCCTTGCTGTAGTGACCTTGAGTATAAAATAGGCCTATGATCAGATGACAAGCCTCTCATAGCAACCTTGAGTGAATTAACCCTACGCTGAGGTGACGAACCTCTTGTAGAAACCTATGGTATAACTCACGAACTTGCCTTTCGTATGTGATTAACTTGGATTAACGACCTTAAATGGATCAATGTTTGGGTTAATGATAAAAAGAGAGGTACATTAGCTTCTCGAACCTGTTGTATAAATAGACTTAATTAAGAACTTGGCTAACATGACCATGTATCGCATTGCACGGTGCTTTGGCAAGGAAGTGCATAGAGGAAGGGGTGCATCCCGCGATCGTGAGATGATGTCGCTGAGGGAGTGTAGGCGAGATGTAACGCCCTGAAAATTGGGGGTCAAGAAAGAGCCTAACTCTGAGTTCCAACACATCACGTATGCAATATAGATAATAATGATTGAATATTGTCTGTATTAATGCCTTAAACATGAGTGGGATTATACCAAAACAGCATATCATACTGCAGAGATAGTTAAATTTCACAAGCGGAAGACCGTGATAGATATATAAAGTATATAACTGATATAGGTCTTCAGAGTGTGAACATGTTACCAGGTTAAGTATATATATGTGCACTCTAAAAAAAATAGACAAAATAAATATACATGAGTATTCCAAAAGTGCAAAAATAACAACAATAATGGGGTCTAATCAGCATCCCTATAACCCCATCGATCAAAGCGATCTACATAAACCCGCCTGATAACTGCATATAGGAGAACTCCTCCTCATCATTGCAGAAGTCTGGCACTACCTCACAAGCATCATCATAATTTACATCTATAACAGGGTTTGGTTAGTGTTTAAAGCACTGTCCCAGAACGTAGGAGTGAGTGATCAACTCAGTGGAGCTATAAGGCAAACGTTAACATGTTATCAATTTAGTTAAGTAGTAATGATAAAGCAAGACAACAATCAGGTCCTAAGTACTATTATTAATGCAAGGATGATATGTGATAATGATGCATGCCCTCGCCTACACTCCCTCTTGCGACACCATCTTACGATCACGGCATGCACCCCTTAGTGCTCAACTCCAACGCCAAAGGCACATGCAATGCGATGCATGTGCGTGATTAGCCGAGTTCTTAATTAAGCATATTCATACAACAGGATTGAAAAGTTAAGGTACCTCCCTTTATATCATTGACCCAAACATTGATCCATCTAGGGTCATCAATCCTAGTTAATCACATACAATAGGTGAGTTCAGGACACTACCACCTATGCCCTACCAACTACCAGTCTATTTTCGAAGGCTCGTCACCAACCCGACAGGGGACCATAGCCAGGATGCGCCGGGGTAGGCCTGGTTTATACTCTAGTTCACTATGGAAAGGCTCATCGCCTCAACGTAGACCTAGTGTATACTCGAGGTCACTTCGAGGTCGTCACCTGATTGTAGGCCGACGGCTCGAATACAGTGTCCCATACCACTATATTCAACTCACAAGTCTGCATTGCTCGCTGGTCACTACAGGGAGGCTCGTTGCCCCAGCGTAGGCTGACAACACAACCACGGTGTCCCATACCACCATGCCCAGCTCAACTAGTACCAAGGTTAAACGGGATTTTCACTAGTAAGTTGGTACCTTAGATTCAAGTAGTAGTGTCCATACATGGTAAACATATATTGGGCCAATCGAGTTACTTGACAAGCTCGACTAGTACAAGCGTACGTTGACTTAATCGACATGGAATGCATAAGGATTCCGTGTGGCCTAACCGCTATCGTCAAATGACGTAGACTCAGATTTGTCGAATGCATCCGTCGTGGCTAAAAGAATTCGGTCATCGATCATAAACCATTACCGATTGCCTGGACTACATCGTAGCTGTAACGACTCGAAAAAAATCCGTACAAAGACCCGAGTACCCCCTTAGGCAGAAATCGCTAAGAACCAAATTCTTTAGAAATTAGGTAAAAATTAACTAAGTGTTAAACTAGATTATCTGTAAAATTAGTACTAATCACTTTAAATTTGATCTATAAGACCTAAATCGGGTAGAACCATTGATGCTACATTACCTTAAAAAACCTAGGATCCATCTTAAAACCTAGTTGCTCTCGAGAGCATCATGAAACTTCGTATCAGACCTGGACCGCGCATCGAAAGTCTGATTTCTCCAAAACTATAAGGTTATGACCGCCTTTCTGGACTTGACAACTATCTCAAAAATCAAGTCCAAATAGTACCCGAAACGCACAACTAGAGCCCAAAGTGAAGTGTGTGAAAATTATGAATATCTTTAGAAAATGAATTGAAACTTAAATGAATTGAGTCGGTTCACTTGCAGGCTGAATATAAGGATTCAAACCGTCAGAATCTAACCCAATTACACCCTCGGATCAGAGAAAATTTCCAACACATGTAAGGGTATTTAAGGCCCTGATCGAGTGTCGATGACCGTTGAACTGAAACAAGTCCCCCACGGCCGATCTACTAATCTGATCAGGCCGAGATCTTAACCTGACCTAGATCCAATGTTAGCGAGCTTAAGTCCGACCACATGTAGAAAAGGGGCCTCTAGAACAGTTCTATTGGGCCGAAACGTGCAGTATTTGACTATAACCTAAGTATACCATGGCCATGAGGCCATTTCCATCAGTTCTGGGCCTATATAAGGGCCTTAAACTCTCTCTTTCCCTTCACATATGAATTTCTAAACCCTAGAGAGAGAAGGGAGAAGGATCATTATTTGGGAAATGATAGAAGGGAGGTACCTTACCTTCCCAATCCTGCTATATGAAAAGGGCTAACTAAGAACTTGGATAACACGACCATGCATCACATTGCATGGTATTTTGCGAGGAAGTGTACGTTTACTAGGAGTGGTGCATGCCGCGATCATTAGATGTTGTCACAAGAGGGAGTGCAGGTGAGGGCATACATCATTATAACATACCATACTTACATTAAAAAGAGTACTTAGGACATAAGTGTTATACTGCTTTATCATTGCTGCTTGACTGAATTGATAACATGTTAACCTTTGCTTCATGATTCCACTGAGTTGATCACTCACTCCCACGTTTTGAGATGGTGTTTTAAACACCAACTAGACTCTAGTTTAGTTACAGATGATGGTGACGATTGCGAGGGGGAGCCTGATTTTTATGATGAGGAGGAGGAATTCTCCTACATGCAGCATCAGGCAGGTCTATATAGACCGTGTTCTAATCGGTGAGGATTATTGAGTTGCTGCTAGATGACATTACACATTTTGTATATTTTAAAATTTTACATGTAAATATTTTACCTAGTAACATGATCATACTTAGGAGACTTACAATCACATATATACTTTATACACTTATCATAGTCTTTCGCTTGCATAATTTAACTATCTCTGGAGTATGATATGTTATTTTGGTATAATCTCACTCATGTTTATTGCACTAATACAGACAACATTTAATCATCATTGTCTATGTTGCATTAGTGATGTGTTAGAACTCGAGAGTTGGGCTCCTGCTTGACTCCCAATTTTTTGGGCATTACAAGTTGGTATCAGAGCATGATTTAGATTAAGCTGAACCTAGGTTATGGTAACACGACACACACTGACGCACTTTAATTTAGGAGGAAGCAACGAAACATAGAAATGATCGTAGGATTCCCGTTCCGCAACGAGTGAATTGACTCTTAGAATCAGGGCCCGTACGCATCTGAGATCATGCATGGTGACCCCAGATCGCTTATGGACCGTCAATCGATGGGTTTATATGATAAATTGACAAATTCCACCTCGAACTACCGAAAAGGAGTGAATATACGCGTAATAGGACCCAAAATTGCCTCAAACGGCCGAGGGGGCCCGAATCGCACAAAACAGTGAGACCCATGGGGGTCCCCGCAAACATACTGTACCCCGAGAGGGGGTGGCCATCGTACAACCGCGATGGCACCACGCTAGGTCTAGCGGACCGTGGGGGCACCACGCTGACTACAGCAGCACCGCGCCTAGGTTGGTCCAGGTCTGTTGGCCAGTAGCATGCCAACACTCCCACATGTGTGGGGCCCACGAAACACGTGTGGGGCCCCTATAACTTTCCCTTTTTACCACTTTTCACCCCCCACCTAGTTCTAAACCCTTCTAAGCTCTCCAAATCCCTTTTTCCTCTCTTGAATCCTTCCTCCATTCTTCTATTTCCTTCATTTCCTTCATTCCATACACACCCCCACCATCTTCATCAAAGATTCATCTTCTATTTCTTTCTTTCCCTCCCATTGAGTGTACAAAACCACATTTGTACCTCATACATCCCCAAATCCAACGACCCATCCTACATCTCTATTTTATTTCACTCAAATGGCCCTTTTTGAGCTCGTAACAGCCATTTTCTCTCTCCACAATTCTTTCCATCATGAGAAAGAAGAGAGCTCCCGTGAATGAAGCTGGGCCTAGCCGCCCTACCCGACCGAGGAAGAAGGCAGGCGCCGAAGCTAGCACAAGTGCCGCCCAAGAGCGAAGGTCGAAGCGGGATCTTAATCCTCGACTTTCGCTTAAGAAAGTTCTACCGGCGGGCTTTGAACATGGTCTCTTTGGTGGCCATAGGGTTGTGCTTGAGGCTCATGTGGATGAGAAGCTATTTGGGTTGTATCCAATGATGGACTACCTGGTGGATGCTGGATGGGGTCCCATATTCGAGGGTGAGTCTCACACGTGTGAGAACACGGTTCGAGCCTTTTATGCATATATACGAAACCCCTCGCTGGAGCCTCTACAATTCAAGATTCCATTTGGAAGGCTGGAAGCAACTATTGATGTGAATTTGGTATCTTGGGTCATGGGAATTCTGCGTGGTTAGGTGCACGCTAGCGATAAGCCTCTCAAGAATGCGCGTGAAAGACATCGTTGCACGTGCTACCTCTATGGCCGATTAGCTCATTGGAAGGAAGGCAGAAGCCTCTCGGCATCGGAGATGACAGACGAGTTTCACTTACTTCACCACATATTCACGTATAACGTGTACCCTAGGTGGGGCAACCGTATTGAATGCACTCGACTAATGGTAGACTTCCTGTATAGAGCTGGGTAGGGAGACAGATGTGTTTACCTATGTTCACCCTACTACAAATATCCAGACGGTGCATTCTCCTAGGAATGATATCTCACTTCCATTTGGTCGACTCATATGCAAGATTTCTTGAGAGTTCGTGTACAGACTTAACATGGATGACCTTGCACAGATCCACTACATTAATGAGACCATGCTCAACAACATGAAGATTGGCCCTCGACAACGTCAAGCCTGACTTGATGAGTATGGGGACGAGACCGAGAGTGAAGAGGAAGAAGATGAGTCATAGGGAGGAGGTGAAGAAGGTGAGAGTGAGGACGAAGAAGAGGAGGCCCAAGAGCTTGGTGAGGGACCTCTTCCTACTACTCATGAGCCTCGCCGTGATCGGGCTGCTACGGAAGCCCACTTGACTCAACTTGAGCAGGGCCAAGCCACCCTGAGGCAGGAGATCCAGCAGACCCGAGCCAAGGTTGAAGAGACCTGAGGCCTTCATGAAGCAGAAGTTCAAGAAAGTATCTTGCACTTTGAGGGCCATCCTGTGCTGTGTGCAGGACAAGAGTACACCTCCACCATCGCCAGATTCTGACAACTAGTTGTCTTCTATTTTGTCTTGTTTCTTATTTTCGCCTTGTTCCCATGTGCAGCCTTGATAGGCTTGGTAGTGTGGTAGAGTGGTCAGTATGTTTTAGTGTTTGAAATCTTGCTTATGTTAGCTCACATGCATCTTTTGTCATGATCCATGTAATACTGCATCTCATGTATTGTGACAATTTTAGTAAATAAAATTCATGAAGTTTTCTTTAAAGCTGCATATGAATGTTGTGTAGTTGAGTTTGTGAGTATGCTGAATCTAACCTGGGTTGCACCTTATTTTGTATATAGGGAATGCCACCTAAGGCCGCACGGAATATGGCACGTCTCACACTTGGTGATTCGGTTGACAGGCACCTCCCCTGAGTGATAGCTAGGCAGACCCTAGTTTGGACCCGACTCACGATACTATGCCGGATTCTCTGCCGGCCACTGGCCCCATTAATGGGCCAACACCTGTTGCACCACCTGTTCCAGAGTAGAACCGTGCATCTACTTCGATGCCACACATACCTTAGTCTGCTTCCCCTACTAATAGGTTGGATCAGATGATAGTCTTAATGCAACATCAACAACAGCAGTAGCGGTAGTTTTTGACCACCATGGCTGGGATCTTTACCCAGAGCATGGGTGTGGCTTCGCCTGCTCCATTTGTGCCCCCTGCTAGGAATGCCAGTGCTAGCGGCCTTTTCAAGCGATTTCAGTGCTTGCGACCTCCTAACTTTGTGGGTACTCACCGACCTGAGGAGGCCGAGTATTGGCTTGATCGCATCTCTAAGATGTTGAAGCCGCTACACTGTACTGATGTAGAGCAGGTTGAGCTAGTCACCTTCATGTTTGAGAAGGAGGCCAGCCTTTGGTGGGACAGTGTCCTTCGGATGATTGTCGTTAGATACGTATGGACGTGGGAGGCCTTCGAGACCCGCTTCCAGAAGAAGTATTATCCTCTCACGTATCAATATGAGAAGGAGAGTGAGTTCCTTCACCTCCGACAGGGAGAGATGTCAGTGGAAGAGTACAAGAAAAGGTTCACAAAGCTGGCTAGGTATGCTCCTTTGATTCTCACCATTAACCGATGAGTATGCAGTGCTTCTCTTAGGGTCTGTGACCTAAGACTCGCTCGAAGATGTGTTGTGCTAGCATACCCACTTATGCTGAGCTAGTGAACATGTCTTTGTGAGCGGAGCAAGATGGGGATAGATTTTCCAGTACTCGTGTGCCTATGGCTCCTAGGCCGTGACCAGATCTGTCGAGTAGGCCCTCCCTTGGCAAGAGGCCACGTGCAGATTCGCCTCCTAGGCTTCTGGCTCCCTCGACTCAGCTGAGGCGACCGGACTTATTGTGCGCCTACTGTAAGAGGCCAGGCCACACTAACACATATTATTTCACTCGAATGAGGGACATCGGCTTCTTGCCGCCTCAGAGGGTTAACCGCCAGCTTCCTCAGGCTATTTTAGCCCCACCTCTATGGTCAGCACTGGCACATCCATCCTTTCGGCCACCTGCTCCTCGATTCAGGATGCCTCAATGGCCTATGGTATCGCAGCCGAACCATCCACAACAGACTCGGGTGCATTCACTTACAGCCGAGGCATCCGAGGCAGTAGACCCAGCATCGATGGCTTTTGAGGTCACGGCTCATGTCCAAGATACTCCAGTCTTCTTATTGGTGGACACCGGGTCCACTACCTCTATCATATCATGCACAGCCATCAAGCAACTGAGGTTGAACACTACTCCTACGAAGGGAGTGAGGGTCCTTACTGCCACAGAGACTTTATCTGACATTATCAGGTTTTGTGAGGGTTGCTCAATAGACTTAGGGAGCAGGATGGTACTAGTTGACCTAATTGTCATCTCCTTGTTTCACTATGATGTTATTCTCGGTATGGACTGGCTCACTGAGATGCGAGCAGAGATCAATTACGAGGCTAGGGTGGTAACAGCCTATAGATCTAAGGGTGCGACTTTTACTTTCCCTGTTTAGGTCAATTACCCTTCTCGTTTGAGTTGTTACGCTTCTCTATTAGAGAGTCTTGATGGTCCAACATTGGGGGATATGCCAGTGGTTCAGGATTTTGAGGATATGTTTGAGATGATTCCTGGATTGCCTCCTCAGCATGAGATCAATTTTACCATTGATCTTATGTCTGGTGCGACACTTATTTCATTGCCGACTTATCGCATGCCTCCATGTGAAATGGAGGAGCTGAGGAAGCAGATTAATGGTCTTTTAGAGGCCGGCTTCATATGACCTAGTGTGTCTCCCTGAGGAGCACCCGTGTTATTTATAAAGAAGGATGGGTCACTGCGATTATGTATTAATTATTGCAAGCTAAACCAGGTGAAGGTGAAGAACAAATATCCTCTGCCCAGGATAAATGATCTGTTTAATCAGTTGAAAGGGGCGCAGTATTTTTGAAAGATTGATCTACAGTCAGGATATCATGAATTGCATGTCAGGGATAAAGATGTGCAGAAGACAGCATTCAGAACCAGTTTTGGGCACTATGAGTTCCTTGTGATGTCGTTTGGCCTCACAAACGCACTAGCCGTGTTCATGGACTTGATGAACAGGGTGTTTCAACCGTATCTCTTCCGATTCATCATCGTGTTTATAGATGACATCCTAATATACTCCAAGAGTCATGAAGATCACGAGGAGCACCTACAAGCAGTCTTTGATACTCTCAAGAAGAACTAGTTGTTTACATAGTACAAGAAGTGTGACTTCTAGAAGGAAGAAGTCAAATTCCTTAGACATGTGGTGTCCAAGGAAGGGATAACTATGGATTTGGCTAAGGTAGCCGCAGTACAGGACTGGGATCAGCCCAGTTCGGTTACTGAGGTGAGGAATTTTCTAGGACTTGCTGGCTACTATCGTCGATTCATTTGGGACTTCTCTAAGATAGTCAGACCATTATCTCAACTGACCCAGAAGGATCTAAAGTTTTCCTTGAATGAAAAGGCAGAAGCAACTTTCCTGGAGCTGAAGGACAAGTTGACGTCTGCCCCTATACTAGTATTGTCAGAGCAAGGGGTCAAGCATATGATATACACTGACACATCTCGCGTTATTTGGGTTGTGTCCTTATGCAGAAGGACAGGGTGATTTCCTATGCCTTGAGGTAGTTGAGGAAACACGAGGAGAACTACCCTACACATGACCTGGAGTTAGTGGCCATCATCTTTACACTAAAGCTCTAGAGACATTACCTCTACGAAGAGGAGTTCAAGCTCTTTTCCGACCACAAGAGCCTTAGATACATATTCTCGCAATGAGACTTGAATATGAGGCAGTGCCGATGGATTGAAACCTTGAAAGACTTTAAGTTCGAGGTCTCCTACCATCCTGACAAGGCCAACCTTGTGGCAGACGCATTAAGCCGCAAGAAGCCTATAGCATTTGCGGCACCGCTGAGATTGAGGAGTGGAATATGGTGGAGTTTGTGCGTGATTTTGAGCAGAAGCTCACGGTGGAGGAACCGTTTGAGAGCGTTGCACATGTTCGTGTGCGGCCACTTTTGATAATAGGATCATCGCGGCTCAGAAGGATGATGAGCGATTGGTTGAGTTGAGAGAACAGGTGAGCGACAGTCAGGACTCAGAATGGAGAGTTGGTACGGATGGGGGCTTACATTACCAAGGCCACCTATGCGTCCCGAATCTTCACGTCTTGAGACAGGAAGTTCTAGAGTCATACTGGTGGGACAACATGAAGGCCCACATAGCAGATTATGTGTCTCGTTATCTCACGTGCTAGCAGGTCAAGGCAGAGCATCGCCAACCTCCTGGATTGCTTCAGCCCATGCCCATAGCTGAATGGAAATGGGATTTCTTTAGTATGGATTTAATCTCAGGGCTGTTAAAGACGAGGAAAGAACATGACTCCATATGGGTGATCATGGACCGGTTGATGAAATCAGATTATTTTCTCTCTATTAGAGTTTTGAACTTTGCAGACGAGTTGGTCAGGTTGTACATCAAGGAGATAGTATATCTGCACGAAGTTCCTATAGAGATCGTGTCGGACCGAGACACGCGATTCACATCTATCTTCTGGACTCGTATTCAGGAAGCGATGGGTGTGAAACTGAAGTTCAGTACCGCGTTCCACCCACAAATTGACAGGAAGACGGAATGGCTGAATCAGGTGTTGGAAGATATGTTGCGAGCTTATGTACTTGATTTCAAGGACAGTTGGGATGACTGTTTTCCTTATGCAGAGTTCGCTTATAATAACAACTTCCAGGTGAGTATTGGTATGGCTCCCTATGAGGCCTTGTATGGGCGATCCTGTCAAGCACCGCATTGCTGGGTAGAGGTTGGGGAGAGAAATTTGATTGGCCCAGAGTTAGTACAGGCAACCTCAGAGAAGATCAACATTATCAGGTATTGACTTCTGGCAGTGCAGAGTAGACAAAAGAGCTACACCGATATGAGGCGGCAGCAATTAAAATTCGAGGTCGGGGATCATGTGTTTCTGAAAGTTTCCCCCATGAAGGGATTTCTTCAATTTGGGAAGAAGGAAAAGGTCACGCAGTGATTCATTGCCCATTCTAGATACTGGACCGAGTGGGGGTGGTAACGTACAGCCTAGCTTTGCCCACGCCACTCGTATGCATGCATAACGTATTTCATGTGTCAATGTTAAAGAAATAGGTTCCAGACCCTTCCCACATTATCAGATGGGAGCAAGTATAGTTGAGCGAGGATGCTACGTATGTACTGCATCCGATGCATATCCTGGACAGGAAAGAACAAGTGTTTCGCAGTAAAGTGATCCCGCTTGTAAAGGTGCTATGGACACATCATACTGGGAAACAGAAGCCGAGGTCCGAAAGACCTACCTTCAGATTCTCGAGGAGTACAAAAATGTACTAATTTTGAGGATAAATTTTTTTTTTAAGGGGGGTAGATTGTAACGACTCGAAAAAATCCGTACAAAGACTCGAGTACCACCTCAGGCAGAAATCGCTAAGAATTAAATCCTTTAGAAATTAGGCAAGAATTAACTAAGTGTCAAACTAGATTATTTGTGAAATTAGCACTAATCACTTTAAATTTAATTTGTAAGACCCAAACTAGGTAGAACCATTGACGCTACATTACCTAAAAAAACCTAGGATCCATCTTAAAACCCGTTTGCTCTCGGGAGCGTCATGAAACTCCGTATTGGACCTAGACCGCGCATCGAAAGTCTGATTTCCTCAAAACCATACGGTTACGACCGCGTTGCTAGACTTGACAACCATCTCGGAAATAAAGTCCTAATAGTACCCAGAAACACACAACTTGAGCCTGGAGTGAAGTGTGTGAGAAACGTGAATATCTTTAAAAAATAAACTGAAACTTAAGTGAATTGAGTTGGTTCACTTGTAGGTCGAATTTAAGGATTCAAACTGTCAAAATTTGACCCAATTCCACTCTCGAATTAGGGAAAATGTCCAACACATGTCAGGGTATTTAGGGCCCTGATTGAGTGTCAGTGACCGTTGAACTAAAACAAGTCCCCCGCGGCCGATCTACTGATCCGATTGGGCCGAGATCTTAGCCTGACCTAGATCCAATGTCAGTGAGCTTAAGTCTGACCGCATGTAGAAAAGGGGCCTCCAGAACAGCTCCGTTAGGTCGAAACGGCCAGTATTTGGCTATAACCTAAGTATACTATGGCCCTAGGGCCATTCCCATCAGTTTTAGGCATATATAAAGGCCTTAAACCCTCTCTCCCCCTTCACATACGAATTTCTAAACCCTAGAGAGAGAAGAGAGAAGGAAGAGAAGGAAAGAGAGAGAAAGTGTGAGAGAGAGAGTTGGAGTTGCTCTTGGGATTCGATCCCTGCCACTCCACATGTTTAACCACTACTTCTGTATCGCTATTCTGGCGATTCCGACTCCGTACTTGGGTAAGAAATCCTAGCCCTAATCTATTTTAGGGATTCAAATAGAGTAGAAGGTGCGGTAGTTAAACTATTCAATGTTATAGGTTGTCGTTGTACTGTAGACGAGGACTTAGCGTTTAAACTGAGTTCATTACGAGTCTACCGGTGAAAGGTACGTATTAGAAATGTTTAGGTTATGGTTTTTAAGGGTTTCAATGTTAGTAATGATTTATGACTGACTTGATTATTGTCACATGTGCATAGATATGACGTTTTCCATATATTACCTATACATGTAGCTATGTTGATTTTGATGCATTCCACGTGTTTGTTGAAATGTTTGAATGAGTATGGAATTATGATTAATGCTTGCTATGATCATTAACTAAGAATGCATGATTGTTGTATGTATGATGAACCCCTTGTAAAGGGATTTACTATAATACCTATTATAGCTACTTAATTACACGTATATGATATGTGTAACCTCAGTGTTTGATAAAATGCATGAATGCAAAAATACTTGTTTAAATGCATGTAATGGGGTGTTAAGAAAGGAATCTCAATTCCCTTATCCATGGTTATAGTTTCCTTCATGGAACCTATCTTATTACTATGTGCTTTATGGATGAATGCTTATATATGTTAACATGTTCTCTATGTGTTCGTTAAAATGCTTATATGAGGTTTACATTTGAATTAGATGCTACATGCTAATTCGATTATCTAACATGTATGCTTATTGTTGTTTGAGTGTGACTGGGGTTACGATGTAGTCTAGGCAATTGGTAATGGTATGTGATTGATGGCTGAAATGTTTGGCCACGATAGACACGCCCAATGAATCTGACTCGTACGCTGCATGTCGGCAGTGGTTAGGCCACGCGGAGTACTTACGTGCTCCATGTCGATCAGATCAACATATGCTCATACCAATCGAGCTTGTCAAGCAACTCGGTTGACCCGACGTATGTTCACCATGTATGGACGCTACTGTTTGAATCTAAGGTACCAATTTACCAGTGGAAAGCCCGTTTAACCTTGGTACCTCGATCCGCTAAGACTCATGAGCTGGACATGGTGGTATGGGACACCGTGGTCGAGCTATCGGCCTACACTAGGGTGAAGAGCCCACCCGTAGTGACTAGTGAGCAACCTAAGCACGTGAGCCAAATATGGTGGTATGGGACACTGTATTCGAGCTGTCAGCCTATGACTAGGTAACGAGCCATTTGTAGTGACCTTGAGTATACTCTGAGACTATGCTGAGGCGACGAGGCTTTCCGTAGCAACTAGAGTATAAGTTAGGCCTGCATTGAGATGACGAGCCCTTTTTAGTAACCTAGAACTGCAACATCGTATGAGACTAGCTAGGACTGACGACCCTAGAATGGATCATTGTTTGGGAAATGACAGAAAGGAGGTACCTTAGCTTCCCAATCCTGCTGTATGAAAAGGGCTAACTAAGAACCTGGATAACATGACCATACATCGCATTGCACAGTGCTTTGGCAAGGAAATGCATGTTTACTAGGAGTGGTGTATCCCGCAATCGTTAGATGTTATCGGAAGAGGGAGTGCAGGTAAGGGCATGCATCATTATAACATACCATACTTGCATTAACAAGAGTACTTAAGACATGAGTGTTGTACTGCTTTATCATTACTGCTTGACTAAATTGATAACATATTAACCTTTGCTTCATGATTCCACTAAGTTGATCACTCACTCCCACGTTCTGAGACAGTGTTTTAAACACCAACCAGAATTTGGTTTAGTTGCAGATGATGGTGACATTTGCGAGGCGGAGCATGATTTTTATGATGATGAGGAGGAGTTCTCCTACATGCAGCTATCAGGTGAGTCTATGTAGATTGTGTTCTGATGGTAGGGATTATTAAGTTACTGACTAGATGACATTACACATTTTGTATATTTTGAAATTTTACATGTAACTATTTAACCTGGTAACATGATCATACTTAGGAGACTTACAATCGCTTATATACTTTATACACTTATCACAGTCTTCCACTTGCGTAATTTAACAGTCTCTGGAGTATGATATGCTGTTTTGGTATAATCTCACTCATGTTTACTACACTAATACTAATAACATTTAATCATCATTATCTCTGTTGCATTAGTGATGTGTTGGAACTTGGAAGTTGGGCTCTTGCTCGACCCCCGATTTTTAGGGGGTTACAGTAGCCCCAATCACATTTCAAATACAATAGGCATTCATATGGGCTAGTCAAAATAGTCAGTAGCAACCAACTTAAATATAAATCTCAAATAAGCATTTTAACGAACATATAAAGTCCATGTTATCATACATAGGCATTTCATCCATAAATCACATAGTAGTAAAATAAGTTACATAAAGGAAATTGTGACTATAGATAAGGGAGTTGAGAATCCTATCTCAACACCTTATTACATACATTTAAACAAGTATTTTCTCATTCAGGCATTTTATCAAACACTTAGAATACACATATTAACATACATGTAATAAAATAGTAAAGCACATATTATAGCAAATACTTTCACATAAGAGTTACCACATGCACAACAATCATGTATTTATAATCAATAATCATGGCAAGCATAAATCCATATTTCATATTCATTCACACATTTCAACAAACACATGGAATGCATTATAAATCAACATAGCCTATACACATGCATAATATACAAAAAACCTCAAATCTAAGCACATGTGATAGCAATCAAGTCAGTCATAAATCACTACTGACATTGAAGGCCTTGAAAACCATAACCTAAACATTTATAGTCTGCACCTTTCGCCGGTAGACTCATAACGAGCTCAGTTTGAACACGATATCTTTATCTACGGCAAAAGGGCAACCTACAACATGAAATAGGTTAACTATTTCATCCTTTACTCTACTCGGATCCCTAAAACCAATTAGGGTTAGGATTTCTTACCCAAAAATAGAATTGGAATTTCCAGTATAGTGACACGGAAGCGGTAGCTAAGCACGTGGAAAGGTGGGATCGAATCCCAGGAATAAATCTCTCTTTCTCTTTCCTTCTCTTTCTTCTCTCTTCTCTCTCTAGGGTTTAAAAATTTGTATGTGAAGGGAGAGAGGGGGTTTAAGGCCTTTATATAGGCCCAAAACTGATGGGAATGGCCGTAGGGCCATGATATACTTAGGTTATAGCCAACGACTGGCCGTTTCGGTCCAACGGAGCTGTTCGGGAGGCCCCTTTTCTACATGCGATCGGACTTAAGCTTTCTGACATTGGATCTAGCTCAGGTTAAGATCTCGGCCCAATCGGATTAATAGATCAGCTACAGGAGACCTGTTTCAGTTCAACGGTCACCGATACTCGATCAGGGCCACAAATACACTGACTTGTGTTGGAAATTTTCCCTGATCTGAGGGTGTAATTGGGTCATTTTCTGACGGTCTAAATCCTTAGACTTGGCCTGCAAGCAAATGACTCAATTCACTTAAGTTTCAGTTCATTTCTTAAGGATATTCGCGTTTCTCACGCACTTCGCTCTAGGCCCAAGTTGTGCCTTTCTGGGTACTATTAGGACTTGATTTCCGAAGTGGTTGCCAAGTCCAGCAAGGCGGTTGTAACCGTATAGTTCTGGGCCAATCGGACTTTCGACGCGCTGTCCAGGTCTGATACGAAGTTTCATAATGCTCCCAAGAGCAACTGGGTTTTGAGATGGATCCTAAGTTTTTAGGTAATGTAGCGTTAACAGTTCTACTTGTTTTGAGTCTTACAGCTTGTATTTAAAGTGACCAGTGTTAATTTTATAGGTAATCTAGTTTAACACTTAGTTAATTCTTGTCTAATTTCTAAAGGATTTGGTCCTTAGTGATTTCTGCTGAGGTGGTACTCGGGTCTTTATATAGATTTTTTCGGGACGTTACATGAGGGCATGCATCATTATAGCATATCATTCCTGCATTAACAAGAATACTTAGAACTTGATTGTTGTACTACTTTATCATTACTACTTGACTGAATTGATAACATGTTAACCTTTGCTTTAAGTTCCACTGAATTAGCTACTCATTCCCACCTGTGGCGGTGTTTTTAAAACACCACCCAGACTCTGTTATAGATGCAGGTAATGGCAAGGTCTATACTACACTATTGGATTTCGTAGATGAGGAGGAAGAGTTCTTCTACGTTCAACTATTGGGCGGATCTATGTAGATCTCATACTGATGCGCAGGGACTACTGGGATACTTGTTTAGTTGAACACATTTACTTCCTGTATTTTTATATGGTTAGAAACAACACATGTATATATTTAGCCCAGTTTTATACTCATACTACAAAATTTATGAAACGTTTTCATAATTAAATGCATTTATTTCAGTCTTTCGCTTGCTAAATTACATTAATTCTAGAGTATGATATGTTGTTTTACTATAATCTCACTCATGTTTAAATGCACTAATACATGCAACATTCAATCATCATTATCTATGTTGCATAAGTGATGTGTTGGAACTCGAGAGTAGAGCTTTGATCGACCCCCAATTTTCAGGGCGTTACAATACAATATACACTAACGCATCTCGTGTTTGTTTGGGTTGTGTTCTGATGCAGAAGGACAGGGTTATTGCTTATGCATCGCAACAGTTGAGGAAACACAAGGAAAACTACCCTACGCATGATCTAGAGTTACCAACCGTCATCTTTGCCGTCACGCCCCAAACCTGAAAATTGGATTCACATGAATCCCCATTGCCGAATCTGGTGCTGACAGCCTCCGTAGTGCCCCATTCTCGGCTCCCGATAGTCAAATGCCAAATTTTGATCCTGGGATCCTACAAGGAGGATTTTCAGAATGAATTTTTTTTTATAATGGAGTATAACCACAAGCATAAACGAGTCACAAAATAACATCATCACATATCCACCATATCAAAAACTTTAGATACAATGCGAAAAGGGAAATACAAGGTAATCAAAAAGCTCTAAAAGGTCCTGATATGCACTCCTGCCTCAGCGCTTTTGCTGTCCAACACTACCTGCACGCAACTATCGTGCATAAGCTTACAAAAGCTTAGAGGATGGTGTAAGTGTGTCCACAAGGCAAACACCAAGTGTACAATATTAGAGTAATGTAGAAGTATGCGGTAAGTCCATGAATAAAATCAGCCATACCAAGGCTATGTAATGCAAGGCATGAATGCTATCGGCCATACCAAAGCCATGCGATGCGAGACATGAATGCCATCGGCCACACCGATGCAATGCAAGGCCTACATAGCTGAATGTCATATGTGAAATGCAATCCAAGCAAGTCGGTACCTATCAAGTACACATATCAGTACAGTTCCTCTCTAGATATCTCCGGGGTCTAATACACTTCGCAGTGACTGCCACCTCCCTAGCTGCATAGTCAAGCAAGCGGAATAGACCTCACTATCTACCTGACCAATAGTCTGTCAATACCTACCTGGCTCATCGATAGCGGACTCATTTGCGACCTGGTCAAACTCAGCCTAGCTTTTAGTCCCCTCACTCAGGCGGATAAGGCCACACCCCATTCCAACCGACCACGACACAGTGGGAGACGCAGCCTACTGGTATTCGGCACTCGGGCGCTCATGCATCCACTCAGTCTAGACGTTGGAGCATCTCTTAGTACCAAAAAGGTTCTGGGACTTTCATCCAAGGACATCCTAAGTGCACACAGTGCTAGAACTAAGTATTTTCGGTATCCGATACGGTCATCCACGATGTACCTGTGGAGCCACGGCCCTGATGTCGCTAGGGCGTGCAGTGATCAAGTCACACATATACGAGATGCATGAGTCACACCGTACAGTCATATAGCAATCCTGCGCGTACAGCGCGATAATGTGGGGCACTCCATCTCATAAGGAGTCCCCTAAACGACTCAGCCCTATAGCTTATGCTATGATCATACAATTTTCATATCAAGCATGCATATGATGTGTATGGGAATGAATCATGGAGTTATACTAAGCATGTTATAAAGTGATGAACTAGTAAAAAGTATGGACCTATCAATGGGCCCTAGGGAGAGTTATAATGCAGACATCTAACCGACATTACCTTACAATGTGGACGTCAAACCAACATTGCTCCTAAGGCATGGCCCGCCATAAAATCTCATTACACAAACCATGGAGGGATCACACATTGCAATGGACCCTAAGGACGTCCCCTTGGGCCTCAGCCCATAGCCCTCGAATACATCAAATGGGCCACCTCGTATGGGCCTTATATAAATTAAGTGGGCCGCATCAATGGGCCTTATGTACATTGCAATGAGTCATAACCCATGGGCCTTAGAATGCATCAAAATGGGACTAATTCATAGGCTCCAAACACATCACAATGGGCCTTATAGTATGGGCCTTACATTCATAGAAAAGTGGGCCTTAACAACGGCCTCATACACCTCAAGGTGGGCCTTAACAATGGGTCATACATATGGTAAGATGGGCCTCCATGGATGGCCACAAGTACATCCATAAGGGCACCATCACGTGGACCTTATATAAATCCATGGGCCACACCAATAGGCCCTATGTATACTTCAAATGGGCCACACCCAATATAAGTGGTGATAATGATTTCCACCGTTAAAATTTTCAAGGCCCACCATAACATTTGTTTTTCATTCAATCTGATCATAAGGTCACACGGTTTCATGTTGATCCCAAATTCCTATGATACCAAGGTGATTTCAGTGGTAGATGTTTCAATGCTCACATGGTCGTGTGGTCCACTTTATAAATAGATCTGTCATAATTCGTTTCAAGCCTTAAAATGAGCTTGCCCAAAAAGGTTAGATGGTTTGGATGCAACATATGCATCATAGTGGGTCCCATATAGACGGATGGCTTGGATGAAACATGTGGGTTCCATGAAGGGCCCACCATCAGGTATATACTATATATAATATATAATATACACACACACAACACATTAGTGCAGGCCCCACACGTGGGGTCAGTGTGGGTGAGACATATACACCATAGTGGGTTCCACCGTCCAGTCATCTGGACGGTGTGGAACATAATACATACATCAGTGGGTCGCACATGGGGCCCACCATAATGCTTCTATGCCATCCAACTTGTTGATAAGGTCACGCTGACCTGACTGGAAGGAAAAATTAAAAAAAATGAATTTCATGTTGATTCAAAGCTTCTGCAACCCAAAAGGGTTTCAATGGCAGACGTTCAATCCCTGCCGTGTGGGCCACCTGTACAGCTTATTTAAGGGGGGGCCACTATTTAAAAAGTAGCTCACCAGATGCACGGTGTTGATGTCCCACATACATCACGTGGGGCCCACGGCTC
The DNA here is from genome assembly GCA_037074715.1 of Magnolia kwangsiensis. Classification (NCBI taxonomy): domain Eukaryota; kingdom Viridiplantae; phylum Streptophyta; class Magnoliopsida; order Magnoliales; family Magnoliaceae; genus Magnolia; species Magnolia kwangsiensis. The sequence continues at coordinate 68,865,910 of CM073584.1, forward strand.
GGACCCGTGGTCCTTGCCCGTCCGGCGTCAAATGCAGCAGGACGCCTGCTACAACGTCAGCAGCGCCTACTACGTTAAACATTATTTTTATTTTTTTTGAAAAGTAATTTTTCTTAGGAACTTCCTAGGTGGGGTCCGCGTCAGGTAAATCCACACCACTCATTGAATTCTATGGCTCGAAACAGACTAAACGAGTCCAATATTGAATATAGTACAGCGTGTAACAAAAATCAAATTGAATTTAAACAGTGAGAATCACTATTTTGAAAGGTATGGCCCGTCCGATGAGCGGATTAACTTCATTTTTCGGCTCAACGCCTAAAATGATCTAAGGAAAAGGATGGACGGTGTGGATTTAAAAAAAATACATCAAGGTGGGGCCCATATGAGTGGTCCATATAAAGCTTTAAACCAAGCTTATATCTGTGTTATTCATAGACGCTGGACGACTTGGGGTCCCAGGTGCTAAAGATGTAGGTCTGCTCAGGTGGGCCACCGGATAATGGATGGTGTCGACGCAACACCTATAAAGTGGGCCCACTTCTAAATGACTTAGATAAAATATATACTTCATGGTGGGGTCCGTCCAAGTGGGCCACAAGGCCATATTATCACAAGAAAAGGAATGAAAAAGAGAGGGAGAGAGAGAGAGAGTGGGACACGCATGATGGAGGGACCCCAACACTATGGGCCCTCCGTTTCAAGCATCCAATTCATACATCAAGTGGGTCCCATTGCATGTGGACCCATCAAATCAAAGTCTACGGTGGAGATCCTTTCTCCACCCAAAATGAATGGTCTAGATGACCTCTTTCAAACTAGAATTAAACATCATGATGGGGTCCATGGAGAATGGCCCCATCATGGAATGATATCGATAATCAAGGTGGGCCATCAGCCACATCTTAGGGTCCAAAGTGAGATCTATACCATTGATTGGTAGGCCTCACTTGGCCCATCATAAAATCATGCAAACTAGCCTATAGAGGCACCCACCTATTGATCTTCTCGGTCCATTGGATAGCCTATTTCCTTACACTTCACTTTGATGGTGGAAGATAGAAGATGGATGGCTAGGATGATGGGTTTTAGAGTAGAAAGTGGGCCACCAAAATTATATTTTCTCTCATGGGAAGGGCATGGACGTCAGAGAGCTCTTGCTTGCTTGGAATTGTTGAGAAATGAGAGAGGGAGATGGGATGTAAGGAGGAGTGATGAGAGATGGGTGATGGATGTGAGTGATGGGTGAGGTGATGTGGTACTTGACAAGTATGGGTGGTGTAAGAGAGAGGGTGAGAAAGAGTTAACTTAAGGGGTTGCTTGGGAATGGGGTGAAAGGTGATGTGTACTTGACATAAAGTGATTGATGGATGATTGATTGATGGGATTGATTTGACACTTTGTAGAGATTCTCTTGGGATTTACAACGCACGGCATTTTTTCTCAAACTGAACGTGGGTCAACATCACCTCGTCTGGGTATCGGATCAGTGCGTGAGTCACGGCGTTGGAACCGTGGCGATGGTGTGGTCGTAATGATACTAGTCTCGGATTAAGCCGACTCAAATGTATAAGATACGACTTACGGTCGTGCGCAACGTCGATTACAGGTCAAGGATTTCCAAAATTTGACGAGAAGGATCGCGGGAAGTGACAGAACAATACGGATCAGGATACAGGTCTTACATTTGCATTGAATCTCTGGACACATTACCTCTATGGAGAGGAGTTTGAGCTCTTTTCTGACCACAAGAGCCTCAGATATATATTCACGTAGAGGGACCTGAATATGACGCAGCGACGATGGATGGAAACCTTGAAGGACTTCAAGTTCGAGGTCTCCTACCATCCCGACAAGGCCAACCTTGTGGCGAACGTGTTGAGCCGTAAGAAGACGATAGCATTTGCGGCTCCGCTGATGATAGCAGAATAGGATATGGTAGAGTTTATGTGAGACTTTGAGCAGAAACTTACAATGGAGGAGCCATTAGAGAGCATCGCACATATTTGGGTTTAGCCACTTATCGATGACCAAATCATTATGGCTCAGAAAGAAGATGAAGGGTTGGCAGAGTTGAGAAAATAGCAACAGTGAAGACTCAGAATGGAGAGTTAGTATAGATGGGGGTTTACATTATCGTGGCCATCTATGCGTCTCAATCCTTCATGACTTGAGAAGGGAAGTTCTCGAAGCTGCTCACCATTCGAAGATGGCAATGCATCCTAGCAGTACGAAGATGTACAAAGACATGAAGTGCTTGTACTAGTGGGACAACATGAAGGCCCACATATCAGAATATGTCTCACGTTGCCTCGCGTGCCAGCAGGTCAAGGTAGAACATCGCCGACCTCCTAGGCTTCTTCAGCCCATGCCCATAGCAAAATGGAAATAGGATTTCGTCTCTATGGACTTCATATCAGGGTTACCGAAGACGAGGAAGGGGCATGACTCCATATGAGTGATTGTGGACTGGTTGATGAAATCAGCTCACTTTCTCCTTATTAGAGTCTCAAACTCCGCAGACAAGTTGGCCAGGTTGTACATCAAGGAGATTGTATGCCTACATGGAGTTACTATGGAGATCGTGTCGGATAGAGACACGCAATTCACATTTATCTTCTGAAGTATCCGAGAAGGAATGGGTGTGAAACTGAAGTTCAATACCGCGTTCCACTCACAGACTGATGGGCAGACGGATCAAGTAAATCAGTTGTTGGAAGATATGTTACTAGCTTGCATCTTGATTTCAAGGATAGTTGGGATGATTGTCTTCCTTATGCTGAGTTCGCCTACAACAATAGCTTTCAGGCGAGTATTGGCATGGCTCCCTACGAGGCATTGTATGAGCGTCCATGTAGAGCACCGTATTGCTGAACAGAGGTTGGTGAGAAGAGTTTGATTGGCCCAGAGTTAGTACAGAAGACTTCAGAGAAGATCGACATTATCAGGCGTCGACTTCTGGCAGCACAGAGCAGACAGAAGATCTACGCCGATATGAGGCGGCGACCCCTAGAGTTCGAGGTTGGGGACTATGTGTTTTTAAAGGTTTCCCCCATGAAGGGAGTCCTTCGGTTTGGTAAGAAGGGGAAACTCATGCGAGATTCATTAGCTCATTCCAGATACTAGACCGAGTTAGTGTGGTAGCTTACCCCTTACTTTTTCCATACCACTCGTTGGTGTGCACAATATATTTCATGTTTCGATGCTGAAGAAATACGTTCCTGACCCTTCCTACATTATTAGATGGGAGCAGGTACGGTTGAGTGAAGATGCTACTCATATACTGTGACCAACACATATTCTAGACCGGAAGGAGCAGGTGTTGCGCAGTAAGGTCATCCCACTTGTGAAGGTATTATAGACGCATTACACTGAGGAAGAGGATACTTGGGAAACGGAAGCCGAGGTCCGAAAGAACTACCCTCAGATTCTCGAGGAGTACAAAAAAATACTAATTTTAAGGATAAAATTTTTTCTTAAGGGGGATAGATTATAACGTCTTGGAAAAATCCATACAAAGACCCGAGTACCACCTCTGGTAGAAATCACTAAGGACCGAATCCTTTAGAAATTAAACAAAAATTAATTAAGTACTAAACTGAATTGGGTAGCAGATTAGCTTGAACTACTTTCTATATGAACTGCAAAACCTAGAACCAGTAGAATCGCTGACGCTACATCGCCTAAAAATCTACGATCTATTTCAAAACCCAGTTGCTCTCGAGAGCACATCGAAACTCCGTATCGGACCTGGACCGCGCGTCGAAAGTTCGATTACCGTGAAACTATAGGGTTATGACCACCTTACTAGGCTTGACAATCATCTCAGAAATCAAGTTCCAATAGTATCAAGAAATGTACAACTTGAGCGCGAAGCGAAGTGTGTGAGAAAAATAAATACCTTTAGAAAATGAATTAAAACTTAAATGATTTGGGCCGTTCGCTTGTAGGCCAAATCTAAGGTTTCAAATTATCAGATTTTGACCCAACTACACCCTTGGATTAGGAAAATTTCTCAACACAGGTCAATGTACTTGTGGCCCTGATCGAGTGCCGATGACTGTTGAACTGAAACTGATCCTCTGCAGTCGATCCATAAATTCGATCGGACCAAAAACTTAACTTGACCTAGATCCAATGTCAGGAAAATTTTTCCAGATCGTATGCAGAAAGAGGGCCTCCAGATCAACTCTGTTAGATCGAAACAATCGGTCTTTGCTATAACCTAAGTATACCATGGCCCTAGGGCCATTTTCATTAGTTCTTGGCCTATATAAGGACCTTAACCCACCCTTCTCTCATTTCATACAAATTTCAAACCCTAGGAGAGAGAAGAGAGGAAAAAGAGAAGGAAAGAGAGAGAAAGTGGGAGATAGTTGTTGGGATTCAATCCCACCGCTCTACGTGGCGAATCAGCCTTCCCGTGTCTCTATTCCGGCGATTCTGGTTCCATTCTTAGGTAAGAAATCCTAACCCTAATTTGTTTTAGATATCCAAATAGGAATATCGACAAAATAGTTAACCAATTCCGTGATTCAGGTAGTCGTTATGCCGTAGACAAAGACTTAGAGTACAAACTGAGTTTGATACGTGTATACCGGCGAAAGGTGCGGACTATAAATGTTTAGATTATGGTTTTCAAGGCTATCAATGTCAGTAATGATTTATGACTGTCTTGATTGCTGTCACATGTGCTTAGATACGACGCTTTTCCTAAATTACACATATATCTAATCATATTGAATATAATGCCTTCTATGTGTTTGTTGAAATGCCTGAATGAATATGGAATTATGTTTTGTGCTTGCCATGAGTATTCATCGTAAATATATGATTGTTGTATGTGTGACAACTCCTTATGAAAGGATTTGCCCTAATATAGGTTATAACTAAATTATAACATATATGTTGAAATGTGTAGTCTAGGTGTTTGATAAAATGTCTGAATGAGTACTTTCTTGATGAAATGCCTTTAATGGAGGTGTTGAGAAGAGATTTTCAATCACCTTAGCCATATGTATGAATTCCTTCATGTAGCTTATATCCTATTATGTGATTTGTGTATGGAATGCATGTGTGTAACGCTACATAAATTTTGTATTTCATAAGATGCTCAAGTGGTTGTATTGTCTGAATTATTTGTTCAATACTGATGCACCTATCACATATGATTTTCTGTTACATTTAAGTGTGATTGGAACTACTACGTGGTCCAGGCAATTGGTAATGGGTTTTAATCAAGTGGCTGAGTTAGTTTCGCAACCACAGATACATTCGAGGAATCCGAGTCGTACGGAGATTGTCAGCAGTGGTTAGGCTACGCGGAGTTCTTACGTGCTTTATGTCGACCAAATCCAACGTACGCTCATACCAATCGAGCTTGTCAATTAACCTGATTGGCCTAAATGTGTGTTTACCATGTATGGATGCAACTGTTTGAATCAAGGTACCACTTACCAATGAAAACCTATTTAACCTTGGTACCATGATCCGTTAAGACTCATGAGCCGGGCATGGTGGTATGGACACCGTGGTCGAGCTGTCGACTTACGTTAGGGCGACGAGCCTCCTCGTAGTGTCCAGTGAGCAACCTAGACTCGTGAGCCGAATACAGTGGTATGACACACTGTATTCGTGTTGTCAGCCTACGATCTCGTGACGAGCCTCTCATAGTGACCTAGAGCATACTCTAGGTCTGCGCTGAGGTGACGAGCCTTTTCGTAGTAAACTAGAGTATAAACCAAGACTGCACTGAGGTGACGAGTCTCTCCATGGTGATCTGGAACTGCCTATCATATGAGACTAAGTAGGATTGACGACCCTAGATGGATCATTGTTTGGGTAAGTGACGAAAAGGAAGGTACCTTAGCTTCCCGAATATGCTATTTCAATAAACCTAATTAAGAATTAGGCTAACACGATCATATATGCATTGCATGTGCTTTGGTGAGGAAGTGCACATGTTCAAAGTGGTGCATGTTGCGATCGTGAGATGATGTCGCTAAGGGAGTGTAGGCGAGGGCATACATTATTATCGCATACCATTCATGCATTAACAAGAGTACTTAGGGTATGATTGTTGTACTGCTTGATTAAATTAATAACATGTTAACCTTTTCCTTATAGCTTCACTGAGTTGATCATTCATTTCCACTCTAGGACGGTATTTTAAACCACCAACCAAACTCTGTTGTTGTTTCAGGTGATGTCGAGGCTGAGCCTGACTTCTATGACGACGAGGAGTTATTCTATTTACAACTCTCTGACGGGTCTATGTAGACCTGGAGGTGCATCATCAGGACTACAGGGATATGGATTAGCAGACATTACCCTTTATCATTTTGTAATTTTAGGAACTATACATGTAATTTAGTTAACCTAATAACATGTTCACACTCTTGAGACCTACAACAATTTATATGTTTTATGTATCTATCACAGTCTTCCGCTTACTTAAATTTAATCATCTCTGAAGTATGATATGTTGATTTAGCTTCATCCCATTCATGTTTAATGCACTAACATGGACGACATTAAATCATCATTTTCTATGTTGCATAAGTGATGTGTCAGAACTCGGGAGTTCAGCTTTGCTCGACCCCCCATTTTTGGGACGTTATAGCCATAGTAAAGAGAAATGCAAATCAAGGGAGAAAATTATTTTCATTTTTCATGGCCAACCAAAGTTTTGGATTAAAGTAAAACTTGGGCCCAGGGGATTTCATAAGGTGCTGCTTCAAACGAATGGTTCAAATTTTGGATCCACATCACATATGATGGGTTCTCAAAAAAGTTCGCACTAGTTCTGTACAAACTGGTGTGCAGGCGAGCATTTCCACACACACACACACACATACATATATATATGTAACGCCCTGAAAATTGATGGTCGAGTAGGAGCCCAACTCCCGAGTTCTAATACATCACTTATGTAACAAAGATAATGATGATTAAATGTTGTATGTATTAGTGCATTAGACATGAGTGGGATTATACCAAATCAATATATCACACTCCAGAGACAGTTAAATTACGCAAGCGGAAGACTGTGATAAATATATAGAGCATATAAGTGATGGTAAGTCCCTAAAGTATAAACGTCACCAGGTAAAATAATTACATGTAAAATTTCAGAATATATAAAATGATAAAATGTAATGTCCTCTAATCCATGTCCCTGTAGCCTCAGTGATACAACTCCAGGTCTACATATATCTGCCAGAGAGTTACAGATAGGAGAACTCTTCCTCGTCGTTATAGAAGGCAGGCTCCATCTCATAAGCCTAGACATCATCTGAAACTAACACAGGGTGTGGTTGGTGTTTTAAAACACCATTCCAGAGTGGGAATGAGTGATCAACTCAGTGGAGCTATAAGGCAAAGGTTAAATGTTATCTATTCAGTCAAGCAGTAATGGTAAAGCAATACAACAAGCATTCTTAGGTACTCTGGTTAATGCAAGGATGATATGAGTTAATGATGCATGCCCTCGCCTACACTCCCTCTACAATATCATCTCACAATCGCGGCATGCCACCCTTCCTCTGTACTCAACTCTAACGCCAAAGGCACATGCAAATGCAGTATATATGCGTGATTAGCCAAGTTCTTAATTAAACTCATTCATACAGCAGGTTTGGGAAGCTAAGGTACCTCCCTTTATATCATTAACCTAAACAATGATCCATTTATGATCGACAATCCTAGTTAATCACATACAATAGGTAAGTTATAGGGCAACGTCACCCCTGATTTAAAAGCAGTGGACAGGCAAGTTTAGGTCACTACGAAGAGGCTCATCACCATCAGCATAGGCCTTAGTTTATAATCGAAGTCACTACCACCAATACCCTACCAACTGGTAGTCTATTTTTGAAGGCTCATCACCAAATCGACTAGGGACCACAGCCATGCTGCGCTGGGGTAGGCTTATTTTACATTCGAGGTCACTCCACCAATGCCTTACCAACTGGTAGTCTATTTTTGAAGGCTCGTCATTAACCCAACTGGGGACCACAGCTAAGCTGCGCCAGTGTAGGCCAACAGCTCGAATACAGTGTCCCATACCACCGTATTTGGCTCACGATTTTGGTTTCTCACTGGTACTATGGGGAGGCTTGTTGCCCTAGCGTAGGACAACAGCTCAACCACGGTGTCCCTTACCACCATGCCCAGTCATGAGTCTTAGCGGATCATGGTACTATGGTTGAGACGGGTCTTTACATTGGTAAGGGATACCTTAGGTTCAAGCAGTAGCGTTCATATATGGTAAACATACGGTGGCTAATCGGGTTACTTGAAAAGTTCGATTGGTATGAACATACACTGAATTAATCGACATGGTACCCCTGTCGACAACCATCATACAACTTGGATTCATCGAACGTGTCTTATGTGGTGATCGACCTTGTCCACTAATTCGAGAATCATTATCGATTGCCTGGACTACACAGTAGTCCCAATCATACTTCAAATACAATAGGCATTCATATGCACTAGTCAAAATAGCATGTAGCAGCCAATTCAAATATAAATCTCATAAAAGCATTTTCACGAACACATAAAGTATATGTTCACATATATAGGCATTCATCCATAAAACACGTAGCAGCGAGATAGATTACATGAGGGAAACTGTAACTATAGATAAGGTTATTCAGAATCCTATCTCAATGGCCTTATTAAAAACATTTCAATAAGCACTTTCTCATTCAGGCATTTTATCAAACACTTAAACTACACATATAGACATACATGTAATAAAATAGTTATAGCATATATTATAGCAAATCCTTTTATAAAGGAGTTGCCGCATATACAACAATCATGTATTCTCAATCAATAGACATGGCAAGCATAAATCATAATTCCATATTCATTCAAATATTTAAACAAACACATGAAATGTATTATATTTAACATAGTTCATATATATGTGTAATACACGGAAAACATCGTATCTAAGTATATGTGATAGCAATCAAGTCAGTTATAAATCATTAACTGACATTGAAAGCCTTGAAAACCTAACCTAAACATTTATAATCCACACCTTTCGTTAATATACTCGTATCAAACTCAGCTTGTACACTAAGTCTTCGCCTACAACAAAACTGCTACCTGAATCACGAAATAGGTTAACTATTTCACCGATTCTACAATTTGGATTCTTATATCAGATTAGGGTTAAGATTTCTTACCCAAAAATGGAGTTGAAAATGACGGTGTAACGACACGAAAGAGACGACTTGATACATGGAGCGGTGGGAACGAATCCTGGCTACTAACTCCAGATCTCCCTCACTTCTCCTCACTTTCTCCTCCTCTTTTATCTCTTATCTCTCCTAGGGTTAGGAAAATTGTATGGAATAGAAAGGGGGTGGGTTTAGGTCCTTATATAGGTCCAGAACTGACCTCAAATGCCCCAGGGCCATGGTATACTCAGGTTATAGCCAAAGAATGACTGTTTCAATCCAACAGAGCACATCTGGAAGCCCCATTTCTGCTTACGGTCTGAGGAAAGTTTTCTAACATTGGATCTAGGTCAGGTTAAGTTTTTGGTCTAATCAAATCAATGGATCGACCATGAAGGACCTGTTTCAGTTCAACGGTCACCGGTACTCGATTAGGGTCACAAGTATATTGACATATGTTGGAAATTTTAAAAGTGCACCTACTAGTGCCCTGGTTTGTCAATTAGCATATGCGTTGAGTTAGTCGGACTACAGAGCCTCACAGGAAGAACAATTCAATCACCTACCTCAACCAGATGTGTGGAAGCTCATCATAGGTAAATCATAGCCTCACATCCCATGTCCGAAAATACCAAGTAATTAAAATCCTTAAAATCAACTTAGAGCACATGAGGATTTTTGGGTAAGTGAACTTTTTCAAACAGTAGAAAATATCTAAGTTTGTTTGCCCTGTCGATTGTATCGATACACCTTTCGATATGATCGACCTGCTCTGTCGATGTCCTCGACACTTAATCGATACTATCGATAAGATGACTAAAAGTGACTAGCAACTACATACCATCCGGACAGATTTATCGATATATCAATACATCTATCGATATCATCGATATTCAATCATCGATTCCATCGAAAGTAGCTCAATAATATCTACAGCTAGAATTTTGGCGCCCCTATTTTTCTAAAGAAAACTACTATGAGCTTCGATATATCGATGACTATTCCGATTCAATCTAAATTCAAATATCGATCATATCGGAAGTCATTCGATCATATCGACAGTGGGCGCGTATTTCTTCCAATAAATATTTTAGGATGTTCTAAACCTTGATCGGGGGCCACTCGAGGAAATCAATATTTTTATGTCAATGTTATCGAGTCCTGGTCGATTGGATCGAGTCTGGGTACAAACTGTCCAGTGTGCTTATAGGTAAATCTATACGATTTATCGATCCTATCGACATGGTCTTAATATCATCGACATTCAAATTTCGATGACATCGATTGACCCTCGATCATATCCTATAAAACCTAAAATATTTCGGCTAGTCTCTCTCATTCTTCAAGTGTCGATAGATTGATCCCAATATCAATGGAATCAGAATTCAAAATCCGATGACATCGACACAAGTATCGATCCCATTGATCAGCTGGCAATAGTTTTCAAAAGCATATGACTTTTGAGTTTATGTTATCGAGTGGACAGTCGATCCCATCGAGAGTATACGCTCGATGATATCGACCATGCTCGATGACATCGAACTCAGTCATAAATATGACCGTTTTATATCCGTTGAAACCTTTTGCCTATTTAAAGAGAGACTTGTTCATATTGCTGGTAGAGAAAGAAGAGAGTGCTTTTGTGCCTTACCTTCAGTCATATACCCAAAGCCCTTTCTCTCACGGGAGTTCATCTTCCAATCCACTCTCATTCATTGACACTCAATAGAGTGGATTTGGAAATGAACTTCCCTATTCAAAGATCCTTCAGCAACTATCTTAACAATATATCTTTTAGCTGGGATGCCTTGAATGAATAGATGACGGGAATCACTCTATCTTCCTTATAGGAAAATTCTAAGAGAGTGGATTTCCATCCTAACCTTGACCCGACCCAAAATCGAATACTAGTATATCTTTTATGTTGCGGATCAAGGGAGCTGAAGACTCTCCAACAACAAGAAGGAGATCTTCATCACTATGCAAAAAGGGGCTCATCAACTTATCAGTAAGTACTTAGAGTCCAGAGGATACTTGTGATCATTCCTTTCTAGGATTGAGTCTTAAGTGTTGCTCACCCTTTAAAGTCTTCAAAGGAGGCCTCTGGCAGGAGTGTACGCTGTGGGTGCGTTATGTGGACCCTTGCTCTGTGTAGGCATAAACATCTAGGTGCGTTGTGTGGACCCTTGCTCTGTGTGGGCATAAACATCTGGGTGTATTGTGTGGACCCTTGCTCTGTGTGGGCATAAACATCTAGGTGCATTTCGTGGACCCTTGCTCTGTGTGGGCATAAACATCTGGTTAGGAGTGCACCATCAAAAATCTAGGGTTAGAGGTGAACCGAATAGAAACCTCAGTGTAAAGGTCGAAGGTGAACCTGATTTAAAACCTTAGGTTTGAGGTAAACCCTGGAAAACCTACTTAGTGAAATCCGGTACACTCAAGGGATGAGTACAATAGCCAGGAGTAGAGTAAACAAGTAGTCGAACCACTATAAAAATGACTGTATTTGAGTTTATTATTATTTTTCATTGTGTGATATTCCTTACATGTTTTTATATTTGATTGTCTAAGATCACACCTCATATACACACACAATCTTATCCATTACAATCTTTTATGTAACTTGTATATCTTTCAAATGGTTTGTGATTGGATCCTCTACAAGACTTGGAAGCCAGTAGAGTTACATCTGAGTAATCCTGATAATTGTATATCTGATAGGATTAGTGCAATAGGATTATGCAACTTGTATATCTTTCAAACGGTTTTTGATTAGATCCTCTATAAGACTTGGAAGCCAGTAGAGTTACATTTGAGTAATCCTGATAATTGTATATCTGATAGGATTAGTGCAATAGGATTTTAAATACATCATAAACTTTAAAAAGTCCTATTCACCCCCCTCTAGGACATATTGGCATATTCCTACTTCGACTCAAGCGGTCTTCACCGCCATTTCAATTGGTATCAAAGCGGGTCTCTCTTTAAGGGCTTCACCACCTAGAGAGTGATCTTAACTGAAGTTGGGAATATGGCCAAAGGAGAGGGCTCATCGGTCTCTGGACCTCTAGTATTTAATGGTTCATATTATGCTTATTTGAAGTCTAGGATGCACTGTTTGGATCATGATGTTTGGACATAGTTGATACTGGATATGTGCCACCGAGCTATCAAATTATTCTTGAAAATGGCACAACTTTCTCCAAACCTAAATCCAACAAAGTGTGGACTACATTCGAGAAAGACCATGGGTGGATTAGGAAAGAAAATTCTAGTCTAAAAATTTATAGGAAAATACTAGGATCCCTACCAGAACGCTTCAACTCAAAAAATTTCAACCATTGAAGAGTGTAGGAATATGGATGAAATAAAAGTAGAAGGACTAGTAGGTTCCCTATAAACTTTTGAACTACAAACATACTCCTAAATCCAAAAATATTGTCCTCAAAACTACAAAAAACACATCAAATGAGGAAGTAGAAATAATGAGGATAAGGAAATGACTCTCTTTACTCAAAGGTTCAAAAGGTTTTTCAACAAGAACCGTGGCCAATCTTTCAGAGGCAATTTGTGGAAAGCAACCACAATGGTAAATCTGCTTAAAGCCACAATTGCAGAAAATTTGGACATCTGTCCACTGAATGCCTCAACAGAAAATTTAAAGGAAAAGCTATGATAGTTACTTGGCATGACACTGAAGAATCAAACACACTTCAGTGATTCAGAAAGTAAGGGAGACTGAAAATCATTGAAAATACTCATGGCCTCCACATCCACAAACATCCCAGTACTAAATGAAAAAAATGAAGAACCTTAAATCAAAGAGTCATTTCCATCTAATGATGAGAAAGAAGAAGAAAAGGTGAGAAGGATAAAAGCAGGATGCCTATAATCAACCTTATAAACATAGCATTCATATCCTTAGAAAACTTGGAATGAAAAAAAAATTGTTATAAGTAGATCTAGATAAAGCACTGGAAACTAATACACATGTGATCAATAATATACAACATTACCACTCTAAAAATTATAAGCTGGAAAGAATGAATCTATCCCTAAAATCTGAATCCTTGAAATTGATCAAACAGATTGACCTATTGAAAGAATGAAAATCATACACTCAAATTTGATGCAGAATAATCTAGAAAATCTGTTAAGCTAAACTTTTAGGGATGGGAAGACCTAGTAAAGACAAGAGTGTGTTGGGATATGTAAAAGGCAAACCAAGCTCCAAAAATGTAGCACAAACACTTGAGAAATCAGCTGCATCAGGAAGTAGAACTAGGGCCACTCTTGTTTGTCATTTATGTGGAGACTCAGGCCACTACAAATTTGAATGCTTTACAATTGGAAGGACTCAATTAAATTCTACAATGCAAATGTCAAGAGTCCATCAAGGTACATGGCTGGAGGTAAGAAACATCTGTCTCCACCAAGAATGATAAAGAAAATAGATGAACTGTTGAATGAAGTGGCCGAACTGAATCAGAAAAAATTTGATCAATCAAGGGAATGTGATTCAGTTATCAAATGTGCTCAAACAAACCCATAGTGAAGTAAAAGCAATGACTTCAAGAAAAAAGGCAATTGTGCTAATGGGTTCCTAGATAGCGGTTGCTCAAGATGTGTAACGGGTGACAAATCCCTTCTTTCAAATCTTGATGAGAGGATGGTCACATTTGGAGATGGAAGCACCGTTAAAGTAATGGGGTATGGGACTATTATTGTCGGATTAGAAATGCTAAAAAATGAGAATGCTCTCCTGGTAGAAGGGTTGACACATAACCTTCTAAGCATTTCTCAAATATGTGACAATAAGCATGAGGTTACATTCGTAAGCTATAGTGCAAGATCTTGGACTTATCAAGAAAACAAGTTATCAAGGGTCTTCGCACCAGTACTCACTGCTATGTCATCAAAAATGATGATCCATATGCCCAGTAACAATTGAACGTGGAAAATAAGCCCAAGGCATGACTTTAAAATCTGGATGGATGTGAGAAATTGTGCATTTTTGGCAATTATCATGAGATATCTGAGGTTTTTATGCCTCAAAAACTTTTTGTGTATAAACATTCTGATGTTTATAATTTTGGATGGTATAACTGTTTTTTGGTATAATGAAGTTGACATAAAAATATTTAAAGATATGCATGTATGGAAGAGTATCGAAGACTGGAGATAACTTATCCCATTTTTCCTCTCGATAAATGAATCATTGGATTGAACAAATCATCTGCACAGAATCGATCCCATCGACGACTTCTTGAGAATCTGAAACGTTGGTGTAACACCCCGGATTTTGGCCAACCTGGGATTAGACGTCCTTAGGCAATGGGTCAACTAAAACACCTGGGAAATCGCTCAGAACCCAATTCCATAGCCAAAGAAACCACTTAGGAATAATTCCTTTAGAAACTAAGCATAAGTTAGCTAGCGCTACCCTGGAGTAGCTGTGAAATAGTCCCTGATCACTTTAAATACGTTCTACAAGACCCAAAACTTGTAGAATCCATGGTGCTATGATACACTAAAACCTCGGATCAAACTCTAAACCGGTTTGTTCTCTGAACCTCTTTGAAACTTTGTATTGGATCTAGACCGCGCGTCGAAAGTCCGATACCTACAATTTTAGACCGTTATAACCGCTTAGCTGGACTTGACAATCATTTCAAAAATCAAGTCCAACCGACATTCACAGGCTATTTCATTGAGCCTGGAGTGAAGAGAGTGATAATAGGGTTAAAATTAGAATTTGAAATCCAAATCTGGCACACGACTTAGCACGTTATTATTAAGAGTTCTGACCATCAGAATTCAGCCAAATTACACCCTTGGATCAGGAAAAATTTCTATTTCATATCACGAGACTTGTAGACCTGATCTAGGTTCGATGACCGCTAAATTGAAACTGGACCGCCACGTGCGATCTGGGAACACTACTGGTCTGAAAATGGGATGTGTGCGACATCCGACATGTATGAACTTAAGTCCGATTGCGTTCGGCCAGGGGACCACCAGAAATGCCCTTTTGGACCGAAACAGCCCCGATTTGGTTAGGTATCAAGTAAACTTTGTTCCCAAGCCTGTTTTGGGCATGTTTGGGCTTATAAAAGGGGTTGAAACCCTCCGATATCTCTCCCATCCGAATTTGAAAAAAGCCCTAGGTTGAGTGAGAGAAAAGGTGAGAGATTGTGAGAGAAGGTGGGAGAGAATTTCCTGCTGCTGGTGCTACCTGCTACACGTGTTTAAGCCACGCAATCCAATCACTTTGCCGGTGATTTCTCCACATTTCTAGGTAAGAAAATACCCTAAATAGTTATTGATTTGAGGTTTCTTAGTTTCCATAGCATGGTAGCTGATGGATCTTGCGTATTAGGTTCCCAGTTCGCCGTAGACGAAGCGTATACGCTCCGTTCGAATTGATACGCTTCTAGGAGAAAAGGTGCGGATTTTAGACGCTTTGATTGACTGTTTCCAATGATTTCAATGTCGTTTAATAGTAGATTATCGACGGCAACGCCGTTTGACATGTACAACATGCTATCCGTTTCCTGTTTCGTAAGCAGACGAAGAATATGAGATTTAGGGCATTTTAGTCATTTGTAGGAAATACTGTTTTCATCCATAATTTTCTGATGTGATTAACATGGCTTCTTGTCGCATTAGGATACTAGGAATGCATGCATAATTATTTTGACGAAGAGATTCGCCTAAATGCGCACTTTGAGTCGACATACTATATGTAGACTTAAGTGTGTAGTTTAAGTGTTTGTATAAATGCTTGTATTAGTATGTATTGAATTAAATGGTGTTATGAATTAGTTTGAGATTAATTTCTTAATTAATATGCTGATGTAAATGGTTTCCTACATGTTAGCTATATGCATGATTTCATTATATGTATGAAATGCATGCGTTGGAAGATTTACTTAAGTTGTATGTTATAACATGTGTTAACATGCTCACATGGTTGTATTTCATTTCCATTACTCTTACATGAATGCTGATGTGGATTCATAATTGTTGGGACTATACCTAGTCCAGACAGTCGGCAACCAAGCAAGTTCGTGGTTGGCTTATCTTTGCCACAAACGACGCGTCGATGAACACGAGTCGTGTTTTGGAGTTGGCGGCAGTGGTTAGGCCACACGAGGTGTTTTATGCACTTCATGTCATTTGACTTGAGATGCGCTCGTGCTAGTCGAGCCCGTCAAGTAACCCGACTGGCCATTGTATGTTCATCCTGTATGAGTCATAACTGCTTGAACCTAGGGTACTGAACTTACCATTGTAAACCCTGTCAACCATGGTACCTTGATCCACGAAGACTCATGAGCCGGGTATGGTGGTATGGGACACCGTGGTCGAGCTGTCGGCCTACGTTGGGGCCACAAACCTCTCCGTAGTGACTAATGAGCACCTATGACTCGTAAGCAGATTATGGTGGTATGGGATACTATATTCTTGCTGTCAGCCTACACTAATCAGGCGACGAGTCCTTTGTAGTGACCGCGAGCGTATTCTGAGTTTACGGGAGGCGACGACCCTTCCATATCAGTGATAGTATAGTAGGCTTGTATTGATAAGGTGATGGGGGAGCGGTGCAACGAGTGCGAGCAACAGCCCTGGCAGCCCTTGCAGTGACCTACAAAATATATATCGTATGAGATTACTAAGAGTGACAACCCTAGACAGGATCTGTGTTGGGATTGATATAAGGGAAGTACCTTAGTTTCCTAATCCTACTGTTTGAATGGACTAATAATAACTCGGCAATCATATCACCATCACATTGCATGTGCCTGGAAGATGTGGAGCACTGAGCGGTACGCAAGCATGCCGCGGGCGTAAGATGGTGCCGTATGAGGGAGAACGTCGATGAGGGCATCCATCATGTCATGTCATATTGCATTAACAATAGTATTAGGATTGTTTGATTTACTGCTTTACTATTATCGCATGATTGATTTGATAACATGCTAATCTCTGCTCTCTTATCCCACTGAGTTGATCACTCACTCCTACGTTACGGGATGGTATTTTTGGACACCCACCAGTCCCTATTGTAATTGCAGATGATGGCGCGGCCTGCGAGGTAGAGCTGGACTTGATGATGAGGAGGAGGATCTCTCCTTTATGCGTGATCTGATTGACGGGATTATAAAGAGGTTGATTAGATGCCTTGACACTTGTCATTTTATATCTTCAGCGCACTCATGTATATTCGTTTTGTTTCTCTTTTGAGGTATACATGAATATGTTTAACCTGGTAACATGTTCACATTCTGGAGACACACAAAAGTTTATATATGTTATATATACTATTACAGTCTTCCGCTTATTAATTTAACTGTCTCTGGAGTATGATATGCTGTTCTGGCGTAGTCCCACTCATGTTTAATACATCAACACAGACAACATTCAATTATACATATCTATGTTGTATAAATAACATTTTGGAACTCGGGAGTTAGGTTTTTACTCGACCCCTGATTTTCGGGATGTTACAGTTGGGTCAATTGGTTCGCCCTCAAACTCATCATTGATAACATTGATTAAGGGTATATCGACAGAAGTCGGGCGAGCATGGCGTTTCGTCTTCTAGAGCATTTTTTTTCTCTTGGTTAGCTCTTTTTCCTTTAAAGTTTCAATGTCTAAAGACAAGATTTTAGACCTCATACAAAGTGCCTCAACTAGAAACAAGCAAGGTAAGAAAAATATAGCTGCCTCATATTCAATTTCAGATCTAGAAATCGTGGCAGAACGAGCTGTTCATAGTAAATGTATTGAACCCTTTGAGATCATCAATCTCTTGGAACTGATTGGATAGGACACTATCGTGAATGTTGGAGGGGAATTTCAACATAATCTAGTGCATCAGTTTCTGAACTTAATCTACAATGTTAAAAATAATCCTCCATCATTTCAGTTGCTCAGACTAAGCACATCACTCCTAGACTGATAAGTCATTTGGTTGGTGTAGAAGTTACTAGGATACCCGTGTCGGAATGAAATATGAAAGGACTTGGTATACGGGGAGAAGTTACTTAATGGAGTTACGATTCCCAGATATGCAGAGAATGCTCTTCATGTCAAATATCTTAATCTTGCATACAAAATTCTTCACAGTATTTTAAGCACAAATGTCTATCCCTGTGAAGTCTCTGGGAACAAGCTATCTCCATACAAGACACTATATAGGATTTGCTTGATGGACAATCCTACAAAATGAAACGGCTGAATGACTGTGAATCCTGTCTATTAGAGATCAAAACCGTGCCGGCAACTCTGCAACATGAAACACAAAAAATTCTGAATGTCTTACCAGCACAGTAAAGGTTTTTGTCTATAATATGATCAATTCATCACATATCTAGATTCTCCCTTGAAATGCTTAGGGCATAAATATTCTTGTTGTATGCCCTTCGCTCATGTGTGTGTGTGTTATGCATTACTAGTCTACTAATTTTGAAGAATTTTTGTTGGTATCCTCTGAGTAAAAAATATACTTCGGTATTGGGGGCCCGTGAATTTTATTGCTGTCTAGGGCAGTATGAGTGTTCGATATTTTCCTAAATGTGGCTGCTCATAATTCAATTCTATTTTATTGCCATAATTATGTTTTATGGTCCCCTTGTTGAATAGAGTTTCTGCTATGGAATGCATGTGATTTTCATGATTATCTTACCTGACCTGTTTGATATGCATTCTTATTCTCTCAAGATGATGTATGTTTTAAAATGATCTCATCCTTATACATCTCTATCTGTAGTTCTCCATATGCTTCTTTAACTTCAGTCAATATCTACTGCTTTACCTTTGCCAATGACTGATAAAAAGGGGGAGAACGGTTCAAAACACCCCATGCGGAAAAATTGTGTCTTTGAATGGTGTTGCAGGTGTTAGGGGGAGCAACTGCACCAAGAAAGGGGGAGAAAATACTAGTTGTGTACATGATTGTATTAGAATTTGTAAATTTATGTAAAAACATGTACACACAATTTAGGATGTGTCCATCTAGACATTATCCTAGGGTGTTTTGATATTTTGTCACGTAATTGACAAAGGGGGAGATTGAAAGTGCACCTACTAGTGCCCTGGTTTATCAATTAGCGTGCGCGTTGAGTCAGTCAGACTTCAGATCCTCACAGGAAGAACAATTCAAGCGCTTGCCTCAACCGATGGTGTGGAAGCTCATCATAGGTAAATCATAACCTCACATCCTATGTCCCAAAACACCAGGTAATTAAAACCCTTAAAATCAACTTAGAACACATGAGGGTTTTTGGGTAAGTGAACTTTTTCAAACAGCAAAAAATCTCTAAGTTTGCTTGCCCTATCGATTGTATCGATACACCTTTCGATATGATCGACCTGCTCTGTCGATGTCCTCGACACTTAATTGATACTAATGATAAGATGACTAAAAGTGTCCAGCAACTGCATACCATCCGGACAGATTTATCGATATATCGATACATCTATCGATATCATCGATATTCAATCATCTATTCCAATGAAAGTGGCTCGATAATATCGACAGGCAGAATTTCAGCGCCCCTATTTTTCTAAAGAAAACTACTATGAGCTTCGATATATCGATGACTGTTTCGATTCAATCTGAATTCAAATATCGATCATATCGGAAGTCATTCGATCATATCAACAGTGGGATCGTATTTCTTCCCGCAAATATTTTAAGATGTTCTAAACCTTGATCGGGGGCTACTCGAGGAAATCGATATTCTTATGTCGATGTTATCGAGTCCTAGTCGATTGGATCGAGTCTGGGCATAAACTGTCGAGCATGCTTATAGGAAAATCTATACAAATTATCGATCCTATCGACACGGTCTCAATATCATCGACATTCAAATTCTGATGACATCGGTTGACCCTCGATCATATCCTATAAAACCTGAAATATTTTAGCTACTCTCTCTCATTCTTCAAGTGTCAATAGATCGATCCCAGTATCAATGGAATCAGGTTCGAAATCCGATGACATCGACACAAATATCGATCCCATCGATCAACTGGCAATAGTTTTCAAAAGCGTTTAACTTTTAAGTTTATGTTATCGAGTGGACAGTCGATCCCATCGAGAGTATACGCTCGATGATATCGACCATGCTCGATGACATCGAACTCAGTCATAAATATGACCGTTTTATATCCGTTGAAACCTTTTGCCTATTTAAAGAGAGACTTATTCATATTGCTGATAGAGAAAGAAGAGAGTGCTTTTGTGTGTCTTACCTTCAGATCATATACCCAAAGCCCTTTCTCTCACGGGAGTTCATCTTCCAATCCACTCTTATTCATTGACATTCAATAGAGTGGATTGGGAAATGAACTTCCGCATTCAAGGATCCTTCAACAACTATCTTAACAATATATCTTTTAGTTGGGATACCTTAAATGAATAGATGACGGGAATTACTCTATCTGCCTTATAAGAAAATTCTAAGAGAGTGGATTTTCGTCCTAACCTTGACCCGACCCGAAACCGAATACTAGTATATCTTTTGTGTTGTAGATCAAGGGAGCTGAAGACTCTTCTAACAAGAAGGAGATCTTCATCACTGTGCAAAAAGGGACTCATTAACTTATCTGCAAGTACTTAGAATCCAAAGGACACTTATGATCATTCCTTTCTAGGATTGGGTCTTAAGTGTTTCTCACCCTTTGAAGTCCTCAAAGGAGGCCTCCGGCGGGAGTGTACACTATGGGTGCGTTGTGTGGACCCTTTCTCTGTGTGGGAATAAACATCTGGGTGCGTTGTGTGGACCCTTGTTCTGTGTGGGCATAAACATCTGGGTGCGTTGTGTGGACCCTTGCTCTGTGTAGGCATAAATATTTGGGTACGTTGTGTGGACCCTTGCTCTGTGTGGGCATAAACATCCGGGTGCGTTATGTGGACCCTTGCTCTGTGTGGGCATAAACATTTGGTTAAGAGTGCACCAGTAAAACTCTAGGGTTAGAGGTGAAACGAGTAGAAACCTTCGTGTAAAGGTTTAAGGTGAATCTGATTTAAAACCTTACATTTGAGGTGAACCCTAGGAAACCTCCTTGTGAAATCCGGTACACTCAAGGGATGAGTGCGACAGTCGGGAGTGGAGTAGACAAGTAGTCGAACCACTATAAAAATGACTGTATTTGAGTTTGTTATTATTTTTCATTGTGTGATATTCCTTACATGTTTTTATATTTGATTGTCTAAGATCACACCTCATATACACATACAGTCTTATCCATCACAATCTTGTATGCAACTTGTATATCTTTCAAACAGTTTGTGATTGGATCCTCTACAAGACTTGGAAGCCAGTAGAGTTACATTTGAGTAATCCTGATAATTGTGTATCTGATAGGATTAATGTGATAGGATTTTAAATACATCATAAAACTTTAAAAGGTCCTATTCACCCCCCTTTAGGACATATTGACATATTCCTACTTTGACTCAAGCGGTCTTCACCGCTAATTCAAATTTTTCCTGATCCAAGGGTATAATTAGGTCAGAATCTGACAGTCTGAAAGCTTACAATTGTCCTGCAAGCGAACTGCTCAATTCACTCCAGGCTCAAGTTGTGCGTTTTGGAATACTATTTGGACTTGATTTCTAAGATGGTTGTAAAGCCCAGTAAGGTGGTCATAACCGTATAGTTTCATGGTAATCGGACTTCTGACGCGCAGTCCAGGTCCGATACGAAGTTTCAATGCGCTCGTGAGAGCAACTGGGTTTTAAGATAGATCTTAGGTTTCTAGGTAATGTAACGTTAGCAATCCTACTAGTTTTGGGCATTGCAGCTCGTATTAAAAGTAGTTCAATCTAATTCCATTAATTATTTAGTTTATCACTTAATAATTTTTGTCTAATTTTTAAAGGATTCAGTCCTTAGTGATCTCTACCTGATTTGATACTCGGGCCTTTGTACGGATTTTTTCGAGACGTTACAATCTACCCCCCTTAAAGAAAATTTCATCCCAAAATAGCCTAAGGGAAATAGTTTAAAGTTTTATTATTTCATTTGCTTAGTTCTGTTGGTTTTAGGTTTATATACATGTTAGGGTATATAATAACTACAATCAGCCTAGCTCATTTTGGTCTACCCCCCTTAAAAGTTTTTTACCTTTGAGGTTTGAAAATAAATGTCCAAATCATTATTATCGTACTAAGTGTGTGATGATAAAGTTTACCTAAGGGTGGTATATTCTACTCTTTATGATTGGACTAATATCGAAAGACAGTTGTGGTAGGCTTAAATTCGATACGTTGATTGCCCACCTGACCAGGGCAGACAACTCATTGTATCCCTTCATAATTCTGGTGGATCCTGGTCTTCTGCTCGGTTAAAGCAGTAAGTCCTTTGGTAATCACCTAGGATTGAGAATTGAGTTAAGCCACGAATGCCTCGTGGGGTTATGGTTCTAAAATTCTGAAACCTGATCATCCTAAGTATTTAAGGAGTATTATAATTCATTAGGAGGTTCAAGCCCCACGTCTATAAGGTTGTCCTTTGGATCTTATTCAACGAGAGTTCTTGTTTACCCTATGTTTAACTTGGTGGATACTAAGTTCTTCCATGGTGCTCATAGTCAAAAGACGATACTAGGAGGGTTTTTAATCTCCTAAAATTATATTTATATGTCACCATTTCGATCATACAGCTAGGGGGTTATAGGCAGATTGCACTTCGGTTTCATTAACTTTGGAAGGGAAGAAAGAGTCGAGAGTTCTAAAATATTTCAGAAGTTTGGAATGTTAGCAGCATAAGGCCGCAGGAAAGGAAAGAAGAGGGAATAAGAAACTTATAATATTTTATTATAATCTGCCTCTGGCATGAGCTTACGGAGTATTAAACTATGAAACTCAATCCTACCCGAGGGTCCTAATTTAATTGCACAAAACAACTATATATATATATATATATATATATATATATATATATATATATATATATATATATATATATATATATATATATATATATATATATATATATATATATATATATATTTATACGTATAATCAAATTAAATCACAGGATGATTCCTAGTATGATTATAAATAATTCCTAAATAGACACCACATACTAAACTTTCATATGAAAAGATATGACTAGTCTATTGGCAACTCGAAGTTGTAAAAATTTTTTGTTTCAACCCTTCTATTATTTATAACATATTTGTCACCTTTAGTTACCATTAAATTTTTATAAATTTTATAGTAATTTATTGTTAGGCCTATTCTTTCATATGAATTGGTTTAATACCTGGATCCTAATTGCTTTCCTTTGATGACTTCATTATTGACCTTCTAAGGAAGATCCAACTCCTGTTTAGTGAATTAACCTTACGTATAACTTAGATCAATTTCCTTCGAACCTGGGCCAGTGAACTATTAGCCCACCAAGCTCCCATCGCACCTATGAGCAGGTAGACTCTCAGGTCAATGCACACTGTTCTGTTTCCTAAGTCTATCAAGCAATCCATACAAAGTTTGGTAGTGTCGAAGAAAGTCCCTATCGTGGTGAGGACTCTCAACACACCCATAGAGGTAGTGTTCAACCCCAAATGCTTGACAGTAGATCATGACACTATCAAAATAGTGGACCCAGTGTCTACCAATAAGAATACAGGTTTACCTTGACCATCGACAGTGACCTCAAAGGCCACTGGCACTGCAGTTGCTGACTCAGGTGTTTCAGCTGCAAGTGCATGCACACGGGCTTGTTGAGGATGATTTGGTTGCATTGCCATAGGTCGTTGAGGCGGCCTATTCTGATGTACAGGAGGTCGGTAAAATGGCTGCGCTGGTGGTGCAGATTATAGAGGTGGAGTCATTATATCACGTGGTGGCTAACGGTCGATCTTCTGAGGTGGCATGATACCATTGTCTTTCATCTTGGTAAAACAGAATGGGTTAGTGTATCCCCCTTTGTTGCAATATGTAGACTAACGGCCAGCTCGTCTCTGCTAGGTCGACGGAGTCATGAGCCTAGGAGGTGAGTCTACATGTGGCCTCTTACCTAGGACAGGCCGGTGATGTGATTCGGGCTGAGGCCTCGAGCCCATTGGTATACATGTCTGAGAAACTCTGTCTCCATCTTGTTCGACTCGTAGAGACACGTTGACTAGCTCGGCGTAATTGGAAATGCTAGCGCAACGCGTCTTAGTGCGGACATCGAGCCGTAACCCATCCGAAAAATGCCGCATTTTCATCGGCTCATCTACTAGTATCAAAGGAGCATATTTGGCTAGCTCCATAAATTTGTTCTCGTACTCTGATACGGTCATCCCTCCCTGTCAAAGGCAGAGAAACTCACCCTCCTTTCCATTACAGTATGTGATGGGGAAGTATTTGCCATGGAAACATGTCTCAAATGCATCCCAGGTCCACACGTATCCTGCGGGAACTGCTCGTGAGATGTTTTCCCACCATAAACTAGCCTCCTCCTTCTCGAATATATATGTAACCAGCTCTACTTTGCCTCAGTACAGTGCAATGGTATTAACATCTTGGATATACGATCCAACCAGTACTCAGCTTCTTCAGGTTTGTGAGTACCCGAAAAAGTGGGAGGACGAAAACGTAAAAAGCACTCAAAAAGTTTGCTGGTATTCATGTTCCCAACAGGGTGCTTAGGTGATGCAAGCAGAACCACACTCATATTCTTGGCAAGGGCCCCTGCTATGGTGGTGAAAAATTGTTCCTACTGCTACTGTTTCAAGAGCATCATCTGCTCCAACCTATCAGGAAGAGCCAACTGGGGTATGTATGGCGGTGATGTGGATACACGGTTCTGTTCGGGAATCGGTGGTGCATAAGGTGTTGGCCCATTGGTGGGGCCAGTGGCCGGTTGTGAATCCGGCATAGTCTTGTGATTCGGGCCCAAACTAGGGTCCATATGGCTATCGCTGAGGGGAGGTGCCCCGTCACTCAAGTCGTCAAGTGTAAGATGTGTCGTACTCTGTGTGGCCTTAGGTGGCATTCCCTATGTACAACATAGGTTACAACATGTGTAAGATTTAACATATCAATACTCAACTTGTCAAGCATTTTACACATTTCATAACAAAAGGAGCTTCATGCATTTCATTTAACTAAAATTGTCACAATACATGGGATATAGTATTACATGGATCATAACAGAAGATGCATGAGAGCTAACCTAAATAAGCTTTAAACACTAAAACACACAAACAACCAACCAAGCCTACCAAGGCTAGTACAAACGAAGACTAGCAACAATGCAATCTAAAAGACGACTACATATATGACTAGTCGTCTGATTCTGGTGATGGAGGAGGGGAACCCTTATCCTGCATGCAGCACAGGAGAGCCTTCAAGGTGCGAGATACTTTGTTAAATTTCTGCTTCATATAGGCCCGATTCACTTCAAGCTTAGCTCGGGTCGCTCTGGCCTCCTATTGCAAGGCAACCTGGCCCTCCTCAATATAAGCCAAATGGGCTTCAATAGCAGCCCGATCACTATCGTGCTCATGTGTAGCGGGAGGAGAGCACTCATCAGAGTCTCGGGCCGCCTCTTCTTCTTCTTCACTCTCTTCCTCTATCTCAACTCTGCCTTCATCTTCACTCTCTTCCTCTTCACTTTCCATCTTGTCCTCACTCTCATCAAGTCAAGCTTAACGCTGTCGTGGCCTGATATTCATGTTGTTGAGAGTAGTGTCGTTGATGAAATGGATTGGCGCAAGAATTTCTGCAGCAAGTCTATAGCCGAATTCACGAGTAAGCTTGCATATAAGTCGGCAGAATAGGAGTGAAATTCTTATCCTAGTAGAGCGTACGGTCTGAACTATCTGTAATAATACATACGTGGGGAGGCACAGCTTATCTCCCTGCCCAGCTCTATACAAGAAATCCACCATCAAACGAGTGTACTCGATACGGTTACTCCACCTTAGATATACATTGTACGTGAATATGTGATGGAGTAAGCGAAAGTCTGTCGTCATCTTAGTCGATTGGGGGGGGGAAGGCAATTGCCTCGCTTCCAGTGAACCAGTCGACTACAAAGAAACCACGTGCGGTGAACTCTTGCTTGCGCACTAGTGAGATGGGATTCACTAGCATATATCTCTCCACGTTCAATTTCCATAATTCGGGCCATCAAACCTACATCGACTATGGCTTCCCGCCTTCCTATAGGATTAATGAACTGTAGAGGCTCCAATAGCGAATCCTGTATGTAGGCATAGAAGGCTCGGACAGTGCTTTCACACGTATGATACTTGCCTTCAAATATGGGACCCCACCCAGATCCCAACAAGAGGTCCACCATTGGATACAGTCCAAATAGCCTTTCGTCTACATGAGCTTCAAACACAACTCTACGGCCACGAAAAATGATTGTGTCCGATGCCCGCTGGTAGAACTCTTTCGAGTGGAATTTGAGGATCCAGATCCCGCTTTGACTTCGCTCTCGGCCGGTGCTTGTGCTAGCTTTGGCACCTGCCTTCTTCCTTGGACGGGTTGGGCGACTAGGCCCAGCTTCATGTATGGAAGCTCTCCTCATTCCCATGAGAGAGAATTATGGAAAGCAAGAATATGGCCGCCACAAGCTCAAAAAGAGCCTTAAAAGTGAAATAAAATGGAGGGATAGGATGGTTTGTTCGACCATGAAATTTTTGAGAAATAAAGAAGGGTTTGTGCACTCAAATGCAAGGAAATGAGGGAGATAGGAGATGGGTTTGAAAAGAATGGGGGGTGGTGTGTATGTAGTGATGAAAAAGAAGATGATATGAGATTGAAGGGGAGATTTGAGAGAGAAAAATGAAACTTTGAGAAGTTTGGAAAGCTTGGAGGGGTGGAAATGGGAGAAGTGAAGCAAATGGGAGAGAAATAGGTGCCCCCACACGATTTAGGGGCCCCCACATCTAAGTACAAGGGTTGACCCGATCGGACCGCTCCGTCCCAACAGGTCCGGACAAAATGGACCGAGGTGCACCCCGGTCGGCGGGGTGCCACCCCCCTCCCAGGGTACCAAAAATGCGCGGGGGACCCCCCAAGTCCCATCGATTTTCTTGGTTTGGACCCCCTTGACCATTTAAGGCAGTTTCAGGTCCCAACTAATGCGTATTCATGCGCTCTGAGTCATTCGTGTACAGGATGCGCCGAATCATCATCTAAACCCATCGATTCACAGTCTAAAAAGGTGTTGGGATCATTTCATATGATCACAGAGGCCTATGGGTCCGATTTCAATGGTCAGTTTCTCCTGTCGGCAAAAATTGGAATGTACAACTGTTTCTACATTTCACCATTCTCTCCTAAGTCAAAGTATGTCAGTGTGCGTCGTGTTACCATAACATAGGTCTAGTTTAATCTAAATCATGCTCTGATATTAACTTGTAATGCCCTGAAAATTGGGGGTCGAGAAGGAGCCAAACTCTCGAGTTCCAATACATTACTTTGCAACATCAAAAATGATGATTAAATGTTGTATGTATTAGTGCATTAGACATAAGTGGGATTATACCAAATCAACATATCATACTCTAGAGATAGTTAAATTATGCAAGCAGAAGACTGTGATAAATATACAGAGCATATAAGTGATGGTAAGTCCCCAGAGTATAAACATCACCAAGTTAAATAATTATATGTAAAATTTCAGAATATACAAAATGATAAAGTGTAATTTCCTCTAATCAATGTCCCTATAGCCCCGGTGATGTAACTCTAGGTCTACATAGACCCGTCAAAGAGTTGTAGATAGAACTCTTCCTTGTCGTCATAGAAGGCAAGCTCCGTCTCGTAAGCATCGACATCATCTGAAATGAAAATAGGGTCTGGTTGGTATTTTAAAACACCGTCCTAGAGTGGAAATGAGTAATCAACTTAGTGGAGCTATAAGGCAAAGGTTAACATATTATGAATTCAGTCAAGCAGTAATGATAAAGCAATACAACAAGCATTCCTAGGTACTCTGGTTAATACAAGGATGATATGAGTTAATGATGTATGCCTTCACCTATACTCCCTCTGTGATATCATCTCACGATCGTGGCATGCACCCCTTCCTCTGTGCTCAACTCCAATGCCAAAGGCACATGCAAATACGGTGTATGTGCGTGATAAGCTAAGTTCTTAATTAAACTCATTCATACAACAGGTTTCGGAAGCTAAGGTACCTCGCTTTATATCATTAACCCAAACAATAATCCATCTAAGGTCGTCAATCCTAGTTAATCACATACAATAGGCAATTTATAGGGCAATGTCACCCCTGATTTAAAAGAAGTGGACAGGCAAGTTCAGGTCACTACAAAGAGGCTCGTTACCATTAGCGTAGGCCTTAGTTTATAATCGAGGTCACTACCACCAACACCCTACCAATTAATAGTCTCTTTTTTAAGGCTCGTCACCAACCCAACTGGGGACCACAGCCAGGCTGCGCCGGGGTAGGCCTATTTTACACTCGAGGTCACTCCACCAACGCCCTACCAACTGGCAGTATATTTTCAAAGGCTCATCACCAACCCGACTAAGGACCACAGCCAGGCTGCGCCAGTGTATGACGACAGCTCGAATACAGTGTCTCATACCACCGTATTTGGTTCACGAGTCTGGGTTGCTCACTGGTCACTACGGGGAGGCTCATCGCCCCAGTGTAGGCCGACAACTCGACCACAGTGTCTCATACCACCATGCCCAACTCATGAGTTTTAGCAGATCGTGGTACTATGGTTGAGATGGGTCTTTACATTTGTAACACCTTGAAAATTGGGGGTCGAGTAAAAGTTTAACTCCCGAGTTCCAACGCATCACCTATGCAACATGGATAATGATGATTAAATGTTGTCCATGTTAGCACCCTAAACATGAGTGGGATTATACCAAATTAGCATATCATACCCTAAAGACAGTTAAATTACTCAAGCGGAAGACCATGATAGGTATGTATAAAACATATAAGTGGTGGTGCGTCTGCAGAGTATAATCATGTTCCAGGTTAAATAATTACATGTATCATTTCAAAATATAAAATATCAAAATGTGTATGTCCATCTACATCATGAAATCCCTATAGCCCCAACGATCAGAATGCGGCCTATATGAACCTGCCAGAATACTGCATATATGAGAACTCCTCGTCATCATAAAAATCAGGCTCCGCTTCATAAGCTGCACCATCATCTGCAACTAAGTCAGAGTTTGGTTGGTGTTTTAAAACACCGTCCCAGAGTGAGAGTGAGTGATCAACTCAGTGAAACTATATAACAAAGGTTAACATGTTATCAATTCAATCAAGTAGTAATGATAAAGTAGTACACCAATCATGTCATATATTACTCTTGTTAATGCAAGAATAGTATGCAATAATGATGCATGTCCTCGCCTACACTCCCTCAACGACTTCATCTCACGTTCACGCATGGCATCCTCCTGAAACGTACGCTTCCTCGCCAAAGAACATGCGGTGCGGTGCATGATCGTGTTAGTCAATACTTAATTAGGTTTATTCATACAGTAGGTTCGAAAAACTAAGGTACCTCCCTTATATCATTTTTCAAACAATGATCCATCTAGGGTCGTTAATCCTAGTTAGTCTCATACGATAGGCAGTTCCAAGTTGCTACGGAGAGGCTCGTCACCTCATCGCAGATCTGATTCATACTCGAGGTTTCTACGGAAAGGCTCATCACCTTACTGTAGACCAAGTGTATGCTCGAGGTCACTATGAATGGCTCATCACCTAATCGTAGGCCGACAGCTTAAATACAGTGTCCCATACAACTGTATTTAGCTCACAAGTTTGGGTTACTCATTGAACACTACAGGGAGGCTCGTTGCCCCAGCGTAGGCCGATAGCACGACCATGGTGTCCCATACCACCATGCCCAGCTCATGAGTCTTAGCGGATCGAGGTACTAAGGTTAAATAGAATTTTCACTGGTAAGTTGGTGCTTAGATTCAAGCAGTTGCATTCATACATGGTAAACATACAAAGGGCAAATCAAGTTGCTTGACAAGCTTGATTGGCATGAGTGTACGTTGAATTGGTCGACATAGAGTGCATAAACACTCCGCGTGGCCCAACCACTGCCGACAATCTCCGTACGACTCAGATTCCTTAAACATATCGGTGGTGGCGAAATTAACTCTGTCACTCGATCGGGAGTTGTTACAGATAGCTTGGACTATGTAGTAGTCTCAAACATACTTAAACATAACAGGAAAATATATGTGATAGGCATATCAACAATAAACAATTAATTCAAACAAAGGAACCACTTGAGCATTTTTATGATGTACAAGTAAACATGCTTTCACACCTATACATTTTATACGTAAATCACATCAAATAATCTAAGTTATATGAATGGATTTATACACATAGCTAAGGTAGTTGAGAATTTTATCTCAATACTCATATAAAATACAATTTATCAAATATTTTCTCATTCAGACATTTTTACAAACTCTTAGACTACACACTTCAACATACATGACATATGTTGGTTATAACATATATTAGGGCAAATCCTTTTACTAAGGAGTTGTCACACATACAATAATCATATATCCATGACGGATAATCATGGCAAACACGAATCCAAATTCCATACCCGCTCAAACATTTTTACAAACACTTAGACTCACACTTCAACATACATGACGTATGTTACTCATAACATGCATTAGGGCAAATCCTTTCACCAAGGAGTTGTCACATATACAAAAATCATATATCCATGATAGATAATCATGGCAACCATGAATTCAAATTTCATACCCATTTCAACATTTTTACAAACACATGAATTACACTATATTCAACATAGTTCATATATATTTGTAAAGCGAGGGAAACATCGTATCTAACATGAGAAATAGCAACCAAGTCAGTTATAAATCATTAACTGACATTGACATCCTTGAAAACCATAACCTAAATGTTTATAGTCTGCACTTTTCACCGGTAGACTCGTAATAAACTCAGTGCAAACACTAACTCTTCGTCTACTGTAAAATGACAACCTACAGCATGAAATAGGTTAGCTATTTCATCCTTTACTTTATTTGAATCCCTAAAACTAATTAGGGTTAGGATTTTTTACCCAAAAATGGAACCGGAATCGCCAGTATAGCGACACAGAAGTGGTAGCTAAGCATGCGAAAAGGTGGGATCGAATCCCAGGATCTAACTCCCGCTTTCTCTCTCACTTTCTCACTCTTTCCTTCTCCTTTTTCTCTCTTCTCTCTCCTAGGGTTGCAAATTCGTATGTGAAGGGAGTGAGAGAGTTTAAGGCCTTATATAGGCCCAGAACTGATGGGAATGGCCCCAGGGCCATGTATACTTAGGTTATAGCTAAAGACTAGTCGTTTCGACCCAACGGAGCACATCTGGAGGCCCCTTTTCTTTGTGTGATCGGACTTAAGATCCCTGATATTGGATCCAAGTCAGGTTAGGATCTCGGCCCGATTGGATCAGTGGATCGGCCGCGGGGGACCTATTTCAGTTCAACAGTCACCTATACTCGATTAGGGCCACAAGTACCCTGACATGTGTTGGACATTTTCCTTAATCTGAGGGTGTAATTGGGTCAGATTCTGTTGGATTAAATCCTTAGATTCGGCCTGCAAGCGAACGACTCAATTCACTTAAGTTCTAGTTTATTTCTTAAAGATATTCGCGTTTCTCACACACTTCGTTCTGGGCTCAAGTTGTACATTTCTAAGTACTATCAGGACTTGATTTCTGATATGATTGTCAGGCCTAATAAGGCGGTCATAACCGTATTGTTTCATAGAAATCGAACTTTCGACGTGCGGTCCAGGTCCGATACGGAGTTTCAATGCGCTCCCGAGAGCAACTGGGTTTTGAGATGGATCCTAGGTTTTTAGGCAATGTAGTGTTAACGATTCTACTCGTTTTGGGTCTTGTAGTTCATATTTAAAGTGGTTCGAGCTAATTTCACAATTAATTTAGTTTAGTACTTAATTAAATTCCACCCTAATTACGATAGAATAAGGTCCTAGGGTAGGAGAAGCTGATCTTTCCAAATAATCTATTCGTTTTGTGAGATTTCATAAGGTTAATGGTCAAAAACCCAATTTATTTATTTATTTAATATTTATAGTAATTTTTAGTTTAAGTATTGTTCTTTATCACCTAAACCTTAGGACTTGTGTCTAATAGGAAAGTACTTAAAAAGATTTGAAGAATAAGGTGGTGAAAGGTGAAATTTTGAAGGAAATGGGTTTAAAAGGAGATTTTAGACTTTGGAATTGAGTTCTGAGAAATAAATAAGATGTTAGGATCGACCTATTGCCTAAGGATGTCTATTTCCAAGTTGACAAAAATCTGAGATGTTCCAATCTACCCCCCTTAAAAAAAATTTCATCCTCGAAATTGCCTAAGGGGAATACGTAAAGATTTGATTATTTCATTTGCCTAAGTTTTATTAATTTCAATTTTATATGCGTGGTAGGGTGTATACTGTCTATACTAGTTTTGTACATTTTTGTCTACCCCCCTTAAAAACTTATTTCTTTATCTCTTGCTTTATATCTTGATGGTTTGCTACAATTTCTTTCTTTATCTTTTTGGAGTCTTGATGACGATTCCCATCTATTTATAGTAAGATATTTTTTTTAATGGTCGACCAATACGGAAAGACAGTTGTAGTGGGCTTGATCCCGATACATCGATCATCTACCTGACCAGGGTAGAAGGCCCATCATATCCCTTCCTAGTCCTGATAAATCCTAGTCTTCTGCTCAGTCAAAGCAGTAAGTCCATTAGTAGTTGCCCAGGATTGAGAATTGGGTCAATCCGTGAATGTTTCGCAGTTGTACATTTCAGTAACTCCATAATCTGATCACTCTAAAAGCTTAAGGAATGTCCAGCATTAAAAGGTTCAAATTTCCTATTTATAAAGTTGCCCTTTGGGTCTTGGCTAAAAGAGTCTTCGCCTTAATCTATGTCCAAGGTAGAGGTTAATAAACACCTTAATAGATCATCCTAAAAGGGTTTCTAATCATATAGAATTGGTCAAGGCTTCTATTATATTCATATTTAATGAGCGTATTTGTGGATACACTGACCTCAACTATTGTAATTCAGCTCATACCCATTGTTACGAATTGGTTTAATACTTAAACCCTAATAGTCGTTATTCCAGTAACTTCATTGTTGACATTCTAAGGAAGGTTCAGCTCCTATTTAGTGACCTAACCTTTCATCTAACCTGGATCAATTTCCTTCGATCCAGGGCCAGTGGGGCAGGGGCCCACCACACTTCCGCTACACCACTTTGATTAAATGGAAGCATTAGCCGACCCAACTAGATTGGTCTTATAATGTTCTGCCCCCCTTAAAAATTATTTTTACTCTCAAGGCTCAAGAATCTGTCCTGATCTGTATGTCAGAATAAAGTGTATTTTAAGACCTATCCTTGACATGAAATGGAAAACGATCTCTCAATACATTGGTCTTCCTTTCATCGAGGATGTGTACTATAGCACTGGTACCTATGGTTATAGAAATGAGTTAAAAATGATGGGTGTTGTGGCTGATTTCAGGGACGGGTGAGAGTTTGTAGCAAGATGCCTAATTCTACTTAAGAAGGAACTTTTGCTACGGTCATGACTTACCCTCTTTAATCATGCTCATTTTAATGTCGTAAGATAACCTATACATTATTAGTACATAAGGAATTTGGACAGAATAGGTTAACGGGCAGACTATCCTTCTAAGTTCATATGCATAATATGTGTGACTGAATGGTCTGTGATTCGGGACTTAATTCCTAACTGTCTGTTGCCCATTTGAGAAATTTCTTGGGCCTAAAAAGGGAAATTTCTATTGGCTATATATTCTTAACACTTCTCAAAGGTGAAGTAATAAACTTTTAGTTGTAAGCGGTTGAGCCAATACAGAAGGAAAGTTGTGTAGTGGGTTTGAGCCGGATATATAGATCTTCTGCCTAGCTATGACAGAAAATTCGTTATATCAGTTCGTGATCCTTGTTGATCCCAATCTTCTACTTAATCAGAGCATCGAGTTCATTGGTAACTACCAAGATTGAGAATTTAATTCAAACCGTGAATACGTTGCTATATATATAGTGCATCTACTCCATGTTCCCGATTGTAACAAGTTCTTTAGAAGGAAATTCTAAAGGGTATGTTAATTTGACCTAACATTCAATCCGAGGGATATATAAGTTTCTCTATGCGTGAATAGTTTCTAAGTCAAAATAAGCTTCCTGAGAGTTATTAAAGAAGCCTATAAGGATTGAGGGGATCCAACGAAGGAATGAGGTCTCACTCCAACCTAATCAAGCCAACTAACTAAGTCTATCTTTCAATTATCTTTTCAATCTTCTTAGCCTAATCAGTCTTTTACATTCCTTAGTCAATCTTTTACATTCCTTAGTATAACCAGTAGCCTAGTCTTAATTTACATTCCTAAAAGTAATCCAAAGTCTACGCTCATACACTAGATGATGTCATATTATTTCTAATACAAGAAATTGCTTTATCGCTTAAGGTCAAAAGTTGTTTGATTGAAATTGAGTTGCCTAGACTTGAATTTAACTACACTCAAGCACTTCACATATGACTATACCAGGTAAAGAGGTTATAAGGTTCACGTTATTAATTTATTGGGTTTCTTATACTGTCAGATTTTATATAATCCTCATTCCCAAGTTCCTAATTATCTCATTACTCCCCTCTAAATTTCTTGGTGTGGGTCCTTAGGCCCGTAGGGTCCGTTTTTCCTAACTGTACGTGCACATATTCACGCATTTTTGGATTTGTTTCGTGTTTGAAATTTTCAAGTACTACTCCAATTCATTGACTAACAGTCTAAATGTAATTAAGATCCATTCGCATGACCTTGAACGTGTATGGGCTAAACTACTGTAGTTAATCTCACCTGTCGGTAAAACTTGGAATTTTAATGTGGTTTCTAGATTCTATCACCCCCTTCCTAAGTCAGAGTGCATCAGAGTGCGTCATGTGACCATAACCCAAGTCCAGTTTAATCCAAATCATGCTCTAATACCAACTTGTAACGCCCTGAAAATCGGAGGTAGAGCAAAAGTTCAACTCCCAAGTTCCAATGTATCACATATGCAACATGAATAATGATGATTAAATGTTGTCCATGTTAGGGCACTAAACATGAGTGGGATTATACCAAATCAGCATATCATACTCCAGAGATAGTTAAATTATGCAAGCGAAAGACCATGATAGGTATGTATAAAACATATAAGTGGTGGTGCATCTACAAAGTATAATCATATTCCAGGTTAAACAATTACATGTATCGTTTTAAAATATAAAATATCAAAAGGTGTAGATCCGTCTACATCATGAAATCCCTATAGCCCCAATGATCAGAATGCGGCCTACATAAACCCATCAGAATACTGCATATACGAGAACTCCTCGTCGTCATAAAAATAGGCTCCGCTTCATAAGTTGCGCCATCATCTGTAACTAAGAGTCGGATTGGTGTTTTAAAACACCGTTCCAGAGTGGGAATGAATGATCAACTCAGTGGAACTATAAGGTAAAGGTTAACATGTTATTAATTCAGTCAAGCAGTAATGATAAAGCAGTATAGAAATTATGTCCTAGATTACTCTTGTTAATGTAAGAATGGTATGCGATAATGATACATGCCCTTGCCTACACTCCCTTAGCGACTTCATCTCACGTTTGCACATGGCATCCTCCCGAAACGTGCGCTTCCTCGCCAAAGTACATATAATACGGTGCATGATCGTGTTAGCTAATACTTAATTAGGTTTATTCATACAACAGGTTCAGAAAACTAAGGTACCTCCCTTATATCATTTCCCAAACAATGATTCATTTAGGGTCGTCAATTCTAGTTAGTCTCATACGATAGGCAGTTCCAGGTCGCTACGGAGAGGCTCGTCACATCAGTGCAGACCTGCTTTATACTCGAGGTTTCTACGGAAAGGCTCGTCACCTTAATGTAGACCAAGTATATACTCGAGGTCACTACAAATGGCTCGTCACCTAATCGTAGGCTGACAGCTCGAATACAGTGTCTCATACCACAGTATTCAGTTCACAAGTTTAGTTTGCTCATTAGACACTACGGGGAGGCTCATCGCCCTAGGGTAGGCCGACAACACGACCACGGTGTCTCATACCACTATGCCCGGCTCATAAGTCTTAGCGGATCGAGGTACCAAGGTTAAACGAAATTTTTACTGGTAAGTTGGTATCTTAGATTCAAGCAGTTACGTCCGTACATAGTAAACATACAATGGTCAGATCGGGTTGCTTGACAAACTCTATTGGTACAAGCGTACATTGAATTGGTTGACATAGAGCGCGTAAGCACTCCACGTGGCCCAACTACTGCCGACAATCTCCGTACGACTCGAATTCCTCGAACATATCTGTGGTGGCGAAATTAACTCTGCCACTTGATCGAGAGTGTTTACCAATAGCCTGTACTATGTAGCAGTCCCAAACATACTTAAACATAACAGGAAAGCATATGTGATAGGCATATCAGCAATAAATAATTAATTCAAACAAAGGAACCACTTGAGCATTTTTATGATGTACAAGTAAACATGCTTTCACACTTATACATTTCATACGTAAATCACATCAAATAATCTAAGTTACATGAATGGATTTATATACTGTAACACCCTGAATTTTTCACAACCTGGAGTTAGACGTCCTTGGGCAATGAGTCGATCATAACACCTTATTAACTTTTTAGAATTCAATCCCAAAGCCTAAGATCTCTTTTTAACTCATGTCCTTCAAAATCTCACCTTTCACCACATTATTCTTCAAATTTTTTAAGTACTTTCATATTAGATATGAATCCTAAAGTTTAGGTGATAAAGAATAATATTTAAACTAAAATTTACTATAAATAGTAATTAAATAAATAAAGTATATTTTTTACTATTAAATTTTTAGAATCTTACAAAATAAATAGGTTATTTGGATAGATCAGCTTCTCCTACCCTAAAATCATATATTGCATATCAAATAACTCATCCCAGGTTACAAAATACAACCATTTCAAAAATCATATGGTGAAAACACAACCCAACAACACAGCACCCAGGCGGTGCCCCCGCCGGATTGGTGGGGCCCCGTCGGCTAGCGGGCCTGGCGGGCCACAGCCTGCTAGGCGGCCCGTTTTCTGCCTAATTTTCTATAATTTTTATTTGACTTCAAAAAATCATATCTCCCTCGTTATAATTCTGATTTAGGTGATTCAAAATCCAGATTAAAGCTTGATAAGTCTAGTTTCATATAAAAATAATGAAAAATATAATAAAAAATTTAAATATAGTTAAATATAAGTCATTGTGGCAACTATCCAAAAATCATTAGTTTGGACAGGGTGTGCTTTTAGAATTTTTAGAATTTTTCTACAATACAAAATCTAATGAAATTTGATGGAGATGAAGTAAACTTGATGATGAATTAATATAAAAATAATTAAAATAATATACTAATTAAAAGTGTCAAAAAGGGGCATAGAACTATCCTAAGACCTTATTCTATCGTAATTATGGTGGAATTTAGTTAAGTACTAAACTAAATTAATTATGAAATTAGCTTGAACCAATTTAAATACGAACTACAAGACCTAAAACTAGTAAAATTACTAACACTACAATACCTGAAAACCTAAGATCAATCTCAAAGCCCATTTGCTCACGGGAGTACATTGAAACTCTGTATTGGACATGGACCGCGTGTCGAAAGTCTGATTACCCCAAGACTATACGGTTATGACCGCCCTGCTGGATTTGACAACCACCTAGAAAATCAAGTCCTAATAATATCTAAAAATGTACAACTTGAGCCCAGAGTGAACTGTGTGAGAAATGCGAATTTCATTAGGAAATGAACTGAGACTTAAGTGTATTGAGTCATCCTTTTGCAGGCCGAATCTAAGAATTTAGACCATCAGAATTTGACCCAATTATACTCTCGGATCAGGAAAAATTTCAAACACATGTCAATGCACTTGTGGCCCTGATCAAGTATCGGTGACCGCTGAACTGAAACCGGTCGCCCGCGACCGATCCACTAATCCAATCAGGCTGAGATCTTAACCTGACCTAGATCCAATGTCAGGAAGCTTAAATCCGATTGCATGTAGAAAAGGGGCCTCCAGATGTGCTCTGTTGGATCGAAACAGTAACTTTTAGCTATAACTTAAGTATACCATGGCCATGGGGCCATTTCCATCAGTTCTGGGCCTATATAAGGGCCTAAACCCACCTCATTTCTATTCCATACGATTTTTCTAACCTAGGAGAGAGAAGAGAGAAAAGAGAAGGAGAAAGTGAGGAGAAGTGGGAGAGAGTTGTGGTTTGATGTTGGGATTCGTTCCTACCACTCCACGGGCTGAATCCCTTCTCCCGTGTCGCTATACTGACGAATCCGAATCCATTTTTGGGTAAGAAATTCTAACCTTAATCTATTTTAGGGATTCAAATAGAGTAAATAGTGAAATAGCTAACTTATTTCATCCTATAGGTCCGTTGTGCTGTAGATAAAGACGTAGTGTTCAAACCGAGCTTGGTACGAGTTTACCGGCGAAAGGTGCGAAATATAAACGTTTAGCTTATGGTTTTCAAGGCTTTCAATGTCAGTTAATGATTTATGACTGACTTAATTGCTGTCACATGTGCTTAGATGCAATGTTTTTCATATATTACATATAAATATGAACTAGGTCGAATATAATGCATTTCATGTGTTTGTTGAAATTTTTGAATGAATATGGAATTATGATTTATGCTTGCTATGTTCATTTGACTGAGAATGCATGATTGTTGTATGTGTGGCAACTCCTTGTGAAAGGGTTTGCTACCATATATGTTATAACTAAATTATTACACGTACGTTTTTACGTGAAATCTAAGTGTTTGATAAAATGCCTGCATGAGAAAATGCTTATTGAAATGTCTTTAATTAGGGTGTTGAGATATGATTCTCAATTCCCTTATCTATAGTTACAATTCCCTTCATATAACCTATCTTACTACTATGTGTTTTATGGGTGAATGTCTATGTGTGTTAACATGTACTCCATATGTTCATTTAAATGCTTATATGAGATTTATATTTGAATTAGGTGCTACATGTTGTTTTGACTAGCATATATGAATGCCTATTGTATTTGAAGTGTGATTGGGGTTACGATGTAGTCCATGTAAGACCCGTATCTTTGTCCGTACCGTTCCGTAGACTTCCGCGGTCTTACCGGTCGAATTCCAGCAACCTTCGACCCTTAACTGATATTTGCGCGCGACCCTGATTCGTATGCCATCAACCTGAGTCAACTCAACCCAAGACCATTACCATAGCGACCGCACCATTGCTGTGGTTCTAATGCCGCGACTCGTACGTCGAGGCGATACCCTGGTCAGGAGATGTGGGTCAGCGTTCGGTGCGAGGGAAACGCCGCGCGTTGCGAAACCCCAGAGAATATCTACGAGGTGTCATATCAATCCCATCAATCAATCAATCCCATCACATCTCATGTCAAGTACACATCACTTTTCACCCTTCCCAAGCAAGCCTCAAAAGTCAAAAGTTTCTTACAAAGCCCATGCTTTTCTTACACAAAAGGCCATAAAAGTCAAAAAGGTGTCTTACACACCCATCACCACCGCATCCTTCACTCCATCACCCATCACTCTCTCTCTCCCTTTACAACTCTTTCTCTCTTTCTCATTTTCAAACATATCTCCAAGCAAAAAAAAAACCCATACGTATGAGAATTCTCCAAGCCTTCCAAGCTCCAAGTATGGCCCACCTTTCCATCCCAAGATCTCCCATCCTAGCCATCCATTCCTCATCTCCTCCATTGGAATCAAAGCTAAGGTGTTAAGGAACCCATAGGAGCAAGAAGATCGAACGGTGAGTGCTAGATAATAGTAGTTTTTCATATTTTTAAGATGGGCCAAGTGAGGCCAACTGATCAATGGTTTGGATCTCACTTGGGACCTTAAGATGTGGCCGGTGGCCCACTTTGATTATCATAATCATTCCATGATGGGGCCATTCTCCATGGACCCCATTATGATGTTTATTTACTTGCATACCTAGGGTCATCTAGACCGTCTATTTTAGTGGAGAAGGGATCTCCACCGTTGGATTTTGGATTTAATGTGCCCATGTGTAATAGGACCCACTTGATGTATGTTGTAGATTATGAAAGGGAGGGCCCATAGTGCCGGGGTCCCTCCATCATCCGGTCTTCCTTTCTCTTTTTCTCTCCCTCTTCCTTTTTTTATTATTATTATTAATTGTGTGTGATGGTGTGGCCGTGTGGCCCACTTGGATGGACCCCACTTGATGTATGTATTTCCCCATGCCCTCCAACCCTTTCTTTGGTGGCCCACATCGGTAGGTGGGGCCCACCTCAATGTACGTATTATGTCCAGGGAGACTGGACGTTTCCTGGACGCTGGATGGTAATCAAAAAAAAAAAAAGAAAAGAGAGCTTTTTGGAGTGGGCCACTTGTATAGGCCCCACCTTAGTGTAAGCATTCAATCCAAGCCGTCCATCCTCTTACCCATCTCATTTTAGGCGTTGAGCTAAAATATGAAGCTGATCCAACTTTCAGGCGGGCCATACCTTAGAAAACAGTGATCTCCACCGTTTAAAGTCCCCTGGATTTCTTCTACGCGTCGAAACAGGCCCAATAGTGGACTCTGTTTAACGATATCGAGCCGAGGAATACAATGGGCAGGGCGGATTTCCTTGACGCCGGCCCCACATAAGGAAAACCTCGGAAATACGAGATTTCAAAAAAAAAAAACAAACACAGCAGCCAACGCTGCTGTGTCAGAAGTGCAGGCAGCGCCTGGTGCACTACGGCGGGCGGGCGGAAGATAGGACCCACGGCTGTTGCTGTGGGCCCCACCATAATGTATATGTAATATCCAGGCCGTTCGTTTGGCAGGCCCCTCCCTGAAGCGGGTCCCCTCCAAAAATGAGGTTGATCTGACGCTCAAGCGGCCCACATCATAGAAAACAGTGTTGATTGAGCGCCTACCATTGAAACCCTTTTGTGGGCCACAGGAGTTTCGGATCAAGTTAAAATTTATTTTTTCTCTTCAATCCAGGTCTGCATGACCTTATCAACAGTTTGGATGGCTTATAAATATTATGGTGGGCCCCACATGGGACCCACAATGATGTATGTGTTTTTCATCCACCGTCCAGGCGGACAGTGGTACCCACCATGATTTATTTGCTTTATTTACACCGTCCGTCCAGCAGACGGTAGAGCCCTCTGTGAAGCATGTGTTTTGTCTGCACTGTCCAGCGATAGTGGGGCCCGCCATGATGCATGTGATGCTTCCAGACCGCCCATCCACTTGGACAGATCATTTTAAGGCATGAGTTGAAGAATGATACCAATCTATGATCAAGTGGGCCACCTATGTTTGGATGTGGCCCATTTGACATATAAGGCCTATGGATTTAGGCCCACTTAATATATAAGGCCTATGGGTTTAGGCCCATTTAATTTATATAAGGCCTATAGGATTAGGCCCATTTGAAATGTATAAAATCCATGGGATTAGGCCCATTTAAGACACATAAGGCCCATGTGATTAGACCCATTATGATGTACTTTGAGGCCCATGGGTTATGACCCATTGCAATGTACCTAAGGCCATTGGTGAAGCCCATTGATGCGGCCATTTGATGAACGTAAGGCCCACTAATGTAACCCATTTGGTGTAATGAAGGCCCAATAGGATGTACCTAAGGTCCATTGCAATGTGTGAACCCAACATGGTTTGTGTAATGATGTTTACTACGGGTTATGGCTTGGGAACAATGGTGGTTTGACGTCCACATTGCAAGTATAGTGTTGGTTAAATGTTCGCATTATGACTCTCCCTAGGGCCATTGATAAGCCGTAATTGTTGTGTGTAGGTCGTCTAGGTCCATCTGCGTTGTAAGGATAATTCATTACTTTGTAACATGCTTAGTATAATTCCATTATTTATGCCCATACGCATCATATGTATGCTTGATATGAGGAATGTTTGATCATTGCATAAGCCGTTGGGCCGAGACATTTACGGGACTCCTTATGAGACGAAGTGTCCCACATGGGCACATGGTGCGCATGAGATTGTTGCATGATTATATAGTGTGACTCATGCATCTCGCATTTACGTGACAGTGACATCAGGACCATAGCCTCTACAGGCATATCGTGGTTGGCAGGATTAGATATCGAAAATCTTGTTCTACATGGGGTGCTATAGATATCCCTGGGTGAAAGTCCTTAAACCCTTATGGTACCAAGAAGTTACTCCAACGTCTAGACCGAGTGGGTAAATGAGCGTTGAGTGCCGATTACCAGATGGTTGCGCTCTCCACTATGTCATGGTCCGTTGGAAGGGGGTGCGGCCTTA
Source organism: Magnolia kwangsiensis (assembly GCA_037074715.1). Lineage (NCBI taxonomy): Eukaryota > Viridiplantae > Streptophyta > Magnoliopsida > Magnoliales > Magnoliaceae > Magnolia > Magnolia kwangsiensis. The sequence continues at coordinate 68,908,570 of CM073584.1, forward strand.
CCCGCCCGAGAGTAGGGGCAAAGCTAGGCTGAGTTTGACCAGCTCGAGTAATGGGTCCGCTATTGACGAGCCGAGCCGATATTGGCAAGCGAATAGTGAGGTCTCTTCCACTTACCTTATTGCGCGTGATGGGTCGGCGATCTGGTTTAGAGTGTACTAGACCCCGGTGATATCCCAGATTTGAGCTGTATTGATATGTGGATTGTATGATTGACTTGCATCTTGCATTGCACAGCCTTAGTACGGCTCATGATAATTATGGATCCATCTGCATATTCCACATTACTCTAATATTGCATGATCATATTACTACCTTGTGCACACACTTTCACCACCCTCTAAGCTTTCTATAAACTTATGCACGACCGTTGCGTGCAGTTGACGTTGGGGCGCAGCAGCGCTGAGGCAGGAGCGCTTTGCAGATCATTTTGGAGTTTTTATTCTTCATCATTGTATTTCCCTTTATGCTCATTGTACTTGTAAAGTTTTTTATCATAGTGAAAATGTAATGGAGTTTTTGGTTGTTGTTTGTGAGTTATGCCGTTGTTTATGCTTATCACGAATCACATTAATCTTGAAAATCCTCCTCATAGCATCTCAGGATCGGAACCTGGCGAATGGGAGCTGGGAGCCGAGAATGGGTTCTACAGAGGCTGTCGGTGCCAGATTCAGTAATCGAGAATTTTATAAGCCCGGTTTTCGAGTTTGAGGCATGAAAGTCCTGGCAATCGGTAATGGTTTATGATCGGTGGTCAAACTGTTCTAACCACGATGGATACGTTCGAGGAATCTGAGTCATACGTTAATTATCGACAGTGACTAGGCCACGAGGAGTGCATATACGCTCCATGTCGATTAATTCAATGTACGCATGTATCAGTCGAGCTTATCAAGTAACCCGATTGACCTAATGTATGTTCACCATGTATGGACGCTACTACTTAAACCTAAGGTACCAAACTTACCAGTGAAAAGCCCCTTTAACCTTGGTACCTCAATTCGCTAAGACTCATAAGTCGGGCATGGTGGTATGGGACAGCGTGGTCGAGCTGTCGGCCTATGCTAGGGTGACGAGCCTCCCTATAGTGACCGGTGAGTAACCCAAAACTCGTGACCCGAATACGGTGGTATGAGACACTGTATTCGAGTTGTCGGCCTGTGATAAGGTGACGAGCCTTTCCCACGGTGGCCTCGAATATACACTAGGCCTACACTAAGGTAACGAGCCTTGCCGTAGTGACCTTAAGTATAAAATAAGCCTATTATCAAGTGACGAGCCTCTCGTAGTGACCTCAAGTGTGAATTAAGACTATGTTAAGGTGACGAGCCTCCTGTAGCAACTTATAGGATAAACTCGTGAACTTGTCTATCGTATGTGACTAATTAGGATTGATGACCCTAGATGGATTAATGTTTGGGTCAATAATAAAAAAGGAGGTACCTTAGCTTCCCAATCTTACTGTATGAAAAGGACTAATAAGAACTCGGTAATCACGCTTATAACATCATACTGCATGTGTCGTTAGCGTTGGCGTAGAGCACAGTCGGAGTGCTACATGCCGTGATTGTAAGATGTTATCATAAGAGCGAGTGCAAGCGAGGGCATGAATCATTACAACGTACCATTCTTACATTAACAAGAGTAATTAGGACCTGATTGTTGTATTGTTTTATCATTACTGCTTGACTGAATTGATAACATGTTAACCTTTGTTTTATAGTTCCACTGAATTAATTACTCATTCTCACCTGTGGTAGTGTTTTTAAAACACCACCCAGACTGTTGTAAATGTAGATAATGGCAAGGTCTATATTGCAGTGTTAGATTTTGTAGGCGAGTAGGAAGAGTTCTCCTACGTTCATCTATCGGGCAGATCTATGTAAATCTCATACCGATACGCAGGGATTACTGGGATACTTGTTTAGTTGAACACATTTACTTTTTGCATTTTATATGGTTAGAAACAACATATGTATATAATTAGCCCAGTTTCGTACTCATACTCTGGCCTTTGTGAAATATTTTCATAATTAAATGCATATATTGCAGTCTTCAGCTTGCTAAATTACATTAACTCTGGAGTATGATATGTTATTTTAGTATAATCTCACTCATGTTTAATACACTAATATAAACAACATTCAATCATCATTATCTATGTTGCATAAGTGATACGTTAGAACTCGGGAGCTGAGCTTCTGCTCGACCCCCAATTTTCAGGGCATTACATACACATAGCTAAGGTAGTTGAGAATCTTATCTCAATACCCATATAAAATACAATTTACAAAATATTTACTCATTCAGACATTTCTACAAACACTTAGACTATATACACTTCAACATACATGACGTATGTTAGTTATAACATGAATTAGGGCAAATCCTTTCACCAAGGAGTTGTCATATATACAACAATCATATATCCACGACGGATAATCATGGCAAGCACGAATCCAAATTTCATACTCATTCAAACATTTTTACAAACACATGAATTACACTATATTCAACATAGTTCATATATATATATATATATATATATATATATATATATCTGTAAAGCAAGGGAAATATCGTATCTAGCATGAGAAATGGCAACCAAGTCAGTTATAAATCATTAAACGACGTTGACACCTTGAAAACTATAACCTCAATGTTTATAGTCCGCACCTTTCGCCGGTAGACTCATAACGAACTCAGTGCAAACACTAACTCTTCGTCTACGGCAAAAGGACAACCTACAGCATGAAATAGGTTAGCTATTTCATCCTTTACTCTACTTGAATTCTTAAAATCAATTAGGGTTAGAATTTCTTACTCGAAAACGGAACTGGAATCGTTGGTATAGCGACATGGAAGCAGTAGCTAAGCACGTGGAAAGGTGGGATCGAATCTCAGGATCTAACTCCCGCTTTCTCTCTCACTTTCTCTCTCGTTCCTTTTCCTTTTGCGCTCTTCTCTCTCCTAGGGTTGCAAATTCGTATGTGAAGGGAGAGAGAGAGTTTAAGGCCCTTATATAGGCCCAGAACTGATGGTAATGGCCTTAGGGCCATGGTATACTTAAGTTATAGTCAAAGACTAATTGTTTTGGCCCAATGGAGCACATCTAGAGGCCCCTTTTCTACATGCAGTCAGACTTAAGCTCTCTGACATTGGATCTAGGTCAGGTTAGGATCTCGGCTTGATCGGATCAATGGATCGGCCGCGGGGGACCTGTTTCAGTTCAACGGTCACCGATACTCGATCAGGGCCACAAGTACCCTGACATGTGTTGGACATTTTTCCTAATCTGAGGGTGTAATTAGGTCAGATTCTGATGGTCTGAATCCTTAGATTCAGCCTGCAAGCGAACGACTCAATTCACTTAAGTTCTAGTTCATTTCCTAAAGATATTCGCTTTTCTCACACACTTCGCTCTGGGTTAAAGTTGTGCATTTTTGGGTACTATTAGGACTTGATTTTCGAGATAGTTGTCAAGCCCAGTAAGGCGGTCATAACCGTATAGTTTCGTAGAAATCAAACTTTCGACGCGCGGTCCAGGTTCGATACAGAGTTTCAATGCGCTCCCGAGAGCAACTGGGTTTTGAGATGGATCCTAGGTTTTTAGGCAATATAGCGTTAGCGATTCTACTTGTTTTAGGTCTTGTAGTTAGTATTTAAAGTGGTTCGAGCTAATTCCATAATTAATTTAGTTTAGTACATAACTAAATTACACCCTAATTACGACAAAATAAGGTCCTAGGGTAGGAGAAGCTGATCTTTCCAAATAACCTATTCATTTTGTAAGATTCTATAAGGTTAATGGTCAAAAACTCATTTTATTTATTTATTTACTATTTATAGTAATTTTTAGTTTAAGTATTGTTCTTCATCACCTAAACCTTAAGATTTGTGTCTAATAGGAAAGTACTTAGAAAAATTTGAAGAATAAGGTGGTGAAAGGTGACATTTTGAAGGAAATGGCTTAAAAAGGGAGTTTAGACTTTGGGATTGAGTTTTAAGAAGTTAATAAGGTGTTAGGATAGACTCATTGCCTAAGGACGTATATTTTCAAGTTGGCAAAAATTCGGGATGCTATAACATTGGTAAGGGGTACCTTAGGTTCAAGCAGTAGTGTTCATACATGGTAAACACACAGTAGGCCAATCGGGTTACTTGACCAGTTCGATTGGTACGAACGTACGCTGCATTAATCGACACGGTATCCCTATCGACAACCATCGTATGACTCGAATTCATCAAACATATCTTATATGGCGAAACGACCTCGGCCACTAATTCGAGAATCATTATCGATTGCCTGGACTACGCAGAAGTCTCAATCATACTTCAAATACAATAGGCATTCATATGCACTAGTCAAAATAACATATAGCAGCCAATTTAAATATAAATCTCATAAAAGCATTTTAACGAACACATAGAGTACATGTTTACCTACATAGGCATTCATCCATAAAACACGTAGCAGCGAGATAGATTGCATGAGGGAAACTGTAACTATAGATAAGGTTATTGAGAATCCTATCTCAATGGTCTTATTAAATACATTTCAACAAGCATTTTCTCATTCAGGCATTTTATCAAACACTTAGGCTACACATATAGATATACATGTAATAAATTAGTTATAGCATATATTATAGCAAATCCTTTCACAAAGGAGTTACTGCACATGTAACAACCATAGACATGGCAAGCATAAATTATAATTCCATATTCATTCAAACATTTCAACAAATATATGAAATGCATTATATTTAACATAGTTCATATATATGTGTAATACACGGAAAACATTGTATCTAAGTACATGTGATAGCAATCAAGTCAATCATAAATCATTAACTGACATTGAAAGCCTTAAAAACCATAACCTAAACATTTATAGTCTGCACCTTTCGTCGATATACTCATATCGAACTCAGCTTGTACACTAAGTCTTCACCTACAACACAACAGCTACCCGAATCATGAAATAGGTTAGGTATTTCACCGATTCTACTATTTGGATTCCGAAATTAGATTAGGGTTAGGATTTCTTACCCGAAATGGAGTTGAAAATGACGGTGTAGCGACACGGAAGAGACGACTTGATACGTGGAGCGGTGGGAATGAATCTCGGCTACTTACTCTAGATCTCTCTCACTTCTCCTCACTTTCTCCTCCTCTTTTCTCTATTCTCTCTCCTAAGGTTAGGAAAATCGTATGGAATAGAAAAGGGTGGGTTTAGGTCCTTATATAGGCCCAGAACTGACCTCAATGGCCCCAGGGCAAGGTATACTTAGGTTATTGGAAAAGAGTGACTGTTTCAATTCAATGGAGCACATCTGAAGGCCCCTTTTCTGTTTACGGTCTGGGGAAAGTCCTCTGACATTGGATCTAGGTCATGTTAAGTTTTCGGTCTGATCGAATCAGTGGATCGACCGCGGAGGATCTGTTTCAGTTTAACGGTCACCGGCACTCGATTAGGGCCACAACTATACTGACATGTGTTGGAAATTTTCTCTGATCTGAGGGTATAATTGGGTCAAAATCTAACGGTCTAAAACCTTACAATTGGCCTACAAGTGAATGGCTCAATTCACTTAAGTTTCAGTTCATTTTCTAAAGGTATTCGCGTTTCTTACACACTTCACTTCGAGCTCAAGTTGTGCGTTTTGGGATATTATTTGGACTTGATTTTCGAGATGGTTGTCAAACCCAGTAAGGTAGTCATAACCGTATAGTTTCGAGATAATCGGACTTCCGACGCGTGGTTTAAGTTCGATACGAAGTTTCAATGCGCTCCCGAGAGCAACTTGGTTTTGAGATTGATCCTAGGTTTCTAGGTAATGTAACGTTAGCGATCCTACTATTTTTGGGCCTTGCAATTCATATTGAAAATAGTTCAATCTAATTCCATTGATTATTTAGTTTATCACTTAATAATTTTCATCTAATTTTTAAAGGATTCGGTCCTTAGTGATCTCTGCCTGAGGTGGTACTCAGGCCTTTGTACGGATTTTTTTGAGATGTTATAATCTACCTCCCTTAAAGAAAATTTCGTCCTCGAAATTGCCTAAGGGTAATAGGTTAAAGTTTTATTATTTCATTTACTTAGTTATGTTAGTTTCAGGTTTATATACGTGTTAGGGTATATAATAACTATATCAGCCTAGCTCATATTGGTCTATCCCCCTTAAAAGTTTTTTACCTTTGAGATTTGAAAATAAATATCAAAATCATTATTATCGTGCTAAGTGTTTGATGATAAAGTTTACCTAAGGGTGGTATATTCTACTCTTTATGATTGGGCTAATATAGAAAGACAGTTGTGGTATGCTTGAATCTGATACGCCGATTGCCCGCTTGACCAGGGCAGACAACTCGTTGTATCCCTTCCTAATCATGGTGGATCCTGGTCTTCTACTCGATCAAAGCAATAAGTCCTTTGGTAATTACCTAGGATTGGGAATTGAGTTAAGCCCCGAATGCCTCATAGGGATATGGTTCTGAAATTTCGAAACCTGATCATCCTAAGTATTTAAGGAGTATTATAATTCATTAGGAGGTTCAAGCCCCATGTCTATAAGTTTGTCCTTTGGATCTTGTTCAACGATAGTTCTTGTGTACCCTATGTTTAACTTGGTGGATAATAAGTTCTTCTATGGTGCTCATAGTCAAAAGACTATACTAGGAGGGTTTTCAATCTCCTAAAATTATATTTGTATGTCACCATTTCGATCATACAGCTAGGGGGTTATGGGCAGATTGTACTTCAGTTTCATTAACTTTGGAAGGGAAGAAAGAGTCGAGAGTTCTAAAATATTTCAGAAGTTTAGAATGTTAGCAGCATAAGGCCGTGGGAAAGGAAAGAAGAGGGACATCTCCCCGACGCGGTATGAACCTTGAGTTCACAAGGGAATAAGAAACTTATAATATTTTACTATAATCTGCCTCTAACATGAGCTTATGGAGTATTAAACTATGAAACTCAATCTTACCCGAGGGTCCAAATTTAATTGCATAAAATAACTAAAAATATATATATTTATACGTATAATCAAATAAAATCACAGGATAATTCCTAGTATGATTATAAATAATTCCTAAATAGATACCACATACTAAATTTTCATATGAAAAGATATGACCAGTATATGGGCAACTCGAAGTTGTAAAAATTTTTCATTTTAACCCTTCTATTATTTATAACATATTTGTCACCTCTAATTACTGTATTATTTTTATAAATTTTATAGTAATTTATTGTTAGGCCCATTCTTTCATATGAATTGGTTTAATACCTAGATCCTAATTACTTTCCTTCGATAACTTCATTATTGACCTTCTAAGGAAGATCTACCTCCTGTTTAGTGAACTAATCTTACGTATAACCTGGATCAATTTCTTTCGATCCTGGGTCAGTGGGCTATTAGCCCACAAAGCTCCCATCGTACCTATGAGCGGGTAGACTATCAGGTCAATGCGCACCATTCTGTTTCCTAACTCTATCGAGCAATCCTTACAAAGTTTGGTAGTGTCGAGGAAGGTCTCTGTCGCAGTAAGGACTCTCAATACACCTATAGGGGTAGTGTTCAACCCCAAACGCTTGACTGTAGAGTATGACACTATCAAAATAGTGGATCCGATGTCTACCAATAGGAATATAGGAGTACCTTGACCGTAGGTAGTGACCTCAAAGGCCATAGGCACTGCAGTTGCTGACTCGGGTGTTTCAGTTACAAGTGCATGCACACGGGCTTATTAAGGATGATTTGGTTGCGCTGTCAAAGGTCGTTGAGACAGCCATGTATAGGCAGTCGATAAAATGGTTGCGCTGGTAGTGCAGATCATAGAGGTGGAGTCGCTATATCATGTGTTGGCTAACGGTCGATCTTCTGAGGTGGCGTGATACCATTGTCTCTCATCTTGGTAAAACAGAAGGGGTCAATGTGTCCCCCTTTGTTGCAATATGTACACCAACGGCCAGCTCGTCTCTGCTGGGTCGGCGAAGTCATGAGCCTGGGAGGTGAGTCTACATGTGGCCTCTTACCTAGGACTAGCCAGCGCTATGATTTGGGTTGAGGACTCGGGCCCATTGGTATACGTGTCTGAAAAACTCTGTCTCCATCTTGTTCGACTCATAGGGACACGTTGACTAGCTCGACGTAATTGGGAATGCTATCACAATACGTCTTAGTGCGGACATTGGGTTGTAGCCCATCCAAAAAAAGCTGCATTTTCATCGGCTCATCTGCTAGTATCAAAGGAGCGTATTTAGCTAGCTCCATAAATCTGTTCTCGTACTTTGACATGGTCATCCCTCCCTATTGGAGGTGGAGAAACTCACCCTCCTTTTCATTACGGTATGTGAGGGGGAAGTACTTCCCATGGAAGCTTATCTCAAATGCATCCCAGGTCCACACGTGTCCTACAGGAGCTGCTCGTAAGATGTTGTCCCACCATAAACTAGCCTCCTTCTCAAACATATATGTAACCAGCTATACTTGCTCTGCCTCGGTACAGTGCAACGGTTTTAACATCTTGGATATATGATCCAACCAGTACTCAGCCTCCTCGGGTCTGTGAGTACCTGAAAAAGTGGGAGGACGGAAACATTGAAAGTACTCAAAAAGTCCGTTGATATTCATGTTCCCAGTAGGGTGCGTAGGTGATGCAGGCGGAACCACACTCATATTCTTGGCAAGGGTCCTTGCTATGGTGGCGAAAAACTGTTACTGTTGTTGCATCAAGAGCATCATCTGCTCCAACCTATCCGGAGGAGGAGCCAACTGGGGTATGTATGGTGTCGATGTGGATGCACGGTTCTGTTCAGGAACCGGTGGTGCATAAGGTGTTGGCCCATTGGTGGGGCCAGTGGCCGGTTGTGAATCTGGCATAGTCTCGTGATTCAGGCCTAAACTGGGGTCCATATGGCTATCACTGAGGGGAGGTGCCCCGTCACTCAAGTCACCAAGTGTAAGGCGTGCCGTACTCCGTGTGGCCTTTGGTGGCATTCCCTATATACAACATAGAGTGCAATACGTGTAAGATTTAGCATAACAATACTCAACCTGTCAAGCATTTTACACATTCCATAACAAAAGGAGCTTCATGCATTTCATTTAACTAAAATCATCACAATACATGGGATGTAGTCTTACATGGATCATGACAGAAGATGCATGAGAGCTAAACTAAATAAGCTTTAAACACTAAAATACACCAACAACCAACCAAGCCTACCAAGGCTAGTACAAACGAAGACTAGTAATAAAGCAATCTAAAAGAGGACTGCACATATGACTAGTCGTCCGATTCTGGTGATGGAGGAGGGGCACCCTTGTCCTGTACGCAGCACAGAAGAGCCTTCAAGGTATGAGATACTTAGTTAAATTTTTGCTTCACGAAGGCCTGATTCTCTTCAAACTTGGCTCGGGTCGCTCTGGCCTCCTGTCGCAGGGTAACCTGGCCCTCCTCGATCTGAGCCAGACGGGCTTCTATAGTAGCCCGATCACTGTCGCGCTCATGTGTAGCGGGAGGAGAGCCCTCATCAGAGTCTCGAGCCTCCTCTTCTTCTTCTTCACTCTCTCTCTCTATCTCATCTCCGCCTTCTTCATCACTCTCTTCCTCTTCACTTTCCGTCTCATCCTCACTCTCATCGATTTGGGCTGGACGCTGTCGTGGCCTGATATTCATGTTGTTGAGAGTAGTGTCGCTGATGAAATGGATCGGCGTAGGAATTTCTGCGCCTACTCGGTAGCCGAATTCACGAGCAAGCTTGCATATGAGTTGAAAGGGCCTAGCTATATGCCCTAGAGGGGGGGTGAATAGGGCAATCCCAAATAAAACTAATAACAGCGGAATAATAAAAGATTTAAAGCACAATGCTGAATATAAAACAATCACAATATCCTAAAATAAAGAGATTGATACTTTATCAGTTTTAAGGACAACCTTACACCAAAAACCAGAGGTTTAAGGTAGGACAACCTTATTTCTAGAACGTCCTTAGTATCACAAACCAAAGAGGAATAATAAGTAATGAAATCAAAATAACTTGTGAAAAATAAATCCTAAGTTATTACAACATTCATCCACACTTGCTTGAAGTGATTACAACATTCATCCACAAACACAAACCACAAAACTGAATGAATAAAGGAATGAAAGAATGAAGCACATCCACAACACAATGATATATAGTGGTTCGCCTGTGTATACACCAACTGTTATCCAATAGCCACATAGATTTCTATTCCACTCCTAATATCCTCACACAGGGGATATTAGCATGCACTATCAAAATAGGTTTCACAAGTTCACCTAAAACCTTCACAATTGTGTCTTTAATCTCGGGCTTACACAATCCAAAAACCCCACAATCTGAGTTTTCTGGCTCTCTCAGATAACCACTATAATGAGATTTTTCTGGCAAATCTCAAACAAAAACCAGAGAAAGTAAATTACAAAACATGTAAAATACCTGAATCACCTTTTGAAGAAGCCCGATAAACCAATCGGAGTAGAAGTTCGATTCGACGTTCAAAGTCCAATACTCACTTTAAGAATGGTTCTAAGTCTAATTGATTTTAGTTTAAACGGGCTGGATCTATTTGATTTTGAATCCAAGAAGAAGGAATATCAGAAATTCCCCTTTTCTAATAAGATTGGAATGTAGATCAAAATCAAATAAAAATAAGCTAGCAAAAGGAATATTAAATAAGCACAATGTAGCTTAAAATAAACACAAAATTATCTCAGAGAATAGCCTAAAGAATGCTTGAATAGAATTGATTTTAAGTGCAAAAACTCTGAAGTTTGTGCTCTATTTATAGCCTGAAAAATCCCGTCTACCACTGGTCTTAGGATCTTAGGACTGGTCGTAGCATCAAAGATTTTCGAAAGATTTCCGCGGGATAAGATTTTTAGTTCCACGATCGGTCCTGGGTGGTCTACGACCGGTCGTGGGTCACCTACGACTGCTCGTGGATCACCTACGACCGGTCGTGGGACCCCAAAAACGGTTGCTGGAGTTTGAGTCATAGGGCTACGACCGGTCGAAGTATGAGTCGTAGAACTTCCAGGACTGGTCGTAGGATGTCCAGGACTGGTCGAAGGACAGCCAGAAAGATCCAAAAATCTTCAACTACCTAGGACTGGTCCTGAAAAACTTAAGACTGGTCGTAGCAAAGCTAGGACTGGTCTTGAAGTCCCTAGGACTGGTCTTAGAACACTCCAAACAAGGATATTAAAATATATTAGTTATGTATCCAGAATGACCTACAGTAAAGCCCATCCTAAGGTCAATCTAAGGTCAAACAAACCTTAAAAGTGAGATGGACATTGAAAGTCTGTTCTCTCAGATGACCCTTAAGAGAAGCTTGTGAATATACAAAACTTGTAGTAGGCCTTCATGAGCTTGATCTTGACTTGACAAAGTCTTTTAGTAAACTTGAACTTGATCAAATCTTGAACATGCAACCTTGAAAACTTCTATTCTTGATTTCTTCATCCAAGACTTGAAAATTTTCTTCATTTAAGATCTTGTCTTGAAATGCGATGTCTTGATATGTCTTGATTCCAATGACTAGTCTTCAAACATAAAACACAAGATATACAAGACATAGATACAGGTTTTGGCACCACAGATTTTGACAACTAAAGGGATATGAAATCATAGCACTTACAAGAGTCAGCAAAATGAGAGTGAAATTATTGTCTTAGTAGAGCATACAGTTTGAACTATCTGTAGTAATACATACGTAGGGAGGCACAACTAATCTCCCTACTCAACTCTATTTAGGAAATCCACCATCAAGCGAGTGTACTCGATACAGTTACTCCACCTAGAATATACTTTGTATGTAAATATGTGATGGAGTAAGCAGAAGTCTGCCGTCATCTTAGTTGATGGGGGGAGCAATTGCCTTTCTTCCAGTGAACCAGTCGACTACAAAGAAACCGCGTGAGGCGATCTCTTCCTCGCGCACTAGTGAGATGGGATTCACTAGCATGTATCTCTCCACATTCAATTTCCATAGTTCAGGCCATCACACCTACATCGACTATGGCTTCTCGCCTTCCTACGGGATTAGTGAACTGTAGAGGCTCCAGTAGCAGATCCCGTATGTGGACGTAAAAGGCTCGGATAGTGCTTTCACACATATGATACTTGCCTTCAAATATAGGACCCCACCCAGATCCCAATATGAGGTCCACCACTGGATATAGCCCAAATAGCCTTTCCTCTACATGAGCTTCAAACACAACTATACAGCCACGAAAAACGACCGTGTCTGATGCCCGCCGGTAAAACTCTTTCGTGTGAAATTTGGGGATCGAGATCCCTCTTCGACTTCGCTCTCAGGTGGTGCTTGTGCTTGCTTCGGCACCCACCTTCTTCCTTGGACGGGCTGGGTGACTAGGCCCAGCTTCATCTATGGAAGCTCTCCTCTTTTCCATGAGAAAAAAAAATTGTGGAAAGCGAGAATATAGCCACCACAAGCTCAAAAAGAGCCATGAAAGTGAAATAAAATGGAGGGATAGGATGGGTTGTTAAACCTTGAGATTTTTGATACACAAAGGAGGGTTTGTACACTTAAATGCAAGGAAATGAGAGAGATAGGAGATGGGTTTGAAAGGAATGGTGGGTGGTGTGTATGTAGTGATGAAAAAGAAGATGATATGAGATTGAAGAGAGAAAAATGAAATTTTGAGAAGTTTGGAAATCTTAGAGGGGTGAAAATGGGAGAAGTGAAGCAAATGGGAGAGAAATAGGGGCCCCCACACGATTTGGTGGGCCCCACAACTAATTACAAGGGCTGGCCGGACTGGCCTGCTCCTGCCTAACTGGGTCGGACAAACTGGACTGGGGTGCGTCCCGGTCAGCAGGGTGCCGCCCCCCTCCCAAGGTACCTAAAATGCACTGGGGACCCCCCCAATCCCACCGATTTGCGTGGTTTGGACCCCCTTGACCGTTTAAGGCAGTTTTGGATCCCAACTAATGCGTATTCATGCGCTTCGAGTCATTCGTGTACGGGATGCACCGAATCATCATCTAAACCAGCAGATTGACGATCTAGAAAGGTGTTGGGATCATTTCACATGATCACAGAGGCCTATAGGTCTGATTTCAATGATCAATTTCGCCTGTCGGCAAAACTTGGAATCTTACAACTATTTTTAAGTTTCACCACTCCCCCTAAGTCAAAGTATGTCAGTGTGCATCGTATTACCATAACTTAGGTCTAGTTTAATCCAAATCATGCTCTGATACCAACTTGTAACGCACTGAAATTAAGGAGTCGAGCAGGAGCCCAACTCCCGAGTTCCAACACATCACTTATGTAACATATAATGATGATTATAAGTTGTATATATCAGTGCATTAGACATAAGTGAGATTATACCAAATCAACATATCATACTCCAGAGGCAGTTAAATTACGCAAGCGGAAGACTACGATAAATATATAGAGCATATAAGTGATGGTAAGTCCCCCGATTATAACGTCACCAGGTTAAATAATTACATGTAAATTTTTAGAATATACAAAATGATTTAAGTGTAATGTCCTCTTATCCATATCCATGTAGCCCCGGTGATGCAACTCCAGGTCTAAATAGACCCACCAAAGAGTTACAGATAGGAGAACTCCTCCTCGTCGTCATAGAAGGCAGGCTCCGTCTCATAAGCCTCGACATCATCTGAAACTAAAACAGGGTCTGGTTGGTGTTTTAAAACACCGTCCCAGAGTGGGAATGAGTAATCAACTCAGTGGAGCTATAAGGCAAAGGTTAACATGTTATCAATTCAGTCAAGCAGTAATGATAAAGCAATACAACAAACATTCCTAGATACTCTGGTTAATGCAAGGATGATATGAGTTAATGATGCATACCCTCACCTACACTCCCTCTGCAATATCATCTCACAATCGTGGCATGCACCCCTTCTTCTGTACTCAACTCCAACGCCAAAGGCATATGCAAATGTGGTGTATGTGCGTGATTAGTCAAGTTCTTAATTAGACTCATTCATACAGTAGGTTTGAGAAGCTAAGGTACCTCCCTTTATATCATTAACCCAAACAATGATCCATCTAGGGTCGTTAATCCTAGTTAATCACATACGATAGACAAGTTATAGGGCAACGTCACCCCTGATTTAAAAACAGTGGATAAGAAAGTTCAGGTCACTACGAAGAGGCTCGTCACCATCAGCGTAGGCCTTAGTTTATAATCGAGGTCACTACCACCAACGCCCTACCAACTAGCAGTTTATTCTTGAAGGCTCGTCATCAACCCAACTAGGGACCACAGCCAAGCTGCACCGGGGTAGGCGTATTTTACACTCAAGGTCACTCCACCAACGCCCTACCAATTGGCAGTCTATTTTGGAAAGGCTCATCACTAACCTGACTGGGGACCATAGCCAGGCTGCACCAGTGTAGGCCGATAGCTTGAATACAGTGTCCCATACTACCATATTCAGCTCACGAGTTTGAGTTGCTCACTGATCACTACGGGGAGGCTCGTCGCCCCAATGTAGGCCGACAGCTCGACCACGATGTCCTATACCACCATACCTGGCTCATAAGTCTTAGCGAATCGTGGTACTATGGTTGAGACAGGTCTTTACATTGGTAAGAGGTACCTTAGGTTCAAGTAGTAGTGTTCATACATGGTAAACACACAGTAGGCCAATCGGGTTACTTGACAAGTTTGATTGGTACAAGCATACCCTGAATTAATCAACATGGTACTCCTATCGACAACCATCGTATGACTCGGATTCATCGAACATGCCTTATGTGGCGAAACGACCTCGGCCACTAATTCGAGAATCATTATCAATTGCCTAGACTACGTAGTAATCCTAATCATACTTCAAATACAATAAGCATTCATATGCACTAGTCAAAATAGTATGTAGCAGCCAATTCAAATATAAATCTCATAAAAACATTTTAACGAACACATAGAGTACATGTTCACATACATAGGCATTCATCCATAAAACACGTAGTAACGAGATAGATTACATAAGGGAAACTGTAACTATAGATAAGGTTATTGAGAATTCTATCTTAATGGCCTTATTAAATACATTTCAACAAGCATTTTCTCATTCAGGTATTTTATCAAACACTTAGACTACACATATAGACATACATGTTATAAATTACTTATTGCATATATTATAGCAAATCCTTTCACAAAGGAGTTGCCGCACATACAACAATCATGTATTCTTAATCAATAAACATGACAAGCATAAATTATAATTCTATATTTATTCAAATATTTCAACAAACACATAAAATACATTATATTTAAAATAATTCATATATATGTGTAATACATGAAAAACATCGTATCTAAGTACATGTGATAGCAATCAAGTCAGTCATAAATCATTAACTGACATTGAAAGCCTTGAAAACCATAACCTAAACATTTATAGTCTTCACCTTTCGTCGATATACTCATATCAAACTCAACTTGTACACTAAGTCTTCGCCTACAACACAACGGCTACCTGAATCATGAAATAAGTTAGCTATTTCACCGATTCTACTATTTGGATTTCTAAATCAGATTAGGGTTAGAATTTCTTACCCAAAAATAGAGTTGAAAATAATGGTGTAGCGACACAGAAGGGACGACTTGATACGTGGAGCGATGGGAACAAATCCCGGCTACTAACTCCAGATCTCTCTCACTTCTTCTCACTTTCTCCTCCTCTTTTCTCTATTCTCTCTCCTAGGGTTAGGAAAATCGTATGGAATAGAAATGGGGTGGGTTTAGGTCCTTATATAGGCCCAGAACTGACCTTAATGGCTCCAGGGTCATGGTATACTTAGGTTATAGCCAAAGAGTGACTATTTCAATCCAACAGAGCACATCTGGAGGCCCCTTTTCTGCTTACGGTCTGGAAAAAGTCCCCTGACATTGGATCTAGGTCAGGTTAAGTTTTCAGTCCAATCGGATCAATGGATCGACCGCAGAAGACCTGTTTTAGTTCAACGGTCACCGGTACTCGATTACGGCCATAAGTATACTAGCATGTGTTGAACATTTTTCCTAATCCGAGGGTATAATTAGGTCGAAATCTGACGGTCTGAAACCTTACAATTGGCCTGCAAGCGAACGGCTCAATTAACTTAAGTTTCAGTTCATTTTCTAAAGGTATTCGCATTTCTCACACACTTTGCTCCGGGCTCAAGTTGTGCGTTTTGGGATACTATTTGGACTTGATTTCTAAGAGAATTGTCAAGCCCAGTAAGGTAATCATAACCATATAGTTTTGAGGTAATCGGACTTCCAATGCGTGGTCCACGTCCGATACGAAGTTTCAATGCGCTCCCAAGAGCAACTGGGTTTTGAGATTAATCCTAGGTTTCTAAGTAATGTAACATTAGCGATCCTACTAGTTTTGGGCCTTGCAGTTCGTATTAAAAGTAGTTCAATCTAATTTCATTACTTATTTAGTTTATCACTTAATAATTTTTATCTAATTTCTAAAGGATTCGGTCTTTAGTGATCTCTACCTGAGGTGGTACTTTGGCCTTTGTATGGATTTTTTCGGGATGTTACAATATATATATATATATATATATATATATATATATATATATATACACCTGTTCTTCTGCCCACAGTACTGCAAAGGGTTTATATACAAGCTTTCATGTAAGCCGTAATATGAGGAGAACGGATGGGATTCAGCTTCATCGACATATTCTTTTATATATATATATATATATATATATATATATATATATATATATATATATATATATATATATATATAAAAATAAAACTCTCCCCTACACTCATGGAAGAACTCTTGGAATTGTAAGTGATTTCCTGCTCCATGAAGATCCTAATTAAGGATTTTGTGTGAGGCCACTATGATATTTGTGATAAATCCAACCCATCCATCCATTTTTCAAAATCATTTTAGGACATGTGACCAAAAATGAGGAGGATCCAAAAATTAAATGGGCCACATGAGAGGAAATAGTGGGGATTTTGTGACCACCGTTGAAACATTCATGTGGCTATAAAAGTTTTGTATCGATTTAAGTTCCTGGTGTTTTCATTTCATCTCAGTGAAAATGACCTTATAAACGGTTTGGATGGAATATAAACATCAAGGTGGAGGTTAGGAAGGTTTCAATGGTAAACATTCATTTCCCCACTGTTTCATCTTATATGGCCCACTTGAGTTTTGGATCCTCCTCATTTTTGTTATAATGTCCTAAAATGATATCTAAAAATGAATGGACTGGTTGGATTTCACACAAACATCACAATAGGCCTCACACAAAATCCTTACGCATGACTCAATGGGAAAGGCTTTAACAGGAAATAGCCTCCCTAGATTTGGGAAAGGCTACTCCCCACCACCCGCCAATGGCAGGTCGTTGGTGCTATGTGGGCCCCACCATGATGTATGTGTTTCATCTATGTCGTCCATTTATTTTTCTAAATCATTTTATGGTATGAGACTAAAAATGGGGTATATCCCAATCTTAAGTGGACCACATTACAAGAAATGGTGTTGAATGGACGTCAACTATTAAAAAAAATTTGGGAGCCATAAAAGTTTTGGATCAAGGTGATCTTTATTTTTTCTTTTCATAAGGGCTATATGACTTAATCAACAGATTGGATGTTACGAAAACAGTACAACGGGCCTTAGGATGATTTTAAATGTGGATATCTAATTAGTACTGGATTCCTATGATGTGGTCCATCTGAGATTTATATTCCTCTTTTTTTCTTTCTTTTTTTCTTTTTTATTTAGATCAAGCCATAAAATGTTTTTTTTTAATGGATGAATGAAATGGATGAAACACTTACATCATCGGGCCCCACAAAGCCTTGCCCGTCCGGGCAGGGTAGGATGCAATCCGCGTCCAATTCCAGCGTGCAAAGGGAGGACGCGGATTATAGTTGAGTAGCGAGACTCGCTATTGAAGTGACGTCACCAAGTTCTGTGGGTCCACCATGATGTATGTGTTGTATCCACACTGTCCATCCATTTGGAGAGATAATTTTAGGGCATTAGACAAAGAATGAGACAGATTCAAAGTTGTAGTGGACCCCACCATAGAAAACAGTGGAGAGAGTGACGCCACCAATGAAACCTTCATAAGGTCCACCATGATGTTTATTTGAGATCTAATTTGTTCATAAGTTAAAAAATACATTAAAGAAAGGAAAACACAGATATCAACTTGATCGAAAACTTTCATGGCACTTAAAAGTTTTTAATGGTGGCGTCACTCTCTCCACTGTTTTTTTGTGGTGGGGTCCACGGGAGATTAAATCATTCTTTGGCTCATGCACTAAAATGGTCTCTCCAAATGGATTTACAGTGCGGATACAAAACATACATCATCCTGGGACCCACCGAACTTGGTGGCGTCACTTCGGTAGCGAGTCTCGCTACTCAATCTGTCAGCAGCTAATCCGCGAGAAATTGACCACTGTAGACGTTACTTTTTACCCAGCTTCTTCTCCGAAGAGTCCTAAACTTACATTCCCAATCTAAGCCAAAGCTGTACGGATAGAAAATTAAAGATGAAAATACCCTTGCTTTTCAAAGTTGTCGAATCTATTGAAACAATGGCTACGCTACATAAGGCTACCTTTATAATCTGTAGCCATAAATCCTTTTATCTAATATTGGAAGGGCAAACTAGAAATTGAGCGGGGCAAACTAGAGATTGAGCAGGGCAAACTGAAAATTGAGCGGGGCAAACTAGAAATTGAGCAGGGAAAATTGGAAATTGAGCGGGGCAAATTGAAAATCGAGTGGGGCAAACTAAAAATTGAGCAGGGCAAACTGAAATTTAAGCTGGGCAAACTAGAAATTGAGCTAGGAAAACTGGAAATTGAGTGGGACAAACTAAAAATTGATTGGGGCAAACTAAAAATTGAGCGGGGCAAACTGAAAATTGAGTAGGCAAACTAGAAATCGAGTAGGGCAAACTAGAAATTGAGCAGGGAAAACTAAAAATTGAGCGGGGCAAATTGATGCATGTATTTGGTCCATGCAGGATTTCTGTGAATTTTGAAATCCATTACACATGTGGGCCCCACATTGATGCATTCATTTATCTATGTCGTTCATCCATATACACCGTTTACATGTGATATTTTAGTTATATATGTGTACGAGTGAACGACATCTGTTGTGAATTTGGTCCATTGATTACAATTTCATGGTCCACCAAACATGATTTTACAATTTCTAGTTTGCCCTACTCAATTTTCAGTTTACCTCGCTTAATTTTGAGTTTGCCTCACTCAATTTTGAGTTTGCTCTGCTCAATTTCTTTTTGCCTTGCTTAATTCTAGTTTGCCCCACTTGATTTTCAGTTTACCCCACTCAATTTCTAGTTTGCCTCGCTCAATTTTTAGTTTGCCCTGCTCAATTTCTAGTTTGCTCCGCTCAATTTTCAGTTTGCTCAGCTCAATTTCCAGTTTGCGTCGCTCAATTTCTAGTTTGCCCCGCTCTATTTCTAACTTGCCTCGTTGGATTGGCTGGTGCAAGTTCTATGGATCTTATCATGCGGTATGTGTTATATCTAAACCGTCCAACCATTTGGCGAGCTCATATTAAGGCATGGGACGAAAAATAAGACAGATCTAACTATTAAGTGGACCATACTGTAAAAAGTAGTGGGGGATTGAATGTCTACCATTCTTTTAGGGGTCAGAGAAGTTTTGGATCAATATGAAATTTGTTTTTCCTCTTCATCCAGGTCTTTGTGACCTTATGAATAGATTGGATGGAAAATGAATGTTATGGTGGGCCCTATGAAATTTTTAATGGTGAAAATCAATTTCCTCGTTGCTATTTGTGATGTGGTTCGGTTGATCTTTGGATATGATTTTTTTTTTTTTATAATGCTATGAAATGATCTCGAAATATGGATGGACGTTGTTGATATAATAAATACATAACTGTGGAGCCCATGTAACTTTGATCTGTTTTGAACTATTTGTACAACTCGGAGTTCAAGGAGCATCAGCGCTCGTCTTCACACACCAGCCAATCCGCTTCCGAAAGGAAGGCAAGGGTATTTTGGTCCGGTGAAAAGTCGCCTATGCATCAAGGGTATTTTCGTCTTCAATTAGTTTGTCCGTACATGAAACGTCTAGACTAGGACCGTAAATTTGGGACTCTTTAGAAAAGAAGCTGGGTAAAAAGTGGTGCCTACGGTGGTCAATTTCTCTCCTCCGCGTCCGCAAAGGGAAGTTGATTGCGTAGTGAGTAACTGTTAGTGTACCAAGTAAACTTTGTGGGGTCTATTGTGATTTATATATTTTATCCACTCTTTCCATTCATATTTCTAGATAATTTTATGGCTTAAGCCCAAAAATGAAGCATATCAAAAGGACCACACCATGGGAAACAATGTGAATTGAACATCTACTGTTGAAAATTTCTTGATGGCCACAGAAGTTTTGTATTAAGATTATATTTGTTTTTTCCCATCATCCATGTTTTTTTGATCTTATGAACAAGTCGGATGATAAATAAACATCATTGTGGGGCCTAGCAAGGTTTCAAAGGTAGAAATCATTATTCCTATTGTTTCCTATGCTACGGTACACTTGATCTTTGTATGTGCTTCGGTTTTGGTTTCAACCACTTAAATGAGCCAGGAAAATGGATGGACGGTTTGGATAAACCACGTACATTCACGGTAGGCCCAACAGAGTTTAACTCAGTATGCAGTCTGATTTCCGTGCAAAGACAGTATTTTGGCGTATAAGTCTCGTGAGCGTGAGCCTAGGAAAGTTTCAACAGTAGGCATTCTTTTCCCCACTATTTTATCTCGTATGGCCCATTTAAGTTTTGGATCTTCCTCATTTTTGGTTGCGTGTCGTAAGATGATTTCGAAAAATGGATGGATGGGTTAGATTTATCACAAACATAATAGTGGGCCCCACCCAAAATCCTTGTGCAAGAACTCACTACGAAAGCCTTTAGTAGGAAATCCGTGCCTCCGTGAGTGTAGGAGAGTTTTTTTTTTAAGACTCTCTTTGTCAGTGAGATGCGGATTGCTTCCTACCCCCATCCATCCAGGCAGGGCTCTGTGGGGCCCACCATGATGTAAGTTTTTTTTTTTATCAACACCGTTCATTGTTTTCCTCATATCATTTTAAGGTTTTATGCAAAAAATGAGGAAGTTCCAAGGCATAAGTGAACCACAAAGTGGGATTGAAAGTCCTCCATTTAAAACTTCTTGGGAGCCGAAGAAGTTTCAGATCAAGCTATATTTATGTTTTCACTTCATCCACGTCTTTATGACCTTATGAATAGGTTGTATGGTAAAAAAACATCACGATGGCCCTTAGAAAGGTTTCAACGGTGGGTGTCATTATGACTGCAGCTTCCTTTGGTGTGGGCCATTAGAGATGTGGACCTACCTCATTTTTAGGATAGAACCTTAAAATGATCTAAGAAAAGCGATGAACGGTGTGGATAAAACACTTACATCACGGTGGCCCCACAAAGCGCTGCCTGGATGGATTATTATCCGGGCGGGGGTAGTACACAATCCGCGTCCCTCTTAGCGCATTGAATCCCCGTCGATCTTCTCATCTTATAGTTTACATGTAGGTTTGTGTTGGAAAAAAATATATAAGTTCAAAAGTCGGCTTATGGAATGGACAACTCTTCTAAATCAACCTGGACTCATTATGGTCCAAGCCTGATATGACCCCCAAACGCAAAAGCAGACTGACCTCCAAAAAAGGGTAATGTCAATGCGAGCACCCTAAAAGCCCAAAAGGGTTTGAGAGACCAACCCAATTAATGGGTCGGCGAAGGGTCGATTATGGATCAACCATAGTTCGGCCATAGATCAGTCATAGACCAACCATAGCCCGGTTATAGACCGATCATAGGTCAGCTATCGACCGGTCAGAGGACGATCACAGACCGGCCATAGCTCGGTTATAGATCGGCCATAGATCAGTCGAAGATCAGATATAAGATGATCATAAACTGGCCACAACCCAGTCACAAATCTGTCATGGTTCCGTATAGTTCCCTTGACAGGGTCAGAGCATCTTGAAAACTAAGTAACAAGGAGTGCAGAGCCGTCTGGCAAGCTCCCGCCCCAGATCCTACCCAAAACCGAGCTAACATCCGAAGGATCTTTATGACTTCCGAAGATCTCTCCTAAGATCTCGAGAGATAAGATCAAATCCCAATAATCTCGGGATTCCATAATCTCAAAGAGATCCCAGATCATATCAAATTTCCATAACAATCGGGAGAAGCCCCTTCACGGTGGAACTCTCTCTTCCCTATAAATATGGAGGTATATTTCATCAGAATAGGTACATTCACTAGAAAACCTTAATCACCACATTGATATCTTTTATGGAGATCCTTCTTAGACCACGAGCCTGACTTAGGCATCGGAGAGTCCCCTAAACGAACCAGGGTCTCCTTTGTCTCTCACCTCTGCTTGTGCAGGTTCAAGGGAAAGACGCATGGAAGGTCTTGTACACAATATATAACTAAAATGTTAAATGTAAACGGTGTATATGGATGAATGGCACAAATAAATGCATGCATCAATGTGGGGCCCACATGTGCAATAGATTTCAAAATCCATGGAAATCCTGCACGGACCAAATGCAATTCCATGGGACTAAATGTAAGTCCATGCCAACTAATCGCAACTAATCCCAACATTTCCTATCGTCTCTAAATAATGGATGGAATTGCATGATAAATACAATTCTATCCCACTTTATCCCTTCAATACCCTGCGTCCCCTTGAGAAAGACGAGTTTAGGGAATGAGAGGTTTTGAGGGAATTGGGTTTGAATTTTGGTAAATATAGGACCTAAAGATGAAGTGTATTTAAGGAAATGGGGTTTGGTAGGGAGGATTGGGTGCAGGGATTGAGCTTAGGGGCTTATTTGATTTTCCAGTAGAATGGTAAATACCTAGAAAAAGAGTAATAATTATTTCCTGTGTGTTTACAAGGCACCTGATTTGACTGCTTACTTTTTTCATATGGAAATCCAAAAACATTACAAAATATATATGGTCCCACTGTAATGTGTTTCGCTTATCCATACCGTTCATCCATTATGCCTTTTGAGTTTATAGTATGAGCAAAAAAATGAGGTACATCTAAAACTCAAGTGGTCCATACCATATGAAAACAGGAATTAAATACTTACAGTTAAAAACTTTGTGAAGCTACTGTTTCTTTTGGTGTGGGCCGCTTGAGTGTTGGATCATCCTCATTTTTTGGGTCATGCCTCAAAATATTGTGGTAAAACATATGAGTAGAATTGATATATCATATACATTATCTTGTAGTTCAAAAATTTTAAATAGCTACTTGAACTGTTCCCAATGCAAAAGTTTTTCTATATTTTTAAACGGAGGAAATGGTAATAATTACCCATTTTCTGGGTAATTACTCAATCTCTTGGAAATCAAAGACGCCCTAGAGGTATGTTACTGGGTTCTGAGGGAAAGGGATAGGAAAATTTCGAAATGGGGGTGCTTGGGGACTAAAACTATCGTGACCCCATTAAGTTTCTAATGGTGGGCCGCTGTTTACTGTTGTGTGGCACACCTGAGGTTTCGATCCATCTGATTTTTTACTTCCTGTCGTATCGTGAGCTTTAGAAACTGATGCACGGAGTGGATATGCCACGGGCATCTCTTTGGACCCCAGGTAGCTTCGTCCGTTTAAAACGCTGGTAGTGGTAGGTCCTCGATTCCACACATTCCGCCCCTTTGAATAGAACTTCGCATCTCCACTCTCCATTTCTCCCCCAATTCCCGCTTCTAGTTCTCATGTACGCAGTTTTCTCCTCCATCTCCTTCCATATCACCATCATTCCCATTTTTCTTTTCTAGAGCGTGCAAGATGCCGCTCTTCATCACAGACGTGGAGCTGGAGCGATGCTCCCACGACGCCTCTCTCATTGCAGACAAGGCCGATTCCTTCATTCGAGCCCTCCAACTCGAGCTCGAGAACGTCAAGGCCCAGGCCGACGCCTCCTCAATCACCTCCGAGCAGACGTGCGCCCTCATCGAGCAGACTTGCGCCCTCATGGCATATGTGATCGCATATGTGGCATATGCGATCGCATGTGATGTATGCAATATGCGATCGCATATTGGCCAACGATTGGCACATTATTTTATTTTATTGTGAAAAAAAAACAACTTTTTGTCTATAAGAAGGCTTCCAAACCTCCCAAATTTGCAATATTCTCACTCTAAAACTCTTTTACTTTATTCCTCTGTTACATTTCTTAATTCCAAGTGGTCTTAATCTCTCTCTCTCTTATATTTTCTACTTCCAAGTGGTCTTAATCTCTCCCGCTCTCTCTCCTGCATTCCCTCTCTTGGAAGTTGGAAGATCAAGATTCAAGCACTTGTTATTTAATGGTGGAAAACTTATCTGGAACGTGACTTGTAGAAGAAGTCTCAAGACTGGGAAATTCCGGATTTTGTAGGTCTCCTCGAATGTCTCTACACAGCAGCTCCCTCTCTCTCGTCAGAAGATAAGATCTTCTGGATTCCGGACAAATCGTCTCTCTTTTCAGTTCGGTCCCTCTATAACCTGATGCACAAGCAGAAGTCTGATCCAAAGCTTAATCTCTCTTCTTTGCGGAAATATGCCGCCCCCCCCAAAAATCCTAGCTTTTGGTTGGCTTGCAGGGAAAAAGAAAATCCTAATGGTGGATAATCTGAGGAAGAAGCGGATGGTCCTCCCTAATATTAGCCTTTGTTGTATGAGGGCAGAAGAGTCAGTCGACCACTTGCTTCTCCACTGCAGTTTCGCCCAGTCCATTTGGGCGGAGATTACGTCCAGTTTTAATTTATCTTGGTGCTTCCCAGGCGAAGTTATTCAGTTCCTTCAAGCGTGGCACGGGGTGCAGCTAGGAAAGGAAAAGACAATCATATGGAGGATGTCTGTACTTGCAGTCTGGTGGTCGGTTTGAGGAGAAAGGAATAGCAGATGTTTCAGGAATACTTCTAACATGGCTGGGACTATAGCTACAAGGGCTAAGCGTTACATGATAGAGTGGGCCTCTAATGTCAAAGATCTTTATGGTCATGATTTTTTCTTTTTAGGTGTGTAGCTGCGGTCTGCTTTCTCAGCAGCCCTTCTCTTTGTTTTTGTTTTTGCTTTTCCCTTAATGAAATCCTTCATCTTTCAAAAAAAAAAAAAGCACTTGTTATTTAATTGATTTTATTTCTCTCAAACATATCTTAAATATGTAAAATTAGTTATTTATTAACTTAGTTCTTTTTTACATTTTTTTTTTGAATTTTTCCATATTTTTCTATATATTTTAAAAAAATTTTCATTCAAAAAAAAATACGGTCACATATGCGATTGTGCGATCGCATATGTGCTTAGGCATATGCTATCACACATGATTGCATATGTGATTCGACAACATTGATGCCATGCAAGCATCTTTATGATTATGAATGAAATTTCAAAGTTCCCATGAGATGTTGTCCTCTCTCTAACGAGAACAAGAGGTCGAATTCTCCCTCTAATAAGATTTCAGTCCCTGATTCTATCTAAAACACCTACTTTCTGGTATCAAGAGTAACTGGTTTGTTACACCTTTTCCCTGGCTATTTGGTGTTTATGAATCCCTCTTCGCTAATGAACCCTACATTGATTGAACTTATGTAATATGGGCTTAGTAACGGATCCCACATGATGACCGGTCGCCAACAAATCCCACTCGGTGTATGGTCCTGGTCTTCATGTGGGCTTAGCAATCTCACACAATCATACGTGATGAGGGCCTGGTCTTCATTGCACATGACTGAACCATCTCGAGAGTTTTGCTAAGCGCACATGCATGTACAAGGCATCCCATGTACACACTTTCGCTTGTCCCAATGTGGCATGTGGGCACAAGATCCAAGCCGTCCATTGGGCGGGTGCCACATTGTAGATGCCCTGACCCAAATATTCATTCTGGTGCAATCATCAGATGGCTTAGGAAAACTCGGTTAGGCTTATATATATATATATATATATATATATATATATATATATATATATATATATATATATATATATATATATATATATCATGTTTTGTGAACTGTCGGCCACCTTATCAGTGGACTGACCTGATTTTGGGTCAGTGCAGGTAAGGGGTGGGACCCACCTGATAGATGGCTTGGGTATCATGCTGATGCACCATACTGGCGCATGTGGATGTGTGTACACAGGCTGTCTTCATGTGCATGTGGGCTTAGCATTCTTAATTCTATCAATCACAATATCCCCCCCCCCCCCCCCCCCCCCCCCCCCACTAAGAAGTTTAAGCATGTACATGCTCTGCCTTTAACACATCCTGAATGGGCCACCAGGTTAAAAAGTTCATTGCTCAGATGGTTTTGACTATTCGACTCATGACCTATGGCAATGATCACGTGTCAGTGTCTCAGTAGCTCTGGATCCGAACCATTCATCTGGTGGGCCCTAGCATTGGTGGTTCACATGATTTAAATTATACTTCTGAACAGTCACAGTTGGCAGCCTTAAAATGGACAATGGCAAAAGATGTTGGAGACGATGGTCGGCACTGAATGAGAAACTGTCCATCAGTCGGGCAAGTAGCATAGGCCAATCTGTGCTGTTTCCATAGAATGACCCATCTGCCATTGGACCCCAGACTATTGGGACACATTTCCTGTCCTGTTTTTGCAATTATATTGAATCTGTAAGCTGTAGACTAGTTACAGAAGCTCTTGTGTATTTGCTCAGTGGCTCGTCATTCTTCTCCACCAGTTCATTTGATTGCTTGTGCATTGTTTTCAGATCAGCAAAGATGGAGATGTTGAGCGGTTGTCTGTCGAAGCCTCTGAGCATCATAAATCGAAATGGCAGTTGGTGGAAATGCTGGGGCAAAAGGACATCGAGATAGGAGAGAAGAATGCAACCATTAAGAGCTATTTGGATAAGATTGTAAGTTTCATTCTCTTTATCTTTTTGTTTCAGTGTTTGCACAATAATTTGCATTTTCTGTTCTTCCAGATGAGAAATCTGTTTATCCATGCCTTTTTTCAAACCATTATTGATAAGTTTATGCTACTTACAATAAAAGTGTGAATGCAAGTGTGGTCTCGTTTGGGTTTAATAAAATGGGGAGAATCTTGTCAGAATAATGAGTGGAGTATTTAAAAGCAAGCATTAACTCTAACTGGGTTCTAAGCTTTTAATTTAAAGCATCTCTTGTCAAACTTTTGTATGCAGTCCAGTCTGCTTCTCATTCAATAGACGATCATTTGTTTTAATCATTAAAAAATCATTTGTTTATCCAATTCACTTGGCTGCGGATATCACACCAACTCAATTGCATTAGCTAATTTTTGCACCCCTTAAGCTGTTGCTATTTTTGCTATCCCGAGTTCCTATTAAGCAAGAATTAGCTAGTCATTAATCTTTGAGCTAGCAGTGCCTCATGTGATTTTTTCCACTCATTTTGTGGGCTGCAATTCTCATTGTGTGTCAGTGCATCATCAACCAGGTATATACTATATATACATGATTAAATGACTACAATATACCTGTTGCTGTTCTTGCTATACTGAGGTCCTGGTACGAAACATGTAGTCAGTCACCAATTTTTGAGCTGGCAGGGCATTCGTGATTTTTCCAACCATTTTGGCTACAATTCTCCTTGTGTGTCAATTCATCATCAACCAAGTAAATTTACATGATTATATGTCTACAATTCTTTTAGAGCCTTAGATAGCTGTAGCTCCGATTGGAGTCCTCCCACTTGGTTGGGCTCTGAAAAGTTTTCTAATTTATATATCCATATTAGAAGTCGTCTGATGCAGGACAACTAACTATTTTAGCTAAAAATGCCACCCCACTCGAGCCCGGTGTTAAAATGCCCCTGCATTAATGACCCCCAGTGAGGAGTCTCAAACATGAGACCTCTTGCCTTGATACCACTTTGATGCAGGACAACTAACCACTTACTTTAAAAGCTCGAATTGATAGAGCGTGACGAATCAATCCCTTTATCTCATAGCTCAGGCTCCGCATCCCATGGGATAGGTCCTCGGCCAAACCCCCCTCGTGCCTCGTGGGCCCCACATCACATGGGTTTTGCCTCACACGGCCACCCGCCTCACACCAGTGGGATCCACCTTACACGGGCCGCCCACCTCGAGTGTCCCCTTGCATCCCATGGGCCACCCCACTTGAACCCAGTGTGAAAATGCCCCTGCATTACCGTCACTTTGATAAAAGCCGATCTTGCTAATCTCGATAGACATGCTTGCCCGTTACTCTAATTTCTTGAATGACAATACAAGGTTCTATTTGATAGTTGATTCCAAGAGGTAGCTAGAAAATTTTGACTACATCTTAAGTTCCCAAACATAATGATTTTAAAATTTGGCTTATTTTTTAAAGATTGCGGAAAAAAATCATTGAGAACTACAAAAAAGCTTACAAAAGAGGGAGCCTTTGACTACAAGACTATGGAGGTTGGTCCCTTTTTAGTGGAATCATTTGCTATAAAATTTAACATCCCCATGAACATGGGAGAGGGCAACCGAGGTGGTTTCCTTGAACTACTTGATTTGTTCGACTCATTCACAAGGTGCCAAGTGTAAGCATCGGAGGAGTTTACCCATCGAATAGCATTAGTCGAATCGCGTCAATAATAGAGGGAGGGGATTTGGTGCTACCTGGTTATCGAGTCAATGAGATCTCGATAGTCAAATTGCAAAAAAATTAAGAGAAAGTATACCTACAAGCAATGTTTTAAGAAAAAATTGTGACTTTAGATGCTAACCTTTTATCCAGCGTGATTTGTCAACGTCCCAGAAACTTAAGTTACCAAAATGGACTTTAGGACGAAAGTGCCCCAGCTTTTCAGCAAAAGGCAGTTGAAAAGTCTGAAAAGTAGGGGTATTTTGGTCCTTAA
Organism: Magnolia kwangsiensis; assembly: GCA_037074715.1. NCBI lineage: Eukaryota > Viridiplantae > Streptophyta > Magnoliopsida > Magnoliales > Magnoliaceae > Magnolia > Magnolia kwangsiensis. Next base: position 68,937,557 of record CM073584.1, read on the forward strand.
ATTCTTTATCCGTACGTGAGGAGTCTATATTGGTAAGGTATGTTTTGGATGGGTGAAAAAAAAAAGCTGAAGAAAAGGTGACGTCTATAGTGATAGAAAGCCCATGTTTTTAATATCGTTATCGCATAATGTATCGCACCCTTGGGATACGGATACATATCGGTTATGGCATAGGATATATCGGTTATATCGCGTAATGTATCGCTCTTGTTGGGAAACATGGGAACATTGGGAAATTGGTCGATTTTTTCAATGAAACTTCAGAGATTGTTGAAAAAGACATCAATACACACTTAGAAATCAAAACATTACAAAAAAAGTGCACATAATAGGGTTTCCTTTGTATGGAGTCCTAATAGATGCACTTTTCAACTGAACTGATGCAAGTATATTCAAGTCTATTCATATAATTTATAAGTGTAAGAAGACATGTATAGAAACACAAGCAATACATTCAAAAGCAAAAGAAAAATCGCTAGATCAGGTTACGTACACTTTTAATTTTGTGTTTGGATACAAAGATTGCGACTAATTTGCAAGAAATTGAGAATCTTCCCCAAATCTCGAAATTGAACTTCCAAATCCATGATTTTTCATGGAAAACATGAAGAATCATAGATTTGTAACCATTTGACACTGGTTTAACGTGATTTACAACAAAAACATGGATCAAAAATTGAAAATGCTCACTGGATCGAATTTGTGGGATGTACCAGCATTAGTGTGTTTCGTATTGCACATGTGGGATATAAGATATATTGTGGGATATATCGACTGATATTGTCGATATTTAAAACACTGCCCACAAGAACAATGGAGTAGAGAGGGAAAGAACTTTATTGATATCAATTTTCTTCTCTTACAAAAACTTTAAGAAAACTCGCACTTAAAAATATTCAGATGACTAACTCCTACACCACTACCCTCGTTATAGATCCTATATGAATATTTAATGAAAATCTCCTAATTAAAATATTGATTTGAAATCAATCACAATTTATTTTAATCCAATCTAATATTCCTTAATATGGTAAAAATCTGATAATAAAAAGCAAACATAGATAGTAATTATATCTCCAAAACTAGCCTATATATTCAATCACATCTTCAAATTAGCCCCCCATATCTCCCAAAAATAGTAAATTACGATACTTGATTTAGGCCCCTCTAATCAGTAAATAATTAACAAAAAAAATCAGCACATGTTAGGCTCTACGGTGGGCTATGGGGCCTATGTCTTGCTGGGCCTAGATGGGCTTTAGTGTGCTAGGCACTATAGTGGGCTTGGATGGGCCTTAGTGGGCTGTGGGCTTGCATCATTCACCCCGAGTTGGAAAGAACTCGACTTCGATGAGTTGGATGCTTAATACAAGTAGTAGAAGTCCATGCTTTTATCAACTTTGTAGAGGAAAGACTAGAGGTAACCAGAAGAAGAGGGAAGCGCTAAGCATAAGCCAAAGAAACTTAGATGTTGGAGTGAGCTACTTAATTTGGAGTGCTTTGTCAATTATGGTTCTTCTAGTAGAGATAATGACAACAAGAAGGGAAAAGCCTCTCGTTCTATTGTACAATGAAGATCCTCTACTGGTATGTGAGGGGACTGGGAAGCTAAGAAAAAAGATTGCATGTAGAAGAGGTATGTAAAAGGCATATGACCCAGATTCTTGCTCTCTGGGAAACAAAGTTGGACACCTTCGACGATAAGATTCTCGGCCCCATTTGGGGCATCATCGATAAGGGGTGGTATGCATTGTATGCAGAAAGATCAAGGGTGGTATAGTGGTTGCGTGGAACAAAGCCTTCTGGTGCGTGGAGGGTAGTCAGATTGGATCTTTTTTGGTTTTGGTTGTGTTTAAAGACATTGGATACCAATTCAGATGGTTACAACAATATACAATCCTTGCTTTCCAGTTCAAAGACATCTTTTCTTGACAGAGGTGAATTAGGTTGGAGCTTCTTTTAACCATGGTGCGTTGGGGGAGACTTCAACACCATTAGATTTGTGCATGAAAAACTATCTGAAGCCAGAGTCATGAGAAGTATCAGGGGCTTTGAGGAATGGGTTACCCAAAATGGGATGATCGATATCCTGATAGTGTTTTTTTTTTTTTTTTTTTTTGGGGGGGGGGGGGGGGTGTAGACTCTTGCTACCATTTGATTTGATTGGGTTAATAAGTACACTTTGATTATCTTGTGCAGCTTGCCTAGGGCCACATCTGATCATCATCCAGTCTTACTGGAACTGAGGGTGGATAGTTGGGGCCCAAAACCATTTGTTTTTTAACTCGCTTGGTTGTTAGTGGAAGACTTCTGTGCAATCATCAGGGATTGGTGGCTATCCTTAATCATATTAGGCACTGTTGGTGTTCGCCTCGTTTTTCAATCTCTTCCTTGGCACGAGTGTCTGTTTCTTGTGGGCGTGCCAGAATTGAGATTACGGTTCCAATTCAAACCGAACAATAATGACCTCGAGCGCCAAGATAGGCAGACACAATGTGTATGACCGGATTCTAAAAAGATCGGTCGCCTATTCAGCCAATCGCTCAACGTGTTTAATGATCAAGCGATGGTTAGAGGGTGGGGTTCGTCCTCTGATGATGGTTTACTCCTTTGCCTTCCGTACGAAAGGACTTTTCATTGTAGATGAAGTGAGAAGAGAAGAAATCCTTACAATCGGCCGCTATCAGCTGTGGAAGGATACTCCTTAGTAGTTGAACACGATTCAATGTTCTAGCAACAACTCTTGCTAAAGCCAAGGTTATTGGCTATAGGGTTAACGCTACTAATTATATTACGGGTTACATTATGGAATGTAATTGACAAGTACGGAAAGTAAATGATTATGCGAAGGAATGCAATTCACTTGAACGAGAAAAGAAAAAGTAACACTAAAGAATGTAAATTTGACAGGATAATTAAAAGATAATCAAAGATAGATTTGGTTTGTTTGGTTTGGTATGTGACGAATTATTTTGCTGCAATCTTCTTCTATTTATAGCTCTGATCCAACCATTCTGGATTCTTTCCACGTTTCGATGGTTATGGTAACCGATCTCCACTACTTTGCTTCTAGATGTTTCCCACGTTCTGTATTCCCTTGAATCTTTCTTCAACCAATTAGCCGACAATTGTACACATTTCGATCGTTAACTACCCGTTGCTTAGTTACTTGAACTCAGTCATATACGCATCGGCCTCCTCAATATAATTGATACGTTATACTTCTTTCCTCGAGATACAACCGTACATATCTGCATAAAATCTTTTGACGACACTATGAGTATCCATATAGATCACACGTAAATGACCCTTATTGGTCGAAATAGGGCTCGGCCGGAATGGATACAAACATTGCCCCCCTCGTCACTCTCCTTTCGAAGAAAATGACAAGTTGTAATAATGTTGTCATAAATGCTCACACGTGTTACCCAAATATGAACCGCCTTCGACCGTTATCATTAGTCCCAGTTGCGTCGATTCGAAGCATCGAATGATTTTTGAGCCAATGTGTGTTCTCAAAGAGCTGTTCTGTCAAACTAGGCATAATTTCACAATAAATGCTGCTTTCTGTCTGTCTATATATATGCAATCTCACGTTTGAATCTACTATACTTCCAGAATCCTTCTTTCTTTGCATCTCATCCTCTTCCGAAATTTCTGCTACTTCCATCTCTTAGCAATGGCTTCTTCATCGTCCAACTCTACCTTTGATCAAAAGGATGTAAAGGCAATAATGGATTTATTCGCTAGCAAGTGTATCGAGGAGATAATCTTCAAATCTCCTCTAGACAAAGAAGCTTTTTGCCTAGGCCCCTCATTCTCTCCAGAAATCTCAGCCGAAGCATTACAAATCTTAGATCCGTTCTTTTCAATATGTCTAAGAGATAACATTCTCATCACGTTCGAAACCATTCCTGATGTGGCCAACGCACTAAGAATGCCAAGATTGTGGCCAAAACCACTTCCAGGGTGGGAAGATTGGTTTGACAGAGTATCGACCCAACACAAAGATATGTGGAAAGACCTTGGTATATATGAATGCATCAAACTATCACTTTCTGAATACTCACCCAACACATCTCTCCTTCTTGCATTATCGTCATTTTGGAGCACTTCCAACAACACTTTCATGTTTGGTTGTGGTCCAATGAGCATCGCCATTAAAGACATTTGCCATCTGATCGAACTTTTGCCCTTTGTAATGGTGTATCACACAAAGGCTAAAACAGGTCAACGCAAAAACTTCTCCAACAAAACCGCCAAAGGGTACACTAACTTCATGAATGTCTGCCACAAGCTCGAAGGACCGGTCGAATAAATCGAGCATCTCGCCTTTCTTCTCTTCTGGATTTGTCGTCATCTCTTATGCGTCGACGCCCAACAAGTCATGACCGAATACGTTACTTTAGTTGAATGCCTTGTTCAAGAACATCGAGTAGCATTAACACCATTTGTTCTCAGCCATTTGTACAGAGGTCTTTATGAAGTCAATGTCAAAGGATTATACTTTGCAGGAGGACCTATATGGCTTGCACAGATGTGGTTTGTAGTGTATTTTTGACCTCATCTCCTTGATCAGGAGCATATCAACCGATCGTTTTCCTCAAATGGCGATTGAATTCTCCACACTTCGTTTGAGAATGACACGGTCAGCGAATACTTTGTAGGATTCTTCTCTCTCTCGAAATCCGATAGCAATCAGTCCTTTATGCCCTTTGTGGGGAAAAATACTTACGAACTTGAATGACTCACAAAACAATTTGATCCAAAAGATGAGTGCTTGACCGGTCAACTTCATCATTCTTGGACCTGCTACGTTGTAGGCCGTGATTTGGCTTTTGACGGCACGATCGAGAAAGGCAAGAACGTGAAAGCAGGTGTTTGAGCAATATCACCCTTCTCTGTTTGCTTGTCAATTCGGTTTGGTGCAACACATCCCTTGTCCTCTCACTCACACAACTTTTAACCAACTTCCTTACGATCGGGTGATAGTGACCGATGAGGAGCTTTATAACTCTCTCGGCAAATCTTATCGTTAAGAAGCGGTCGCTCTACAGATTCCAACCTACTCGGAGTCTCCTGGGGCGATGAGTAGCTTTGTAACATGGTGGGATTGCTAGTATGTTAAGTTCTTGAGTTCTCGAAGTACCATAGAGCTTTCATCCCAGTTTTGCTCTCAGTTGGGTCTGGTGGAGTGGAGAGTAAGAAAAGAAATGCCCCTGCACCTCTAGGCACTACTGCGAAGAGAACAACGAGAGTGAAGACAAGATCAACCGCTGCTCCTCCCATTATGACGGTTGAACCTCCCTACCCAAAAGTTCTGCAAATCACCCAGGAACATCTTGGTATTCTTGCTGCCGCTCAACCGCAACGGATGGCTCCAAGGAAAATTTCCGACTTGGGAGGTATTAATCCTCCCCCAAAACTTCCCGTTCTTTCCAGCGCACAACTCCTTCCAAACTTCCTCCGATAATAAAACATCAATCATTGCTTAGGCCTAGAAAGCCATCGAATACTTCTTCGGCCGAGGCCATAGCAGCCTTCGAAAAATATTTCAAAACAAAGTATTGGCCTCACCTTAGTATGGCAGACTATTCCCAAGAAATGGCCGAAGGCATAAAACGGCATGAGGAGGCTCATTTTAATAAATGCTGGAACAAATGGACTCAGGACAAACGACAACTGATATCAGCGATCCCATTGGTTGCAATTATGCCTCCAATCTCAGCAATGACGGCCCCAATGGCCGCAGCTTTGGTCACTCCCGTGGTACTCAAGGATCACATCCTACCAACTGCAACAGTGGTATCTTTAAATTCAGATACCAAGACTAGCATATAAACCTTCCCTCTAGCAGTCCGCCCAAGGTCAATACTGCCCTTGTTAAATCGAAGCATACACAACAAACTCCTTCCCCTCCCGCATTAGTCAAATGACGAAGGATTTTGATCTCTCACACCCGTCCTTTCAAACTGGCCATGGTTCCATCATTTCTGCAGTTGAGGAAATCCTGACTCTAGCCGAATCTGTAGTAGCAATACCTGAAGGATTGGTCGAGACTGAAAGTGTTGCATCTGAGGAGGAAACAATAGTTGACACCTCTGCGGAAGTAGTTGAACAAGTCTTGCCTACGACTGCAGAACAACATTCGGTCAACGCTAAGCAACCAGCTGGAGTTATCTCGGTCAAGATCCCTGTTACACCGACCGAAATGGAAGTGGTTGGTGTAACTCCTCTTTTTTCTTCTTCAACCACTATTCTAGAGGATGATGCATCGGCTTTTCCCACTTTTTCTCCTGTCGACGACGTTCTCTCTTTGTTTGAAAGGGCTATCGCCAGAGATGTGTCTGCGAAAACTTCTCCTCTCCACCATAATAGTCTTCAAAGCTTGCAAGTCGAGTTACACGAGCTCCTTCGGAAAGGGTTGTCTGAATCCTTCAACGCTGAATTGATAGATAAAATCGGCCTATTGGTTGATTTGGCGTATGTGCTATCTTAGTCAGATCCCACTTTAGCAACTAGGATAGCATCTCTCCTGGAACTTCAAGGAATACTTAACAAGTATTGTCAAGCTAAGGAAGTTGTCGCTGATCTCGAAGTGAAGAAATGAGCGGCCGATCTCAAGAAAGCTAGTGCACAAGTGGTCGCTCGAGAGCTTACGATCAAGACTACTGAAGCGAAAGCTTCTAGGATGGAGATTGAGAACTTACGAGCTAAAATTGTGGCTTTGGAGGCCGAGCTGATTACGCTGAGACAGCGTATGACAGACAAGCACGCAAAACATCTCAAGACTAGGTTCAAATGCTTACTTGATAGATCTTTCACCTAACATGGGTATCAGTTCCACATTTAATGTGGAAGATTTTGACTGTTTCATGGACATTCCCCTAACCCTCACATGAACTTTGATGATGATGCCCCCGACCTGTCCCAAAATCCATGGCCATTACCTGACCCGTCTTCTTAACCTTTTACCATTTGTACCATCCATACCTATGAAAAGAATGGAGATGAAGGATATCTTAGATGAAGAAGTGGTTTCCACACGACATGGCGGTTACTAGGAGTACCTTGTCAAGTGGAAGGGCAAACCTTGTTAAGCACTTCTAAGAGACCCATTGTTTTTCTGTGTCGTCAGCTCTTAAATTCCTACTTAAGGTGGGATAAAACCACCTGGTACCTCACTCTGAAGACACCGTTCGACCTTCACCACTTTTTCTAGAACTAGCTGGTACTTCGATGAACACAATGAACAATGGTTTTGCCATGCACCAAGTATCTTATACTGATACTTTGGTATATCAAGGTTGGTCACAAATTTTATTTTATTTTTTCGATGTATCAAATTTATGCATCTACTGATTATGCTTTTCTTCTCATTAGTTTTGTATTGGCTTGCTTTCATGCTCCAATATAACTAACTTTTATCTTGTGCATTATTGATAAGTAAATCCTGCCCATTGTCCACCATGCTCATTGGGTGGTGATGGATGAACAATCCACCTGGTGTGCTAGTGGATAGTTTAAACAGAAAACAATAGCAACGATTCTCCAGCAAGCAGATGGGTGTTGTTGTTTCAAGCTGTGCTGCTGAAATGTACACAATAATCTGGCAAACATAACAGCCTAATTGGTTTGCAGCAAATTTATTGTTTAAACATAAAAAATCATTAAAAAAATAAAATAAAATCCCATAGCTAGGTAGACTATTAACATGGCCTTCCAATTGAAGATAGTTTTTACCAAGTTGCCCCATCTGTGGCGTGCTCCACCATGTGTGATTCCCATCATCACACTTGGGTCGTGTATAGTTTTAAATGGGGTCATGACAAATTTGGTGGGATGAGGTATCTTCATTCCTCCTTTTATTGCTTTTTAATGCTTATATTTTGTGCTTCAATGCTGATGTGTTCTTTCTTATCTAATTGTTTCATCAAATATTGGGTGTTGATTTCTGACAGCTTGTTTTTGGTAGCAGACTGTTGAGGACAGTGGATTTGAGCACTCTGTTTGCTCTACTAATGAGGTCAATTTTTGTTTTCAGTTTTTAGGTTATTTTCTCTTTACCGGTGTTTGCTTTTCTGTTTCAAAGCAAAAATGTTAAGGAAATGGGCATTTAAATTGTTTTGGTGCATTTAAGAAGTTCCTTCACACTAGGAAGTTGTTATATTTTAGTCATTTATGGTAACAATTTAGTTTTTGGCAATATCATGTTTCTGAATTAGAAGGGTTACAGATAAAATGAAAATCATTGTGGCCAACAGAGTTGATTATTTTATTCTAACATGGATCTAAAGAAAGAGTTCCAAGTAGAACCAGTGGTGGAGCAAATGTGTTTATTTATTTATGTTTCATAACGACTCCACCTTAGCTGGAAGCACATTTGTCTTCATTCATCTCGTCCCATGAAATACTGTACTGTGCTACTTCACTTGTTGATATCTTTGTAACATGGTTACCAGTTTTCAAATTAAAAAATGCCAATTTTATTATGGACAAAGTTTCTGTTTTGTTACTTCTTGTTATGGTTTATCTGAGGAGGTCAATGGATTGTGCATTGGTTACTTTTATTTGATGTTAGATTTATAGTGCAACTGGAATGCTGGATTGCTTCAAATTTGAAGTTTTGAGATTTATGACCTGGCATCTCATTCTTGCCATGATGTTGTTAGTTCCTTAGTTTTAACATGTACCGGGGTATATTGGGGACTTGCAGAAAGCAAATGAGGAGATTTTGAAACTGAAGGATGAAGCACAAGCTTACAAGGATCATATGTTACAGGTGCTTAGCAATTGAAGTGAATTATACTTTTTAGTGCTCCAAGGAATAGGATTTGGAATAGTGATAGAATCTTAGTGTGCACTGGCAGTACAAAGAAATAGCACAAGTGAATGAGGTGTCATTGAAACAGATGGAATCTGCTCATGAAAGATTCAAAGCTGAGGTATTTTCCGAACCCCTTTTGTATGAAAGATTACATTGCAATCCATCTTTACAATAGGCTTTTCTTTTCCTTTTCATGTTTTTTTTTTTGCCGATCCCACAGCTGGGGGCAAGGACATGATGATGATGATGATTTACAATTCAGGTTTTTTCTTTTCTGGAACTGTTTATAACCATGTGTTTTTGAATTGGGTCTTCAAAACCCATATCGTGCAGGCGGACAAATTGAAGAAGTCACTAGAAGCTGAAATCCTTTCACTCAGATCAATGGTTTCAGAACTTGAAAGTGACGTTCTATCGAAGACCACTGAAGTTGCCGCTGCTGTTGCAGAGAAAGAAGAGGCTCTATCTTCTGCATTAGCAGAAATAAAGCGTCTCAAGGAAGACAATTCTGGAAAAATGTGAGAGAACTTGCTTGATATATCATTTCTAGTTTACAAATTATTTTCTTTTCTGCACGTGACAGTGAGCATAAGGAGTTTCCAACTGCTTTTCTTGCCGTAGTGCCCAGATGGTGGCTTTGGAAGTTCAGATGTCTTCTTTGAAGGAAGATCTGGAGAAGGAGCAGCAGCGGTAGCGCACAGCGCAGAACAATTATCAAAGACAGGTTTACCTTCAACATTTATCTCTGAAATCTTGAAATTATAAGAGTGTGAGGTATATTCCTTAGATGATGTATTTCGTTTGCCTTTGATATTTTGTAGAATGAATTCTAAAAGGTTTGATGTTCCAAATTCTATATGAGAGCTAAATATAAGTAATGTTTTATGTTTGCTTTTCCATGATTTGTGTATATCTTTCTAGTATAATTTGACAGAAACCATGCTGTTATATTAATGAATAATGATATGACATTTCAAGTAGAACATGCTTATGGATTATAGAATGTCATTAGCAATGAAGGTATTAAGAAATGGTTATATAACGGCCGTTACTTAAGGGTGGGAGCTGTTACGTGTTACAGGGTTGTAATGGCTGTGAATGGCTGTAATGGAACATGGATTTTATTTATTTATTTATTTATCGAAAAAAAGCCCATAACAATAGTGGCAGTAGCTGTCATGGCCACCGTTACTGTTATTGAATACCTTGTAGTTCAGAACGTGCTTTTATATAGACCTCATAAAAGCTTGAAAGGCAGTGGGTGGACCTCCAGTGTGTTTCTCTTGCGATTTGGATTGGGGTTAATGGAAAACACGAAACGATGATCATAGTTGCGTACAAGATAAGTTGCAAAACTATATGATGATTATTATTATTTTCTTTGATAGTGACAATTTTATTAAACAAGGTTGGAGCCGAAACAATTACACATTAGTCTAGGAAAGCAAAAAATAAAAATAAAAAATTCTAGCCTAAAACCTTTAAGCTAAGGCCCACCCCATTACATTCAATTGATCCCTATTAAACACCTTCGATCTTTGTCCAGAACGGTTCTTAAGACAACGTTTGTAACTTTCCCTCCAAATAACCAAATGGTGGCCAACAAAGAAAGTTTCCAATTTTATTTATTTATTTATTTATTTTTGAGAGGTAATTGAATTTTATTAGAAGTGCGCAAAAACGCAAAAGAATACAACCCAACTCTACAACTCTAAAAAAGAGGAGAGATTGATAGAACTATATATGATGCAGGACATGAAATTCAGATATGATGTGTAAGATTTCAAATGTAAGATCACATAGTTCATAAGCAATTACACAAATTCCACATCCCACACAAAAGTCCAAATATTCAATTTAAAGGGGAATCTATGTGGGTCCAGGCCTACACACGTTAGGGCTGGATCAATAAAAATTAAGAACCAAATAATACTCGAAGAGAAATAGAAATCATCCACACATGCATGATAATCAATCCCTAATCCAAGGAATTCACCAATTTCAAATCAAGGAACCCTAGGGTAAGAAAAGAGATAGAAATAGGGGATTTAGGGCAATATAGGGTTAGGATTTATAAAATTAGGGATGAAAAGAGGAAAACAAGAGAAAAACCTGACCCAGAAATAGCTAACGCGTGCAGACGGTGCCCCGAGGCTGACGCACGTGCGATGAAGGCCCGCATTCCCAAATTGGCTTCTTGGCCCTAGTTGGCTAACTGGGTTGCAAAACCTCCAGATCTCACGTCGATCCGGGCTGTGGTCTCGGCGTGGTGCTCCATCGAAGTTTTAGCCCTCCTGTAGGGCCAGATTCTGAAAACTGGCTATGAAGGGATGAACAACTGCAAAACAAACGGATTGGGCGCGAAGATGGTTGTGTGAAGGATGAAATAAGATGGAGGGGCAGATGGGGATAAACGTGACTTTACACCGCAGTAGTTAACCCTTTGAAAAGGGAGGGCTTCATACTCACTTTAATCTCAGCCATTCGAAAAGGGAGGGCTTCTCACCTACTTTAAAATTTCCACAACTGAGAAACTCAGAGCAGAAAAATCATGCAGAAATTTTTATTCAACTTCAATGCATCAAAAGGACTACAAGGGGTGCCTATTTATAGGAAAAACCCTATACCCTAAAACTCGTGTCATGTGTGCAACCTATTACTTGGCGATGAAGTAAACTAAAATAAAAACCAAACAAAGAAATGTAAAGCGTTCATGATGTTTGAAATAATAACAATAAGCAAAACTTAAAATATGAAATCAATCCGTCTAGTGGGCCTTGATCATGAGATCTCATGATAGGCTTTACTTGATTATCGGGCCTACTCCAATGAACCAAAACTCTTTCTTCTAACCAGGAGGCCATCCCTGGATGTCGTCATTGATTCAGATCGATGGTGGGGCCTACGTGCGTATGTGTGTGTGTGTGTGTGGGGTGGGGGGGGGGGGGGCGTGCGTGTGTGATGTCTCCATCAATATGCCTTTACATTAGTAGCAATAGCATAGCCCAAAATATTGAAATTAATTTTCCTAATGACCTCCTCAAGTGAAGAACTCCTGTTTTGAAAACAACGCCCATTACGATCCCCTCAAATGGACAAAAATAAAAAAAGAAGCCAAAACAATCAATCTTAACATTACTTTCTCCCCTTCTCCCATCCCTCCATGCCAAGCCCACAGAAGATCCAAAAGAGACTTTGGCATCACCCAAGCTATATGAAAAGTATCTAGGAAATGGTCTTACTCCTTTCGAGCAAAACACATACTGAATGAAGAGGTGATCAATCGATATTGCATCTTCCATACACATTAGACCTAGATTAATAGTCAACAGTCTCTTCCCACTAGCCAAACAAATGCCGCCACCCTTGGAGGAGCACCATAAAATCATAAATGATATGGAAATGAATGAGTATGAGGAAAACCGCTTACATCTTGTAGAAAGAGCTAATAGAAGAACGACTCGAGCTATGAACATGCTAAAGCATTGAATCTTCTTCTTGAACCAATGGAGTAATGTTCTTCAGCTGGTTTACTAATTCAGATAATTCAACAATTTCCTCGTCGATCATATCTCTAGGACAAGGAGGAGACCAAACAATTGAGCTGTTATTTTACCACACCTCTCCTATGCCAAGCAAAAAGGAAATTCTCAATTGAGCCCGACATCGCCCACGTCACATTGCACAAATCAAAGAAGCTATCCAAACTTGCTCGGTGAAAGAACAATGGATGAATAGATGATCCATTAAGTCCTCGTTTTTCATGCACATCACACACATTCGGGAGCACCATCATCCTCCTATAGAGATTAACACTGAGCACCTTATTCCTTCCCTTGAATCAAGCTAGAGCTGCAACTTTCGGAGGTGCACTATAATGCCACATGAAAGTTGTATAGCAAACCTAAACTTCTGATGAAGACTCACTGACAGGGCATTCGTGATTTTTCCAACCATTTTGGCTACAATTCTCCTTGTGTGTCAATTCATCATCAACCAGGTAAATTTACATGATTATATGTCTACAATTCTTTTAGAGCCTTAGATAGTTGTAGCTCCGATTGGAGTCCTCCCACTTGGTTGTAGCTCCAAGTGGGAAGTGACTTACAGAGAAGTCACTTACAGTTGGTGTTTGGGGGAGAAAATTCACCTGTAAGTCACAGGAAAATCTACTAAAAAACTACAGGGCGATGGGGGTGAGAAGTCACTTCCCTGTAAGCCGCTTACAGGCTCAACGGTCAGATTTTTAAAAAGAGGGGAAGATGGAGAAACTCTCTCTCTCTCTCTCTCTCTCTCTCTCTCTCTCTCCCAGCCTCCCTCCCTCCCTCCCTCCCTCTCTACAATCTCTCTCTGTCTGCAATGACCGCCCTCCGTCTTTGCAATCTCTCTTTGTCTGCAACGACCACCCTCCCTCTCTACTCCTCCCAAAACGGTAGGGTTTGATTGCAATGTTTCCTTTTTTTCTGCTTTGAATACGGGAGTGGATTAGGTGTTACTCGTACATAGGCATGCTCACCTCTGCATGCGCGCACGTGCGCACCTTTCCACGCATGTCATGGGCCTCTAATCCTAATGGTCCATGTGATGAAACATCCCATTAAACCTCCAGGGACTAATTTTCACCCTGATCTAAAACTCTGGTGGGCCATAGAAAAGCGAGATGAAAATAAAGGGAGAAAACTATTTTCTTTTGCCCACGAAAGTTTTGGATCAATGTAAAAGTTGGGCCCTGGGGGTTTCATGGGGTGCTTCATCATGTAGACCATTCAAATTTTGGACTAACATCACGTATTATGAGTTCTCAAAAAGTTCTCACAAGAACTCGTGCCAACTCGTGCGCAGCCGATCATTTTGACAGAAGGAATTGATCCACCATGATTTATGTATTTGATCCACCCTATCCATCCATTTTAATAGTAAACTCTGTGGATGGTTTAAAGTAAGAAATGTCCGGTGGTATATATACAATGGTACAATGTACACTCATCAGATGGCTGGTTTGTTTGATGGAGTTTACCTTTATTCATGATCCATTCATTAGTTGGTCGCACCAAAAATATAATCTGGATCACTAGAAGGTGGGTGCACCTACATTGTATGCTACTTACATATTGTGTTGCTGCTGTCATTTAAGAACAAACTGCCAATTTACCTTAAAAAATTCATATGTTTTTTTCAAGTAAAAAACACTACGGAACGAGTGTATACTCATTTTAGGATGTGGTCCCAAAAATTAAGCTAATCCAAATCTCATGTGGACCCCACCACAGAAACAGTTGTGACTAGTTTAATGAACCCATGGGCTGTTTGCCTATTTCTAATGGTGAGGTCCACCTAAGATGGATTCTTTTTATACATTTATTTATTAATATATTAAGGTGGGCAGTATATGGATTCTTTTTATGCATTCATTTATTAATATATTCAGGCGGGGCACATAGATCTTATCCTAATATGCTCCCTGGAATTCTTTTAATGCATTTATTTTTTAATTTTTATTTAATTATTTTCATGCATTTGGATTCAAAAAATGGGACGGTAATGATAATTCTGATTTTGTTATATATGGACCATTTATGCTTAATGGTATGTATTTCTTGACTTAATAATTCCTTAATTTTTAGATTTATTTGCGAAATGAATTTGGATTTCAAGATGGATTAATGTTTCTTGACTTATTAATGTTTTTAAGTTTCTTATCAATGCTTAAATTGAGTTATTGCTCCATATTATAGATATTTTGAATTCATGGGCACAATTTTATGGCCCACTTGATAATTAGTTTGACCTAAAAATTAGCTTAAACATTCATCTTGATAGGCTTAATAAAATTACGTATTTGATCCCATGCATTTTTATATGATCACAACATTTTGAAACAATTCCCTCATCCAAGTTTTGCTCGATGTGATTATACAATTTTTTACTTGTAAGTAACTTACAGGATACCCAAACAGAAAAACTAACTTACCTGTAAGTGACTTACAACTTACATCCAAACAGGTTACCTGTAAGTAACTTTCACCTGTAAGTGACTTACAGGCAAGTCACTTACAGCTTAAAAGAACTTAGAGTAGGGCTGAAAGTTGGGCGGGTTCAACCCGACCAACCCGTGCCCGACCCGACATTGGGTTGGGCTCGGGCAGGATATATTAGGCCCGATCTTAAGCTTGGGCTATACAAACCCCAACCCAACAAAACTTGGGTTGGGCTTGGGTTGAGGTCTCGGGTTGCCCGACCCAACCCAAACCCGATCATGATATATAAGTTACTTATAAATTATAATTGAGTGTTGATCGTTTGTGTCGAAGGCACATTAGTAATGTCGAGTCTCATTTGTCCATGTCATTTCCAAGGACTCAAGCTAACAAGATATGCCAGATTTCTCTCCCAAATAACCTTTGTGCTATGCTACATGACTTTTAAAAGTATTTGTCTTATATTTTAGCTTGTTTTTTTAAAGAAAAAAAATGAAGTTTTTTATAATGAATAATCACATATAAATTAATAAAATTATAGATACAAAAAATAAGCCCTATATTGAAATATAATAAACTAATGTAATAACGAAAATATTAGCATGTATATACCCGACCAACCCGATCAACCCGACTGAGCCAGCTTGGGTTGGGCTTGGGTTGAGAATTTCCAACCCGAGATTGGGTTGGGTTGGGTTAGGGTTGAGGTATAGGAACCTTGGGTTGGGTTAGGGTTGAGCACCAACCTGACCCAACCCGCCCGACTTTCAGCCCTAACTTACAGGCATCCAAACAGGCCCTAAAGTATGTTTCAGATCCCAATTCTTTGAAATTTGTGTTGAAATCCATGCAATCTCTCACGTTCGTATGTCCCGTCTGCAGAGCGGTCCAAAACCCTCGTTTTCATCTCCGTTGGACGCATCTGACCCCACCGATGCGTTAGAATCCTTCCCTACACCGTTGATTACTGACGGGAATCAAGGATCTGGCGGATTAGAGGTTTTCAAGACGGAGAATGTGGACATTCAGGTGGCCGTCGATTTACTGCTCGCCGCTTGTTTCCAGGTCCTGAATTCTCCCAATGTTGATCTCCGATCGAAGAAGCTTCTGGATTGCCTAATCAAGAGCGCAATCGAGCCGTTGAATCGGCTGCCAGAAGAGCGGGACAGGTTTTACAGGCTTCTCCAAGCAAAGGTATGGATCAGATTACTCTGTGTTTTCATGTGGCTCGTTTTGGTGTCAGTCGTCATCGCCCGAACTGGGACGGGATTTCCTTTGAACCGTTCGTACAACTCGGAGCTCAAGGAGCATCATCGCTCGTCTTTGCACGACACGTACCTACACCAGCTATATAGCTGGTGTGTGGTACACCAGCCAATTCACTTTCGTAAGTAGGAGTCGTCGCAGATCTGGAAAAGCTCTGGACTTGTCGTTTTGATTTTAGACCCTTTCAAATGACTTTCATCTCTCTCTCTCTCTCTCTCTCCCCCTCTCTAGAAAATGGTAAAATCCTTCTTTCAAAATCCTAGATTTTCGTTGTTTTCCGTTCAATTATCGGAAATCAGATTCCGTTTGGTTCTCGTTTTTTCTTGATTTTTACTGATCCAGCGTGTTATGATCTATCCGCGTTGAAAAATCAGGATTCTGATTGTTCGATTTCGAAATTCTTCAGAAATCGTTGAGTCGGATCTCAGATTTTAGGGCTTACAGATTTGAATGTGGACCTCGAATTTGGATTTTTTTGATTTTACAAATTGAAGATTTGGGAATTTTAGGATTTTGGGAATCTGAGGATTTTTAAAAATAGGGATTTCACTCTCCAGATTCGAGAGAGCATGCGAAGGCACTCCAGATGCACCGTTTGGATTCCTGGATGTAAGGTGAGCATGAGAAGGCACTCCAGATGCACCGTTTGGATTCCATGTAACTGGGATTGTAATCTATTGTTACATTTAATCACATTAGTTGTTGCCCGTCAAGTGTTTGGAAAAATTCCTAAATCAGTAGCCATAGTATTTTTCTCAAAATTCTCTATTTTTTTGGTTCTGTTATTGGCTTTAATATAGTTTAATGCTGCTAGTTGAGTATTCATGCAGTTCTCTCTGGGGCAGAATCATGTTTTGTTGTGCAGGCTGGATATTGATATTCATCAGTATGATCCAAAATCTGGACATTTATTATGCAACGACTTTTCAGCAGGTGCTTCGTAGTTATTATCTCGGCGACAAATCAGTCACACAAACACAAGACGATCATAAGTTCCCAATGTTTGCAGTAAGTTGCCTGCCTTAAAATTCACAAATTCAATGGATACATATCAATATTATAGATCTGGAAATTATCTCCTATAAAAGGGAATTAGAAAGTAGAAAAAGGGAAGATTTTTGTTCACTTGAAGGTAAATTAGAAACTTTTATTATGAAGGAAAAATAAAGAATGAGTTTTGTAGCTACACCTACTTGAAGTTGATTATTAGCGAAGTGCTACCAATAGCAACCCATTAGCCATCACTCTTGTAATGTCATCATCATCTTAGCATTTCCCCTTGCAATTTTGAATGGCAGATTGAGAAAAATTTTAGGATCAACTCCCGACCAGTTACCAACCTTCCTCGTTTTACTGGGCTCATTGGACAGGCTATGCTCGCTTGGATAACACCCACATGCCAATAAAGTCTCACCAGGTATTGACCCAGAGCCTAACTTCACGTGCATGCCTCAAAGGGAAAATAAACAATTACGGTGATGGAGGAGCAGTTGTTAGGCAAACTGCTAGGCATGAAGCACTAACACACATGATAGGTCATATTTGAGTAGTTGGCTCTTCAAACAGTCATTACTTCTTTTCAAACACTTAAAAATCATTGTTTAGTATTGATCCTTTAGGGCAAAAAAAAGTGAAGTATGAAAAGTTTTAATGCCTTCAATTGCTGACAAGAAGCCCTGTCCCAAAGCATAATTCAAAGTGGGAGCAACACCTATTTACAAGGTTTGTGCAACTATTGGTGCCAATACAGGCAGATGTATCATTTTCTAAGTCATTGCTTTGTTAAGTAGCAGTTTCTAAAAAATTAATTGAGAGCAACAATTAAGCAATCTGTAAGATAAATATTATCAAGAAATAGTTAAGAACACATTAGGAAATTAACTCATTGATATTATTACTAACTCATATTTTCTTTTTTTACAAACATCATGTCAGACTTCTTTTCTTACTCTGTTCCAATTTTCTGTTTGATTTTTTTTATGTCCAGCGATTCAGGTTCATTGAGAAAAGAATTCCGTTGATGCATTGCTTGCCAAATAGGCCGTCCTTGCACCCCAAATGACAACCAAGGTGACAGGCCTGAGATATATTTCACAAATATTCGGTATATGATTTGCACTAATCATGGCCCACCAATTCGTATATGTAATGGTTGCCGTATTTCATAAATAACTGTTTATTTATTTATTTATTTATAAATAATGTATTTTATAAGTAGGGACTAATTCTCTTCGATTTCATCACAGATTCAAATATTAAAGAACCTGAGGTGCAGATTGGTTTACCCACCAAAGTTAGACGTGGCCCACATAGGGTGGGATGGCCCCTCTGTAAATGCCCCAATTTGGGTTAGTTCTTAAGATTTTTATTCAAATGCATTAAGGCTTTTTGATGAATAATGAATGCGTCTATGTATGAATTATACGTTGGGCCTCGCCCCATTGATCCAACGGTTAGGATCATCTGATTGATGTGATTGAATATGTCGTTATTCAATGCTGAGATCAATAAGCATGTGCATTGATTGGAGGGGTGGATAAGAAAGTTTAGCTTAAGATGCGATGATTTCATTTTTGTTTTCTTTCTTCTAAATTATGTAGATGAGTGAGTATAGATCATCGCCTGAATTTTCATCTGCGACATTGGATATGCACTCTCTGACTAAATCTGCATGTCAAGGTTTGTTTTTCTTCGTTTTCTTTTCATGGTTTTGCCACTATGCAACGCACGTGCTAACATGGGCCATCTGTGAGACATTGTGCCGTTCATTGGTGGGGCCCATTGTGCATGTGATCTGAACATCAATTTCATTATTATTATTTTGTAAAATTCTAAATTCTAAATTCAGCTTCTCAACTACCAATTTCATTTCCGTAAACTGTTCTTGCAGTTTCTTGCTCAAGTCTTTCTCAAGTTGTTTTCCTATTGTCTTCTTGCAAGTTGTTTTCCTGAAATCATGGTATCTGTTTTGATGATGGAGTGACCCTACAAGATGGATTGGATGTTATACACACCATGGAGCACGCCCTCTGTATTCACCACGCTGACATATGTTTCCTGCCCTAGATACCATGATTTCGGTAACCCAAGAGACCTCTTTGCTGAAAGATTATAAGAGGTACATGGAACTTGCAAGTTGTTTTCCTATTGTCTTCTATGAATAAAATGCACCTTTTTGCGTGATTACTCACTTTTTTTATTGAAATAAAGGTAGATGTTGAACGAGGTTTTTGCATGTAATCCACCGTTTGGGCTTTTGGTTCCAGGTTACTGAGAGAAAATGCAATGAAGTTTTTGATGGATGACATGTACACAAACCCTGGGCCTCTTCAATTTGATGGCCCGGGCTCAGTTGCCAAGTTTGTCACCTTGTGTGTTGGAGGTCAGGACTACATAGGCCGGATAAAGAAGCTGCAGGAGTATCTCGAAAAGGTCCTTTGTTGTTCCTATCGCTGTTGTTTAGTTACACGCATTGTTTTCTTAATTTTATTTCATCTGGATCAGAAAGGGGGAAACAAAATCCCATAGCGGATGATGAGTGGCATGCCTAAATGCATGTGAGTTGTGACAGTTATGATGTATCTCTTAAACATCTCTTAAATGCATGTGAGTTGTGACAGTTATCTCAATGTCACAATAATCAAATCTGTCCAATGCCTCTCCAGGATTCTTTATGGGGTATTCATACCCTGTAACAACATTGGAACTTTAGCAACCTAGAGTTTAAAGAAGTGATTTTGTACTGCTATAATATTAGAATTGTGTGCACTATGCATACTTCCAGACCAATGTACATTATATGTGCTGCTAGATCTCCTGTCAGTACTAATTTCTTCCAGGATTCTATTTTTCTTATAAGCCTATACTATTCACAATGGTGCCACTGCTCATGATACTACATGGGTTGCAGATGCACATTACCTCTGAACGTCTTCACAAACAGTCGGTGGTAATAAAACAGATATGCAAATTGTTTCCACAGTGCCAGGTAAGTACTTCACACCTCTTGCATATATACACTGGATGAACAGTCAGATCACCACCGGAAGAGTGCACCCGGCTTCTGCTGTTGCTGGCTGTGCTGAAAAAGCTTGTGTGATTCTGTTTCTTGATTTTTAGTATGAAATTGATGCATTTTTAACGATTTCTGTCAGGCGACTTTCCCTGGTTTATGGCTGTCCGACATAACGCTCGATTCATACAATGTTCCTGAAGTTCATGAGTCTCGAAAGGTAACTCCTTTTCCTTTTAAATTATTATTTTATTATTATTATTATTATTTTTTTTTTTTTTTTGCAGCTAGTTTGATTTTTTGTTTTAAATGATATGATTAGAGGTAGTCTATGATGTTTGATGCAACAAAACAGGAAGTGTGCTAGAGTACACTCTTGCTTTTACTAGTGCTGCATTGGATAGATGTCATAGCAAATGGAGTGCAGTTCCAAGGACAGGGTTCATCGGCATTACAACTTCAAAGGACTTCTATCATGTTTTTAGTGGCCTTCAATTTGTAAGTTGCAACCTTGACAGATCTCTTAAATTGTGATAGAAAGGCCTTGTACGAATATTTTTCAGCTCTTATGGAGCCATGGGATGGACCTGCACTTGTATCATGAAAGTTTGTGCTGGAACTGCTTCATGCTTTAATAATTCTGCATGTGACATGAGCATTTTGAACCTATATTTATTGTATAAATGCAGTTACTGATGGCCACTATCTTAGAGCGACAGTGGACCGGAATGGATTGCGCCCCGGTCGCTTTTATATCACACAGTGGACACGTGATCATGGCCAGTGAGGTTGGTGTTGTAGACATCTGCCAGAATATGTGGCTAGGAAAGGAAGACATCTGATCGGTCCAGAAGGGGACCTTACCAAAACAGTTCATGTGGAAAGCTAAAGAAAGGAAGACATTTGTAGTTTGTTTTGAAAACTTTAAATAGACCATTAATTGTTTTGTTGATATTGTGCTGATTGTTGTCTTGATGAATGTTAAATGGGTGAAATATGCACAGGTTCAATCATTTGTTGATTATGATATTGTTAGCTTTGGTTGATAGAGAAACGAGGTCAAAAACCAAATTTAGCCTCGGTTGATGCCAAAAGAGGCTAAATCCATCTTTAGTCTCGGTTTTGCCTTGGTTATCTAAACAGAGACTAAAACTCCCGTAGCTAAAGGCTTTAGCCTTGATCGTTGAGAGCCAATGTTAAAAATAGTTTTAGCTTTGGTTGGAGGCAATTGAGGCTAAATTTGGATTTAGTTTTAGTTGGAAACAATGGAGGCTAAAATTTTGATTTAGCCTCATTTCGAGAAAACTAAATCAAGGTCATAAAAGTCATTTTAGTCTCGGTTGCTAAAACTGAGGATAAAGCCTTTAGCCGCTGGGGTCTTAATCTCGATTTGAATAACTGAGGCTAATAGATTTAGCCTTAGTTTTTAACATTTTTAGCCACAATTTTGAAATGGGGCTAAAGCCATATTTTCTTGTAGAGCTCCGTGTTGAAAAGTAGAGGTTGCTAATCCCATAAGCTTGCATTGGGTATTCTGACTGTCTGCTAACGGATGGGCCTACGTGGTCATAACGCTGCTAGATCCAAGTTGTCCATTAGGTGGGTATATGTTGCCACGTGCAGTGGCCCTAGATGGACTATGTATGCATGCAGGAGTAACCCATTTGGGAGGGACTTTATGCAGGTCGAGAGATCTAGGAGGATTATCTGTCCCATAGAGTCGTCCCACTGTAGGGCACTATCACAGCCGTCCAGTGCTCACCCCCTCAAGAAAATGGCAAGCTCATAAATCAGGGTCTCGGGCGGGTTACACCGCCTAGAACAGTGGAAAATCATATAAAAAATCACAACATCACGTGGTGTAACACACCCGATTCTTAGAATGGCCTGATTTTTGGGTTATCTCTGCATCCACATGGGCTCTAAACAATGTACAGGTTAGGGCCCTATAGACTGCACTGTTGGGCCCCATCGGATTCCTGAAAAGGCCAGATTTTTTATTGTCCTCCCATCCAGTTGGGCGGCAAACAGTGAGTGGGTTGGATGACCCATCGGCTCCATGGTGGGCCCCACTCAGACAAATGTCCATGTCTCTTGTGATGTGGCCCATAGAAGTCGATCCACCCATGATTCTAAATATTGATATCTTCTGCTAAAAATCATAGGAAATGGCATGCTGGCCCCCTTTGGCCCATTTTCCATCCTGACCATTCCAACTGTCAGACACGGAAATAACTAATACACTTGAGTTCCGGTGTGAATAATACACATGATAACGTAACGATTTACACTTTGATTCGCTTGTAGGGATGTGGGGGTCATGCAGCTTATCGGATATTAAGGTAACCTAATCCATCACGGGAAAAAGTGATGGGAAAACCGGAGTATGCAGTGGAGGTGAGCAATTGTTTTTTGCGTCCACATACGAATGTACGGTTGCCCAATGTTGCTGCCGTAGGGGTGTGTGTGTGTGTGTGTGTGTATATATATATATATATATATATATATATATATATATATATATATATATATATATATATATAAAATGAATAAATAAATCCGCAACGTCCATCCATTTGTGGCCCCAATTGCTGCACGTGTGCAGCATCCACACACCGTTCATCTGATGTGCAGGGGCCACCGTTTGATGTATGTATTTCGTCCACACCGTCCAGACCTTGGACGGTGGGGATCGGACGGGTGGTGTACTCACTCCAGTTGTATAGCCGCTGCATTGACGTCATAGTTATGTGGATCTGATCATGTGGTACGTGTGTACCCACACCGTCCATCTACATGTGCGCCACATGGGACCCATCAGATGCAGGGCCCTATCCAAGCCGTACGTCCAATACCAGGACGATGAGGACACCTTGATTGATAATGGGCTTCTTCCGGACCGTCCGTCAATGGACGCCCTGGGCTGCCGATTAAATAATGATATATGCATAATTATAATATAATATAATATATATATATATTTCTGATGGGCCACACGTGTGGACCCACCTTGATAGTAAGTGTTGTATCCCCACCGTCCAGAGTCCGATCTCTGGACGGTGGGAGATTTGCTGGGACGGTGTGGGCGCAACCTCTGATGCCTGTGTTTCATACATGCCATCCATCTGCTGTTAACGTGGGCCCACCCTCATGTATCCATGCTATATCCATGCCGTCCATCCGTCTATTATAATCATTTAATGAAAAAAAAAAAAACAAAAATAAAAGGCTTTGCTATTGCAGCAACAAATCTAATAGCCTGTTTCTGAAATATTAAACCTCATTGCCTGTTTCTGAAATCAAAATCCATCCGCCAAATTAAACAAAATAAAATCAAATTAAGTGCCTGTTTCTGAAATCGAAATCCATCCACCAAATTAAACAAAATAAAATCAAATTAAGTGCCTGTTTCTGAAATATTAAACCAGATTACTTGCATCCTCCATTTCTGGTTCTGCATCCTCGTTTCTCTTCCTCCATATGCAAACGCCGGCCCAAATCATCGAGAGCACAAGTGTGCCAACCAAGATCGGTACTCCTGTGCGTATATGATTACCAGGAGTAGTATATACTATGGTGACTGCACTGGCTATGTATCCACACGCAAAAGCGGTCTTAGCCAAGCAAACCCGGCCATGTTTGGCTGCATAAACAGAGAAAATAATGAAGCCATGAAAGAAACTGACTGAATATAACGCAATGTGGGATTATTGCGGATTAAATAATGATATATAGAAGACCTCTGATAAACCCGTTCGCTCGTCCCAGCAGACCTCCGGCGCCGTTTGGTGGACCTCCAGCGACGACTGCCGGTGGTCCTCCGTCTCCTCCTGCCGGTCCTCCGTCTTCTCCTGCCGGTGGTCCTCCGTCTCCTCCTCCCTCTCCTCCGGCGACTGCCGGTTCACCGGCGAGGAGCGCTGGTCCTCCCTCTCCTCCTGCAACATTGTTTCCTTCCGCTGCGTCCATTTTGAGAATTTGAGGGATAAAAAAATCAAAGAGAAAGGAATTTCATATTTTGGAATGCAATATATAAGAGGGAAGCCGACTGGCTGGTGTACCGCACACCACCGAAATGGCTGGTATCAAGTCTAGAGAAGAAAATGACCACTGTAGACAAAACCTTTTATCCAGCGATTTTTTTGATGGAATATAAACTTCAGTTACCAACTTAGACTAGCACGTGCGGACGGCGAATTTGATGACGAAACTACCCCTCGAACTCCGAGTTGTACGAACATTTCAAAAGAGATCAACGTTACGTGGGCCCCACAGTGATGTATTGATTATATCCACAACTTTCATCCATGTTTCGAGATCATTTCGGAGCATTATCAAAAAAAAAAAACACTCATATCCAACGATTAACTGGACCACACCACAAAGAGAAGTGAAAAATTGATTTTCACGGTTAAAAATTTTGTAGGGCTCACCATAACATTTATTTTTCATCCAATCTAATCATAAAGCCACAAAGACCTCGATGAAAAGGAAAAACAAATTTCATAATGATCCAAAACTTCTGTAACCCCTGAGGGTGTGTTTGGACGGGTGGCTTGGATGGGATTGAGTTGTATTAGAGTGGATTGCACGGCCTGAATGGGATTGAGTTGTATTAGAGTGGATTGCATGGCTTTCAAGATTGTGTCCGTGGATTACATGCAATCCCACTGGATTGCGCCCAGCTAGTGGCGTGTTTGGACGAGCGTATGGCTCAGGGGATGAAAAGTAAGAAGTCGATCATCTGTTTTTCCTATCCCCTTCTGGTCTCCTTGGGCGACATCGGATCTACATCCTTTGGTCATTGGATGACCCAGATCTTCAAGGATCATTGCATGGGAGCAGGGGATGTCTCTGATCTCATCATCTCTTCGTTCGGCTTTGTGCGGTGCCCATTTCGATCAGGAAGACAAATCGACCTTCATTCTTTCCTTGCTGGAAACTACAACATCCTTGGATCATGCGTGGAGGCTGGGACTGATGGACGGTTCGGATCACTCACTTGATATAAGATGGAGGTCCACAATGCCTCCCAAAACAGATGTGGACCGTCTGCTGCGAGCAGAAAGAAATGAGAGAGAACTCTGCCAGTGGATATAAGGAGGAGTGGATTTGAGAACCCGTCATCCAGCGAAATCCATCGATCTTCCCAATCCAGCGAAATACCTCGCCGCCCAAACACGCTGGCGTACAGACCACGGTGGATTTGGCAATCCAATCCCACCGAATCCATCCTAATACCACCGAATTCGTCCGTCCAAACACGCCCTAAAAGGGTTTCAATGGTAGACGTTCAATTCCCCACTGCCTTTTACATTATGGTCCACTTGATAGTTAAATCTGTCTTATTTTTCATCTCAAGCCTTAATATGAGCTCGCCAAATACATAGACGGTTTGGATATAACAGAGACCTCATGATGGGACCCACAAAATCAGTAAAAATTCCACGGCAAAAAAAAAAGGCGGCAGTTTTGGTTTTTTTTTTTTTTTTGCAAAGAGAACTTTCTCCCCCTTACATTTTTCTCTAATACATAATTATGTAAATATGTATATATAAGTATATAACAATATTTTTCTATCTTTCAATTCATTTTTTTGCCTATTTATTTAACAAGCATCTCCTAAACTAGAATGAGTTACTTAATGTACCACATATGATGGATTACAAATAAAACATCACTGTGAGGGCATCACAAGGTTTCTACTATGAAACTACTATTTCTTGTGGTATGGTCCACTTGATATTTCGATATGCCACCATTTTGGGTTGAAACCCTTACTTTAGATGGAAAAACGAATGAATGTTGTAGATAGTCCACATAAATTCAAGGCGGGCCCAACTCAGTTTTTTTATATTATTTATTATTTATTTTTTTGGGACTGAGGATAGATAGTCTCTTCAAAAAGGTCATTTTCATCTTTTTTGATGATTTAACTAGCGCTCAATCCATTGGTTGCCTTGCTGAATTTCTATGTTGTCTCGCTGAATTTCTAGGCTCCCTCGCTCAATTTCTAGGTTCCCTTGCTCAATTCTTAGGTTGTCTCACTGAATTTTTATGTTACCTCACTCAATTCCTAGGTTCCCTCATTCAATTTCTAGGTTGCCTCAGTGAATTGTAGCTTCCCTCGCTCAATTTCTAGGTTACCTTGTTCAATTGATAGGTTCTCTCTCTCAATTTCTAGCTTCTCTCTCTCAATTTCTAGCTTCTCTTTCTCAATTTCTAGCTTCCCTCGCTTAATTTCTAACTTCCCTAACTCAATGCCTAGGTTTCCTCGCTCAATTCTTAGGTTGCCTCCCTCAATTCCTAGGTTGCCTCGCTCAATTTATAGGTTGCCTCGCTGAATTTCTAAGTTCCCTCGCTCAAATTCTAGCTTCCCTCGCTCAATTCCTAGGTTGCCTGCCTCAAATCGTAGGTTCCCTCGCTCAATTTCTAGGTTCCCTCGCTCAATTCCTAGATTGCCTCGCTCAATTAATAGGCTGCCTTGCTCAATTTCTAGGCTCCCTCGCTTAATTTGTAGCTTTCCTCGCTCAATTCCTAGGTTCCCTCGATTGCCTCGCTCAAATCCTACGTTGCCTCGCTGAATTCCTAGGTTGCCTCGCTCAATTTCTATGTTCCCTCACTCAATTCCTAAGTTGTCTCATTAAATTTCTAGCTTCTCTCGCTCAATTCTTAGGTTGCATCGCTCAATTCCTAAGTTGCCTCGTGAATTTCTAGCTTCCCTCGATCAATTCCTAGGTTGTCTCGCCAAATTCCTACCTTGCCTCGCTCAATTTTTAGGTTCCCTCACTCAATTTCTAGCTTCCCTCACTCAATTCCTAGGTTCCCTCGCTAAATTTCTTCTCTCGCTTAATTTCTAACTTCCCTCGCTCAATTCATGGGATTCCTTGCTGAATTTCTACGTTGCCTCGCTCAATTCCTAAGTTTCCTTGCTCAATTCCTACGTTGCCTCGCTCAATTTCTAGCTTCCTTTGCTCAATTTATAGCTTCCCTCACTCAATTCTTATGTTACCTCGCTGAATTCCTATGTTGCCTCACTCAATTCCTACGTTGTATTTCTAACTTCCCTCGCTCAATTCATAGGTTACCTCGCTAAATTTCTACGTTGCCTCGTTCAATTCCTACGTTGCCTCACTCAAATCCTAGGTTGCCTCGCTCAATTCCTAAGTTCCCTCACTCAATTCCTAAGTTGTCTTGCTCAATTCTTAGGTTACCTCGCTAAATTCCTACCTTGCCTCGCTGAATTCCTACGTTACCTCGCTCAATTCCTACATTGCCTCACTCAAATCCTATGTTGCCTCACTTAATTCCTAAGTTCCCTCACTCAATTCCTAAGTTGTCTTGCTCAATTCTTAGGTTGCCTCGCTAAATTCCTACCTTGCCTCGCTCAATTTCGAAGTTCCCTCGCTCAATTTCTAGCTTCCCTTGCTCAAATCCTAGGTTGCCTCGCTGAATTTCTAGCTTCCCTCACTTAATTTTTAGCTTCCCTCGCTCAATTCGTAGGATTCCTCGCTGAATTTCTACATTGCCACGCTCGATTCGTACGTTCCCTCGCTCAATTCCTACGTTGCCTCACTCAATTTCTAGCTTCCCTCGCTCAATTTATACGTTGCCTTGCTGAATTTCTAGCTTCCCTCGCTCAATTCCTAAGCCTCGCTCAATTCATAGGTTGCCTCGCTGAATATTTACATTGCCTCGCTCAATTGCTAGTTTTCCTCACTCAATTTATATGTTATCTTGCTTAATTTCTAGCTTCCCTCGCTCAATTCCCAGGTTGCCTCGCTCAATTGATAGGTTTCCTCGCTCAATTTTTAGGTTCCCTCGCTTAATTTGTACCTTTCCCGCTCAATTCCTAGGTTCCCTCGGTTGCCTCGCTCAATTCCTATGTTGCCTCGCTCAATTCCTAGGTTCCCTCACTCAATTCCTAAGTTGCCCACTGAATTTCTAGCTTCCCTCCCTCAATTCCTAGGTAGCATCGCTGAATGCCTACCTTGCCTCGCTCAATTTCTAGGTTCCCTCGCTCAATTCTAGGATTCCTCGCTAAATTTCTACGTTGTCTCATTCAATTCCTAAGTTCCCTTGCTCAATTTCTGGCTTCCTTCACTCAATTCCTAGGTTGCCTTGCTTAATTCCTACGTTGCCTCGCTCAAATACTAAGTTGCCTCGTTCAATTCCTAGGTTCCCTCGCTCAATTCATACCTTTCCTCGCTCAATTTCTAGGTTCCCTCGCTCAATTTCTAGCTTCCCTCACTCGATTCCTAGGTTGTCTCGTTGAATTTCTAGGTTCCCTCGCTTAATTTCTAACTTCCCTTGCTCAATTCCTAGGATTCCTCACTGAATTTTTACATTGTCTCGCTCGATTCCTAGGTTCCCTTGCTCAATTCCTACGTTGCCTCGCTCAATTTCTAACTTCCCTTGCTCAATTTATACGTTGCCTCGCTGAATTTCTAGCTTCCCTCGCTCAATTCCCACGCCTTCCCTCGCTCAATTCCTAGGTTGCCTCACTCAATTTATAGGTTGCCTCGCTTAATTGCTAGGTTCCCTCGATTAATTTATATGTTGCCTTACTCAATTTCTAGCTTCCCTCGCTCAATTCCTAGGTTGCCTCGGTCAATTGATTAGTTGCCAATCTTAATTTCTAGGTTCCCTCGCTTAATTTATAGCTTTCCTCGCTCAATTTGAGATGAATATCACAATGCTATAAAACATGTGCCTACGGCTTTCATTTTGTTTCAAAGTTGAATTGATGTCTAACCAAATATCAATTTGGCAGATACTCGAATAGTCCCCAAACGAAAATGCTCACTAGTTTGCCTGTATCGAATGCATGACTTGAATCGCTTTGTGAAATCATTTGACTTTTTTGTACCTTTGAATTGTGTGTTGCATTCCATTTTGCTGCAATTGCCATGCATTTTTCAGCTTCCGAGGATACAAGTCAAAGATCTTGCAGAGTGTGATGGATGATATGCAGGCACTTAGAAATTGCATACATGTCATACATGGTGAAAAAATCTGATCAAGCACCCATGTGGTTGAGTGTGGACAGACAGGGACAACACTCTCCACATGTGTGGAACTAGAAAACCTCCTGAATGCTGAAATATTGCATTTATAGTTTTGTAAATTGTTCAATTAATTATTTTTATATGGACAGGGACATCACTCTCCACATGGATAGGGACAACAAGCTAATTGTTTGATGAAATCCTTTAGCCAAATCCTTTTTTGGATGAAACCATGCTATCAATTGGACTTGAGACCACCTTTCTCAATTGGGATCAGCGGCCAAGTCAATGTTACAAAGACAACTACATTTCTTAAACCTTAATCCAAAATTTATCTTGATGGCTGCAACACCATGGGCAGGGGTGCATACATGATGTTGCACAGATTAGATAATGTCTGGCCCATTTGATGGATGGATTGGGTCTTGCTCCAATGTGCCACATTGGTGTGTAGTACTCATTCTTCATGTTTACACATGGTTGCATGTATATGGGTTGTTCTTTTTCATAGATTCCAGTAAATGAGTCATTATTACTCTCTAAGCATGTCTGATTTTCTTGGAAGAGAACAGTTCCATAGTTCATAATAGTCACTTCTTGGGCTACAACAACCAGATTTTGTTTAGAGCTTATAATTTGTTAAATCTTGCAAACACATGAAACATAAATGACTTTAGAAAAAGTGCTATTGATGTCACTTTTCTTGACTAAATGGAAAGAACTCCCAAACATTCCATTTTCTTTTCCACTAATTTCTGCATGAACACATTTCAATGAAAAAATCCTTTTCTTAAAAGTCAAACCATGCTCCCAAATGGGCCTTACAAAAATTCAATCCACTTTGAAGACAAATTTGGATGCCTATACTCATAATAGCAACCTCATTATTGGTATTATAGTTGCATGATATTTTAAATTCCAAATGAGTCTCATTACTTAACTTTTGTTGCAATTGAACTAGCTTTTATTTTTTCGTACACCAAAAAATATCCAGATGAACCATTGCATCTGAATGTGAAAAGGTTGGTTATTAGTGTTTACAGATAATAACTTTGTGAATTCAGTTCTAAGCTTTTGTGAGTGAGTATGCTGTGACTGGAAAGGATGTTGACACTGGAAGTCTTTTGGCAGCACTGGCAGGAGTTGGATTCCTTATTGGATTGGAATGGAATAGGTCTGTATATTCATGTTCTTTTCCATCATGAAGGGCTTGTCTTGAGTAAGATTTTTGTGTGTGCATGTGTGTGAGTCCAGATTCATAAATTGATAATTTTTGGTCATTTCTTCCTTCATTGCTCGTCCATGATGGGTGGTTTTATGAGCATTGTGCTTCCATTCTATGGATTTCTCCTCATGGTGTTTATTTCCTTATGCTTGTAGATGGGATCCACAACAAAATGGGTGAAGGTTAGTTTATACAACCAACATAATCTCAAGTGATAAATATTTTGTTTGTCTTATGTGATATTTAAAGCATGTTGTAAGTTTTCCTGTCCATGCATAGGCCTTGCATGATAGCAAACATAGTGGGCTTCTATCTCTTAAAGTTAGTGCCTTGACTTGAGAAATTCTTCAGATGTTCTTAGATTGGGATTAGAAAAACCCTATTAGTAGAAGTACCAGTTATTAACTTGCATTGAGCTATCTATTTTTTGTCGTCTCTCTTCATCACTAGAGTAATTCTACCCTTAAAAGAGTATTGAAATCCTTGTCATGCTATTTAGGTTCCCTTTTTGCAGGTGCAAGCTGGTCTTTCTGCACTTGAAGATGCAATGGAGCCAGGATATGAAGATTTCAAGGTAATTAACCCAATTTCTCAAAATCTACATTTTTTTTAATCGTAAGATTGATGTCAGCAGAATGTTTTCCTTTAAACAAGAGGTTGGCTAATCCCATATGCTTGTAGCAGGCAACCCAACATGCATTGCATCTGCCAATGAGGTGTACAAGTGCTAAATGGCCTCACTTTTATGCGAGGCAATCTAAACTCAAATTAAACTGACTAAATTATGTACCAATGTCTCTATGTCGGACATCTCGGACACTTGGGACTTCAAGTTTTGACCATTTCAATACAGTTCTAGGTGTAACTTGCAAGCATTTTCTACAAACTGACTAAATTCCTTGGTTGTCTCGCTCAATTTTTAGCTTCCCTTGCTCAATTCCTAGGTTGTTGCGCTCAATTTGTAGGTTGCCTCGCTCAATTTCTAGCATCCCTCGCTCAATGCTTACGTTGCCTCGCTCAATTTGTATGTTGCCTCGTTCAAATCCTATATTCCCTCGCTCAATTCCTAGGTTGCCTCGCTCAATTTCTAGCTTCCCTCACTCAATTCCTAGGTTACCTCGCTGAATTTCTATGTTGCCTCGCTCAATTTGTAGGTTGCCTCGCTCAATTCATAGGTTCCCTTGCTCAATTCATGTGTTCCTTTGCTCAGTTTGTAGGTTGCCTCGCTCAATTCCTTGGTTGTATCGCTCAATTCCTAGGTTGCCTCGCTCAATTTCTACGTTGCCTCGCTCAATTCCTTGGTTGTCTTGCTCAATTTCTACGTTTCCTTGCTCAATTTCTAAGTTACTTCGCTCAATTCCTAGGTTGCCTCACTTAATTTGTAATTTGCCTCGCTCGATTTCTACGTTGCCTTGCTCAATTCCTTATTTCCCTTGCTCAATTTGTAGGTTGTCTCGTTCAATTCCTTGGTTGCCTCGCTCAATTTGTACGTTGCCTCACTCAATTTCTAAGTTCTCTTGTTCAATTTCTAAGTTTCCCCTCTCAGTTTTGAGCTTGCCTCACTCAATTTCTAGGTTGCCTTGATTAATTCCTTGGTTGCCTCGCTCAATTTCTAGGTTCCCTCGCTCAATTCCTAGGTTGCCTTGCTCAATTTCTAGGTTCCCTTGCTTAATTTTTAGGTTGTCTTGATCAAGTTGTAGGTTGCCTCACTGAATTTTTACGTTCCTTCGCTTTATTCCTAGGTTCCCTCACTCAATTTGTAGGTTGTCTCGCTTAATTCCTTGGTTGCCTCGCTCAACTTCTACGTTGCCTTACTCAATTCTTATGTTGCCTTGCTCAATTTTTAGGATCCCTTGATCAATTTCTTGGTCCCCTCGCTCAATTTTTGGGTTGTCTCACTCAATATTAAAGTTGTCTTGTTGAATTTTTAGGTTCTCTCGCTCAATTTATAGGTTGCCTCGCTAAATTTCTACTTTCCTTCGCTCAATTTCTAGCTTCCATTACTCAATTCCTAGCTTCCCTTGCTCAATTTGCAGGTTGCCTTGCTCAATTTTTAAGTTGCCTCGCTCAATTTCTACATTGCCTCACTCAATTTGTAGGTTGCCTCGGATGTGATCATGTGCCTGTGGCATATCCAAGACTTGGAATTTCATCATTTTGAGGTAAAATATATATTTTAATGGGATTATTATAAACATTATGTCAAACATTATGTACATACCTAATTAAATATATTAAAATTGATTTAATAATTAAATTCAAAGCCCCATAAATATACTATGCATAGCTACTCCATTCTTACCTAGGACTAGTTCTACTTCATTCTTACCTTATTTTTACTCCTTTTTACCCTATTATCTTCTCAAGCTCAAAAACTCAATCCCTAAGTCTCAATCTTACCTTTCACTACTTTATTCTTCATATTTTTTAGTACTTTTCATGTTGAACAGAACTCCTAAAGCTCAGGGGATGAAGAGCTATAATAAAACGAAAACTTAAAATAAAAAGTAAAAGTATAAATAAAATGGATTTTAGACCATTAACCTGATAAACCACTAAAACGCATAAAGTCACAAAGGCCTGGATGAAGAGGAAAAAGAAATTTCATAATGATCTAAAACTTTCGTAACTCCTGAAAGGGTTTCAATGGTAGACGTTTAATTCCCCACTGCCTTTTACAATGTAGTCCACTTGATAGTTAAATCTGTCTTATTTTTTATCTCAAGCCTTAATATCAGCTTGGCAAATAGATGGACGGTTTGGATATAACACAAACCTCATGATGGGACCCACAAAAGCACATAAAAAACAAAAAAAAAGAAGAAAAGGTGGCACTATCACGGGAGCCTGACAGATTTTATTTTATTATTTTATTTTATTTTTACAAGGAGAACTTTTTTCCCTTTACATTTTTCTCAATACATAATAATGTAAATATGTATATATATAAGTATATAAAAATATTTTTCTATCTTTTAATTCATTTCTTTATCTATTTATTTAACAAGCATATCTCCTAAATTAAAATTAATTACTTAATGTACAACATATGATTTTGGGGTAGGAGAAGCTAATTTAGTCAACCAACCTAGTTATTTTCCAATATTCCATCGGATCGATGGTCGAAAATCCATTTCATTCACTTCGCGGTCAAACTAGAAATTGAGTGGGGCAAACTGAAAATCGAGCGGGGCAAGGTAGGAATTGAGCAAGAGAACCTAGAAATTGAGCGAGGCAAGGTAGGAATTCAGCGAGGGAAGCTAGAAATTGAGCGAGGGAAGCTAGAAATTGAGCGAGGTAACCTAGAAATTGAGTGAGGCAACGTAGAAATTGAGCGAGGGAACCTAGAAATTCAACAAAGAAACTTAGGATTTGAGTTAGGCAACCTAGGAATTGAGCAAGGAAAGTTAGAAATTGAGCGAGATAAGTTAGAATTTGAGTGAGAGAACTTAGAAATTGAGCGAGGCAACCTAGGATTTGAGCGAGGGAAGCTACAAATTGTGTGAGGGAACTTAGAAATTGAGCGAGGCAACTTAGGATTTGAACGAGGCAACGTAGGAATTGAGCGAGGGAAGCTACAAATTGAGCAAAGGAACCTAGAAATTGAGCGAGGCAAGGTAGAAATTCAGTGAGAAAACCTAGGATTTGAGTGAGGCAACCTAGGAATTGAGGGAGGGAAGCTAGAATTTGAGCGAGGGAACCTAGAAATTCAACGAGGCAATCTAGGATTTGAGCGAGGGAAGCTACAAATTGTGCGAGGGAAGCTACAAATTCAGTCAGGCAATATATAAATTGAGCGAAGGAACCTAGGAATTGAGCGAAGCAACCTAGCAATTAAGCGAGGCAACCTAGCAATTGAGCGAGGCAAAGTAGAAATTTAGCGAGGCAACTTACGAATTGAGTGAGGGAAGCTAGAAATTCAGCGAGGGAACCTATGAATTGAGCGAAACAGCCTAGGAATTGAGTGAGGGAAGCTACAAATTCAATGAGGCAACCTAAAAATTGAGCGAGAAAACCTAGGAATTGAGCGAGGGAACCTAGGAATTGAGAAAGGGAAGCTAAAAATTGAGCAAGGCAATCTAGGAATTGAGTGAGGAAAGCTAGAAATTCAGTGAAGGAACTTAGGAATTGAGCGAGGCAACCTAGAAATTGAGCGAGGCAACGTAGAAATTTAGCGAGACAACCTATGAATTGATCGAGACGACCTAGGAATTGAACGAGAGAAACTAGAAATTGAGCAAGGCAACATATAAATTGAGTGAGGGAACCTAGCAATTGAGCGAGGCAACATAAATATTCAGCGAGGTAACCTATGAATTGAACAAAGCAACCTAGGAATAGAGCGAAGGAAGACTTAGGAATTGAGCGAGAGAAGCTAGAAATTCAGCGAGGCAACATATAAATTGAGCAAGAGAAGCTAGGAATTGAGCGAGGCAATGTAGAAATTGTAACGGAGCAATTCATAAATTCGATGGAGATATCATAAAAATATGATGGGGAACTTCCACAGAGTTATATAATGAAACGAAAAATTTTATGAACCGCTTGGTCAATTTCATTAATTGCTCGGCCAAATTCACCAAAGAGAATTTCATGTAAAGCTCGGTCAATTTCATTAACTGCTCGGTAAAATTCACTAAAGAGCAAATTGTTAGGCTAGGTTAATTACATTTAAATTTCATTCCAATTCATGTTAGCCTCACCCAATTTCAAGCTTACCTCGCTTAAATTCATGTTTCTCTTGCTCAATTTCTAGGTTGTCTCGCTGAATTTCTACGTTGCCTTACTCAATTTCTAGGTTGCCTCGCTCAATTTCTAGGTTGCCTCGCTCAATTTCTAGCTTCCCTCGCTCAATTCAGAAAACTTCTTTTTTACTGCATAAATCTTATCTTCCAAAACCCCAGCCGAGGAATGAGGATAATCTCATTTGGCAACTCAATCCTCGCGGTCATAATTATGCTAATTCTGCCTACAAATCTCTTCAGGTGATCAAGAGGGCCCCCTTTTCCAGTAGAAGAGATTAGGATGAAAGGTATTATCTCAACACTTCTTTTTTGTCTTGCTCTTAAAAATCATTGAATCCAAAGCCCTTGGAGAAGAAAGATCTCTCTCCTGATAAAAATGAGAGGGATCTCTCTTTTATATTATATATATGAGGAAAGATATAAAGATCTTCTTTGTTCTATCTATTCCTCTATCTATGAGAGGATAGATAGTCTCTCAAAAAAAGTCATTCTCATCTTTGTTGATAATTTAACTAGCGCTCAACCTGTTGGTTGTCTCGCTGAATTTCTAAGTTGCCTTACTAAATTTCAAGGTTCTCTCGCTCAATTTCTAGCTTTCCTCGCTCAATTTTTAAGTTGCCTCATTGAATTTTTACATTGCCTCGCTCAATTCCTAGGTTCCCTTGCTCAATTTCTAGGTTACGTGGCTGAATTTATAGCTTCCCACGCTCAATTCCTATGTTGCCTCGATCAATTTATAGGTTGCCTCATTGAATTTCTAGGTTCCCTCTCTCAATTTCTAACTTCCCTTGCTTAATTTCTAGATTCCTCTAGCTTCCCTAGCTCAATTTCTCAGTTTTCTCGCTGAATTTTCACGTTTCCTCGCTCAATTCCTAGGTTCCCTTGCTCAGTTCTTAGGTTGCGTCACTTAATTTATATGTTTTCTCGCTAAATTTCTAAGTTCTCTCGCTCCAATTCTAGCTTCCCTCACTCAATTTCTAACTTCCCTCTCTCAATTTTTAGGTTACCTCGTTCGAATCCTAGGTTTCCTCGCTGCATTTCTAGGTTTCCTCGCTCAATTTCTAGGTTCCCTCGCTTAATTTCTATGTTATCTCTCTCAATTTCTAGGTTCCCTCACTCAATTCATAGGTTGCCTCGCTGAATTTCTAGGTTGCCTCGCTCAATTTCTAACTTCCCTCGCTCAATTCCTAGGTTACCTCATTCAATTGATAGGTTGTCTCGCTCAATTTCTAGGTTCTCTTGCTCAATTTGTAGCTTTCCTCGCTCAATTCCTAGGTTCCCTCAGTTGCCTTGATCAAATCCTAGGTTGCCTCGCTGAATTTCTAGGTTCCTTTGCTCAAATTCTAGCTTCCCTCGCTGAATTTCTAACTTCCCTCACTCAATTCCTAGGCTGCCTCCCTCAAATCCTAGGTTTTCTTGTTGAATTTCTACCTTGCTTCGCTGAATTTCTAGGTTCCCTCGCTCAAATCTTAGATTGTCTCACTGAATTTCTATGTTCCCTCTCTCAATTTCTAGCTTCCCTCGCTCAATTCCTAAGATTCCTCGCTGAATTTTTATGTTGCCTCACTCATTTCCTAGGTTCCCTCACTCAATTCTTACGTTTTCTCCCTCAAATCCTAGGTTGCCTCGCTCAATTTCTAGGTTCCCTCGCACAATTTATAGCTTCCCTCACTCAAATCCTAGGTTGCCTCACTGAATTTCTAGGTTCCCTCGCTCAATTTCTAGCTTCCCTCGCTCAATTCCTAGGTTGCCTCATTCAAATCCTAGGTTTCCTCGCTGAATTTCTACCTTGCTTCGCTCAATTTCTAGGTTCCCTTGCTCAAATCCTAGGTTGCACCGCTGAATTTCTAGGTTCCCTTGCTTAATTTCTAGCTTTCCTCGCTCAATTCCTAGGATTTCTCACTGAATTTCTATGTTGCCTCCCTCATTTCCTAGGTTCCCTCGCTCAATTCCTATGTTGCCTCGCTCAAATCCTACGTTGCCTCGCTCAATTTCTAGGTTCCCTCGCATAATTTGTAGCTTCCCTCGCTCAATTTTTAGGTTCCCTCGCTCAAATTTTAGCTTCCTTCGCTCAATTTCTAACTTCCCTCGCTCAATTCTTAGGTTGCTAGCACAAATCGTAGGTTCCTTCTGTAAGCCCCGTATCCTAGACCGTACCGTTCCATAGACTTCCGCGGTCTTACCGGTCGAATTCTGGCAACCTTCGACCCTTAACCAATATTTGCGTGCGACCCTGATTCGTATACCGTCAACCCATATCGACTCAACCCAAGACCATTACCATAGCGACCACGCCGTCGCTGCGGTTCCGATGCCACGACTTGCGCGCCGAGGCGATACCCTGGTCAAGAGATGTGGGCCAATGTTCGGTGCGAAGAAAACGCCGCGCTTTGCGAAACCCAAGAGAATCTCTACGAGGTGTCCCATCAATCCATCAATCCATCACATGTCAAGTACACATCACCTTTCACCCATTCCCAAGCAACTACAAAAGTCAAGAATCTCTTGGAAGCACATACCTTTCTTACACCAAAAGCCCTCAAAGTCAAAAAGTTCTTATACCACCCATGCTTTTCTTACACAAATGGCCACAAAAGTCAAGATTTTCTTATACCCATCACTCACCACATCCATCACCCATCTCTCTCTCCCTTTACAACTCTCTCTCTTTCTCTCTTTCTCATTTTCAAACTCAAAAAAATCTAAGGAGAGAAATCCCATACGTATGAGAATTCTCCAAGCCTCTCCCTCTCTTTCAAAACTTCAAGTGTGGCCCACTTTCCTATCCCATGATCTCCCATCCTAACTATCCATTCCCCATCTCCTCCATTGGAATCAAAGCTAAGGTGCTAAGGAACTCATAGAAGTAAGAAGATCGAACGGTGGGTGCTCCTCTAGATATTTTCTTTCTTTCATGAGGGAAGTGTAGGACCCACCAATCAATGGTGAAGATCCCACACAATCCCATGGTTGTGGCCTAATGGCCTACCTTATGCATGCATGATCCATGCATGGGGCCTTTTTCTATAGGCCTCATCATGGTAGTTTTATTTCATATCATATTATGTTTAGGTCATCTAGACCTTATAACCATGGTGGGGATGTCATCCTCACCATGCATTTTAATTATATGCCATGCATGTGCAAGATCCATGTTGTAAATGTAAATCTAGGTATGATGTGCAGGTGTGATTGATCTCGGGAGGGCTCAATAGTGGCGGAGCCCCTTTTCCTATGGCCGGATTGTCATTCTATCTCACTTTTCCCTCATTTTATTTCCTGATGTGTGTGGCCCATTAACGTATTTCCCTTTTTATTTAACTTATATAATAAATTTTATCTAAGTACATGTTGCTGTCCAGAATTTTCTGGACAGTTTCTGATTGTTTTTGGACCAGATTTTGGAATTGTTTGGGAAACTATTCATACCTATTAAATATACTTTTCTGAAAGGTGGGGATCTTATCTTGATGTCTCTCAAATTTCAGCCCCAACTGACCTTCATTTGGGTCCCAAAGGTGTGGTCCAAGTGAGGTGGACAGTCTGGATTTTTTACACTGTTCCAGCAACATTCCACCATGGACAGTTGGATTTTTAAAATTTATTAAAATACCTATGGGTGTTTAAAAATTATAAAAATTTTTAGGAGGGTGACCTACTTATGGTAGGACCCACCTACAAGGGCCAATGGACACATGTACACACCATGGTGATGGCGGGACTGGCCCATTATAATATGGTATCCAGATCAGTCCGATTTTTAGGACAGATTGATTTATGTAAATGAATTAAAATATTTATAGACGTCCAAAATTTTTGAATTTTTTTAAGAGTGTGGTCCACTTATGTTAGAACCACCCACCTACCAAATTCCAGGGCCAATGGACCCCTATACACAACGTGGTGAGGGCCGGACTGGCCCACCACGTTGGGACGTCCAGGTCTGTCCGATTTTTCTGGACAGTCTATTTTGTTTAAATTAATTAAAATACTTAGAGATATCTAAAAATTATAAAATTTTGTGGGGGTGTGGCCCACCTATGGAAGTATCACTCTGTGAAATTTTAGCCTCAAGTGACCCCGTTTGGGTATCCAAAAGAAAGGGCCAAGATGGTTGGACTCCCAGATTTTTTCTGCTGTGCAGTCCAGCAATATGCCTTGATAAAAAAAAAACCATAATTCAAAAATATTTCTTCTGATGGTGAGCCACCTTTTTGGGTTTCCTCTCATTGTATGCATGATGAGGGACCTTGGCCCTCAATTTTTAGAGTTTTAGAGGCCTTGGACCCACTCCAATGGAGTGCCCAAATTTAGGACAGCAACATGTTATAATTATGCTGGCCTTGGACTGAAATTTTGAGGAGTGGGGCCCACCATATTATAAAGATCTTAAAGGAAATGATTTATACTTTTAGTTCCTTAAATGTTGGGCTTAATGAATGTACTTTTGAGGCCCACCACAGTTGAATTTAATTGGGTCCATGAATGTAGCTAGTTGTTGAACTATTTAAGGCCCATAGAGTGGACCCATTTGATGTGTTCCAAGGCCCATGAGATTAGGCCCATTTGATGTAATTTAAGGCCCATAGAGTGGACCCATTTGATGTGTTCAAAGGTCCATGGGATTGGACCCATTTGATGTATTTTAAAGCTCATGGGATTAGGCCCATTTGATATGTATAAGGCCCATGGGTCGAGAACCATTTGATGCAATTTAAGGCCCACGGGTTATGACCCATTACAATGCACATAAGGCCCATTGGTGCGGCCCATTAATGTGGCCCATTTGATGAGTAAAAGGCTCATATGACATGGCCCATTTGATGTATTTAAGGCCTAATGGGGTGTACCTAAGGTCCATTGCAATGTGTGATCCCAACCTAGTTTACGTAATGTTATTCACTACGGGATACACCTTGGGAGCAATGTTGGTTTGACGTCCACATTGCGAGTATAATGTTGGTTAAATGTCCGCATTGCGACTCTCCCTAAGGTCCATTGGTAGGCCCGTACTTGTTGTATGCAAGCCGTCTAGGTCAGCTGCGTTGTAAGGATAGGGCATTACTTTATAACATGCTTAGTATAACTCCATGACGCACAGCCCATTTGTATCGGTCCATTTGATCGGCCAGCTCATATCGGCCATTTGATTGATTTAGTCCATATGATTGATTAGGCCCATCTTGATATATTTGTGGCCTGTTGCTAAGGCCATATATGAGGCCCGTTGTTAAGGCCCACCTTGATGTGTATGAGGCCCGTTGTTGAGGCCCACCTTGATGTGTATGAGGCCCGTTGTTGAGGCCCACCTTGATGTGTATGAGGCCCGTTGTTGAGGCCCACCTTGATGTGTATGAGGCCCGTTGTTGAGGCCCAACTTGATGTGTATGAGGCCCGTTATTGAGGCCCACCTTGATGTGTATGAGGCCTGTTGTTGAGGCCCACCTTGATGTGTATGAGGCCCGTTGTTGAGGCCCACATCACCACCTTGATGTGTATGAGGCCCGTTGTTGAGGCCCACCTTGATGTTTATGAGGCCCGTTGTTGAGGTCCACCTTAAATATATATGAGGCCCATGTTGCAAGGCCCATTGTGATGTACGCAAGGCCCATGGGTCATGGCCCATTACAATGTATGCAAGGACCAATTGGTGTGGCCTATTCGATATATTTATGGGGTCCATGTCATTAGGCTCATCCTGTTGTATTGGTGACCCGTCCATTGAAGCTCACCCGTGGTATATATTTGAGGCCCATGTGTAAGGCCCACCTATTGTGTATTTAAAGCCCATGGGTTGTGGCCATAGTGATGTATATTAGGCCTATGTGATGTAGCCCATACTGATGTGTATTAGACCCAGGTATGTGACTCACCTGCAAAGTATATTTGAGGCCCATTGTGATATATCTGAGGCCCATGGGTGCGACCCATCCAGATGTATTTGAGGCCTATGGGCAAGGCCCATTGTGATATGTGTTAGGCCCATGACCAGGGCCCACCTGTTTCGTATATTTGGCCCTTGTGTGAGGCCATGTGCCCATTATATATTTGATTCTATGTGGGCCATTCCTTGGGGGCAATGTTGGTTAAAAGTCCACATTGTCGACGCCGGTTATTGATACCGTTTATGAGTATGTGACATCATAACATCATGATACATGACCATTCGCATCATCTGCATGATTGTTATGAGATGTGATTGACCATTGCATATGTCATTGGGAAAGATAATGTGAGACTCCCTGATAGGTGGAGATTATCTCACATGAGCGCATGACATGCGCAGGATTGATGCATGATTGGATTGTATGATTCATGCATCTTGCATTGTGTTGTGATTACTGTACGCCCTAGTGACATCAGGGCCGTAGCCTCCACAGGCATATCGTGGATGGCCAGATGGGACACCGAAAATCTGTTCGAGCATCGGGCCGCCATAGATGGCCCTGGGTGAAAATTTCTAAACACCCTCTTGGTTCCAGAGGATGCTCCAACGTCTAGACCGAGTGGGTAGATGAGCGTTGAGTGCCTATTACCATATGGCTGCACTCTCCACTGTGTCGTGGTCGGTTGGAAGGGGGTGCGGCCTTACCCGCCCAAGGGAGTAGACATGGCTAGGTTGAGTTTGACCAGCTGGAGGAATGGGTCCACTATCGGTGAGTCGGGTAAGTATTGGCAGACTACTGACAGACGGATAGTGAGGTCTTTTCCACTTATCCAGTTGTGTGCTTGATTGGGGCGGCAGGTGGTGTGAAGTGCAATAGACCCCGGTGATTTCCTCAGAAAGGAACCGTACTGATATGAGGACTGACATGATATTATGACACCCCGTCACTGTTGTGCATGTGGGCGGGCACTGATGTGAGCGGGCGTGATGTGGGCGGGGCTAAGGCCTAGGTGAGCTACCACACTGGGCGAGCTACCAGCGGTTGGCAAGCTACTGTGCTGACAGCCTACTGAGTAGGAGTTGCATACTCATTCATTCATCCATTAACTATCCACTTGGGCTGGTGTAAGACCCGTATCTTGGTTCGTACCTTTCCGTAGACTTCCGCGGTCTTACCGGTCGAATTCCGGCAACCTACGACCCTTAATCGATATCGACGCGGGACCCTGATTCATGTGCCGACAACCCGAGTCGACTCAACTAGAGACCAATACCATAGCAACCGCGCCGTCGTTGCGGTTCTGATGCCGCGACTCGCGCGCCGAGTTGATACCCTGGTCCAGAGTTGTAGACCAACGTTCGGTGTGAGAAAACGTCGCACATTGCGAAAACCAAGGGAATCTCTACGATGTGTCACATCAATCACATCAATCCCATCAATCAATCAACCCATCAATCCATCACATGTCAAGTACATATCACTTTCATTCCTTTTCCCAAGCAACCACAAAAGTCTTCATCTCCCATACCTCTCTTATACAAAAAGCCACAAAAGTCAAGCTTTTCTTACACCTCCCATACCTCTCTTACACAAATGCCTCAAAAGTCAATCTTTTCTTACACAACCATCACTCACCACATCCATTCATCACTCTCTCTCTCTCCCTTACATCACTCTCTCTCTTTCTCTCTTTCTCATTTCAAAAATTTCCAAGCAACAAGAGTCCATACGTATGGAATTTCTCCAAGCTCCCTAAACTCCGAGTGGCCCACCTCTTCATCCCAAGATCTCCCATCTCAACCCTCCATTCCTCATCTTAACCGTTGAAGTTGAAGCTAAGGTGCCAAGGAACCCCTAGGAGCGAGAAGATTGGACGGTGGGTGCCTCTATAGGGTAGTTTTCCTTATTTTTATAGTGGACCAAGTGAGGCCCACCGATCAATGGTGTGGATCTCACTTGGGACCCTAAGATAAGGCCGATGGCCTACTTGGATCATCATGATCATTCCATGATGGGGCCATTCTCTATGGACCCCATCATGATGTTTATTTTCTTTAGAAAGGTCATCTAGACCATCCATATTGGTGGGGAAAGGATCCCCACCGTTGATCTTCAGTTTTGATGGTCACATGTGCAAAATGACCCACTTGATGTATGATTTCATGTAAGGGAGGGCCCATAATGACGGGGTCCCTCCATCACAAGCCGTGTCCCACTCTCCATGTCTCTCTCTCTCTTTTATTGCTTTTATTTTATTTTATTTTTTTTATTATGCTATAGGATTCTGGCCCACTTAAATGGATCCCACCTTGATGTAATTATTTTTATTCAAGTGGGGCCCACCTTAAACGTTAAACCCATGTCACTCATCATGTGGTGGCCCACTTCATCAGGGCCTACCATTTTCAAAAAATATATATATAGAACCGTCCAGCGTCTGGGACGCTGGACGTTGCAAAGGAAAGAAGAAAACGGGAAGAAAAGAAGAGGAGCTTTTGGGTGGTTCCCTTGCATATGCACCACCCTGATGTTTATGTTTGATCTAAGCCGTCCATCCTCTTACCCACGGCATTTTAGCCGTTGGGTAGAAGTTTGGAGCTGATCCAATCACCTGGTGGGCCATAGTGCCAAATATTGCATTCCCACCATTCAAACACTAATTTCTTATTTTATTTCACTTCCAAGCATCAAAAAAAAATTCAAACTCTAGACTCATTTGGACGGTGTCGAGCCACTGAACGCAATGGCCGGGGCAGATTTCATCTTAGCGGGCCCCACATATAAAAAACCACGGGAAAATAGATTTTTCCCAAAAATGAAAAGAGGCAGACCCTCTGCCCTTCACGTCAGCGGCCAGCAGCGCTGCACGCTGCTGCGTGCAGCCGTGCAGCGGCAGGCGGATGGGCGTGGGGAGGTGGCCCACGGCCCTATGTGTGGACCCCACTATAATGTTTATTTGATATCCAAGCCGCTCATTAGGTGGGCCACCCCAATGGTGGGCCCCCCTCCAAAGATGAGACAGATCCAAAACTCAGGTGGCCCACACCATGTGAAACAGTGTGAATTAAATTCTACCGTTGAAAAGTTTTTGGGGCCCATAGAAGTTTTGGATTAAGCTGAAATTTATGTTTTTCCTTCATCCAGGTCCGAGTGACCTTATGAATGGGTTGGATGTCATCTAAACATCACAGTGGGCCTCGCATGGGACCCACAACATTGTATGTGTTGTAGCCCACCGTCCAGTGGACGGTGGCGCCCACCTTGCTGCTGCATTATCTCCACCGTCCAGTGGACGGTGGAGCCCTCCTTGATGCACACGCCACCCCCGCTGTCCAACGGCAATGGGACCCACCCATGATGCATGGGCTGCATCCAAACCGTCCATTCATTTTAAGAGTCTGTTTTATAACATAGGCTTAAAGAATGAGTTAGATCCTTAGCTCATATGGACCCCACCTTGGCCTGTTTTGAGGACCATCCTAATGCAGTTACAGTAGTTCATTGGGGCCCACTTTGATTTGTGTAAGGCCATAGGATTGGGCCCAAATTGATATGTTCTAAGGCCATAAGACTAGGCCATTTGATATATTGTAAGGCCCATGGGACTAAACCCATTTGATTATAAA
Source organism: Magnolia kwangsiensis (assembly GCA_037074715.1). Lineage (NCBI taxonomy): Eukaryota > Viridiplantae > Streptophyta > Magnoliopsida > Magnoliales > Magnoliaceae > Magnolia > Magnolia kwangsiensis. The sequence continues at coordinate 68,982,129 of CM073584.1, forward strand.
AAGGGTCCATGGGTTTAGGCCCACTTTGTTATGCATGCAAGGCCTATGGGTTAGGCCCATTTGGACTATTTAAGGCCTATGGGCTAGGGCCATTTGCTTTGTAAAAGGCATATGGGTTTAGGCCCACTTGTTATGTTCTAAGTCCATTGGATTAGGCCCTTTTGATGTATTCCAAGGCCATTGAAATTGGACCCAATTGTTGCATTTTTGAGCCCATGGGATCAGGCCCATTTGATTGTTTAAGGCCTGTGGGTTTAGGCCCATCTGGTTTATACAAGGCCTACGGGTTTAGGCCCATTTGATGTACCATAAGGCCTAGGGGTTTAGGCCCATTGAACTCATATAATGCCTAAGGGTTAAGGCCCATTTGGCGTTCATATGGGATCCAATTGGTGTGACCCATTGGTCACATATTAGACTCATGAGACTAAGCTCATTAGATGCAACCCAAGGCCCACGGGTTTTGACCCATTGCAATACACATAAGACCCATTGGTGTGGCCCATTTATGTGGCCCATCTGATGAATAAAAGGCCCGTAGGATATGGCTCATTTGATATATATGTAAGGTCCAATGGGGACAACCTACGGTCCATTGCAATGTGTAAATCCATTACAGACTAAGTACTGATGTTTACAAAGATCGTGACTTGGGGGCAATGTTGGTTTGACGTCCACATTGCGAGTGTAATGCTGGTTGGATGTCCACATTACGACTCTCCTTAGGGCCCATTACTGGGCCGTACTTATCGTGTATAGGCCGTCCAGGTGCATCTGCATTGTGAGATAGTTCATTTTATTATATCATGTTTAGTACAGTTTCATGACTCATGATCATACGCATCATATGTATGCTTGACATGAGAATTGTCTGATCATAACATTTGCCTTTGGACAGGTTGTTTATGGGCTACCGGTTAGGCAGTGTTGCCCTACATGAGTGCACGGTATGCGCAGGATTGGTTACATGACTGGATAGCGTGATTCATGCATTCCGCATTTGTGTGACAAGGTTATTGTACGCCCCAGCGACATCGGGGCCGTAGCCTCCACAGACAGATCGTGGTTGGCAGGATTGGATACCGAAAATCTTATTTTACATGGGGTACTATAGATATCCCTGGGTGAAAGTCCTTAAACCCTTATGGTACCAAGAGGTTGCTCCAACGTATGGAACGAGTGGGTAGATGAGCGCTGAGTGCCGAATACCAGTTGGCTGTGCTTTCCACTGTGTCGTGGTCAGTTGGAAGGGGGTACGGCCTTACCCGCCCGAGTATAGGGGGCAATGCTAGGCTGAGTTTGACCAGCTCGAGGAACGGGTCCGCTATCGACGAGTCGCGCCCAATATTGGCAGACGGATAGTGAGGTCTTTTCCACTTACCTTATTGCGCGCGATGTGGCAGCAATCTGGTTTAGAGTGTACTAGACCCCAGTGATATTCCATATTTGAGCTGTACTGATGTGTGGACATTGATGAGGATCTGTATGCTTGAGTTGCATTACACATCGCATGGCCTTGGGATGGCCGATACCATTCATGTCTTGCATCGCATAAGCCTTGGTACGGCTCATGATATTATAGATCCATCTGCATATTTCACTTTAATCTGACATTGTATGTTCATATTACTACCTTGCGCACACACTTTCACCACCCTCTAAGCTTTCTGTAAGCTTATGCACGACCGTTGCGTGCAGGTGACGTTGGTTCGCAGCAGCGCTAAGGCAGGAGCACGTTGCAGAGTATTTTGGAGTTTTTGTTCTTTACCATTGTATTTCCCTTTATGCTCATTGTACTTGTAAAGTTTTTGATCCTAGTGGAAATGTTATGGAGTTCTTGGTTGTTGATTGTGGGTTATGCCTTTGGTTATGCTTATTACAAATCAAACTGACATTGAAAATCCTCCTCGTAGCATCCCAGGATCGGAACCTAGCGAATGGGAGCTAGGAGCCGAGAATGGGGTTCTACGGAGGCTGTCGGCGCCGAATTCGGCGATCAGAAATTTTGTGAGCTCGGTTTCCGAGTTTGGGGCGTGACAGTTGGTGATGCGCAACTAATTATTGTATATCTTCGTTATGGCAAGGATTTCGGTTGGGCGCGCGACTAACCTGAGATCAGGAGTTTACCACGTTGAGTCAGACTAGCCAAATTTAGGTATGGGACTGGTTTGGATAGAGGTTCCTTGTGGTGGACCTCGTAGCCTGCGATACTACGTACTATCATCTCGACATCACACTCCAGCATGGTCATTCCATTAGCGCCATATACTGCATATTCCATTACATATTCGGCGTGTGGCATTGTGGGTTATTATGTTTCTGTATTTCTGTGACTTAGATGAGAGTGATGATATTTGTTAGCTCTTTCGAATTGTGTATTACATTATATCCTTGTCATTCGACATTTGATTATCTATGACTCATCATTTGCATAGCTGTCATATATTGCGTATTCTGATATTGATTAACTTCTGGACTTGTTCATACTTCCGCTTATTCTGTTATCGCATGATTATAATCTTGTCAGTATTTCTGTTTACGCTGATAATTCCTGCTCTTATCAGTGTTTCTGCTTATTCAGTCATTGTATGGTTTATGGATTAATAGCTTTCCGGTATTATATGATTATGATATTGTATTGAATACTTGGCACTTATCTCGTGCACACACTTACACCACCCTCTAAGCTTTCTATAAGCTTATACACAATAGATGCGTGCAGGTGATGTTAGGTTGCAGCAGCATTGAGCTTGGAGCATGCAGCTGTTTTCTAGAGCTTTGATTTTGACATATATATTTCCCTTTTAGCATTGTATTCAAATGATTATATTAGTGGATATGTGACGATGATGTTGCCTTTATGATTTGGGTAAACTTGTGGTCATGCTTATTACTAGTTAAATGTACACAAAAAAAATTCTCCTTGTAAGATCTCAGGATCGAAAATCTAGCATATGAATGCTAGGAGCCGAGAATGGGGTACTACGGAGGCTGTCGGCACCGGATTCGACGATTGGGATTCCTGTGAATCCAATTTTCAGGTTTGTGGCGTGACACCCTTGCTCAATTTCTAGGTTCCCTTACTCATTTTCTATGTTGCCTTACTCAATTTCTAGCTTCCCTCGCTCAATTTCTAGATTCCCTCGCTGAACTCCTACCTTGCCTCGCTTAATTTTTAGGTTCCCTCGTTCAATTCCTACCTTGCCCCGCTCATTTTTCTATTTGCCCACTCAATTTTATGTTTGCCTTGCTCAATTTCTAGTTTGACCGCGAAGTGATTGAAATTGATTGCGAAGTGAAAAAAAATGTATTTTCGACCATCGACCTTATGGAATCTTATAAAATAATTAAGTTGGTTGGCTAAAGTAGCTTCTCCTACCCCAAAATTATTTATGATACGTCAAGTAACTAATTTTAGTTTAAAAGATATTCTTGTTAAATGAATAAAGAAATAAATAAATAAAAAAATGAGAGAGAATTATATATATATATATATATATATATATATATATATATATATATATGTGTGTGTGTGTGTGTGTGTGTGTGTGTGTGTGTGTGTATTAGAGAAAAATGTAGGTAGAATAAAGTTCTCCATGTAAAAAATACAAATAAAAAGAGAAAAAGGTGCATATCATTATAGGTGTGGTACGGTTACTATGCTAAGGTTATAATCCGTAGCCATAGGCCCAGCTCTGACCCGGTTGCCCGAGTCATAACCCTGTCGACCCCAACACACTGGTTATATATATATATATATATATATATATATATGGAAAAGGTACTATGCGCTCGACCTCACGATAAGCTCCCGTGAGGTCGAGCTATGTGGGGCCCACCGTGATGCGTGTCGACCATCGATACCGTGCATTTGATGGCTCTCCTTTAGATTATGGGATATCCCAAAAAACAGCCGTATACAGAACTCAGGTGGGCCATACCATCTAAAATCATGTGAAACACCGTTAAAACATATAAAAGCACTTGGTGGGACCCACCTGAGTTTTGAATGTTGCTGAAATTGGGTCTGAACCCTCATACAAGTGGGACACACATAATGGATGGGCTGGATTTGCAAACCACATCTTTTGTGGGCTCCAAAAATGATTATGAATGTTTAAATGGTGCATGGCCCCTCTCCACTTTTGTATGTGGTGTGGGCCACAAAAGTCATGGATTGACTTAATTTTTAAGACAGGCCCACAATGGAATGGTGCATCTGACTGATGGGGTAGATGTTCGAAACGCATCACGGTGGGGCTCACATAGCTCGACCTCATGGGTCGGACTCGTGAGGTCGAGTGCATAGTACCTTTTCCCATATATATATATATATATATATATATATATATATATATATATATATATATATATATATATATATATACACCCTGATGTAATCCCTATCAATTTTTGTGGGTCCCATTATGAGGTATGTGTTATATCTAAACCATCCATCTATTTGGAGAACTTGTATTAAGGCTTGAGATGAAAAATGAGACAGATCTAGCTATCAAGTGGACCACACTGTAAAAGGTAGTGGGGATTTGAACGTCTACCATTGAAACCCTTTGAGGGGTTATAGAAGTTTTGAATCATTATGAAATTTGTTTTTCCTCTCTTCATCTAGGCCTTTGTGACCTTATGAATAGATTGGATGGAGAATAAATGTTATGGTGTGCCCTACAAAATTTTTGACTGTGAAAATCAATTTCCCAGCTGCTCCTTGTAGTGTGGTCCGGTTGATCTTGGATATGATTTTTTTTATATTTTTGTATAATGCTCTGAAATGATCTCGAAATATGGATGAACGTTGTGGATATAATAAATACATAGCTGTGGGGCCATGTAACTTTGATCTCTTTTAAGCCGTTCGCACAACTCTCAGTTGGAGGAGCGTCAGCGCTCGTCTTTGCAGTGAAAGGAGGGGTAGTTTCGTCCTCAAAGTCGCTGTCTTTACGTGGTAGTCTAAGTTGGTAACTTAAGTTTGTATTCCTTCATAAAAATCGCTGGATAAAAGGTTTTGTCTACAGTAGTCATTTTCACTAGTCTAGTCCGCTGGATAAAAGGTGGGGTCCACAGTCTGGGGTCTTCGTCCAGCTCGTAGACGGTCGGACGCGGAAAGTTCCTGCGCTTGAAACTTAGGTGGAGCCCACCGCGATGTTTTTCAGAAATCCACTCGGTATATCCGTTTTGTGAGATCGTTTTAAGAGATGAAATTAAAATTGAGCAAGATCGCACTAAAGGAAAAAGTGGTTAGGTAAATATCTACCAATGAAATCTTTCTAAGTTCGACAGTGGTATTTAAATACCATCTATACCATTAGGATCAACTGAAAACACAAATAATACTATGATTCAAAACTTGTTTGGCCCATGATATTTCAGTTGTAGACGTTCAATTATCACCTTTTCAATCTATTTGAGCATAGGATACATTTCGTTTTTTGCCTCACATCTTAAAATAAACTAAAAAAATGAATTGACGTAGAGGATTTCTCACAAATATGATAGTGGGCCACACCTGAATTCTCAGTGCAGGAACTTCCTGCGAAAGGCTTTTGCAGAAAATCCACGTCTTAGACGGTCGAATGGACCCCATCCCGCAGAAGAACCGCTTGATTGCGTGGCACATGCAACACGTGCTGATATTGAAGATGACCACCACGTTCTTGGAGGCCAAGCGCTCGACTCACTCTAGCGGATCCGATATGTTATATTTTAAATTCTTTTAAAATAATTTAGTAATTCAAAATCTTATGAAGATTTTAACGGTGGATACCTAATCACTATTGTTTTCTGTGGTGTGGTCCACCTGAGATTTATATCCCTTTCATTTTTGAGATCAAGCCGAAAATGATATGTAAAAGTGGATGAATGGCATGGGTAAAAGACATACTTCATAGTGGGCCCACAGAGCACTTACCACTAGCCAACGCAGGGGAATAGCCAATCCATTTCCAATTATTTGATACTCTGGCATTATACGGTCCATACACATGCACACCACTCTCACTGGATCAAGATTCCAAAATCAGATTGTCAGGCCCACCTATGATTCATGGAAACATGGGTTTGACAAGGAATGATCACATACATTGGAATATACGGTAGTTGCCATACGCTCAGGTTGCATAGATCCCACTTCCAAACGGTCCATATGCCTAGACCCCAAATTCCAATCTTTTTTGAAACTCAAGCGGAATGCTTAAAAAGAACAATGGGTACGTACATTGCCACCACGCCCACCGTAGAAACCTTCAGATTGAACGTGGGGTCCACCATGTTCCATATATGACATATAACCCATTTATCAAGTATGCCCCACAAGGATAAAAAGATTTAGGCCATTCCTAAACATAGTAGGCCACACCACTTGAATATATGTGGGGTTTTTGGCGTGATTGTACAATGATCCTGCAGTGTGTCCCACTTAAGTTTTGGATCAATATGATTACAGGAGTGTACGTTAAACAAAGGAAGAGCGGTGGATGACTAGATGCACTGTTTGGATTCCATAATGCACACCATGGGTGGGCCCCACGCAACTCCAACGTATAGTAGATACATATATTAGAACGTACGTGATAATTTTAGGTGACTATTATCATACGAAAAAAAAAAAAAAAAAAGTAATTCAAAGTGGACCGACACCTGAAATGTTTCCGAGAAATCGATCCTGTCCATCTATTTTTTCAACTCAGCTTAGGATAGAGTCCAAAAATAAAGTAGATTCAAAATTTGAATGGGCTACACTACAGAAAACAGTGGGGATTGAATGTCCACCGTTGAAACATTCGTGGGCCACAAAAGTTTTAGATCTGGCTAATAATTGTTTATGTTTTATGTTCATCCAAGTGGGAATGACCTGATGAACGGTTCATCCCACTGTTTCCTATAGTATGGCCCACCTGATATTTGGATTTATTTTTTTTTGTTCATGGGCTCATGCCTTAATATAATATGCCATAATAGATGTACGACATAGATATAGAATACATATATGAAGGTGGGCCCTGGGGCCACCTCTAATCCGTCCCTCGATTATAATACCAAAAGTGGACGGAAAGGCGCTGTATATGGCATTTGCCATCCTGATTGTTAAATGCCCTCCCCTTTCTACGCTCCTTATTACCAAAAGACAAAAGCAGAAAAGAAAGTGCATCTATGAAGTCCCCGTAACTAAAATCAGATCTTTGTGTGACATCCACTCCATTCATCATTTGCTATGGATCATGTTAGGATGTGAATCCAAAAAATCAGACCGATCATAAACTCAAGTGGGTCACACCATGATGATCACAAGGTGGGGTCCATCCTGACGTTTATATGCCATACAACCAGTTGGCAAGGTGACCGCTACCCGGAGGAAGGGAAAGCACCAATAGCAGCTAATTCAGAACTTGAATGGGCCCATTTCAATGGTCGGCATTCCTATACCCTTGTTTTCCCATGTTTTCCCATGGTGTGTCCCATTTGAATTTTGGATTGTCTGATTTTTTTGTCTAATGCCCCAACATGAGCCGGTGGAACTGATGGACGGAGGGGATGTCACACAATCATTATGGTCGACCTCACATAGCTTTTCGCTGCACTGGCTCTTCCGAGAGAACCATCCGATATGGAAATGTTTTTTTTTAAAAAAATATTTTATAACGTCTTCGGGGAGGGGAAGATTCGGAAACAGGAGATTTCAGCAAGAGAGACAAGAAAAGGCTCGGCAGGTTTTGGGTCGGGATTCAGAAGGGAAAAGGTACTGTGCTCTTGACCTCGCGAGTCTGTCCTATGAGGTAGAGCTTTGTGGGCCCCACCGTAATGCGTTTCGAAAATCTACTCCATCAGTCAGATGCAACATTCCATCGTGGGCTTAGTTATAAAAAACAAAGTCAATCTGTACTTTTATGGGTCACAATACATACATAAGTGGATAAAGGCCGTGTACCATTAAAACATTCATGATCTTTTTTTGGACCCATCGAGATGTTATTTGTAAATCCAGACCATCCATTATGTGTGTCATAATTGGATGAGAGTTCAGGAAAAATTTTAGCAGCATTAAAAACTCATGTGAGCCCTACCAAGTGCTTTTATATGTTTTAACGGTATCTTTACATGATTTTAGATGTTATGGACCACCTGAGTTCCTTATACGGTTGATTTTTGAGATATCCCATAATTTAAATGGGACCCATCAAATTCACGGTGTTGATGGTAGACACACATCACTTTGGGGCCCACGCAGCTCGACCTTACGGGAACTTATCGTGAGGTCGAGCGCATAGTACCTTTTCCCGATTCGGAATATGATTGGGTAAGGCAAACAGTCGAAAATACCCCCACCCCCAACGAAAAAACTGCACACACGGCGGGGTGACTTAGGTGCTGGGCGGACCGTAGTGCGGTACGTCCATCCCTCTACGTAGTGTAATTCCTACTATTGCCCGTTTATGAAAATTTACGATGAATGAACAATTCAGATCTGCATACACATGCGCTGCATGCATAATATAAAGAGCGGGACGTAAAAATCACATCCTATTTCATCCGTTGATTTAATATTGCAATATCCAACTTTCCATTGAGATTCGGCCAGTTTTGGATGAGACTGCCTATGCACATTTGGTTAGGTACTATATGCGTGGCACGAGATATGTCAATCGAGGCCATCCATCTAGCGGTCTCTATCATGGACGGCTCACATTCGATCCTCTATGCGTGGATTCCATACAATCTGAAACCATGTAAATTTGAATTATCAAGTGGGTCACTGATGTACACAAATTTGGAATCAATGGTTCGGTGTGGCCTACATGAGATACCGCCTCCACATTTTAGGGTGGCCTGATGAGGCGGTTCTGATATCTGACAAGTGCCTCTCTCATGTGTGAGACAAATGCAATTAGCATTACCCTGGTAGAGTGATCACTTTCAATCATATATGACTAAAAATCAAAACTAAAGTACTTTTGCACTCTCCTATTTACACTTGGGTGATCAATCTTAAAATTGTATCAGTCATGGATAAAAGTGACCAAGTATCGTTTACTACTTCAAGTTAGTACTACATTGACATTACATATATTATTATGTACCAATCTTAAAAACTTAAATTCTCTTTCCACAACCTCAATTTTATTTTATTTTTGATAATTTTACATTTACAATAAATTTCGCATTGTTTATGTGATCATTGTTAACCATATTGATAAACTCGAGATTTGACATCTACTTTATAAAATTGAGATTCACATGTCCTAATTTATCATGTCAAATATTCATCATAACAACAATATATATACGCAAAAAAGACATTATTTATTTCATTAATAATATTAGGTTTAAACATTCTATTACAAGCATATTATTTTCTAACAAAAGTCCTGTTATCACAAAACAAGCTTGTAGAATTCAAACACCATTTTGAAACCATTGTCTCTCTCTCTCTCTCTCTCTCTCTCTCTCTCTCTCTCTCTCTCTCTCTATTTTTTTTTTAAAAAAAAATTTATGTGGTTTGGTACTCTTAAGATTTGAATTTGTTTCATTTTTGGGCCTATGCCTTGAATTTAGCTTTCAAAACAGTTGGGCAGTGTAGATTTAAGGGACATATATCACCGTGAGCCCCAAAGTCACGGGTCCCACCCACGTAGGTGGATCCAGGTCTCACCTGACCATTGGATGGTTTTGATTTTTAGTTTAGACTTTCCACAAGTGGGGGGCCCATTTTCCGCAGTCTAGGCATTTGGTCGATCCCCAATGGACCATACCCAATATATCCTATTTGAAGAATATAGCCCCCTACATTCGTTTTTGTTTTTTTTTTTTCAATTGAATTTGGACATTTTCTATTTCTGTTTCAGCCATTATTCCCAGGCTAAAAGATTAAAAGGTTACATTGTCCTATTGAGCAGATTGTTGGAGCATGGTTCATCCAAAAGGGGACCAAACGAACCAACGGTCCCTATCACTAAAATCACGGGACCACTTGCCCACGCCAAAAGGTCGAGTATAATGTCATGCTACATACTCTCCACTCAGAAATTATATGCAAGAGGTTTGTTAATTTCACACGCGTGTAGAAACCGTACACATCCACACGGGGGCACTTGTATCATATCGTCATAAGTACGTGAGATTGAGCTCTTCATCAGGAAATCGACGTTGTTTAGTTCTTCCAGCATAAAAATCAGGCATTTCCTCTTCAGGTGGGCCACAACATACAGGAAACTAGATGCATGTCTACCAAAAATGGAAAAAACCGTCACCGTACTCTGCACGTTGTGGCCCACCCGAAGAGTCAAACTTTATAATGTTTTAGACAGAACATCTAAGAATTATTTCCAACCTTATGGAAAGCTCAGATCTTACATAAGTGTTTCATTTTTGCACGTGCTCAAGTGTGGATGGCCAATCTCGGGTGCAAGTGCACCGCAATAACGGCATAGTATGTTGCATTAACATTTAACAACGACCAGGGCTCTATTGCTACTCTCATCACACGTGTTGATGCTTCACACCAGTACCAGATGCAGATGCAGGCAATTCATCAGGTGGACCAAAAGCCTTCATTTAAGATATGAACCGTCAATCAATGGTACGAGAGCAACTTGGCTGCGATTAAGAACCAGCGATGTGGGTGAGATCCTATCAGTAGGGGCCACCTCGATGTACTCCTTGTATATCCACACCCACCATCTACCTTCCTAAATGATTCTAGGATATAGTCCCAAAAACGAAGCAGCTAAAAATTTCAGGTGGACCATATTATAGGAAACAGTGGTCACTGAACGGTCACCATTAAAAACTTCTTACCTTCCGTGATGATGTTTTTTGACCATCCAACCTGTTGATAAGGTCACACAAACATTGATGAAAGTTTTAAAAATAATAATAATAATAATAACAAACAAATAAGCATAAGATTAATTCAAAACTTTTGTGGCCCATAAAAGTTTTAAATGGCCAATAACCACTGTTTCTTGTGATGCGTTCCACCTGAAATTTGAATCTACTTCGATTTTGGGACTATGGTCTAAAATAAGATTTAAAAACGGATGACCTGCGTGGATACACAATTCATACATCGAGGTGGGCATGCTTCGGGTCGTACGTACTTGGTCATTCCCTAGCACCTGGTTCAACAGGCCTGGCTATTGGACCACACTCCGTACATGGCAAGGCTCACCTGGTCGGTTAACCGTCAGCAGACAGGCAATGATAATACTTTCAGCACAGAGCCGAGGGTAATTTCGGAAAAAAGAAAAAAAAAAAGAAAAGTTAGAACGCACGGTACAGCAAAGAAGTATACCGTACATGCATTTTCCACGACATGCCATCTCATCCATTCCATACCATACCTTTACAATACGTAGGCAAAGGCCAGAAAATTAGAAATAAAAGAGTGCGAATCGTCCGTGTTGAACGCACTGGAGAATTTAGTGCGGTAGCTTCTCATTAGTCCACGTCATCACCGACGGCCATGGCTAACATGATACGCCGCATTTCTATGCGCCCATTGGAGTGGGGAGACGGATTGGATACTTCCTTTGCCACCAACCATCGGTGCTATGTGGGCCCCATCATGATGTATGTGTTCCATCATGTTAAGACCAAAAAAGACGCATATCCCAATCTCAAGTGGATCACATTACATGATAAAACTCTAAAATGATTTGTAAAAATAGATAAAAAGAATGGATGAAACACATACATCATGGTGGTGCCCATAGAGCACGGACCACCAACCACCGGCTCTTGGCGGTGAGTAGCCAATCCGTTTCCATGGACTGGGTGCTACATAACCGGACTTATAACGTGTGTAACTTTTATGGCCCATAATGATTTATATTTTAGGTCTATACCCTCCATCAATTTTTACCATTCACTATAGATCATTAGCCCAAAAACTAGATACATCCAAAACTTAAAGTGGACCAATCATCATAGAAGACAGCAAAGCCCATTGTAAGGTTTATTTTTCATCTAACCTTTTCACAAGGTCAAAAGATCGTAAATAAAGGGAAAACTCAAATATCAGCTTGATCATGACCTTTTGTAGCCTTGAGAAATTTTCAACATCAGGCATTCAAGTCCTACTCTTTCATAGTATGGCCCACTTAGGCCTTGGATATGCTTCTTTTTTGTCTTATTCCTTAAAATAGCATGGAAAAAATGAATGAATGGTGTGGATGTGATGCATACACTGTGATGGGGCCAAAATAGTTCTACCTGTCAACGTTTTCAATTTTTCTTCTCTTGATTGTTATGTGCTGCACTACAGGTGCGGATTAGGGAGACCACAGAGCTGCGCATCGAACTGAGTCGGATCGGACTGGATCCAACTCGATCCAATCCGAAATCTTAATGGTCAGATCCGAACTCAATCCGATTCGAGACCGAGTCTGGATCACCTGACTCGAACCGATTTGAAATGTGCATGACTTGATCCGATCTGAGTCCGAATCGGCCAGGAAAACCGAGTCGGATCGGATTGGGCATTGTTCAGATCGGTCTAGATTTCAAGAGAAAATTTATAAAAAGAAGTGATAACGCGATCGACGCGTGAAGAAAAGGTGTCTTCTTAACTCGGCCCTGCTGCAACTCATAGCGTGCAGGTCTGTCCCTGCTTTGAAACAACTGACTGTTGCTGCTGCTACAAGAAAGAGCAGCAGCTTACACAAAAGGAGTTCTCTGCAAGACCGCTACGAAATCAATGATGGCGGAATAAGACGAGATAAATTACATGTTTAAGAACTCGAGATTCAGAAATCTGCAATCAGAAGAGAAGGAGTATTTCAATGGGAACATCGTCGAGTCGATGACAACGGAGAACCGAGTTGCGGACAAATCGGTATTGAAGAAATCTTCTTCGTATAATGAAGAGAGGAGCTTGAAATCGGAAATGAAAAAGCTGTTGAAAAGCGAGAGGAGGACAAGTGCTATACTGGAAAGTGTATGCCCCTAAAGATATCTTCTTGTAAGCAACACAAGAAAGGGTAGAGGGTAGCAGGTATTCTGCGGACTATTAAGTGATATCTTAGCCAACTAGTTGAGCCACGTGGATCGGTGTAAGGTCATTCTTTGAATGTAGGGCCCACCAAGATGTGCTATGGACGATCTGTTTGACTTTGATCTTTAAAAATAATCCTAGCCATTACATGATTTATTTGCTATTGGATCAATGACTAGGCTTGTTTGTTGCAAGTCGTAGTCTATTGCCATGGTTTATCATGGGTGGGCTACTTGTGAAGGGTTCCCATAGGGTCGATGCGCATGCATTCACTTTGGTAGCCCGTGGATTGTAGAAAGCAGAGAGTGGGTGTGTAATTAGGGAGTGGGTGTGTAATTATCTGGAGCGACGGCGTACGTTAGTTTGATGGGACTGGGAAGCAAGGAGTGGGTGTGTAATTATCTGAGTGTGTATTTTTCTAGAGCGATGGCCTCTTCTATTCTCTGCGCTTCCTGTATATTCCATCTTTTTACCTTTTTTCTTTTTTTCCTTCTATTTGTGACGATTCAGTCCTCTGATGCCTCCTCTATTATCTGCGCTTCCTTTTTAGTTAAGATAACAGGTATGAAAAAACCATATTGGAATCGGGTCGAATTTCGGATAGGATCCAATCGGATTGGATTCCGGATCGGATCGAGTCGGATCTGGTCCAAACCGAACTCGGCTGAATAGACCTACCCGATCTGCACCGATCTAGGCCATCGGTTCAGTTTGAATCGGGTCGGGTTGGGGTCAGATCCACCGGATCAAGTCAAAAATGCCCAGCTCTAACCACAGTCTCCCCCAAGGCGTTGTGACCCTTACACCATGGTGATCACCCCAACCTATGCATCAGTTTTTCAATATCATTGTATGGCATGATCCCAAAAATTAAGAAGATCCAATCATCAAGTTGACCATACTTAAGAAATCAGTGGAGGTTGAACACCTTATTATTAAAAACTTATTAAAGACCACATTAAATCTGGTATGAAGGGGAAAAAAATAAATATAAGCTTCTTAAACTTTCACGACTAATTAGAATTAATCACCACTTTTTTAATGGTATGGTCCACATCTACTTCAGTTTTTGGATAATGGCCTAAAATAATATGGAGAAATGGATGGATAAGGTGAATATAAAATACACACATTAAAGTGAGCCTGTGGTAACGGCTACACCGTCTTGGCTGAAGGCCGTGTCTTACCTAATCCGTTCACATGCTCCACAAAAGAAGCATCAATATTTCTTGGCATATGAAATTTACATAAGCCCCATGATAATGTATTTCTTAGAACCACAATGCACTTCTATTTTTCTATATTGTTATGGGAAAATGCAGTCTGACCACTTTTGAAGTAAGCTCGGCTCGATGAGCACACGACTCGTTCTTGCATCACTTCATGAATGGAAGTTGGCATCCGCTCCCGTGGGTACAGTCTTTGGCATGGCATGATTTTAAGTTTCTGCCTGCTTGCGCCACCAAGGACTGGATAACTCGTAAAGCCAAGGGACCATCGAGAACAGATAGACCCGGCGAAGGATCAGTTCTGAACTACAACTCGGATTGATTTAGTCCTGATTAGCTCAACTCGGGTCATCTTCGGTCGACTGGTAAAGCTCAACTCGGATTAGTTCGACAACGACAAGTTCCACGGCATGTGTTAAAGGCTCGACATCCGGAATGCCTATTCGTCACCTAGGCACCCTCAATCGAATGGACAGGTCGAAACAATCAATAAGATTATTAAGAATCATCTTAAAACCAAGCTTGAGAAGGCAAAAGGTGCATGGGTCGAAGATCTCCCTTTCGTACTCTAGGCTTACTGGACTACAACTCGATCCTCAACCGGAGAGACTCCGTTCTCTCTCCTTCGAAGCTGAAGCAGTCATATCAGTCGAAGTAGGGTTCCCTACAACATGTGTACAGTCTTACGTTGAGGACCAGAATATCGAGCAAATGACTATGTGCCTCGACCTCCTCGAAGAAACAAGGGAGATAGTGAACTTAGAATTGCAGCTCGGCAACAATAGGTCGCTTGATTCTATAACTCTAGGGTCGAGGTCAGACGGTTCAGGACAGGGGACCGTGTCGTTTGCAAGACATTCCAGAATACTACAGAACCTGGAGATGGAAACCTAGGACTAAATTGGGAAGGACCTTATCGGATAGTCAACGCGGCTCCGCCTGGTTCCTATCGACTAGAAGATATGAAAAATCGACTTGTATCTCATCTATGGAATTCGGGCACCTAAAAACCTACTATTCGTAATGTAATTTGCGAGGAAAAGCGACTGAGGTTAGGAACTTCCTGTGCTTTATGTAAAGCTCTTCTCGGTATTATTAATAAGATGAAAAGAAACTCCTTGGCACTGAAATTTTGCCTCAATACATCATCCGCCTACTCACGCTATAGAGGATCTCCAATGTTAGGAGAAAAGTTCCCCTAATGGGCCGACCCTTAAAGAAGTGGTCAGAGCATTAACTATAATTACGCGTTCCACCGAGGACCCCCCCCCCACAAAAAATAAATAAATAAAAAAAAATGCAGGGGAAGTGTTCCTCTGATGACCCGACCCTTAAAGAAGTAGTCGGTTCATTAACCATGTTGATGAACATGTTAAACCAAACAACGCAACCAATCACACTACCGCTACATGTGAGTACACGGCTCAGCATATCAACCAGATAAGAATGTAAGGGCGGCAGAATAAAGCAAAAATGTTTTCTAACCATTAACAAAAAATTTTGTAAAGTTTCTTCACTATAACAAAACGGGAAATTATATTTAGTCCGCCTAAGGAGGAGGCTGTTCAGATGGAGGGGCTTGCTCGGAGGTCCTTCTACGGCTTCATTGCTGATGAGAGCGTCTAGGTTCAGGTCAGGGTATAAACGTTTAACGTCCTCAACACAACTATCATAGCCGCAGTTGTAGATGACGTCAACCTCGCTGGATCATTCCTCCAAGGTCTTATATTCTTCAACGGCAGCGGCCTTGATCGATGGAAGAGACACCTTAAACTCTGCTTGTTGATTAGCTAAGGCCTTCTCAACCTCAGCTGCAGAACTGGCCTTCACTCTCTTTAGCTTGGCCATTAAACCGGTGGTGTCATCTACGACAGATGAAAGATGAGCCTTCACCCTCTCTAGCTTAGCCTTCATGGATTCTAGGTGGGATTTTATCCCACTGAGCCCAGCCATCACCCTGCCCTCCTTCTCCTAAGTCTCCACCAACAAGATCTTCAGAGCATCCCGCTCCTCCCCAGTGGACTTCAACCCCTCCCTCAAGGCCTCAACCTCGACCGTCTTCTCCTCAAGAGACTTATTCAAGGCCTCGATCTCATACGTCCTCTCTTTAAGAGTCGCCTCGATCATGTCCTGCTTGCTAGTCACCTGCATTACTTTCTCCTGAGTAGATAGCAGTGTATGGACGATCTGAGCAAGAAGTAGCGAATAAGTAAGTCTAGAGATGCGGAGAAGAGTCAACAACAAAGGAAGAGGGCAAATCTTATAGCAGAGTGCGGCAACATCAGTGAGAAAGCACTCTGGACGGGAGGTCTTGAGGTTGGCGATATCCACCTCCGAAACATGTCTTGCTGCCCAACCAGTCAAGCAAGACATATGATGACTTGAAGAATACGTCGTCGCCCCTTTGGAAACTTGAGGAGTTGGGCTAGTGGCCCCAACAGCTTCACTGATAGCTGGAGGATTAGATTCAGCCACCACCGACTCGGCCCCCTCAGCCGGTTGGGCGGCCTCATCCAAGATGAGGTACGTGACCTCCTCGACCATTAAATCGAGCAGGGCCTCTTTGGTCATTGGAGCCACAAAGGGGGGAGATATCCACATCTCATCCGCCTCGACAACTACCTCAGCTCTTGGCCGAGAAGGGACGACCGGCTCGGGGACCTCTCCTCTTTTTGCCCGGCCGAGGATGGCTGCTCGGCCTCATCCCCCAACCTCGCCTCCTTAGTGGAGGGGAGCAACTAGACGACGGAGGGAGTTATCATTTTCTGAGCAGTTGTCTTCATCTGAAGCATCTTCTAGATAGAAGGATGCTTTCTCTTTCCAGATTTGTGAGGCTCGGCCATACTTGCACAACATCACTTAAGTAAGCCGAATAAAAGCAAGGGAAAATTATAAGAAATAGGAAACCACTTACCAAGGGAGGAGAGAGAAGGAACTGATCTATAGAGCCTTGTCGGTGTAATAGTTTAGGAGTAATGAGCTTGCTCCAGATGCGGAGCTCCTCCTTCAACACATTCGCTTTGTCTACCTGGCCACGGAGGAAGGGAGATAGGTCGGATGAACCCTTTGGAAAAACTACAAAGTTCAAAAGAAAACAGATCAACAGAAAATCTAATGATAGAGAAAGAAGACCTACCTGCCGCACTGAAATCCGACCTAAGATAGTAAATTTAGTGGGCACTCTGACCCGAAGACTAGCAAGCTCGGTAGTGGGCACCTCCCACTCCCCTGATGCCCAAAACTACTTGTTCTTCCATTCTTTGTTTGAAGAAGGGAGTTTGACGACAAGGTTCCAACCTCGGTTTGTCCTTGACAAGAAAAAATACCAGCTCGGCTTCATGGGATTGTGCTTAGTCTAGTACAAGTAAATGAATTCATCTAGCATCATCTTTGTTCCTGAGCTGGAACCAAATGATATATGTCTCGAACAGTGCCCTCCAAGCATTCTGTATGAGCTACCCTAGAGCTAGCCTTAAGCGAGCGATCATTGCCCTCACAAATGGATGGAATAGGAATCGAAGTCCACATTGGAGAGAGAAGATGAATATGGCAACCTCCCCTTCAACCGGATCCCCGAGAACGTCAAAGGGGGCTGGTGGTCGGATACGAATGGAGTCTAGGATTTGATACTTAGAGCGGAATTTAACCATATCAGCTTCAGTCAGGACCGACCCCCTAGGGACAGCCTCGGAGGGTCGCTCGGCCTGTGGTTGGGCAATCTTCCTAACAGACCGCAAAGGAATGGGAGAAGGTGGCTCCACCGAGGCCTCTATCTTGGAGTTTGCACTCCTTCGGTCAGTATCACCCTCGAAGGCGTAGACTTCGTGCACATCATCTGAACTGTTCGACATCGAATCCTTGATGTAAAGAGGGAATGAAACAAGTAAAAAGACTGGAAAAAAGGTTGGAGAGTAAGAAGAACTCACCGAAAATTGCCTACTCCGAGAGTCTATCAGCAGTGAAAATTCTCTCTCAAAAGAAAATAGCCAAGCTGATGCAGGGGATGGTTGCTTTTATAAGCTTGCTAAGTTGGGAGCAATCATGACCGACATTAAATGCTGAAGGTGAAGAGTTGCCCTCCCAAGCATCGCCTCATACGTGGCAACACCTAATTAGTCTTGTCAATGCGAATCCTCGAGCCATGCCGAATCGTTGATGAACGACATTAAATGTTGCAAGCGAAGAGTCACTTCCTCACCCACCACTTTACACATGACAACTCCCCATTCGCCACGCCGGTTCATGCTCTCGGCGTGCCCCACGCATCTGGTCCCCATAGGTTCACTGTTGAAAAGTTGCCGCCACAAAGTACGATGCCTCGATTGTATCAGACCATCATTGCAGATTTTCCTTAATTCTGTTGCCCTCGCTAGTTGTCAATTAAAGCGTAATGGCCCATCCGTCCCTCTCCATTTCACCAGTTTACTCCCTGAGCTCACACTGCAAACTTGTGAAGTAGGGAGCTTCTATTATGAGAAAATGTAGTCCGGCCACTTTTGAAGTTAGCTCGGCTCGACGAACACCCCACCCGTTCCTGCATCACCCCACGAATGGAAGTTAATATCCGCTTTCGTGGGTATAGTCTTCGGCAGGGCATGATCCCAAGTTTCTACCTGCTTACGTCCACTAAGGACTGGATAACTCGGTAAAGCCAAGGGACCATCAAGAATAGATAGACATGGCTAAGGATCAATTCCGAGCTACAGTTCGGATTGATTTAGTCCTAATTAGCTCAGCTTGGGTCATCTTCGGTTAACCAGTAGAGCTCAGCTCGGATCATCTCCTGTCGATTGGTAGAGCTCGGCTCAAGATCCCCCTCAGTAGCGCATGATCCGAAAGTAACCACCAATCCCCACCACTTACACGTAACAGTGCACCGTACGATTTTAGGGTAATTGTTGGCATTCACCACTCGCGCACATCTCGCCTAACGGCTGAGATCGTGCCTAGGATTACAAACCATCCTGCCCCGCAAACACTATAAATAAGGGAACCACCTACATGAACAGGTACGTTGAATCTCTCACTAAATCTCTCAACACGACTAGACCCAGATTCCTAGCTTGACTTTGGCATCGAAGGATCCCTACTCTAGCCAAGGTCTCCTTTATCTTCTTCTTGTGTAGGTGCTTGGAGGTCGAAGAAGGGCAATCTAGATTCTTGCATCAACACATATCATTCTAAGATAAAGTCCAAAACCAAAGAATATCCAAAGCTAAAGTGAACTGTAATGCTAAAAAAAAATAAGTATTGATGGTAGTGTAGAAAGCTTTTTAAGTGATAGAAGGCTTTGATAGAGTTGATATTTTTATTTTAACTTTATCCAGGTACGTGTGATCTTACGAAGAGATCAGATGGAAAATAAGCCTTGTTTAACATTAGGAAAGTTTCAACGATAGTTTGTTTAATCCCCAATTTATTTTTTTTTATTTTATTGTAGTGTGATCCACTTAAGCTTTGGATGTGTTTCATTTTTGGGAACATGCTTTAGAATTATCTAGAACATTCGATAGGTGGTGTAGATCTAACACAAAAATTACGTTGATACTCAGAAAAGCGTCACACTTTAAAAATTATGTCGTGTAGCGAGCATTCTATTTCAAAGAGATAATCCAGCTTATTTTGTTAGACAGAGTAATTAGCAATGACGTGGACCTATGAGAAGCGAGGGCACTTGCCTGTGCCTTCAACATAAACCATTCGTACTTAAAATGAAAACTGTCATCTTTATACAATGAGAAAACAGATTTTCTGGACCGTCCATCGATTATCCCCACCATAAAAGAACAACATGCAATAAATCTATTATTATAAAATCTTGTCCGTTGGATTTTAACTTTCATACAGATGTTAGAATTTCAAGGGTCAATATTAAGTTAACCTGATCTTATACTCTAGAGATCTGAGACACCTCATTTTAAAGGGAGTGAAAGTTCTCATGCAAAAAAGACAAAAGAATTGTACTTTGCCAGTTGGATAACAGTAGTGGGAAGAGTACAGGATCTGAAGCGTTCAACTGGCAGGACCCACGTGAATCACCACTCGATCAGGTGAGAGTTTCTCCATTTCCACCTATTACTCCAGCCGTGCTTTGGGTCCCACCGGTTGAACAACAAAGATTCAAGCTGACCCATTAGGACTATCAAAAGATATTATCATACATGCATGACAATACCATCAACATGCACATGACATTGCGTAAGAAAACCAGCATCATTCTGATAATAAAATTTAAGAAATGCAAAAGAAAATACCATATTTCTCTAAAGTAAACGCAGGTGCGTGAGATTCTTAGCCCTCACCTTCTAGTGTAGTCAATCCATTCAAAGCATGAAAATAGGACATAAAATAAAATAAAATGTTTGTTGCTAACTTAAATAGGGATGCAAACCTGTTAACCTACGCACCCCTCCCATAACTATCTATGATATCAACATGTTAGAAAAGCCCACCCCCCCCCCCCCCCCCCCCCCCAATTTTAGCCCCAGCAAAATCCCAAAATAATGGTCGAAACCAAAGCGGAGAGAAGACTGACTACAGATGGAGCGAGACATCCAGTTAGTGATGGGCGTCTTGAGCGGGATCGGAGGTGGGGCCCACCACAGTAGGAGAAGAGGTTGTTGTATTTTTAAATAATTTAATGTTTTAACAATTTTCATTGGAACAGGCCGTGGCCGTAGCCATAGGTGAGCATGTGCCTTACGGATGTATCTTTTCACACAAGTCCAAAAGGTTGCATCCTTTCATATTTTGTTTTGAGAAGTTGTCTTTTTAAGACTAAGAGTCTTACCAATTGGGTTTAAACCCAATAGTCACAACCCTTTTTGAAAGGGTCTATCTACACGCTCAAGGATGTCTTCTCAAAGTCTATAAATATACTTCGCCTTTCAGTTTTAAGATGGATTAGAAAATTCAGGTTTTTTTTTTCAAAAATGTGTTTAAGCATTTCTTATTCGAGTTAAGACTGTAAGTGGTTCAAGCCTGCAGAAAGTGAGTGCACCACTAGAACTGGGTCATAGTCGTTGTATCCTGGAGATCGATTCCCCGTTGAATCCTGTTGCACTTGGGACGTGGTCCAAAGTGGCCAAATTCGATTTCAAGCTGAGTGACTCACGTCACGCCTCAACTTCTACAAACCTATAAGTTTTCTATTTTTCCAGTTTAATTTTAATTTTATTTTATCTAAATAGTTTCCCAAACTCCCCATACCAACAATCTTGAAATCGAATTTGTAGTTTGAAAAACTATTTGGAATAACGGATTTGGGTTGTTACGATCATTAACAGCCATAGTAGAGATTATCTACAAAAATTTCATTATATAACATTCCAACTAAAGGCATTTTTAGTCACACTAAAGTTCCATGCAAGAGGGGCTATTCTTGACCAATTCAAACCATTCATATGGTGGACGATACACTAAAGATAAATAAGTTAAGAATTGCATCCATCCAAAAATAAAAATAAAAAAATCCCTCTGGTCAAGTGGAACCATTCCTGTTACATGAGGACCATTTGCTATCAATTTTTAGACCATTGATTAGAAGGCAATGATTGTGTGTTTGGTAACTATGACACCACCTATCTAAGGGTGATAATGCAATGACATAAAGTCGAACATCCAAGTTTTGTGGTCCATATCCCTTATCTGTGTACAGTGTTTTCAATTCTGAAAAATGAGCCTCATCATTAGGTAATATGTCCCATTGATCTATTGACTGTAACCATTGATAAAACATGCTCCAGTACTTCACAAAACGGCATTTATCATTATGTTCTCTCTTTCATCACTTACATGTGCCTCGGTCCTCTATTATCTACCTTCTTCATTGGGAAATCGACGCTTCCCATAGGATCAGGCACACGCCATCTACGAAGCCCTACACCCGAATCTTATCATTCTCTCTAGTAATCTGCATAAAGGCCCGTGGATGTCGGGATAGTGAAGGAACCATTTTAAGTTGGGAAAACAAAAGATAAATTGTTGTTTTGTGGGGATAGGAAATGTTTGTTGATCGTATCTAATGACGATGGGTATCTTCGTAAGGAGTAAGATTCATGAGAAATGAGATCGCCGAAATAGTATTTTGAAAGATATGATGCCACATAGATTCCAAGTGGTGTTTTGGTGGTTTTGATGGGTATTTTGGTAATTTCCAATAGACCATCTAGTTTATTGGAAAAATGTCTGGTCTAGCTTGATGGGTAACTAGACAAACAAAATACGTGGTTTCCCATTTGTTATTGGAATCATTGAAGGAAACCTAATCTCTATGGTCTGTTGGCTATTGTTGTGCATTCATGGTATGTAAATTGCATCATCTATATGAATGATCGAAATAATTCAAGATGTGAATCTCATAATGAGTGGATCATTGGAAAAGTATGATATTTTCACAAATAGTGCTAGCAATTTGATTAGTGGACGGGTATCATTGTAGAATGATGGGCATCATCATTAAAGGACCATTTATGATCTGTTCTTTGTGGGGCCGACATCCTAAAATGGGTCCATTGAACCATGCGATCATCTGGTGAGCCCTACTGAATGTATGCTTTGATGGTGGTTAAGAAAACATGTCATTTTGCTCTATTGCATATTTTGATTTTGCCTTTTAATGGACCTAGAGGTTTGAAAAAGTGGTTAAGAAAGCACCTAGATGCATGAGTACGCACCAAGGAGTCACCCAACACATGTTCTAGTACCAAATATTAATTTGGTGGGCTTTCTTTGTATTCATAGTATTGTCATATGTCTTAAATTTGAACGTGCATGACCGGTCGTGGGTCAGGTTCGACCGGTCGTGGGAGCGGCTCGACTAGTTGTAGCCTGCTCGACTCAAAGTCCAGCGAGCATCAATTTTTGGGGTCCGAGGTACTCGACTGGTCGTGGGACATACTCGACCGGTCATGGGTGGCGCTCGATCAGTCGTGCAGTCCGCTCAACCGGTCATGGTTACGCAGATTCGTTCTGCGATATTGTGCGGATTGTGGATTTTGAGTCCTTTTACAACAAGGATGCGGAAAGGAGTTTCCTAAAACTATAAATAGGGGTTCCTAGGATTTTTCTAGTGCATGGGAAATAATTCTAAGGCTTTCTAAAGGGGTTCTAGGGAAATAAAGGGTATAGCAAGGGTGAGATTCGAGGTTGTTCGAATCGGGTAAGTCTTCTCTCTTTGTAATTTCTATTTTCATAGTGGAGATCTGTTGCTTTGTGCCGTGATTTTTTTCCACAAGGGTTTTTCACGTTAAATATGTGTTCTCTTGTGTGTGCTTAGTGTCATTATATTGCTATCCTAGATCTAGATCTGTGTGATTCCGCAGTCAAAATTCCCTAACAAGTGGTATCAGAGCTATCGTTGGGGCACAGATCTGAATATGAGGGATTAGTAATAATGGCAAGCACCAGGTATGAGATTGAGAAGTACTTAGGAAAAAATAATTTTGAGTTATGAAAAATCCAGATGATGAGTTCCTTAATCAAGCAAGGCGAAGATGGTGTGCTCTTGAGGAGCGGAAGTCTACTATGACTGATGATGAGTGAAATGCTCTTGATAAGAAGACTTTATCATCGATCCGTCTATGTCTCACGGATGAGGTTCTCTACAACGTCATGAGAGAGAAAACTATGGCTAAGTTATGGGAGAAGTTAGAGGATGTCTATGCAAAAAAATTCTCTAAAAATCGCTAGCACTTGAAGCCGGAATGGTATAACTTTAAGATGGCAGAGGGTGGAGATATGGAGGCTCACATCAACAACTTTAATAAATTAGTTTGCAAATTGCTGGATATGGAGGAAATAATGAAAGATGAAGAATAAGCATGTATGTTGTTGAATTTTTTTCCAGCATCGTATAAGTCATTAAAGGACACTATGTATAGCATGAATAAAACCCTGAGTATCGACATCGTTATCTCGACCCTTCAAGGGAAGGCTATGAGACAGCTAAACAACGACTGGAGACATCTTCTGATGCATTGTTTACAGTAGGTAGGAATTCTGGACAAGGTATAAATTCCTTAGGTTCTAAATCCAAATCCAAGGGCAAGGGCAAAGGAAAAGTAAAGTGCTGGAACTGTGGGAAGGAATGACATGTGAAGAAGGATTGTGAAAATCCTAAATCGAAAAGGGAAGATTCTGAAGCTTCATGCAAGGAGGCCAATGTGGCCACATTAGATGGATATGATGGTAATGTTTTATCTGTGTCTTCGCTCAGACGGCCATATGATAATCGTAAGGATGAGTGGATGCTAGACACAGGCATCTTTTCACATGACTCCTCATCGGAGTTGGTTCACCAGCTATACGGAGTGCGATGGTGAACAGGTATTTATAGGCAATGACATTATCTGTAATGTTATAGCTGTTGGTTCGGTCCGTATAAGGATGTTTGATGGGGTGGAGCGTACCTTTACAGATATGAGGCATGTTCCTAATTTGAAGCAGAATCTGATTTCTCTTGGTGTGCTTGAGGCAAAAGGATGCAAGTACACATGTATTGATGGTGTTCTTAAAGTATCTAAGGGGGCACGGGTAATCATGAAAGCGCAACGACTCGATAACTTGTATAGGTTGATCGGAAGCACTTCAAAAGGTGGAGCTGCAATGGATGTAGCGGATTTCACCTTTGCACATGTGTGGAATGTTGGGCATGGCCACATGAGCAAGCAGAGCAAGAATGCTGAGATGTGTGGATAGGGATACAGAGCATGTAGAGTAGTCATCTGTGAGAAGAATCACACGACATGATCACAAGATATCGGCAAGGTACATGGACGACTTCAATATCGCAGGGGATTCATCTTCTATTCAGATGGCTCTAGGTAAGCCTGGTGCTGAGAAGTGAAAGGTGACTATGAGCGATATGATGGATTCATTGTACCAAACTGACATATGGGAGTGGGTGGAGCTTCCTGTGGGCCAGAAAGCGATTGGATGCAGGTGAATCTTATGGAGGATACAATATAGATACAAGGCGAGGTTGGTAGCGAAGGGTTATGCTCAGAGAGAAGGGATTGACTTCTAAGAGATATTCACGCCGACGGTATAACAGGTGTCTATTAGATCTGTGATTGGCGCTGGTTGGACAATGTGATCTTGAGCTGGAAAGATGGATGTGGAGTCTGCACTTCTGTAAGGAAAAGTGAAGGGCAGATCTACATGAAGTAACTAAAGTGGTTCAAAGTTAAAGAGGCTGAGAAAAGACTTTGTAAGAGGTCGTGGTTTAACTTGTCGTCTAGGCAGTAGTTTGATTCCTTCATGGATGAAGGATCGGGGGCTGTAAAGATGGTTCTTGGCATTGAGACTGAAGGAGTAAGCTTTGATAATCACAAGAGGAATACCTTGTGTGTAAGTATTGATCAAGGATGTGATGGGCCAGGTAAAGCTAGAGAGCGTTCCCTACGCATCTCTCCTCAAGTTTTTCTCAAGACATGTCCCAAAATAGATGAGAAAAAATAGGATATCTCATGAGCTATATTCAAATGCGGTTGGCAGTGTATGCCATGGTCTGGATTAGACCGGTTATTTCACAAGCTATCAGTATTGTGAGCAAGTATCCCGGCAAGTAATATTAGGTAGCGGTGAGATGGTAAGAAGACTACGTCTTTCCTTTTGAGAAGATAGGAGCAAAGGTGGTTGAGCTTATGAATTTTGATCCGACAGGCATGCTCACCTAGATCGCTCCTACAGGAAAGTTTAAGTTCTGTGTAACTTCTCTGAGTTTGGCAATGGTGTAAAAGAAAGATGGAGTGTGCATAAGAAGTTATGATGTGATACAAAAATATGAGAAGAGGTCAAGAAGATATATAGTTCAAGATTGAAGACATGGTGGAGATTGTTGTCATATATCTTAAATTTGAACGTGCACGACAAGTCGTGGGTCAGGTTCGACCGGTCGTGGGAGCGGCTCGACTAGTCGTAGCCTGCTCAACTCAAAGTCCAGCAAGCATCAATTTTTGGAGTGTGAGGTGCTCGACCGGTCATGAGACATGCTTGACCGGTCATGGGTGGCGCTCGACCAGTCGTGGGTACGCAGATTCATTTCGCGATTTTGTGCGGATTGCAGATTTTGAGTCCTTTCGCAATAAGGATTTGGAAAGGAGTTTCCTAAAACTATAAATAGGGGTTCCTGGAATTTTTCTAGTGCATGAAAAATAATTCTAAGGCTTTCTAAAGGAGTTTTAGAAAAATTAAAGGGTGTAACAAGGGTGAGATTCGAGGTTGTTCAAATCGGGTAAGTTCCCTCTCTTTGTAATTTCTATTTTCATAGTGGAGATCTGTCACTTTGTGCCATGATTTTTTTCCACAAAGGTTTTTCACGTTAAATCTGTGTTCTCTCGTGTGTGCTTGGTGCCATTGTATTGCTATCTTAGATCTAGGTCTGTGTGATTCCGCAGTCAAAATTCTCCAACACATGGTACCTAAAAAAATAGTTCTTTAAGTTATAAGGTGGACCAATCATGGATGTAGGTGACATTTATGACAATGAGTGCACATAAGGAATATAGGAGTATGTTATATTGAACTTGATTAGATCAATAGCTAAGTCTATGGAACCATAGGCCCACTATTAACATTGATTATATTGAACTTGATTAGATCAATAGCTAAGTGTATTAACATTGATTAGATCATTGTGCATCTATAGATAACTCACATTATTCCTTTTGTTATATTGCATGTATCTTTTGTCCTTTGATCCATCATACGTGGGTTGATGGTTGATCTATTTGAATCTTATATTCATGTGTCACATATATAAAATATAGTATTCTTATTATAACATGAAAAATTAGACAATGTATGACTCTTAATACATAAACACTATATGTGAAAAAGATCATATTCTTATTTATAAAGATTTAAAATTGTGGGGTTATGTACTTAGATGCACTGATAAAAATAAAATTAGCCAATAGACGCACTTAGAGATGAATGTACAATGGTACAAGATTGCAATCCATATAGATATTATATTGACTTATGTGGGATGAATGGACTGGTGTATTTTTAAAATATTACCTTTTGCCGGCCTAATAGATGAAAGGTTTAGATCTTGAATGTGTGCTACTTTTTTTAATATTAAGTACTTGATAACTCATATTATATAAATGCTTGTCTCTCTCGAGTTTCACTTGCCATAAAATAAATATTAGTTTGAGTTTTTCAAGAGGAGTAGTAGTGAATGTGCATTAATTCAATGTTGATTATTATTACATTTTATTATGTAGAAAGTGATATTATAAAATATTGGGTCCGATGACAGATGGATTGTTGGAATATATCACTTAATTGTATGATACACTTATTGTTGCTTTTCTATAAACGGTTCATACTATTGCTCTTATACATAAAGTTATAGATAGGGCGACGAGTGTACATGCCTAATTTATGAGACAATATACATCATTCACCATACTTTATATACAATATTACTTACTTAGAAGGGCAGGCGAAATATTATTTTCATCCGATTATGTGCCGACCTAGGACATGTGTTAGATCCAATTAATTCATATGATAATTCCTATGAAAGATTTTTATTTTTTTTAACTTGAGGTTTGGTTAATAGGTTTATCAGGTGGACCTTAGATATATCTATCGAGGCTAAATCTGAAAATGTGCACACTTGGATGCACTTAGATAAACCACTTAACCCATGGAGTATGAGTTTATTCAATAAGTATTTCATAAATGGGTTGACATAAAAAATTAAAGGTTTATACTAAGAAAAGTATATGATGAATGTTATGGATTAATATGCACGTGTTTTACATTGGCATTATGTATGTCTTGAAGATAAGGTGTCTATAATCAAACTAATTACATGTTTTAATGATATAATTGGTGGCCATTAAATGAATGGTTAGAAAGAAAATGGTCAATGGTCTAAATTTAACGGATGATTATTCTATTAATGGAATTTTCAGGCTGAACTCTATTCTCATTGGAGGTCAGGTTTGGTGTTCATGTCTGTGACGATAAATTTATTTGATGAACTATAATATTTTTCTTATCAACAAATGCAATTTTATGTTTAGTAGACTTCTGCACTTGTGGGGGCCTGTTTAATGAACAAATCATCGGTCAATGTACTTGATCATGGATTGAGAGGTCTTAACTCTTTACGATTTTGGACCTTTTTTCCTTTATCTGCCAAAATTTCATTAATTATATTGAATCCAAATTATTAATTGATAAATTGATTAGTCTTTCATGTGTCAGGGAACATATGATAACATGATAACGTTACAATATAATTACATGAAGGTCATACTATATTTTAGTTTGTATATGTATATGCATGAAAAATTACTTCAGCCTCTTTGTATTGTAGATACAATAAACTCGATTGATTTCACCACCAGTTGGTTGAATGGTGGGCTAGTGAAGTTGGTTGAATGATAAGAGTACATTCATGACTAAGAAAATTAGCTCTATTTAGAGTTGGTGATACACCAACTGTCATAATAAAAGTATTGCTTAATATTTATTGCATGATGGAGTCGTGATTGTTGACTCTATGAATTTAGAAATTAATTTGGTATGTGTTAGCTTGAGATATGAATAGTCAAAGAGGTTGAGTAATACGAATCCGCATAAGCAGAGGCTCATTTCTGTATTGCTGGTTGGTGAACAATAGAGTATCAAGGTGATAAGTAAGGGGGATTAACTCATTTTTCTATTTATTGATATGGTTACACATTACATGATATTATATTAGTAGTAAAAATGTGGCATGAGTGTGTGATTATCTAAACCATCCATTTCATTGAGCGGCAAGAAATTGTAAATGGGTCATTGAACTAAACTCACATTGATAAGATACTATAACCATTCATAATATGCTGAACAAGAATCATTAAAATCTTTTATAAGCCATAATCTTTCATATCATCATACATATGTGCCACATGCATAATATAAAGAGAAGAACATGGAAATAGTATCCTTCAAGGGAATCCACACATCTCATCCCTCGATCCAAGATTGCAATATTCAACTGCCAATGGAACTTCCCTAAAGCATTACGGTCAGTTTGGATGTGACTGCATATGCATATTTGGTTGAGGTACTCTACCTAGTACATGTGGAAGGGAGATTTGTCAATCGAGGTCGTATATTTAGTGGACTACCATGGATAGCTCATGTTTCAAAAAACACTTAGCATTTTACAATCTTCTTCATCACATTTTCTACAATTTGTGGTATCCAATGATGGGCAACTAGATGGATGGCTCGATTAATACATCATATTGCCACATGTACTGTGCAGGAGTTGCCTCACCTTATGCCTATATGCACCTTTAACTAATGTAATATTTGGCTTCTTGTCAGAATCATTGTTCTGTATCAGGTGCATTTTCGAGCATGGTTAAGTGATCCACACCATCATTTTGATCGGCCCCAACGTGGATGTTGGATGCCCTAATAATCTATGTGTAGGAGATACTAATCCTTCAACATTTGGCTCTAGGAAGGTTTCGACAGCGAACCTGATTATCCCTCATTATTTCCTGTGGTGTGGTCCACTCAAGCTTTGGATATGCTTCAATTTTGAGATTATAACCTAAACTAAGTTGACACAACAGATGGATAGCGTGGATAAAACACAGAATTCACAGTGGGCTGCATAGAGTCCTAACACCACGTAGCTACATGGTTTTGGGGTCACCACACAATCCATGTCCCATCAATCGATCTTATATGTGTGGATTCCATGCAATCTAAAATCATGCAAAATAAGATCACTAAGTGGGCCACCAGTGTGAAGTTCTTACATACGGCCTCCACATTGTTGGATGGCCTGATGACCGGCTCTATTCTGACATGCGTGCCCCTCTCACGTGTGCGACATATGCAATTAGCATTCCTTTTTATTAGGATGAGATGACGAGGAGAGAAAAATTAATGATCTTTCAGAGCGTGATGAGTGATACACGAACACTTACAAATTACCTAGGAAATGTATAAACAAGTAATCCATATTACTTATCGCAGTGATTATAGTCATTCAACCAAATTGATTTTTGGATCGTAATTTATAAATATTGTATTTCACAATTTACTCGGTTTAATTTGAATTAAGATATTCAAAATATAGCGTTTACATCTACTGCATATCAAGTAGCGTAGGTAGCATGAGTATCAAATAACTCCCCCCTTTTAGCAACGGGACGCGGATTGCGTCCTACCCCTACCCGTCTCCACCTGGGAAAGGGCAAGACCTTTGAGTGGCTACCGTGATGTATGGGTCTTGTCCACACCATCTATCCATTTTTTTCGTATCATTTTAGAGTATAAGCCCAAAAATGGAGCAGATTCATGTCTAAAGTAGACTACAAGATGAGGATTAAACTCTTACTGTAGGAAACTTCTTAAGGCCACGTAAGTTTTGGATGGAGTTGAGATTTGTTTTTTTTCACTTCATCCAAGTTTAGATAACTTATGAATAGGTTGGATGGAAAATAAACATCATGTTGGGCCGTAGAAATGTTTCAATTGTGACGCTGCTTCCTATGGTGTAGTCCACTTGAGCCTTGTATTACCACAATTTTGGGCTTGTTTCCAAAATGATACGAAAAAAATGGATGGACAGTGTGGATAATACCCATACATCATGGTGGCCACTCAAAGCTCTTACTTGTTCCCAGCCACATCGTTGGCAACGTCAGGGGTAATCCGACAATAATAACAAAAAAATTATTCGTCTTTTCCACGCAATGATAACTCTCTTAGGGCGTGTTTGGTATTGAATTGTATTAGATGGGATTAACATCATTATTGCACGATGATTGCATGTCTGGAAATACTATGGTCTTGCAGCCATCCAATCCCATATTTGGGATAAAATTTTTGCTACGGAAAACATGGGATTAAGCAAAATCATGTTTGGTGGACCATGGAATTGTAATCAATGGACCGAATTCACAACGGATGTCATTCACTTGTACACGTATATAACCAAAATGTCATGTGAAAATGGTGTATATGAATGGATGGCATGGATAAACACATGAATCAATGTGGGGCCACATGTATAGTGGATTTCAAAATCCATAGAATTCATGCATGAGACTAAATGCAATTCCATTCCACTTAATCTCAACCTTTCCTATCCTCTCCAACTGTTGATGGAATTGCACCCAACCAAATGCAATTCTATACCTAGTCCCATGTAATACTCTGTGCCAAACGCCCCCTTACCCATTTTAGCAAAGCACAATTTCGTCGTTTCATACCCCGAGACTGAAAAAAAGAAAAGAAAAGAAAAGGGATATTTTGGTCATTTCATAACCCTGCATTTCCACCTAATTTTGCAATAGACGCACATTGCATCCTACCCCTGCCCGGATGGTAATTCGTCCGGGCAGAGCTCCATGGGGCCCACTGTGATGTAAGTGTTTTATCCACGCCGTTAATCACTTTTCTCAGATCATTTTAAGGTATGTATGTAAAATTGAAGCAGGTCCATAGCTCTAGTGGACCACATCGGAGGAAGCTACAGTGATAACGACACCCACCATTGAAACCTTTCTAAGGGCCACCGTGATGTTTTTTTATATCATCCAACCTATTAATAAGGTCACGTAGACATGGATGAAGTGAAAAAAACAAATATTAACTTGATTGAAACTTCTCTAGTTCCCAAGAAGTTTTTAATGGTGGACATTAAATCCCCACTTTGTGGTCCACTTAAGCCCTATACCTTGTTCAGTGTTTGGCTCATACCTTAAAATGATATGAGAAAAGCAATTAACTGCTTGGATAAAACACTTACATCATGGTGGGCCCCACAGAGCTCTGCATGGACAGATTGGGGTAGGACGCAATGAGAAATTGACCATGGTAGATGCCACCTTTTATCGGGCGTCTCTTTATAACGCTCCCAAACTTTACTTTCCCAAAGGAAATCATTTTGTACGGACACACTATTTGTAGACGAAAATGCCCTTCATTCATGGTGGATAAATATATATGGCTATGGTTATAATCCATAAGCATAGGTTGTGAATACAAGGCCATTTTCACCTGCAAATAGTGGGAATGGTTTACTTTGAGAAGGTAAAGTTTAGGAGGGCTGTCAAAAGACACCGGGTAAAAGGTGGCGTTCACAGTGGTCAATTTCTCATTGGTTTCACACCAAGACGAGCGCTGACGCTCATCGAGCTCCCAATTGTACGGACGGTTAAAAGGAGATCAAAATTACATGGCCCCAAAATGATGAATTTATTATATCCACATCATTCGTCCATTTTTTGAGATCATTTTAGATCATTAGACAAAAAATGGGAATCATATCCAAAGTTTAAATGGGCCACACCAAATATAGTAGCGAGAATAATAATTTTCACCATTAAAAAATTCGTAGGGCCCACCATAACGTATATTTTTTATACAATCTATTAATAAGGTCAAAAATACATGGATGAAAAAACAAATTTCATACTTCTGCGGCCCAAAAGGGTTTCAATGATAGACGTTCAATCCCCTACTTCTTTTTGCAGTGTGGTCCACTTGACCTTTAGACGTGTCTTATTTCTTGGTTCAAACCTTAAGACAAGCTCGTCAATTTGACGGACAGTTTGGATATAATACATATGACATGATGTTACCTACAAAACTTGGTGACGTCAATACAACATATGTATAGCTGATGTGTGGTACATTAGTCGATCCGCTTCCTGGTGGGGGAGATGTTGTAGGTGATTATTTCTGCACAGTTTGGTTCACATAATGTCAACGGTTTGGATTGCAAAGTAGGCCATGATTCCATGATCAACACAATTGATGATATGGGTAAAGGTACCGACGGCTACTGGAATCAGAAAAATACAAACCCCTGGCCATCATCAACGGCTAGGATCATTGGACCATGACCCCGTCCAAACCCAGCAAATGCAAAGAAAACCTGCCACGGGACCACGCAGAGTTAGTGATTTGACGGTTCCCCTGTCCAACCTCATTTTCAATTCGGTGCTTTTTTCTTTTCCATTAAACTGCCTCCCCTGCATCGGATGTTCGAAATGAAGACCTTCCATTTGGAGCTCACTCGGTGAATAGCTGAGCTCTTCCCATGAATTGGAAACCGCCACGTTTCGTACCAGATCCCTACTTATTATTCGACAATGAGGAGGGAGATGATGGCGTAATAAAATTAACAAAATACCCTTTCGAGCATATCTGACATAGCAGGGTTGCAAAAGGACGCGTGGATTGCCTACAGCAGCCGGTGTGTGGTACCCCAGCAAATCCGCTTCTCCTCACCAACATCCCACTTGCTTAAGAAATCAGTACCGTTGAAAATACAGGTTCCACCATCAAAACCGTACCTGGGGAAAATCAGATGGGCCGCACACGTTCTGTCAGAGGATCACTTGCACGTTGGCCTCTGCGTGGCCCAAATGATTAGTGTGCCGGCCTGATTTTCGTTTCAGGCCATATGCATGGTGGGCCCACCGTTTCCATGGCTACAATGTACTGCACAAGTTTCGTATCGGCAAAAAAGGTAGGGCATGATGCCTTGCCTGCAAGGTGATGAGGCGGACTGGGTACTACACCGCCACGACCTAGCTAGAGACGAGAGATGGGACGGTCCTAGCAGGAGATCCGTGGGACCCACCATTATATACATACATGTTTTTATCAACACCGACCGTGGGACCTACCGTTTTCATAAATACTTTTAGGACCATGAGCTCAAAATAGAAGCAGATTACGGGCACCTACCATTTTCATGAATGATTTCAGGACATGAGCTCAAAATAGAAGCAGATAAGAGAAGCTCAAGTGTATCAGAAGCAGAGGTGACAATAATGTCCGACTCGGAAGGCCCTTACGAATGCTTATTGTCATCTTTATTTACCATCTAACCTTTTACACGGTCACATGGACCTTCCAACCTTTCACACGGTTACATGGACCTGAACGAATAAAAATCATAAAAAGTGCGGACCACCTATGTTGAAGGCACATGAAACTCCAGTGTCTTCGTTTCTCATTGGTCCACGTCATTTCCAATGAATCATAGGCCGGATTTCACTCTCTAACTAGATTGTTAACTACTGGACAAATATTTTAACCGAACTTTTCTAGGTCCCACTATGATTGATTTTTATGTTAGATTAATTATTTTTTAAAATAATTCTAAAGCATGATCCCAAAAACTAAGGTACATGCATCCAAATTCAATTAGATCACACCACTGAATGCACTGGGGATTGAACAAATTACTATTAAAATTTTTCAAAGGTCCACTATGAGGTTTATTTTCCATCTAACATGTTCATAAGATCACACATACTTTAATGAAATTAAGATACAAGCATCAGCTTCATGATAGCCTTTTGTGATTTTGAGAAATTTTAAATGGGAGCATCAATTCCAACTATCTTCAATGGTGTGTTCTACTTTAATTTTGGAGTTGCATTGTTTTTGAGTTTGTATCCTTAGAATGATATGAAAAAAAAAAAAAAAAAAAAATGGATGAACAATGTTAATCTAGTAAATACACCATTACAAGCCACCTAAATTTCAGAAATTAGGTTGCTCGCATAAAGGAGCGGATTAGGTGAGACCGTGGCCTCACCCAAGACGCTGCAATCCTTAGCATGGCTAGCTTGCCATGTGTATTCTACATCCACTTTGTTCATCCAGTTTTTCAGACCATTTTAGACAATGATACCAGAAATTAAGAAGATTCAATTATCAAGCTGTGGACTATATTCTAGGAAACGGTGGTGATTGAGCATCATACCATTAAAAAACATCTTAGGGCTCATCTTAATGTTTTCTTAATTTTTATTTTCCATTCAATCTATTGATAAGTTCACATAAGCTAGTAGGAAGAGAAAAAAGGCATATTAGTGTGATCCAAAACTTTTATGTGTCATTAATGAGCAATCACCACTATTTCCTATGATATTGTACACCAAATAATTGGATCTGCTTCATTTTGTGGATTATGTCTTAAAATACCTAGAAAAATAGAAAGAGAGTGAATAAAGAATACATAGGGGTGTACATCGAGTCGAACCGTAGCTTACCTCGGTTCGGCCACTAGCTGCACTCAACTCGAACTGGGCTCGGCTCGGTCCTCGAGCCTAATTAGTCAGCTCGGCTCAATTCGGTCAACAGCTCGGGCCAGTTCAAGCAGAGTTTACATGCATAGCATTTTCACAAACACCTAAGCTGCACCTTTAAAATCCCACTGTATATGTAACAACAGCAATGTTTTTATAGGTATTTTATCAAACACCTTCTACGCAACATAAGAATTAACGAAAAAAAAGGCTATTTATTTTATATACATACATTTTTTGCCACCAACTACACTTCTTTGAGTCATTTCATCAAACACTTGGTGAGCAACATCAATATTAAAGTAACCAAGTCACCAAACTGGTTCGATCCAAGTTCAATTCAAGTTAGGTTCGATCTGAGTCAAGTCAAGTTGGGCCAGCTCGAACTCGGCTTGAACTCATTTTCAAGCTTAAAAAAATCAGCTCAAACTTGGCTTCGAACCGAGTTGAATTGAGCTTTTTCGAGTCGAGTCGAGCAAGCTAATCGGGCTAGCTCAGTTCGTGTACACCTTTAAGAATACACATGTCGAGGTAGGCACCATGGTAAGGGCCGCACCATATTGGTGAGGCCTGTGTTTCATCAAATCCACTCCCTCCCATGGTGCAACACATTTCAGTGGGGCCTTATCATGATGGATGTATGAGGTCCACACTGGACCATTTTATAAAATGAGACATAAACGAGGAAGATCCAATGCTCAAGTGAAATACATTAATTACAATGGGAATTGGACGCCTACAGTTGAAAACTCTCACGGATGGCTCTAATTAAGTTAATATTTGTCTTTTCTTGTAATCTAGGTTTGTGTTACATTACGAAGTTATTAGATGGCAAACAAACCTCGAAGTAGACCTTATGAAGGTTTCAATGAGAGTTGTTCAATTCCTGGTATTTTCTCTAGTATGGTCTACGATGCGTTGAATATGTCTCATTTTTTGGCACATGCTCTAGAATGATATGTTAAAATTAATGAATGACATGGATCTAAAACATAAATAATTATGGTGGGCATTTGGCTCTTGAAATTAGATAAGATTAAGTGAAATGAAATTAATTTTTTACAATTGATGAATTGTATTTTTCTGTGTATATTAAATGCCATGTTTGGAATGTAAATATTTAAACAGTAAAGTTTATTTGAAATCACATTTGTATTAACAGTGGAATCTGCAAAACCCACCATTCACGACTAATATTGTTTGGAAATATCACACACTTTTTTACTGTGTTGATGTCGATTAAGTTATTTCGACCCACCGCGGTGTATGTGTAGGTAGATAATCCCATAAATCAGAGTGGCCTATCAGAGCCCCTGCCTGTGCCGAGCTTGGGACAGGTGGGGTATTACAATCCGTACCGATGACTTACTACTCAACCGTGAGTTCAAGAGCATGAGGGGTGTTATTTGAGGAAACGGATTGGCTACTCCCCTGCCACCAGCCCGGTGGCTGATGGTCGGTGCTCTGTGGGCCCCACCATGATGTATGTGTTTCATCCATTCCGTTCATCCATTTTTACAGATCAGTTTAGGGCCTGATGCCAAAAATGAGAGGGATATAAATATCATTGGGCCACACCACAGGAAAACAATATTAATTGGATATCCACCATTAAAATCCTCCTAAGGCCCACTGTACTGTTTATTTGACATCCAATATGTTGATTAGGTCATACAGACCCATACGAAGGTTAAAAACAAATATCAGCTTGATCCGAAACTTTTATGTCCCCAAAAATTTTTTAATGGTCAACATTCATTCAACACTGTTTCCTGTAATGTGTTCCACTTGAGATCGGGATATACCTCCATTTTTGTCTCATATCATAGAATGATCTAGAAAAATAGATGGGCGGCATGGATGAAACACATACATCACAGTCGGGCCCACAGAGCACTGACCACTAGCCATTGGCTGATGGCAGGCGAGCAGCCAGTCCGTTTTCGTTATTTGATTAGTTGGTATTAAAGCGGACAACATCCAACGTACACGTGTCATGCATACATCGCATTCCAAACCAATCAGATCTGGGCCACACTACAAGATGGTTTATATCACAACTACATCCGGGGCCCAATTCCCGCCGTGGGATGGCACATGTGTGATTGATCTGAGCAGTTCATTGGGTAGTGGGCGCTATGAACATTCACTGTACCTAGAGTTTTGAAAAAAGAGCTTTCAAGGCACGTGTTGGACTTCCTACTCGCTCATCAGGTGGGATCCACCGGATATA
This sequence comes from Magnolia kwangsiensis, assembly GCA_037074715.1. Lineage (NCBI taxonomy): Eukaryota > Viridiplantae > Streptophyta > Magnoliopsida > Magnoliales > Magnoliaceae > Magnolia > Magnolia kwangsiensis. The sequence continues at coordinate 69,019,680 of CM073584.1, forward strand.
TCAAGATGTTCAACTCATAATATGGCCATACAGAAGAAGAGTCCACATTCGACCCTTCCTAACCAAACATGCTAAACAGACAATCTAGACCGTCCATTTACAGAAGAAAAGTTCACTTCCCCCACCTGGACATCAACCCCCTTGTACAACGACGGAACATACACCGTACAGGCATTTTCCACCACGTGTGTACCAAAATGATTAAGGACAGTCGTTTCTTTATGGTAGAAAAACATACAATCTGGACCGTCTATTTATTGTCTCTACCATTTAAGAATAACATGTAATAAATCAGAAAATCCAGTCCGTTGGATGTTAACTTTCAATGTTGGTATTAAGTGGGCCAGTTCTTAGACTCAAAATACTTCCCATTTGAAAGGGAGTGTAGTTCCCCGTACAAAAAAGATAAAAGAATTGTACTCGGACAGTTGGATAACAGCAGTAGAGTACAGGATGGAAAGCGTTCAACCGGCGGACCCGCATGAATCACCAGTCGTCAGGTGAGAGTTTCTCCTTTTCCTTCTGTCATCCCAGCCGTGCTTTGGGTCCCATTGGCTAAACGGCGAAGATTTGAGCTGAACCATTGTGACCATGAAAACATATTATCACGTGCCATTGCTTAAGAAGACCAGCATCATGCTATATATCATATATTCAAAAAAATGCAAAAGAAAATACTGTATTTCCCCGTGATAAACGTGGGTTCGTAAGAGCCTATATATATATATATATATATATATATATATATATATATATATATATATATATATATATATATATATATATATATATATACACACACACACACACACGTGTGTGTGTGTTGCTTACTTAAACAGGGGATGCAAACCTGGTAACCTAGACACCCCTCCCATAACTATCTAATATTAGTGTAAAAATCTGATTCACCCTCGCCGAGCTATTGGGCATTCAAACACCCACACTGGAGGAAAAAGATAAAAGAGACCCTGACTGGAGCAAGAACCATCTGATGCCAAAGTCAGGTTAGAAATTTGAATCTAGTAGTGTCAAGGGGTTTCGAGTGAGAGAATTTGCATATCTTTTCATATAGATGGCTCCATTATTTATAGTGTAAATAGGCTAGAGTCAGTTCGTGATCTTAAGCGCGATCCATGGGTGCAATCTAGGCATAAGTTTCTCAACCGTTACACGAAATTTATGTAAGTGATAAATGTTGATGTAGATGACCCTAAAATTATGCAATGGGTGGTTGAAGCTGAGCTAAGCTAAATTCGTGATTGTTCAGAATGAGGCCAAGCAAATATGATCCAAAGGCTAACCAGGTAGAGGTCAACAATCAGCCCAGAGCGAGCTTCTACAGTGATCGTTACCGATCGGCCTTTCGTGCATCTTGATCCATCCATGCGCCGAACTTAGGGGTCAGGCCCATCTACCCGGTGATATTGTCCTTGATAGACCATCCCATTGATCTTGTTAAGCCGACCAATCTCCCGGGCATCTTTTGATCGTATGTATTTGAATGATTCCTAAAGATGAGTTATAAACTTGGTCAAAGCTCGGTCATACATAGTGTCGATGACTGAGCTTGGGAGTATCCTATCCTTATAATGATCTGAGATGGCTATTCAGGAGCCCCTTTATCCTGGGAACATGTACGATGAGCTCATGAGTCTGAGCCGACCCCATGCGTGGTCAGACCACTTTTACCCACAAAAGAAGCCCCCTACTTCTGAGTTCGCAGTGCGAGCTTGGGAAGTAAGTCAGTGGAATAAGGTAGAGCAGACAAGCTGTCTTGCTTTTATCGCAGGTGGACGGGAAGGCGTGAGAATTAAGAAAAATTTGTAATGATGGCCTGACATGATCGAGGCGTCGTACACTGTCACAACAGCTTTTTCGGCTTTTGGCCTATATAGTGCAGATGTGTGGCTGTAACGTCCCGTATTTTCAGGACCCGAGTATATGACTCATTTTCCAAAAACTCAAGTGTTAACCTTAAAAGATGGTCAAATTCGAGTATATATATTTTTTTCATTTATCGGAGTAAGCAGATGAGCATAGAATAGACAAGTAAGCATAAAGAAAAAATTGCAACTACATTTAGAACATACAGAGGTTACCCATAATGACTTATACAAACCAATGTCTCCACAATAACAAATACAAGATTACATGCATGAGAAATTTAAAAGCATATGAAATACAAGCGAAAGCCGCAAGATCGCGCAGCTCCCTTGACAGGTACAACCACGCGTCCTTACCACCATAACGGCTCCTCATCAGTCTGAACCTGCATATCACTTAAGCCACCTGTGCTACCTTTACGGTTATATTTTTTATGGATGAGTAGCCAACTCAATATGAATTCTCCTCAAGATTACACGCCGTCGTATTAGGTAAGCACAGTTATAAACCAACAAGGCAATCAAAACAACACATGATGCAGTCTTTTTAAATGCATAAATACGTAAATGCACGAATGCGTAAATGCACATCGACCTAGGGATGCACATCCAGTCGGACTTGGGCTCATCACTCATGCAATCATCGACCTAGGAATGATCATCTAGTTGGAACAGGGGTCGATAGTCGATGGTTTGAGAGCTAGGGAAACGAAACCCCAATAACTCTAGGGCATGTGCTACAACATCCAGAATTAGCCGCCCGTCATCGCCAATATGCTATGAATGCATGATTAGCTAGTCGTTATCAATACAGTTACAATCAGCCAATTTAAATAAGCTCAAGGTCACTACGGGAGTTCGTCACCAGCGTAGGCCGACAGCTCGGGCATAGGTCCCATATCACCATTCCGGCTCATGAGGCTACCATCTTCGGATGTTTAATGGAAACATATCGACTAGTAGCCAATCATATTACAATAGATGGGGTTTATCATCGCATGGTTGCACAGTATAAAACATCGAACCCATATAGAAAAAATACCAAGATAAAACCACATAAGGCAATATCAAACAAGTTACATAGGACAATTATCCAAATAGGCTACATAGGACAAGCATTAAACCATGCGATAAAAGACCATCCTTAAAAACCATTGGACACAATAACCCTGAATGGTAGGCCCACATTAATGATCAATTTGAACCACCATTTAATAACCACTAAGCCGCAGGTCCATTACAATCACAACCAGTCAGGTTACATCCCAAGTATGCATGTACATGTATAAGTGGAGGTTTTCCACTGATGTACTAGTTTAAGTTTCATAAGCAATTTACAGATAATCCACAAGTATGAATAAATATGCAGGATAAACATTAAGTATGTAATGTAGCAATTTAATTCCAACAATTAATATGTGACTATGAAATGGAGATATCAACTATAAATTAAAATAAAAACTATAACTTAAGCTAATGAAAAAATGGAAAGCTCAAGGGGAAGAATCATCACCAGACAATGCGTAGCATACCACTTGATCCAAGTCCTTGTGAGCGTCTAGCGGCCCGACACCAAACAAGGAACAGCTTGGGGAATATTATGAAACGATGTCTCTTGCACGTGCTACTATCCATTCTAAAAACAAAGTCTTTCCATCCTTTGTCCAGTGGTTCTAGATTTATGTATTTGCAGTTTTGCACATGTGAGGAATGAGTATGGCTTTTATGACATGCACCTCATATAAGCTTTACTAAGTGCTTAAAAATTTTATTTACTAAGAAGTATTTGTAAAATCAAGTGTACTGTATATGTGGCATACATGTATAATTTTTCTTTTAGGACCGTTGATCTGGTTAGCCACCCTGTTGATGGCAATGGGCCCAAAAATGAAATAGATTCAAATATCATGTAGGCCATACTGATATTTGGTGCGGCCCAGAGGTCATGTGTGGCCCACCCTGATGTTGGTGAAGTGCGGCCCACCGATATTCAGTGAAGCCCACCTTCTCTTGAATCCAGATTGGGTCTATATGGCGGCCCGGTTTCTGCTTGGTGCAAGGCCCATCTAAGGTACCTGTTTCAACTTGGTTTGAAGCCCGCTCAACGCTTGCTGCAGCTCTCCTCGCGGCCTTCAAACGGTCTGATTTCAGGCCTTTTTTAAGCTGAAAAATTAGCACTTTCAGGTGCATTTCTCAGCTGCTTTCAAACTGAAAAATCAGCCAACATCAGGTGCATTTTTCAGCTGTTTACAAACTGAAAAATCAGCCAACATCAGGTGCATTTTTCAGCTATTTCCAAGCTGTAAAATCAGCCAACATCAGGTGCATTTTTCAGCTGTTTCCAAGCTGAAAAATCAGCCAACATCAGGTCCATAAATTAGCTAGTTTCAGGGTGTAGTTTCAGCTATTTTCGGGCTGAAAAATCACCTATTTTCAAGGTGTAGTTTCAGCTATTTTTGGGCTGAAAAGTCAGCTATTTTCAAGGTGTAGTTTCAGCTAATATCAGGCCCGGTTCCCAGCCTGTTTCACGTGATATCAGGCCCTTGTTGAGGGCAGATTTGAAGGACGTTTTCAGTCCTGTTGGACGTCCAGCTGAGACTCATTTTTGGCACCTATCATGGCCCAAATGGAGGCTTGGTTGGAGGCTCAAATCATGGCCGAACCTCTCATAAATACACATGAAAAAAATAGAGGGAGAGGGATGATTACCTGGCTGCCTTGCAGCAGCTCTCTCTTTCTTTTTGCTCTCTCTCTCTCTTTCTTTTTGCTCTCTCTCTCTCTCTCTCTCTCTCTCTCTCTCTCTCTCTCTCTCTCTCTCTCTCTCTCTCTCTCTCTCTCCTTTCTTTCTGTGCCTCCTTTTTCCTTTATTTCTGTGTATTCCTGGGAGAGTTGAGCCTCTCTTTTATAGACCACAAGAAGAGCATTCGACGGTTGAGAGATGCACCCCACACACAACGGTTAGGATCGGTTGTTAGTCATGCATGGGGCCCATCCACGTTTGGGGATGCACTGATGGCATCCAAGGCTCCCTAGAAGTACAGTTTTTATGTCTGGTGGAGCCCTCCTCGAGCTTGCAGTTGGGTGGGTTTTTGAGGAAGATGACCCATCCAACAATGGTGCATTTGTACTCAAGGTTTATCAGGGAAATCCAGACCATTTGATCGGTCTGTATGGGTCCCATTAGCGATTTGGGTGCCACATTTCAGATCTCAGATGAGATCTTGCTCCATCTCACGATATCTTCTCTATTTCCCTCCTCATTCTCATGAGATAAGAAATACCTTCATCTCATATCGTACCTTCCATGTAGGAGGACTGATATGAATCCACGTGGCCCATCGGATGGTCACCAATGTGACAGCCATTGCTAGCGAAAAGAAGAAAGTCTCTTTTTTTTTCTTCCTTCTTAGCTGTCAGCCATTTTTGAGCTGTGAGAAGACTCCTCTCAGCTGGAAAAGGGGAGGGTTGTAACCCCTTGGTCCATAGGATGTTGGCTTGCCCAACAAGCCTCTTGATGGTCCCTCTCATTGAATCTCAGCCCCATGTGAAGGAAATGGACAGTTGGTACTGATCTTCGTTGTTTCAATGTACGGGTCAAAGACCCAATATCTTTTTGTTCAGAAGACTCACGTGAATAAAATGGACGGTTTGGATCGTCCGAAAAGTGGCCAGAGTAGTCCACTTTAGGCTTGAAATTCTCCCAGTTTAAAATTTCAAATGGCGGGAGGAGTTTTCTGGCTTTTTGTGAGAGAGCTCGGTCAAAGGTTATTTGACCTACGAGCTTCGTCCAGTGCACTTCGTGTATGGTACGCTGAGTGCACACGTACCTCGTGTGGAGTCCACCGTGATTTTCTGGTGAAATCCACACCATCTTTTCAGTTTAGGGGTCCTTATCAAGGCATCTGAACAAGAACTAGGCATATCCAAAGCTTAGGTGGGCCATGTACGTAGATATAGGTCCTTAATTGCGGATTTTCATTGATCCAATAGTCAGATTAGGTCCAAGCTTGTCATTAACGGTAAAAAGGCCCTAGGTGTCGTCATTATACTTCTACTGCAGATTTTACTGCCCGCAGAATATATCTTTAGTTATTTTATTATAATTTATTTTATTTTAATCCCATGATTTTTATACTATTTAAATATTTTAGTAATGATGATATTATTATTATTATCTGTACATTGTTATTCATTTACCTTTTTATTATATTATTTTTACTTGTCCATATTTTCAATAGGTGGGACCTACACTTCGTGCTACATACCTTAGTTTAGGATTACCGAGTGTAGGAGTGGGCCACTCCAATTGGTCATCTAATTCCCTATCCTCGACGTCCTGATGGCTCAAGAAATTCTACAGTTGGATCACTTGATTTAAGGGTGGAGATTCCTACCAATGGCGCCGAGGGTCCTATGGTTTGTCTATATGAAGATCCATGGTTGGATTGACTAGTCCTTAGTTATTAATAGCCCTATGAACCCTTAAGAAATATTTAGGTGTGATCCGATAGTCACATATGGGGGTAGATGATCTGGTTTGTGATCCCAAAGGATGGATAATCAAATGAGATGCTGTAGCTTAGTGAATGGTGGATCTTGTGACCGTTATCCTTAATTTACTTTATATGTTCTAATTGTACTAAGTGGGTGTATTCTGAAACTTCATCATGATTAAGATTCTAAAATGGAATTTTTATTTATTTATTTAAGTACTTGACAAATTTAGTCACGTTGTGGTAGTTAAATGGATAGATCGATCTCGAATCTTATGATTTGTATCATGAGTTGTCGTCGTCCAAAATCATATGGTTATTTTATGATTTATGAAGATTTGTGTAACGCCCTGAAAATCGAGGGTCAAGCAGAAGCTCAGCTCCCAAGTTCCAATGCATCACTTATGCAACATAGATAATGATGATTGAAATGTTGTTCATATTAGTGCATTAAACATGAATGAGATTATATCAAATGAGTATATCATACTCCAGAGACAGTTAAATTTCGCAAGGGAAAGACTGTGATAGATATATAAAATATATAAACCGTTGTAAGTCTTAAGAGTATGAACATGTTACCAAGTTAAATATATACATGTATACTCCAAAAATGGACAAAATGAATATACATGGGTGTTTCAAAAGTATAAAATAATAAGTGTAATGGCATCTAATCAGTATTCTTGTAACCCCGTCGATCAGAACATGGTCTACATGGACCCGCCTGATAGCTGTATATAGGAGAAATCCTCCTCCTCATCATAAAAGTTCGGCTCCGCCTCATACGCATCGCCATCATCTGAAACTAAAATAGGGTCAGGTAGGTGTTTAAAACACCGTCCTGTAACGTGGGAGTGAGTGATCAACTCAGTGGAACAATAAAGCAAAGGTTAACATGTTATCAATTCAGTTAAGTAGTAATGATAACGCAATACAATAATCAGGTCCTAAGTACTCTTGTTAATGTAAAAATGATATGAAATAATGATGCATTTCCTCACCTGCGCTCCCTTAGCGATTTCATCTCACGATCGCGACATGAAATATTCCTCCGTGCTTGACCTGCTACGCCAAAGACACATGTAATGCGGTGCATGCACGTGATTAGCCAGGTTGCTTACTTAGGTTTACTCATACAGCAGGATTAGGAAGCTAAGGTACCTCCCTTATATCAATTTCCAAACAATGATCCATTCTAGGGTCGCCAGTCCTAGCAAATCTCATACAATGTTGCTATTTTAGGTCACTACAAAGGGCTCGCCACTTGATCAATGTAGGCCTAGTTTATACTCTAGTTGCTACGGAAAGGCTCGTCGCCTCAACGCAGTCTCAGAGTATGCTTGATGGCACTATAAAGGTCTCGTCACCTAATCAGTGTAGGCCGATAGCTCGAATACAGTGCCTCATACCACCGTATTTGGCTCACGAGTCTGGTTTGCTCACCGGTCACTACGGGGAGGCTCGTCACCCCAGCGTAGACCGACAGCTCGATCACGGTGTGCCATACCACGATGTCTGGCTCATGAGTCTTAACAGATCAAGGTACCAAGGTTGAACGGGTTTTCACTGGTGAGTTTGGTATCTTAGATTCAAGCAGTGGTGTCCATACATGGTGAACATATATTGGGTCAATCAGGTTACTTGACACACTCAACTGGTACAAGCGTACATTGACTTAATCGACATGGAGGGCGTAAGCACTCCGTGTGACCTAACCACTGCCGACAAGCAGCGTACGACTCGGATTCATCGAGCGTGTCCGTCGTGGCTAAATAGTTCGACCACCAATCGCTTACCATTTTTGATTGCCTGGACTATATCATAGCCCCAAGCACAATCCAAATAACAATATACGCATGTATTAACCAATGACAGCATATGAAAGCTAAAATCAAATATACATCTTACTCTAAACAATTCAACAAAATACATACTACACATGTATCGTAAAATAACATTTCATCCTTAATTCACATGGTAATAAATTAGGTTATATAAGGGATTCTATACCCATAAATAAGGGATTGAGAATCCCATCTCAACACCCTCATTACATGCTTTCAAACAGGCATTTTCACATTCAGGCATTTTATCAAACAATTAGACTACACATATCCTATACATGTAATATAGTAGTTATAACAGGTATTATAGCAAATCCCTTTACAAAAAGATTTACCATACATACAACAATCATGCATTATCAATTAATAAACATAGCAAGCATAAATCATAATTCCATACTCATTCAAACATTTCAACAAACACATGAAATGCATGTAAAATCAACATAGTTTACATATATGCATAATATGCGGTAAACCTCGTATCTAGGCACATGTGAAAGTAATCAAGTCAGTCATAAATCATTACTGACATTGAAAGCTTTAAAAATCATAACCTAAACATTTATAGTCCGCACCTTACATTGGTAAACACGTAACAAACTCAGTTCGTTCTTTAACTCGTCATTTACGGCACAACGGTAACCTGTATCATGAAATTTGTTAGCTATTTTATCACATACTCCTTTAGAATCTCTAAAACAAATTAGGGTTAGTATTTCTTACTCAACAACAGGATCGGAATCGCCGATATAGTGATATGAAAGCGGTGATTCAGCCCGTGGAGTGGTGGGATCGAATCCCAGCAGTTATTTCTCACTTCTCCTCACTTTCTCCTTCTCTTTTCTCTCTCTTCTCTCTCATAGGGTTAGGAATTCGTATGGAATAGAAATGGGGTGGGTTTAGGCCCTTATATAGGCTCAGAATTGATGGAAATGGCCTCAAGGCCAAGGTATACTTAAGTTATAGCCAAATACAGGCTGTTTTGGTCCAACGAAGCTGTTCTAGAGGCCCCTTTTCTACATGCAGTCGGACTTACGCTTCCTGACCATGGATCTAGGTCAGGCTAAGTTTTTGGTCTGATCGGGTTCGCAGATCGACCGCGAGAGACCTATTTCAGTTCAACGATCACCGGTGCTCGATCAGGGTCACAAGTACTCTGACATGTGTTGAAAATTTTTCCTGATCCGAGGGTGTAATTGGGTCATATTCTCACGGTCTAAATCCTTATATTCGGCTTGCAAGCGAACCAACTCAATTTACTTAAGTTTCAGTTCATTTTATAAACATATTCACATTTCTCACACATTTCGCTCCGGGCTCAAGTTGTGCGTTTCTGGGTACTATTAGGACTTGATTTCTGAGGTGGTTGTCAAGTCCAGCAAGGTGGTCCTAACCGTATAGTTTCGGGGTAATCGGACTTTCAACGTGCGGTCCAAGTCAGATACGGAGATTCGTGATGCTTCCGAGAGCAACTGGATTTTAAGATTGATCCTAGATTTTCAGGTAATATAGCGTCAGCGATTCTAATGGTTTTGGGTCTTGCAGTTCGTATAGAAAGTGGTTCAAGCTAATTCTATTGATTGTTCAGTTTAATACTTAACTAAATCGTACCCTAATTAGGACAAAATAGGGTCTTAAGGCAGTTCTACGTCCAAGGACGTCCATCGCCAGGTTGGGAAAATCCGGGATGATACATTTTGACAGTTAGATTCTAAATCTGATCACTAATGATTCGTAGGGTTCTTAGTAAGTTCTAGAAGAATTTAATGATTACCATCCTAATCAGATGATTGGATTATCTGGTTACACAGTAACACTTAAGTACAAGAGAGTACGGGGTGTTACAGTGGCACAGCTGTAACATCCTGAATTTTCACGGCCAGAGTATGAACTCCTTCTCGAGGAAATCGGGTGTTAATATTGTACAGTGAGAATATCTCAAGGGCTTGCCCTGCGATTTTCTCCCATAGACATCACATTCATCTACATATTTGATGGAACCCAGCCATAAGAATGAAATTAACTGTCTTTCTTATTCCAAAGATGATAACATAAGTAAATAAATTGTCAATGGCTCTCACAAGGGAGCATAACATGAATTCTACTGATAACAGAAACGTAAGTAATACAAATTCTTATTCACTAATCTATTCGTTGTGCTCTTCCTCGAGTCGATGATCTTCGGGTTCTTCCATCTGTTCGTCACCTGCAGCGTCTATACGGTTGGGAGAGGATCAATGTCCTACTCATAGTGAAGGTTATCCTTCAAGATTAACAATAATTTAAGAGATTCATAAAAGTAAAGTAAAACGGCACTGATACGTCTCGTACTCCACTAATACATGAGATATCAGTATGCACAAACAACCTATATGAGATGCATGCCTAGCATAGTGTGTGCGGCTTATCATATGTACTGATCGTCACAATGTGAAATATAATTCATAGAGAGTCCGGCTCAACCCGCATTCCATAACAATGGATATTCGCCGGCATGGCCAACGCTAATGTGGATTTATGCAAACATCTCAAGGCAACACAACACGTGATTGGAGGATTTACGTAACACGATGTGTTCATGGAGCGACTAATCGCGACATCCAATTTCAGAAAGTTGATGTAACACGTATGACGATTTACATACATCGATTGTGCACCACGTCAACCAACCCACAGAATTACGTGTCGACCAAGAGGGCCGCTAACCGTAACGCATTATGTCCATGACAAGATAATCGATTCACTAGTTGTGATACCTCATAACACATCACTTGCACCTATAGAAAATATAGTTGAATCATGAGGAATATAAACTGAATCATGGAGGTTCTGGAATAACAAGACACATGCTCATGCCTTTAGAGATAAACGGCACAAGGCCAATATAATAAAGAGAAGAGTGACAATGGTCAACTTAGTAAAAGTGGCAATGACCAACATAACAAGAGAAAAGTGATAATGGTCGACTCAACAAAGAAGAGTGGCAAAGCCAACTCAAATAAACAGATGAGTGGCATAGCCAACTCAAATATAAAGACGAGTGGGAGATCCAACTCAAATATAGAGACGAGTGGCAGAGCCAACTCAAATAAAGAGATGAGGCAGGGCAAGGCTCGCATCCATGGCCTCACATAAATTCAAAGAAATTCACATATATTTGACATCATGTCATAATCCGAAAAGGGCCAATAAATCAATTGATAGGATAATTTCCAAGGAACATGTAAACATGGAATATATGATAATTCATATCGTAAAAGACACAAAGAGGCCAATAATTGCTGTGAAACATATAATAACATGGGAGATTCAAATTGATGTATAAAAGGAATACATGTAAAGGCAATATCAAATCCATAAAAGCATGTATAGAAGCCAAGATAAACTAGTATGAAGACATATAAAATACAAAAAGACATGTAAAAGATAGGATAAATAAATCAACTTAAATTAATGTAAGCTTAAAGGATAAAACCCTCACCTTATGAATTTGAAGCGCCTTTTCATGTTTTTACGACCAGTGTCTGCCCTTTAAGTACAACTTCAACCAATGATTACACAAATTACATGATTAGATTTTTAACTTAAGATTTCCTCTTTAAATTACTATTATTCAAATTAAAATTTAATATAAATCTTCATGTGAATGGCTTACTTACCTCGATCACTACCTGAGTCACGGCCCAAAACGAGTTTAGTGCTATCCTTTCATTGAGTTGACTCAGTGATTCCGCTGAGTTAACGTGGCTACCAAAGCCGTTCTCCTTCCGCTCTTTTCTTCTTTACTTTCTCTTTTCTTTTCTTTTCTTTCTTTTATTTCTTTCTTTCTTCCTATCTTTTCCTTTCCTTTCCTTTTTTTCTTCCCTGGAAACTGCTGAACGGACAGAGCTCCTTCTCTCTTTCGCAGACGGACCACTCTCTCTCTCTCTCTCTCTCTCTCTCTCTCTCTCTCTCTCTTGCCGTTTCTTCTTCTTTTTTTCCCTTTTTTTTTCTTTCTGCCATTGGACAGCACCCTATTTATAGGGTGCGGCATATTTTCCAGAGAATTCCAGCGAATCACTTTCGCAGAACCCATTTTGCGAAAGCTCTGTTTTGGGTGGCGAAAACTGTGGAGAAGGCTTGCGTACGATCCGGATTTGGAGTGGTTGTCCATCTAGTCCATCCAATCTGATTTCTTAGGTGGGGTCGAAATCCACCTTGCAGGGTTTTGGACGGTCTGGATCAGTCTAGGGAGGGCCCCATTAGGTTTCTTTCACAAGGAGTTTTAGAACTGAGTCGGTTTCTCTTGCTTTTTGAGGAAAGATTAACGGACAGAAGTTCATTTGTTGTTCTGTTTAGCTTGGTGCGAAAGGGGTTGGGTTTGGGTCGGACTCATCCTGTGAATACAATGGACGGTTAGGATGTGGTAGGGGATGTCACGCCCCAAATTCGAAAATCAGATTCACATGAATCCCGATTGCCGAATCCGATGCCGACAGCCTCCGTAGTGCCCCATTCTCGGCTCCTAACAATCAAATGCCAGATTCCGATCCTAGGATCCTATAAGGAGGATTTTCAGAGTGAATTTTTTTTTTTGTAATAGAGCATAACCAATCACAAAACAACATCACCACATATCCACTATATCAGAAACTTTAAGCACAATGAGGAAAGGAAAATACAATGTGATCAAAAAGCTCCAAAATGATCTGATACGTGCTCCTGCCTTAGCGCTGTTGCTGTCCAACGTTACCTGCATGCAACGGTCATGCATAAGCTTACAAAAGCTTAGAGAGTGGTGTAAGTGTGTGCGCAAGGCAAACGCCAAGTGTACAGTATCAAAGTAGTGCGAAAGTATGCAGTAAGTCTATGAATACAATCAACCATACCAAGGCTATGTAATACAAGGCATGATGCGAGATACGAATGCCATCGGCCACACCGATGCAATGCAAGGCCTACATAGCCTAATGTCATATGCGAAATGCAATCCAAGCAAGTCGGTACTCATCAAGTACATATATCAGTACAGTTCCTCTCTGGATATCACCAGGGTTTAATACACTTCACAGTGACTGCTACCTCCCTAGCTGTACAGTCAGGCAAGCGGAATAGACCTCACTATCTGCCTGACCAGTAGTCTGCCAATACCTACCCGGCTCGTCGATAGCGAACTCATTTGCGAGCTGGTCAAACTCAGCCTAGCTTATAGCCCCCTCACTCGGGTGGATAAGGCCACACCCCCTTCCAACCGACCACGACACAGTGGGAGACGCGGCCTACTGGTATTCGGCACTCGGGCGCTCGTGTATCCACTCGGTCTAGACGTTGAAGCATCTCCTTATACCAAAAAGGTTCTGAGACTTTCACCCAAGGACATCCTAAGTGCCCACAGTACTAGAACCAAGTATTTTCGGTATCCAATACGGCCATCCACGATGTACCTGTGGAGCCACGGCCCTGATGTCGCTAGGGCGTGCAGTGATCAAGTCACACATATGCGAGATGCATGAATCACGCCGTCAAATCATGTAGAAATCCAGCGCGTATTGCGCGATCATGTAAGGCACTCTGTCTCATAATGAGTCCCGAAAATGGTCTGTCCAATGGCGTATGCTATGATCAGTCACTACTCATATCAAGCATACATGTGATGCGTATGGGCATGAGTCATGGGATTATACTAAGCATGTTATAAAGGGATGAATATAAACGAGTATGGGCCTATCAATGGGCCCTAAGGAGAGTTACAATGCGGACATTTAACCAACATTGTACATACAATGTGGACGTCAAACCATCATTGTTCCCTAGGCACGCGCCACCATAAATATCATTACATGAACCATGGGGAAATGCACATTGCAATGGACTCTAAGGACATTCCGTTGGCCTCGACCCATGGGCCTTAGATACATCAAATGGGCTGCGTTAATCGGCCTCACCAATGAGCCTTATGTATATAGCAATGGTCCATGATCCATGGGCCTTGAAATACATCAAAGTAGGCCTTACAACTTAGGCCTTAAATATATCAGAAGGGCCTACACACGTGAGCTTTAAATATATCAAATGGGCCACTGCATTTGCGCCCCATGCACATCAAATGGGCTTTAATATATATCAAATGGGCTTGAATCCCGTGGGCCTTATTTAGAATAAATGGGCCGGATCCCATGGGCATTGCATATGTCAAATGGGCCCAAACCCATGGGCCTTATATATGCCAAATGGGCTTAATCCCATAGGCCTTATGCATGCCAAATGGGCTTAATCCCATAGGCCTTATATGTGCACCAAGGTGGACCTTAACGAATGGTTACAAACAGGCCAACATGGGCCCTATACACATATCAAGGTGGGCCTCAATGGACGGCCACAATTGAATCAAGATTGGCCTCATACATATACCACGGTGGGGTCCACTTGAATATAGATCTGTCTTATTTTTAGTCTCAAGCTGTAAGATGAGCTTGCCAAAAGGTTGGACTGTTTGGATGCAACACATCCATGAGAGAGGACCCCACACATAGCGCCAAGGTAGGCTCCACACAACCTACCACATCACAGTTATAGAGCTATTGTGTGGTACACCAGCCAATCCAAACCCTTCATAGGTGGGTCCCATGTGGGGTCCATCATAACATTTATTTTCCATCCAACATTGATAGGGTCATACTAACCAAAATAAGCAAATAAATAAATAAATATTATATTTAACCAAGACCTCTGTGACCAGAGGGCTCCAATGGCAAACTTCCAATCCACCATCGTTTCTTGTAGCATGGACCACCTGAGTTCCACCAAATGAATGGACGGTTTGGATGTAACATTGACATCAGGGGTGGGGTGCTGACCATCCAGCAGATGGACGTTCCTGAATCCACCAAGTGGATGGACAGTTTAGATAGATAGATACATCATGGGAGGGCCCACCGTCAGATGGTTTGGACGGTGTGGTATAATACATACCGCGTGGGAAACCTGGTGACGTCATTCCAGAAGGTATATGGCTGGTGCGAGACGCACCATCCCATCAACTTCAAGAAGGTGGGTCCCATGTGGGGCCCACTATAATGTTTATATACCATCCAATCCGTTGATGAGGTCCACAGACCTGGATGAAGAGTAAAGACAAATTTCATGCTGATTCCAAAACTTCTGTGGTGCCCAAAAAGGGCTCCAATGGTAGCCATTCAACGCCACTGTTTTCCTGTAACGTGGGCCACCTGAGTTACATAAATGGCTAATTTTTGGGATGGGGCCCACTTCAGGGAGTGGGCCACCCAATGAACAGTGTAGATAGTAAGCATACATCATGGTGGGGACCACATATGGGACCCACGGTCCCCGGTTAACTTTCCCAGCGCAGCAGGCGCTGCCCGCGGCCTTCTGGCAGCAGCAGCGTTCTGCTGCATGCAACCGTTTTTTATTATTATTATTTTTTTTTTGAAAATCAATCTTTCCACAGTTTTTCTCATGTACGGGCCACATTTGAAAAATCCAATCCAGCCATTGCATTCTGTGCCTCGAGACAGACCAAACGAGTCCAATATTGTATATATTTCAGAATGTAGAAAAAATCAAAGTGAATTTAAACGGTGAGAATCGCTGTTTTGAAAGATATGGCCCGCCCGATGAACGGATTAGCTCCATTTTTCTGCTCAACGCCTAAAATAAAATGAAAAATAAAATGAACGGCGTGGATTAGTCCCATACATCAAGGTGATGTCTACACATGTGGCCCACTCAAATAACTTTGAATCAAAGCTTATATTTGTGTTTTCAGCCAACGTCCAGCCTCGTGGACGCTCGACGGGTTGGGCACCCATGCATACAAGGTGGGCCCCGCTTGAGGTGGGCCACCACATGGTTATATGGTGTAAGTATAACATGTCTAAAGTGGGCCTCACCTACGGATGGCTTGGATAAAATACATAATTCATGGTGGGGCTCATTCAAGTGGGCCATATGGCCACATCAACATACAAAGAAAATAAATAAAAAGGAGAGGGAGAGAGAGAGAGTAAAAGAGTGGGACACGCATGATGGAGGGACACCGGCACTATGGGCCCTCCGTTTCAACCATCCAATCATATATCAATGGGTCTCATTGCATATGGGTCATCTAAATAAAAGATCAACGGTGGAGATCCCTCTCAATCCAAAATGAACGGTCTATATGACCTCTCAATGCAAGAAAAGTAAACATCATGATGGGGTCCATGGAGAATGACCCCATCATGGAATGATTTGATGATCAAGATGGGCCATCAACCACATCTTAGGGTCCCAAGTGAGATCCACACCATTGATCGGTTGGCCTCACTTGGCCCATCTTAAAAACATGAAAAAAGTAGGCTATGGGGGCACCCACCACTTGATCTTCTTGATCCGTTGAGATGCCGGTCTCCTTATGCTTCACTTTGATGGTGGAAGATGAATAATGGATGGCTAGGATGAGAGATTTGGGATGGGAAGTGGGCCACCAAAATCACTCTCTCACATGGAAGAGAGCTTGGACGTGGGATGCTCTTGCTTGCTTGGAAAATGTTGAGAAATGAGAGAAATGGGATGGTTGAAAGAGAGGTGATGGATGGGTGTGATGGGTGAAAGGGTGAGTGATGTGTGATGTGAGTGATGGGTGAGGTGAGAGCTTGGTTGACTTTTAGGTTTACTTAACTTGTGGAGAAAGAAAGCATGGGTGTGTGTTCTTGACATGAGAGGTGATTAATGGAATTGATTGATGGGATTGATTTGACACTTTGTACAGATTCTCTTGAAATTCGTAACACACGGCATTTTTGCTCGAACTAAACGCGGGTCCGCATCTCCTCGTCTGGGTATCGGATCAGTGTGTGAGTCGCGGCGTTGGAACTGCGACGACGGTGCGGTCGCAATGATACAAGTCTCGGATTAAGCCGACTTAAATATATAGGATACGTCTTACGGTCGTGCGCAACGTTGATTACAAGTCGCGGATTACCAGAATTTGGCGGAAAGGATCGCGGGAGTTGACGGAATAGTACGGACTAGGATACGGGTCTTACAGGGGAGGTAGGGTAGGAGAGCACAAGTTGGAGGAGGAAGAATCCAAGTCAGAGTCTTCTTGGACGCTGTTACAGCATGCGGGGTGAGACGACCTTGTTCAATGGCTGATTCAGTGGGGTCCACTTGAGGTGTTTGTTAGGAAAATCCATTCCCTCCATTAGCATGAGAGGGTTGTGTTGGGTCATGGGGTTGAATTTGGGGTGGATCCGACGATCGGGTGGCCCACGTCAGAGGCAGGAAGATAGGATGAACCCCATGGATACAATGCTTTCACCGCCACTGTATCCATGTGCGGACGTTCCGCATGGTCGTTGGAAATTAGAGGGGTCCACTTATGATGGTCTTCCTGGGGATCCATGCCTTCCACCATCTTCTGCACGTCGTGTTGGCCTATGGCCCCATGTTTGAGTCAGATCCGATCTTAAGGTGAGCCACACTATCTGCCAATGCATGGGGTAGTATTCACCGTATAACTCAATCCTTCCTCGTACGTGGTTTGCCATGCACTTGGTATTTACAAATTTGCCATTTTCCTTTTCGATAACTTCTGTCATCCGTTTCTCCCTATTACACTGTCCAAAAGGAGTGAAACTTTACCGATAATCATTTTTTCTTGAAATCTCTCAACCGGTTAAATTTGGGCCCGATCTGTCAAGGATGGCCAAGCTGCTTTTTCAATGGCTAACTTACTCCGAAATTCAAAATACCATTCGTACATATTTGATTTACGGGCTACCCGATAGTTTAGACTTATACCCGAAAATCTTCATAATGACCGATTTATCCTAATATTTGGATGGCCCATTTGGCGGATCCAAACCTGATAGATGGTCAGATGACTCGATAAAAATAATCAAATTTGATGGTCAGTATTCTAGTCATGTAATTAGGTGATTGTACGATCAATTTTGTAGATAGATGAACATAAGTGAACTTCTAGAGTGATTAGGGGTAGAGCAGGTACATCGTTAGATTCGAGTGACTTTCTCTCCCACGTAGGTTTCTCATATTATAATTCTAATGGTGGGTTAAGCATATTCATATGGTGTAAAAAAGATGAACGGATCAGAATCTTGATCTGATAAGTGTACAGATGGATGTAGAGGTTAAGTAGCTAATTTAATATGATCTAAGGGCTAAAATTTGATATGTACGGTTAATTTATGATAATTAAGCCTGGTATAAAATTTCACATGGGACAGATCATGAGAACCATGTGAATTAGAATTTAGGGTATAGGTCAATGGCATTTTGGTAATTATTGTTGTTCTGTGAGTTTTGAGAAATCTAATGGCTCCACATGGTTATAGACATGTTTCTAAGAAATTCTTACAAAGGAATGTCTATCTAAATCATTACGGATATGGAGTTATTCATTGTGCCCTTTGTGGGAAGGTACTTATGTCAAATCATGTGATTGATGGTCCTGCCTGGAAATCAACGGTCAGATGGCTTAATTTATAAATGAGGATTATTTTCAATGGTTAGGTTTATGTTAGGGCAAGGATGTAAGGCTATGATAGTTGGATGATTATCATACACATGTTAATTTCTAAGTAATGCTTGAGAACTTTCAATACTCGGTTATTGAAATGTTCGGGGCGTTACAACAGCTCAAGGATTCAGACTAGCGAAGAAAACAGGGAGCTGCCGCATATAAAGAAGTAGGCACTAGGATGTCTCTTCATCTGTGACATTTGATGCAGGCCATCAATACCCGCAATCGAGGAGGCCTATTGTAACACCCTGTACTTTACCATACTCGGGTATTACCGGGAAACTCAACTTAGTATGAATACTAACGTAACTTAGTTGAATGTTCACCTGTGTTCTATCCTAAATTAGACTGATAGGAGTAACATGCATCCATTCCTCGAGCCACCACGCTATTCATCAACACTTGGACAATCATCGGTTAGCTTACTTGAATTCTTGCCTTAGAAGTGATTAGATCATCTGATTAGCCCTCTTAAACACACATCTTAGAACTAATTATAATGCTAGAATACTTGATCAGTTACTTGAACAAATGCCTTGAGATTAATTAGTTTACTTAAACAAATGTCTAGAGTTAGTTAGAATATTTAATTACTATATTTAATAAATGTCTTAGAGTTAGTTAGAATACTCAATTAGTTTACTTAATAAATGTCTTAGAATAAATCAGAACACTTGATTAGTTCACTTAAACCAATGCCTTAGAAGTGATTAGAATACTTGAAAGGTTGGCTTAAATACATGTCTTAGATTAATTAAAATATTTGATTAGTTTGTTTAAGAACATGTTTTAGAATTAATTAAATTACTTGACTAATTGCTCTAAGCATAAATCAGGGCATCTAATCCCTACTTCAACCACTGATTCCCAACCGAATAGTCCCTAGGACCCTTTCGACCGCTGGTATCCAGATTCGGAATTATCCGACCCTTAGATTAATAGAAAACCCACTGATATGACCCAAATCAAGTGGTGGGCCCCACCCAGGCTTTTCATCAACCTGATCTTTGATCAGGAGCCCTACTTAGGACCTCTAAGCGGAATGAACGGGGTGGATTTCCCACAAACATCATGGTGGACCCCACCTAGTGGAGTGCGTGTGCACAACTGGTGCACACCTGCAGTGCACCAGCTTCCCAAAAACGGTTAAACGCCTCTGACCTGCAATTTCCATAAAAGAGAGATTTCTCTCTCTCTCTCTCTCTCTCTCTCTCTCTCTCTCTCTCTCTCTCTCTCTCTCTCTCTCTCTCTTCGTTTTGCACAGCTGACGGACAGAGTCCATTTGGGACGTGAAATGGTCCACCTTCATCACCAATTTTGATAATCCAAGCCGTCCATCATGTACGTCCTTCAGCCCTGACTAAAATCCAACTATCAAAACCAATTTTCATGCACGTGTGGACACACGATCATAGCTGCAATCCGGTCCTGCAAACACATCATTTTCAAAGAGGAAACTACTCTCCCAGCCAGCTCAGCGATCCGCGTGAGCTGCTCCTACGCCATCTCAACCCTTCATCCTAGAGAAATCTCAGCCATCCATTTGCTTAGGGCGTTCCTTGCAAAACCAGAGTTAGTTTTGGTTCCCACCCACTGTTTGGGAGGCAGTTTTGGCCAGAGAAGATCCGGACCATTTGTTATTGATCCAATGGCCTAAAAAGGGTTAAGGCGAGCATAAAAGGGCACAGATATCGAGGGGCAAGGGCGCCCTCTCCATTTTTACAGTCGCTCGAGAAAAATCATCCGTCTCCTTGCTCTAGCAAACCCATCACCTAAACCTTCCTCAAGCTCTGAAAAAGCTTGTCTCGGAGTTTTCTAGGACCCTTACGAATCATCTGAAGGAGGCGGATTGGAGGAAGAAGCTCCATTTTCAAAAACGCCATTGATGGCTGTCGTCTTCCTCGACGGTTTTCTTCTTTCAACGATGCTGCTGGTGCCACTGGACCGAGTCCAGGATCATCTCTGCCATCTACAAAGAGGAAGAGTGAAGAAAGGAGGAAGATAGGAAGAAGTAGAAAGAAGAAGAGATGGGGTGGTGTGGCCGTTGCACCGCACCACCATGGCCGGCTCATCCAGGCCGAGTCGGCAGAGCCCACTGCCGCTGTCGGGTCTATAACGGACAAAGGTGGAGATTGGGAACAGGAAGAAAAGAAAAAAAAAAGGGAAAGAGAAGAAAAAGAAGAAGAGAAAGAGAAGAAGAAGGAGAGGATTCATGGGGTGCTGTTGTTGCACCACGGCGCAACTCGCTGCACCGGGTTTACTTGGGTCGGGTCAGAACTGTTCACCCGATGGTGCTGCTGGACCTTTAGCAGCAGCAGGAGGAGTTGGAGACAGAGAGAAATAAGAGAGTAGGAGAAATGGGGAGTGGGGTTGGTGGCTGATGCACCAACCCGACCCAGTTGAGTTGAGTGCGACTCGGCCGTTGGCTGGTCCATGTTCTGCTAGATGTTCCAGCAAGAAGAAGGAGAGCAGGGAAGAGAGCGAGAAAGGAAAGGAAAAAGGGAGAAAGAAAAGAGAAAGAAGGAAGAAGTGTGGTTGTGTCAGGCCGAGTCAACCTGACTCGAACTGAGTCAACAAGGTTAGGATCTCCATTTATTTCCAGATTCGTCATCAGTCATTATGATTTTAATTATATCGCTATTATTTTCTACCTATTGTAACAACTAATGTCATTTTAATGACATCGACTAGAAATTTTAAATAAATATTACAATGTGTTAATTAGTGCTATTGTTATTATTATCATCAATTATGACTCTATTATTAAATATCATTATCCTGTTTATTATTCTTAATATTAATTTTGGTTAGTGTCACCATAATGATTATTTTGCTACATTAACTAATATTAATTGTAACACTATGATTAACAATTATTTTCTAATTATTAAATTAACATTGTTACCATTTCCATTATTAGTATGATTGTTAAATATTAGGATGCATGACCATTAGTAAAATTATTTATTCTAATGATAGTTATTATATACAAGAAATTAAAATGATACCATTATTAAATGTTAATGCGTTGTCTTATCATAGATAATATATCATAATATTAATTATCATCATAATGATTATTAACTAATATTAACCATGACACTAATGTTAGTAAAGATTTTACAACTATTAATTAACATTATAAATAATTACACACCACTAGGGTTCAGCCTTAAAGATCTAGCATAAACCTAAGCTCTAGGGTAAAACCCTAATTCTATATTAAAATCCTAAGATAACTCAATCCCTAGGCTAGGATCTTAAACCCTAGGTGGTATGTAGAACTTGGGACTAATTGTACAAGTTCATGATTTGTGGTAGGATTCAATTCTAAGGGCGCAAGCACTTAGCGACACTAGTGGCGATTCGATCGCGAGGTGATGATTCTTCCCCTTGAGCTTTCCATCTTCTCATTAGCTTAAGTTATAGTTTTTATATAAATTCATAATTGATATCTCTCTTTATAATTACATGTGTTAGTTTGTGAAAATTGAATTGCTATATTACCTACTTAATGTCACCCTATATATTTGTTCATGCTTGTGTATTTTTTTGTGTATTGCTTATGGACTTTAAATTGGTACATTAGTGGGGAACCCCCACTTATAAATGTATACCTATACTTGGGATGTAACCCAACTGGTTGTGATTAAAATGGACCTTCGACTGAGTGGTTATTGAGTGGTGGTCTAAATGGATCATTGATGTGGGCCTACCATCCAGGGTTGTTGTGTCCAATGGTTTTCAAGGATAGTCTTTTATCGTATGGTTTTGATACTCGCCCTATGAGGCCTATTTTGATAATTACCCTATGTGGCTTGTTTGATATTGCCCTATGTGGCTTTGTTCTGGTATATTCCCTATATGGGTCCGATGTTTTATACCGTGCAATCATGCGATGGTAAGCCCCATATACTGTAATATAATTGGCCACTAGTCGACGGGTTTCTATTAGACATCCTAAGATGGTAGCCTCATGGGCCGGGGATGGTGGTAATGGGACACTATGCTCGAGCTGTCAGCCTACGTGGGCCATGTGCTCCCTGTAGTGACCTTTGAGCTTATCTAAATTGGCTGGTTGTAAATAAACTAATAATGACTTGGCTAATTATGCATACATGACATGTATTGTTCCGACTAGGTGATGTTTCTCAAGGTTCGATGATTCCGACTGGATGATGTTTCACAGGTTCAATGATTGCATGGGTGACGGTCCATTGTCTGCACTGATGAGCATCCCCGAGGCGATGATTGCATTCAGACATCCATGCACCTAATAAGATTGCATTTACTCTGTTTTGGTTGTTTGAATGTTTTATACTATTTCTTACCTAATGCGGTGGTGTGTAATCTTGAGGGGAATTCACACTGAGTTGGTCACTCATTCATCAAATATACAACCGTATAGGTAGTACAGGTGGCTTAAGTGATATACATGTTCAGACTTGATGAGGAGTGGGGTACGATCACCAGGGATGCATGACTATATTTTTCTAGAGGAGCTGCGTGATCTTGCGGCTTATATTTACATGCTTTCTATTATTCTTCATGTATTAATTCTTGTAAATCTTGTATTTGTTAAATTCAGAGACGTTGGTTTGTATAAGTCATTATGGGCAGCTTCTTGTGTACTTGAATGATAATGAAATTTTTCTTTATGTTGATTTGTCCACACTAAACTCATTTGCTTACTCTGATAAAAGAAAAAAAAATGTACACTCGAATTTGACCATCCTTTAAGGTTAACACTTGGGTTTTTGGGAAACGAGTCCTATACTCGGGTCCTGAAAAGTCGGGGTGTTACACCTATAAAAGCGGAATACCTCATTAGCAGCTCAGCTATTTACACTTTATCTTTCCTTTCTCTGCTTCATAACTCCCGAAGTAAACGATTTCCACTAAGTTCTCTCTTCTCCTGCACCGTTTCCTTTCCTTCTTTTTCTTGATTTTCCATCCCCAGCCCGATATGTCAGATATGTCGGGGGAGGAACGAGAGATATATGCTTTTGAGGACGACTCAGACCGGGGTAGCATCGATTCCCGGTCTTGGGTCCCATCGGAACCATCTTCTCCAATTCTGTCGGGATTCACTTAGGGAGAGGCTCCGCCCTTACTCATTGGGCGACTGCTTAGCCCTCGGTTAAGCATTCAGTTGATATCGGCCCTGGGGTGTTGATCTTAAAGGAGGCGGCTTTGGTTGGGATCCGTTCGAAATATAAGATCCCGGACTTTGTACGGATTCGAATACCAACCCCCATATGGAGACCCCGGTAACCCTGCCGAAGGGGATGTCGCCATCTTTACTATCACTTGCCAATGCAGATTTCAACTTCCACTTCACCCGTTCGTGAAGGCCATAATGGCTCGTTTGAGGCTGGCTCCAGGTCAACTTATTCCGAATGCGTGGAGGGCACTTTTGGTAATTTATATCCTCTGGTTTCAGCTCAAGAACAACGAGCTGACGTCTAAGGAATTCACATACCTGTAACAGACCAAGAACAACCCCATGCAACCATGCTGGTATTACTTTTCTGCATGGGCGAACAGAGGTCGGAGCCTCATCGTCAATCTCCCGACTTCCAACAAGGATTGGAAGAATAAATAGTTTTGGGCATCAGGAGAGTGGGAGGCACCTACTATCGAGTTGTCTCATCTGCGAGTTAAGGTCCCTATCGAATTTGCCACTCCAGGTTAGGTTTTGTTGTGGTGTTGCACTTTAGATTTTCTGTAACATCCTGAAAATCGAGGGTCAAGCATAACTCAGCTCCCGCGTTCCAAAACATCACTTATGCAACATAAATGCTTATGATTAAATGTTGTCTGTGTTGGTGTATTAAACATGAGTAGGTTTAAGCGAAAACAGCATATCATACTCCAGAGACAGTTAAATTATGCAAGTGGAAGACTCTGATAGTATATATAACATATATAACTGTTATAAGTCTCCAGAGTGTGAACATGTTACCAGGTTAAATATATACATGTATACTCCAAAAATGAACAAAAAGAATATACATGAGTGCTCCAAAAGTGCAAAATGATAAGTGTCATGGCGTCTAATCAACCTCCCTATAATCCCGTCGATCAGAATACGGTATACATAGACCCGCCTGATAGCTGCCTATAGGAGAAACCCTCCTCATCATCATGAAAGTCCAGCTCCGCTTCACAAGCAGCGCCATCATTTGAAACTAAAACAGGGACTGGTTGTTGTGTACAACACCGTCCCGTAAAGTGGGAGTGAGTGATCAACTCAGTGGAATCATACAGAAAAGGTTAACATGTTATCAATTCAGTCAAACAGTAATGATAACGCAAGCAATTCAAACATTCCTAAATACTGTGATTAATACAAGGATGAGATGCAATAATGATGCATGCCCTCACCTACATACTCCCTCATACGACACCATCTTACGCTCGTGGCATGCTTTCATCCCTCAAGTGCTCCACATCTTCCAGGCACATGCAATGCGATGTGGGCATGATTACTGAGTTATTATTAGTCATACAGCAGGATTGGGAAACTAAGGTACCTCCCTTATATCATTCCCAAATAAGGATCCTGTCTAGGGTCATCACTCCTAGTTAATCTCATACGATGATGCGGTTCTAGGTCGCTGCAAGGGCTCCCAGGGCTATTACATGCACTCGTTGCATCGCTCCCCCATCACCTTATCAATACAGGCCTAGTATATACTTTGTTTCCTATGGGAAGGCTCGTCGCATCTCCGCAGATTCAGAGTATGCTCGAGGTGACTACAAAGGGATGTCAGGACTGTTACATGCACTCGTTGCACCGCTCCCCCATCACCTTATCAGTGTAGGTCGACAGCATGAATATAGTATCCAATACCACCATAATCGGCTCACGAGTCTGGATTGCTCATTGGTCACTACGGGGAGGCTTGTGGCCCCAGCGTAGGCCGACAGCTCGACTACGGTGTCCCATACCACCATGCCCGGCTCATGAGTCTTAATGGATCAAGGTACCACGGTTATCAGGGTTATCACTAGTAAGATCAGTACCCTAGGTTCAAGCAGTTATGACGAATACAAGGTGAACATACAATGGTCAGTCGGTTTACTTGACGAGTTCGACTAGTACGAGCGCACCTCAAGATGAACGACATGAAGTGTATAAACATCTCGTGTGGCTCCACCACTGCCGTCAACTAAAGCACGACTTGGGTTCGTCGACGCGTCCTTCGTGGCGAATAGAATTCAACCACGAATTCAAATCTGTTACCGACTACCTGGACTATAGTATAGCCCCAAGCACATGTAATCTAAATCAGTACTCATATGAGATAGACAAAATTGAAATAACAAGTAATTCAAGCATGTTAGCAACATGTCATAAGATACAACATAAGCAATTTAACCATACACAAGCATTACATATATATAAGGTAATCAAGTCAAATATAACAAACATGGAGGAAATCATATGCATCATCAAAATAATTGAGAATCCTATCTCAACGCTAATCTACAACCTCATTTACTCAATACTTACTTATACAAACATTTGTACAAACACTTAGTCTACACACATCAGTCTACATAGCATATGTCGACCAAAATGTGTATTAGGGCAAACAGATCATACACGCATAACTAGCATAGATACACGGCAAATACTCATGGCAATCATATCGGCAAAATTCGTACGTATACACTATTTTCTACAAATACCTAAAATACCATAAATCTCATATTCTTCGTACATGTTGGAAATGAAAAACAGACAGCATGTTCTACATGTCAAACAGCATCCTTGTCAACAACCTACTATTAAACGGCATTGAAAGCTTTGAAAACAGGTAACCTAAGCATCTAAAATATGCACCTTACGCCGTAAAGTGTAACGAATTCAATAGAGACTCTAAGTCTTTGTCAACGGCGAATAGGTTACCTAATGCATAAAACAGGTTAGCTACAACATTACTTAGTCTATTTTAAGCTTCTTACCTAGGAAAGAAGCCGGAGTCACTGAAAAAGCTATTAGATCGTGATGGTTAAGCACGTAGGATAGCTGGGTAGGATAGCAGGAAGTTCCTCCCACTTCTCTCACACTTTCTCTCTCTTTTCTCTCTTCTCTCTCCAAGGTTTTCCCAAATTCGTATGGGATGAGAGAGTGACGGTTTAAAGTCCTTATATAGGCCCAAAACTCTCCAAATTAGACTCAGGGCCATGGTATACTTAGGTTATGTCCAAATACGAACTGTTCCGTCTCAACGGAGCACTTATGGAGGTCCTGTTACTAAATGCGGTCAGACTTAAGCTCTCTAATATTGAATCTAGGTCAAGCTAAGTTTTCAGTCCGGTCAGGTTTTCAGATTGACCGTGGCTGACCAGTTTCAGTTCAACGGTTACGGGAACTCGATCAGAGCTACAAGTACTATGACATGTAATGGCTACCTATCCTGATCCGAGGGTGAATTTGGGTCGAAATCTAACGGTTAGAACGCTTAAAAATAACGCGCAAGTGAACCGTTCCAGATTACTCAAAAATATATTTAATTTTTTAAAAATCTTCACTTTCTCACTCTCTTCACTCCGGACTCAAGAAAATCGTCCTAGAGCATCGTTTAGACGTGATTTTCGCGGTGGTAGTCAAGTCCAACTTGGCGGTCATAATGGTCTAAGTTCATCGCTATCGGACTTTCGACGGGCGGTCCAGGTCCGATATGAAGTTTTAATGTACTCCCGAGAGCAACTGGGTTTAAAGATTGATCCTGAATTTTAGGATAACATAGCGGTAACAAGTCTATAGGTTTTGAGTCTTACGGATCGTATTTAAAGTGGTTGGTGCTTATTTCACAGGTAATCTAGTGTAGCGCTCGTTAATTCACGTTAAATTTCTAAAGAATTTCGTTCTAAATGATTTCTTTGGCTTCGAACTTGAGTTATGAGAAGTTACCAAGGTGTTATGGTTGACCCATTGCCTAAGGACGTCTAATTTCGAGTTGAAAAAAATTCAGGGTGTTACAATCTACCCCCCTTAAAATAAAATTTCGTCCCCGAAATTGCCTAAGGGTAATAAGGAAAGATTAATTATTTCTTTTGCCTAAGTTTTGTTGATTTCAAGTTTCTATACGTGGTAGGGTGTATACGATCTTCTATATTAGTCTAGTTTCTTTTGGTCTACCCCCCTTAAAAAATACTCTCACCCTCAAGGCTTAAGGATTTCTGTCCTGATCCGTATGTCGGAACAAGGCATAATTTAGAACCTATCCTGGACATGAAATGACATACGATGTCCCCATACATTGGTCTCCCTCCCATCGATGATATGTGTTATGACATTGGTACCTATGGTTATAGATAGGAACTACCAAGTGTTGTGGTTGATTTCAGGGACAGGTGTGAGTTTATGGCAAGGCGACTAAAACTCCAAGGGCCTATGTAGCCAGTGGTCTCAAGTTGTATTAAATGGGACTGCTTTCTTACTCCCACCTCAGAATTGGGAGTGGCATGTTTGGTAGGTGGGTGGATTGGGATTCAAATCAATTTCATAAGATTTGGAAAATGAGCCTTGTGGTGGAAAGTGTGAGATGGGAATTCCAAATCCCATGATGATACATTCCTAAGTGGAAGTTGAAAGAAAAGCCCGAAATTACTTTTAATTGCATACACCAAACATGGTGTTGGAAACTATAGGCTACACCCAATCTAGGGACAATATCTTACACAGACATTTATTGTTGCTTTTACAATTCCGTCTAGCCTAATCTCACCTAATGCAGTTGGTTGAATGGGCCCTAAATGTCCCATCATTTGGAAGTTGTGCAGGTTATGAGACATAAAAAAGTGGATCTTGTGGCCATAAGAGGGGGGTATAAGGAAGGTAAAGAGTTGTAAAGAAAAGTGATGGATAGGTGTAAGATGTAGAAGAAGATGGAAGCTTGAGTGAATAAAAGTGGGGATGTGAGATCATTTTACATGGTCTCAGTTACGTATGAGCTATACAACGATAGTCAATCTCGCTGGTCGGAGAAACTTGAGATTCTAATGTGGTTTCTATATTCCATCGCCCCCTTCCTAAGTCATAGTACGTCAGTATGCATTGTGTGACCATAACCCAGGTCCAGTTTAATCCAAATCATGATCTGATACCATCTGTAACATCCTAAAAATCAGGGGTCGAGCATAACTCCGCTCCAGAGTTCTAAAACATCACTTATGCAACATAAATGCTTATGACTGAATGTTGTCTATCTTAGTGTATTAAACATGAGTGGGATTAAGCCAAAACATCATATCATACTCTAGAGACAGTTAAATTATGCAAGCGGAAGACTATGATAGTATATATAACATATATAAACAATTGTAAGTCTCCAGAGTGTGAACATATTACCAGGTTAAATATATACATGTATACTCCAAAAATGAACAAAAAGAATATACATGAGTGCTCCAAAAGTACAAAATGACAAATGTCATAGCGTCTAATCAACCTCCCTATAATCTCGTCGATCAGAACACGGTCTACATAGATCCGCCTGATAGCTGCCTATAGGAGAAACCCTCCTTATCATCATGAAAGTTCGACTCCACTTCACAAGCAGCGCCATCATCTGAAACTAAAACAGGAACTGGTTATTGTGTACAACACCATCCCGTAACGTGGAAGTGAGTGATCAACTCAGTGGAATCATAGAGCAAAGGTTAACATTTTATCAATTCAGTCAAGCAGAAATGATAAATCAAGTAATTCAAACATTCCTAAATACTGTGATTAATGCAAGGATGAGATGCAATAATGATGTATGCCCTCGCCTACATACTCCCTCATGCGACACCATCTTACACTCGTGGCATGCTTTCATCCCTCAAGTGCTCCACATCTTCCAGGCACATGCAATGCGATGTGGGCATGATTACCGAGTTGTTATCAGTCCTTTTCATACATCAGGATTGGGAAACTAAGGTACCTTCCTTATATCATTCCTAAACAAGGATCCTGTCTAGGGTCGTCACTCCTAGTTAATCTCATATGATGATGCGGTTCTAGGTCACTGCAAGGGCTCCCAGGGCTGTTACATGCACTCGTTGCACCGCTCCCCCATCACCTTATCAATACAGGCCTAGTTTATACTCTGTTTACTACGGGAAGGCTCGTCGTCTCTCCGTAGATTCAGAGTATGCTCGAAGTCATTACAAAGGGCTACCAGGGCTGTTACACGCACTCATTGCACCGCTCCCCCATCACCTTATCAGTGTAGGCCGACAGCACGAATATAGTGTCTCATACCACAATAATCGGCTTACGAGTCTGGATTGCTCACTGGTCACTACGGGGAGGCTCGTGGCTCCAGCGTAGGCCGACAGCTCGACCATGATGTCCCATACCACCATGTCCGGCTCATGAGTCTTAATGGATCAAGGTACCGCGGTTATCAGGGTTATCACTGGTAAGATCAGTACCTTAGGTTCAAGCAGTTATGACGAATACAAGGTGAACATACAATAGTCAGTCGGTTTACTTGACGAGTTCGACTAGTACGAGCGCACCTCAAGCTGAATGACACGAAGTGCATAAACACCTCGTGTGGCCCCACCACTGCCGTCAACCAAAGCACGACTCGGGTTCATCGACGCGTCCTTCGTGGCGAATAGAATTCAACCACGAATTCAAATCTGTTACCGACTGCCTGGACTATAATATAGCCCCAAGCACATGTAATCTGAATCAGTACTCATATGAGATAGACAAAATTGAAATAACAAGTACTTCAAGCATGTTAGCAACATATCATAAGATACAACATAAGCAATTTAACCATACACAAGCATTACATATATATAAGGTAATTAAGTCAAATATAACAAACATGGAGGAAATCATATGCATCATCAAAATAATTGAGAATCCTATCTCAACGCTAATCTACAACCTCATTTACTCAATACTTACTTATACAAACATTTGTACAAACACTTAGTCTACACACATTAGTCTACATAGCATATGTCGACCAAAATGTGCATTAGGGTGAATCTCTTCGCCAAACAGATCGTACACGCATAACTAGCATAGATACACGGCAAATACTCATGGCAATCATATCGGCAAAATTCGTACGTATACACTATTTTCTACAAATACCTAAAATATCATAAATCTCATATTCTTCGTACATGTTGGAAATAAAAAACAGACAGCATGTTCTACATGTCAAATAGCATCCTTGTCAACAATCTATCATTAAATGGCATTGAAAGCTTTGAAAACAGGTAACCTAAGCATCTAAAATCTACACCTTACGCCGTAGAAGTGTAACGAATTCAATAGAGACTCTAAGTCTTTGTCAACGGCGAATAGGTTACCTAAGGTATGAAACAGGTTAACTACAACATCACTTAGTCTATTCTAAGCTTCAAAATAGGTTAGGGTTTGGGTTTTCTTACCTAGGAATGAAGCCGTAGTCGTCGAAAAAGCTATTAGATCGTGATGGTTAAGCACGCAGGATAGCTGAGTAGGATAGCAGGAAGTTCCTCCCACTTCTCTCACACTTTCTCTCTCTTTTCTCTCTTCTCTCTCCTAGGTTTTTCCAAATTCGTATGGGATGAGAGAGTGAGGGTTTAAGGTCCTTATATAGGCCCAAAACTCTCCAAATTAGACTCAGGGCCATGGTATACTTAGGTTATGTCCAAATACGGACTGTTCCGTCTCAACGGAGCACTTCTGGAGGTCTTATTACTAAATGCGGTCGGACTTAAGCTCTCTAATATTGGATCTAGGTCAAGCTAAGTTTTCAGTCTGGTCGGGTTTCCAGATCGACCGTGGCAGACCAGTTTCAGTTCAATGGTTACGTGAACTCGATCAGAGCTACAAGTACTATGACATGTAAGGGCCACCTATCCTGATCCGAGGGTGAATTTGGGTCGAAATCTAACAGTCAGAACGCTTAAAAATAACGCGCAGGTGAACCATTCCAGATTACTTAAAAATATATTTAATTTTCTAAAAATCTTCACTTTCTCACTCTCTTCACTCCGGACTCAAGGAAATCGTCCTAGAGCATCGTTTAGACGTGATTTTTGCGGTGGTAGTCAAGTCCAACTAGGTGGTCATAATGGTCTAAGTTCATCGCTATCGGACTTTCGACGGGCGGTTCAGATCCGATATGTAGTTTAAAGTGTTCCCAAGAGCAACTGAGTTTAGAGATTGATCCTGGATTTTAGGATAACATAGCGGTAACAAGTTTATAATTTTTAGGTCTTACGGATCATATTTAAAGTGGTTGGTGCTTATTTCACAGGTAATCTAGTGTAGCGCTACTTAATTCACGTTAAATTTCTAAAGAATTTCGTTCTAAATGATTTCTTTGGCTTTAAACTTGAGTTATGCGAAGTTACCAAGGTGTTATGGTTGACCCATTGCCTAAGGACGTCTAATTTTGGGTTGACAAAAATCTGGGGTGTTACACTTTCTTACCCATGTCTTCTAGTTTTGTAATGGTCTTATTTTCTATTTAATTTTACAGTTTACTCGAAGGATCGACCCGAGTTGTCAGACCCCCTTCACAAACAAGTAGACGAGGCGAAAGTTCTGAGGGACGAGTTTCACCATTGGAATACTCTGATCACCCCGGATCTGCTTTACAGGTCCAGGCTCCGTCGATCGGCTCCTCTTCAACAACCGATCTCTCTCCACAATTTCATCTCTGCTTCTTCTAGTGAGCAGCAGGTCGTCAATTTATCGATTACAGCTTAGCACTAGCATTAGGCTAACTTTAGAAACTTTTTTATGTAGGCATGGCCGAGGTTGAGGTCCGAAAAGAGGAAGCGTCCTCCTCCCGTGGAGCAGACGATGAGGAAGAAGATCATTGCTCGGAAGAATGTAGCGGTCCCCTCTATCGCCTAAATACTTAGTACTTCAGCGGAAGTGAGGCCAGGGGTCATTGTTGAGCAGCCCATGACAAGCTAACTGGCCCCAATCGAGGTGAGTGAGATGGAGGCTCCCGCCCCGACTGCCCCTTCACATACAAATACCATAAAGGTGGTTAAATTGGAACTGGAGGATGTACTCGTCACTCCTGAAGTCCACACGATCGAGAACATTGAGGCCATGCCTGTGGCTGAAGAAGTTGAGGTCGTTGCTATGGGTGGGGTTGTCTAAGTTGTTGAGGGAGACGAGTCTGGAGCGACTAAAGAGAACGTCCCCTTAGTGGCCCTAGTTGATGTTGAAGGGGGCAAGGGTTTGAGCCCTGGGGCTGCTGAGGAGGTGAGGACATTCTCGTCCGGCTACCATATGTCTCGTCTAGCTACTAGGAGGCGAGACATGCTCTAGAGGAAGAGATTGCTGACCTGATGGACTCTCATCTAGAGGCCTTCCTCACCAATGTGGTCGCGCTCTATCATAAGGTATGTACCCTATCCGACGTCATCTTTACTCTCTCTTTTATTTTTGTAACTTATTTTCTTAATGTCCATCTCATCCCCGCGCTGCTACCACTTGCTAAAAGGTGAGGCAGATAGCCGACAAGTGTGAACAAGCTGAGGCGACACCCAAGGTGAAGACCGCTGAGGTCGAGGCCCTCAATGCATGTCTTCAGGAGAGGGCAGCGGAGGCTGATGCCTTGAAGGGGACTCTAAAGTGCGCTAGGGATGAGCGAGACATTCTGAAGATCCTGTTGGACAAAGCTCGACATAAGAAGGGCTTGGTGATGGCAGAGCTTGAAGGGACGAAGTCCCTCCTTGGCTCAGTTAAGGCCAAGCTGGAGAGGGTGAAGGCACACGTCTCATTCATCGAAGTCGATGCTGCGGGATTAAAGGCGGAGCTAGAGAGGGTGAGAGCTTACTTGGCGGCTAAGTTGGCTTAGGCTAAGAAGGCCTTAGCTTCTCAGCAGTCTGAGTCTGAGGCAACCATCTTGGCAATCAAGGCTATAGCTGTAGAAGAATATAAGGCCTCGAAGGAAAGAACCAATGAGGTTGATGTAGTCTACTGTAAGTGCTGTGATGTATAAAACACTCTTATTTGTCAAATTTCGATGGGACAAAACAGCTTATAATGTGGTTAACACATGTGATGGAAAGTTCGCCTTTAAGTGAATCAAGATGGAAAGTTCACTTTCAAGATTAACACATGAAGTTGGAAAGTGCAAGTTTAAGAATAAGACATAAAGATGGTTACTTCAAGTATAAGCTCTACTTCACTTCAAATTCAAGATCAAGCCACAACAACAAGATTACTTCAAGTAGAAGATCCACTAAATGCTACTGAAGATTCAAGTAGAAGTTTTAAGGTATATACTTCAATGTTCGAAAATTTTATGTATAATTGACCCTAGAGAGACCTCAGACCTATGTTCTTTCATATGCTAAGCATATATGGGTTTTTATATTTTAGTTAGGCTTTAGTTCGACTAGTCTAAGCCGTAATTTGACTAGTCTAGGCTTTGGTTCAACCAGTCTAGGGAAAGTTTCGACCAGTCCAAGATTTGAACTGAAAAATGGATATTTTCTGTTGGTTCCTCAACCAGTCAAGTAGGGTGCTCGACCAGTCAAAGGTATATCCTCGATCAATCGAAGGGTACTCGACTCGAAGTTTAAGAATAATTTTTTGGTACCCTCGACCAGTCGAAGGCTGTGCTCGACCGGTCGAGCAAGGCCTTCGACTGGTCGAAAAAAGGTTTTATGCGATCGCACCCAAAATTTGAAATTTAGCTGATTCTTAGACGAGTCGAAGGAGACCTTAGACCAGTCGAAGCAAAAAATTTCCATCCTATAAATAGAGATCTTTTCTCACTCTGAAATTATTCATTCAAGCTACAAAAAGCTTCACTTTGAGAGAGAAAAGTCTCCATCTTCTTTAAGCTATAGAAAGGTAATTTTAAATCTTTTTAATAGCTTTTTTTTTATAATTTCTTGATCTCTTTTATGAATCTTATGTTATAAAGGAATTTTATACTCTTCTTTGTGAGATCTAAAGAATTCAAACACGTAGCCCAAGGTTTGAGTTAATTTAAAATCTATTTAGAACCTAGAACCCTTGATTCTGTAAATTGGACATTGAACATTTCTACATCAAGAGAAGCAGTTCTACGCTTTACATCAAAGAATGTCTTCAAAAGAAGATAGGTATTATTCCTTATTTATTTTTAGTTTCTTGATTTATCTAGAAAATATCTGTATTGGTTTTGACTGAGATACCCAAAAAATCTCAACATGGGGTTTCGATTGTGATAGCCCATTTGAAAACACAAATGTATAGGTTTTAAGGTGAACCTGAGAAAACCTTAATTATTAGTGAACGTCAATATCACGTGGGTTGTGATTATTAAGAGTAAAGTAGGTATGGTTGTTTGAGAACAGTTGGTGTACACACCGAACCACTATAACTCCTGGTGTTTTGTAGTGAATGATGTATGTGATGTATATGTGATGAATGGTTGTAATTGTTTTATGTACATGTGGTGAATGCTAGTAATAGATAGATTTCTTTCCTTTTCCTATCATTTTACTTTGTGATCTTGATCCATACTACGTTCAAGAAATTAGGTTGTCCTACCTAAGAGATTTATTTTTAGTGTAAGGTTGTCCTTTGAAAAAGGTTCGAATCAATTTCTCAATACTATTATAATTAAGATCTCTAATTAGTTCTGATTTATTTAATCTTTCATTTCTTTAATTTTTATATTGGCACCCCCCCCCCCCTTTTCTAAGACTGAGAGCTCGCCCCTTTCAAGTGGTATCAGAGCTAAGTTGCTCATTTATTGGGATTAAATTCCTTGAGTTTAAAGATCTTTTAGAGCTTTCATTATGTCAAATTTCGATAGCTTATCTCGCTCAAATTATGCTTATTAGAAAGCCAGAATGAGAATTTTCTTAAAATCTATTTATGAAAGCGTGTGGCAAGCCACGATAACCAAATGGAAACCACCTATGTCTGAGGTTCTAGGCAGTGAATGAACTAAGTCCATTAAAGAAACTCCTTTTTATTTATGAACTGCACCTAAGAGATTTAATTCTAAATTAACTACCATTCAGAAACTAAGAGACATTGATCAAATGAAGGTTGATGAGTTAGTTGGTTTTCTTCAAACATACGAGTTAAATTTTAAAACTCCCAAAGGTAAGTCCACTGCTCTTAAGTCATCCAAATCTATTTTAAAAGATAACAATGTTAATTCTGATATTGAAGATACAAAGGATGATACAGCTTTAATTACTAATTTTCAAAAGTAAGAAAATAGTTGATTTTCAAAAACTTTCTGATAAGAAAAAGGGAAAATCTAAAACTTGGAAATCTATAAAAGACAGTCAGTATTTCAACTGCCATGAATACGGGCATTTGTCAAATAAATGGCCCAAAAGGGATAAGTAAAAAAGAAAGGGCATGCTAGCTACTTGGGATGAATCATCCGACTCTGAAAGTTCTTCTGAGTCAGATGAATCAGAACAAGAAACTTCAAATGACTTGAAGGCCCTAATGACTATAGCCAGAATCACCTCCTTAGATAGTTGTAACTTACCTAATTATGAGTATCTTAGGAGTGACCCTGAAAAGGAAAATGCAGATGATCTTCAGGATGCCTATAATGCCCTATATAGGGAAAGTTACAAAATAGTTATCAAGTTAAAGATTCAAAAAGAAAAATTTCTTAAACTAAAAGAAGAATTTGAAAATATTGTTTTGGAAAAATCTCATCTTTTTTATTGTTATGAACATGCAAAAGTTAATTTAAGTTTCAAAACTTCTGAAATTGAAAAACTTAGAACAGAAATGAGAATTTAAAACTCAAAGTTTGTTCACTATTGAGTTCTAAGGTACTTGGAGATACGCCCATGGAGACCCTAAGTTAGAAAAGTTATTAACCGCATCAAGAAAATGTGGCGATAAATTGGGCCTGAGCTATATCAAAGATACTCTGAAAAATAAGAATGCATCTCCTATATTTGTAAAAGGAGAATCCTCAAACTCAAAAGCTAAGAATTTAAGAAATAATAACCAAAGCAATTTCAAAAATTCAAAACCTTTTCAATCTTCTAAAGTTAATTCTAATAACATCAGCTTTATAAATCAAAGATACAACCCCTTAGCTGAAAAAATAGTGGACTTACTCAAAGAGATTCTCAAATCTAACTCTAATGTTATCAGAGTTGATAGACAGAGAAATTTCAACTCTCACATGCCAAGAAAAATCAATGGTACTCCTAAACCCAGAACTATAATGAAATGGGTTCCTATAGTTACTTGTCTTGTTGCCCAAACCATCTTCAAAGCTTCTAGCCATTCAAAATGGTATCTAGACAGTGGATGTTTAAGACATATGATAGGTGACAAAGATATATTCATCAACTACAAAGAAATGAATGATGGTTCAGTTACTTTTGGTGATGGAAGCAACTGTAGGATTGTAGGCCAAGGTACTATTTAACTCTCTAACCTTCCTCCTTTTGAAAACATCTTATATGTTGAAGGTCTTAAATACAATCTTCTAAGTATATCTCAAATCTTCGATAATAAACATAGTGTAAAATTTACTAATCAAGGATACGAGATTTCAAATGAAAAAGGTTGTGTGATATTAAATGGTCGTAGGACTTCTGAAAATTGTTATATTATTAATAAGTCTTGGACATGTTAACTGTAAGTGTTGTGATGTATAAAGCACCCTTATTTGTCAAATTTCGATGGGACAAAACAGCTAATAGTGAGACTCATTCATGTGATGAAAAGTTCACTTTCAACTGAATCAAGATGGAAAGTTCACCTTCAAGATCAACACATGAAGTTGGAAAGTGCAAGACATGAAGATGACTACTTCAAGTTTGAGTTCTACTTCATTTCAAGTTCAAGATCAAGCTACAACTACAAGTTTACTTTAAGTAGAAGATCTACTGAACGCCACTGAAGATTCAAGTAGAAGTTTCAAGGTATATACTTCAATGTCCAATGATTTCAGGTATAATTAACCCGAGAAAGACCCTAGATTTAGGTCCTTTTATATGTTAAACATACACGGGTTTTTATATTTTGATTAGGTTTAGGTTTGAGTAGTCCAAGCTTAAATTCGACTAGTCTAGACTCTGGTTCAACTAGTCCAAGATTCAAATTCAAAAAATGGACTTTTCTGGTTGTTCCTCGACCACTCGAGTAGGTTGCTCGACCAGTCATGGGCACACCCTTGACCAATCAAAGGGAGCTCGACTCGAACTCCAGCAACTGAATTTGTGCTCCCTCGACTAGTCGAAGGCAATGCTCGACCAGTCGAGTAGGCTCTTCAACCAGTCGAAGAACGATTTTATCCGATCGCGCCGAAAATTTAAATTTTTGTTGGATCTTATACGAGTCGAAAGAGACCTTAGACCAGTCGAAGCAATCAATTTTCATCCAATAAATAGAGGTCTCATCTCATTCTAATTCATTCATCAAAGCCACAAAAAGCCTTCATTTGGAGAGAGAAAAGTCTCCGTCATTTCCAATTTATAGCACGGTAATTTTAATTTTTTTAATAATTTTTTATTTTTATAATTCCTTAATCTCTCTTTTATGAATCTTATGTTTTAAAGGGAGTTCATACTCTTCTTTGTGAGATCTAAGGAATTCAAACGAGTAGCCTAATGTTTGAATTAATTTAAAATCTAATGTTTGAATTAATGTTTGAACAATTTTACATCAAGCGAAGCGGTTCTTTGGGCTACATCAAAGGGCGTCTTCAGAAGAAGATAAGTATTCTTTATTCTTTTTTTTAGTTTCTTGAGATATCCAGAAAATCTCTGTGTTGGTTTTGACTGATATAGCTAGAAAATCTCATCTTGGGGTTTTAATTGTGATAGCCTATTTAAAAACACAATTGTATAGGTTTTAAAGTGAATGTGAGAAAACCTTGATTATTAATGAACGACAATATCACGTGGGTTGTGATTATTGGAAGTGGAATACGTGTGGCTATTTGAGAACGGTTGATGTACACATCGAATCACTATAATTCTTGGATTTTTGTGGTGAATGATGTATGTGATGTATATGTGTTGAATGATTATAATCTTTTCATGTATATGTGGTGAATATTTGTAATAGTTACCTTTCTTTCTTTTCTCTTATTTTTAGTTTGCGATCTTGACCCTTAGTACGTTCAAAAAATCAGGTTGTCCTACCTAAAACATCTGTCTTTGGTGTAAGGTTGTCCTTTGAACAAGGTTTGAATCAATTTCTCAATACTATTACAGTTGAGATATTTGATTAGTTCTGATTTATTTAGTCTTTTAGTTCTTTAATTTTTAAATTAGCATAGTCCTATTTCCTCCCCCCCCCCCCCCCCCCTCGAGCTCACCCCTTTCAAGTGGTATCAGAGTTAAGTTGCTCATTTACTTGGATTAAGTTCCTTGAGTTTAAAGATTTAGAGCTTTCATTATGTCAAATTTCGATAGCTTGTCTATTACCAGGCCATCATCTTTTGATGGCTCAAATTATGCTTATTATAAAGCAAAAATGAGCATTTTCTTAAAATATATTGATGAAAGCGTGTGACAAGCCACTGTAACCAAATGAAAACCACCTGTGTCTGGGTGTAACGCCCTGAAAATTAGGGGTCAAGCAGAAGCTCAGCTCCCGAGTTCCAACGCATCACTTATGCAACATATAAAATGATGATTAAATGTTATCCGTATTAGTGCACTAAACATGAATGGGATTACACTAAATCAGCATATCATACTCTAGAGACAATTAGATTATGCAAGCGGAAGACAGTGATAGATATATAAAGCATATAAGTGGTTGTAAGTCCCCA
Organism: Magnolia kwangsiensis; assembly: GCA_037074715.1. Taxonomy (NCBI): domain Eukaryota; kingdom Viridiplantae; phylum Streptophyta; class Magnoliopsida; order Magnoliales; family Magnoliaceae; genus Magnolia; species Magnolia kwangsiensis. Next base: position 69,059,187 of record CM073584.1, read on the forward strand.
GAGTATGAAAATATTGCCAAGTTAAATAATTACATGTATGGTTTCAAAATTCATAAAATGATACAATGTAATGTCCAACTAGTTTGTATCCCGACAATCCCATTGACGCAACTCTAGGTCTACATAGACCCGCTAGAGAGTTGCATGTAGGAGAACTCCTCGTCATCATAAAAGTCAGGCTCCGGTTTGTAAGCATCGTCATCATCTGCAGCTAAAACAAAGTCTGGTTAGTATTTTAAAACACCCTCCAGAGTGATCAACTCAGTGGACTTATAAGGCAAAGGTTAACATGTTATCAATTCAGTCAAGCAGTAATGATAAGGCAATACAATACTCATATCCTAAGTACTATTGTTAATGCAGAAATTGTATGCTTTAATAATGCATGCTCTCGCCTGCACTCCCTCAGCGACATCATCTTACGATCGCGCATGGTAAACACCCTAAACATGCGCTTTCTCACCAAAGCATGCAATGCGGTGCATAGTCATGTTAGAAGTAATTTATTCAAGCTTATTCATACAGTAGATTTGGAAAGCTAAGGTACCTCCCTTTATAGCATTTACCCAAACGATGATCCATCTAGGGTCGTCAATCCTAGTTAATCACATATGATAGGCAAGTTATAGGGCAATGTCACCCCTGATTTAAAAGTAGTAGACAAGCAAGTTTAGGTCGCTACGGGAGGCTCGTCACCTCGGCGTAGGCCTAGTTTATACTTGAGGTCACTAAGGAAAAGGCTCGTCACCTTAGCGTAGGCCGACAGCTCGAATACAGTATCTCATACCACCGTATTCAGCTCATGAGTTTGGTTTGCTTACTATACACTACGAGGAGGCTCATCACCCCAGCGTAGGCTAACAGCTCGACCACGGTGTCCCATACCACCATGCTCGACTCATGAGTCTTAGCGGATCGTGGTACCAAGATTGAAATAAGCTTTACATTGGTAAGTCATACCTTACATTCAAGCAGTAATGTTCATACACGGTGTGAGATATGACCTGAGTTCGCATGTGTACATGTGTGTGTGAGCATGCATTTAGTTCATTTTGGTCCCGCGGTCTTACCGGTCAAATCTAGGCGACCCGCGACCCTCAGATAGTGTTTGCAGTCATCCTTAAGTCCGATCATGTACACCTGACTTGGATCAAGCCAAAACCTGTGTCATTGTGACTGCATTGTCACCGCGGTTCCAACGTCGCGTCTTGTGCATTCATTCGATGTGTGGATCATAAATTGTGTACGTTTCATTCTATGGCCCTTGATTTTGATCATGTGGCCCACCCTGGAGTGGTGCATGTGGCCCACACTCTCTCTTTTGTACAAGTTCCATCGCACATTACATACACCACCTAATTCTCCTTAACTCACACTACCAAGACCTCACACACCACCCACACCTAACCTACCCTAGTAAACATTGTTTGTATCACCATAGGTTAATAATTACTTCCCTTAAAAAGCTTTTTCCTCTCTTTCCCTCTCATTTCTCTCTCTCTCTCTTCTCTTCTTCTCTAGCAATTTCCCTCCACTTCTTCAGCCCATTTTTCTCCATTTTTTTAGCCACTTTCCTCCTTAATCCCTCACCATCTAACCCTTGAAACCTCATCTCCACCATTGATCCATCTCCCTTGGTGCTAAAGGACCTTAGTGTAAAAGTTTGGTGGTCATCTTTGATGTGGGTGACTATTCTTTTTTTGAATTCATTTTTTTCTTTAATCTCATTATTTCTTCATGGATGGATCACATGAGACCCACCAATCTATGGTGGGGATCCCATTTGATCCCATGGATATGGCCCTTTGGCCCATCCTACATGCATGTTATGATCCATGATAGAGTTATTCTCCATGGATCCCATCATGATGTATTTAATGATCCAATCCATATCAAGGTCATCTAGACCTTAAGGATCATGTTGGGATGACATCTCAACCATCCATAACAATTATAGATCATGTATATAGTGATTATATGTTGCATTTACAATCAATGTAGTTGCATGAGTATGATTCATTCTCAGGAGGGCCCATTAGTGGCGGGGCCCTACCCTATGGTCAGAATATATTTCTTCTCCATCTTTTCTTTCTATATCTTTATAGTAAATCTGATGTATGTGTGGCACACTTGATGTGCCATGTATCTAGGCCCAAGTGGTTAGATATTCAGGCCCACCTTGTTGCCCCATATTATTGGCATGTTTTAGACAGCCTTTGGGCTTGATTTTATAGATGATCTTGGAAATGGCTTGAGTCTGAGAATTGTGTGACCCATCTAGGTGGACTCCACTTTGAGAAAATGGTGATTTATTTTCCTTTTAATTATCTTTTGGGGTGGTTTGGACAACAACATGCTGCTGTTCAAATTTGGATGGACAGTTTTTGAGCCACCTTGGGGCCTGATTTCTGAATCTTTGGTGGGAATACTGAAATAAAATAATATACAATTCTTATAGCTTGATGACCCACCTATAACCATACCAAATTTCAGCCCCATCTGAAATTCATTGGGGTCCCAAAGGTGTTGTCCAAGTGAGGTGGACAGTCTGGATTTTCTGCATTGTTCCAGCAACATTCCACCCTAGACAGGTTGGAATTCAAAATTTATTAAAATAATTTTCGGTGTCTAAAAATTCTAAAAATTTACAGAGAGGTATCCCACCCATGTTATGACCTACCTACCAAATTTTGGGGCCAATGGACATCTGTACGCACCATGGTGGTTGCAGGACCAGCCCACTATAATGTGGTGTCTAGATCAGTCAAATTTTCAGGATAGATTGATTTCTTTAAATGAATTAAAATATTTATCCATGTTCAAAAATTCTAAATATTTGTGGGGTGTGGTTCACCCATGGTAAGACCCACTAACAAATTTTTGGGGCCAATGGACCCCTGTACACACCGTGGCAAGGGCTCGACTATCCCACCACGTTGAGATGTTTAGGTCAGTCCGATTATTTGGATAGATTATTTTATTTAAATTAATTAAAATATTTATACATGTCCAAATATTCTGAAATTTTGTAGGGGTGTGTCCCACCCATGGAAGGACCATCATGAAAATTTTCAGGGCCATTGGACCTCTGTACTGACCGTGGTGTGGTCAGAATTTGGATCAGTTTTAGGCCAAATACCTAGGCACGCCCCTACCTTGGGTTGCTGGGCCCGCATTCTAATGGCATGGCCCACTTGAACTAAGTGTTGTATATCTCCCTTTTAATCTGGTGGGGCCCACTATGATATATGTAGATCACCATAGGTCAATAACTCATCTAAATTAAATAAATTTTTGGACTGCAACAGGCTCAGGAAATGGGTGGGCTGGAATTCCAGCAAGGGGCCCAAAATTTGCTACATGGTTGATTGTTTAGGACCTATTGTAGCACACCATATTTGAGAGAGTGTTGCACACACTCCTTGCTTTCCTTCCGTAGATATTTTTTTGGGTATAATTAATGCCTCTTAAGGCCCATCTTTGAGGTGATAATATGTGCTAGCCTTAACCAGATTTTTGGTAGTTTTACAAGACATTTGGGCTAGAAACCTATTCCTAAAGCCCAAAACTGTGCAGGGCCTGACCTTATTGATTTACAGGCCCAATGGGCTGTCTACAAGCTGATCATGTGTATTTATTAGCCTTGATGCCCTCATAAAATGCTTAATTATGGGCTGACTTGGAAGGCCCACATAAATGTATATTATGGAGGGCCTTGCTAAGTCTTTGGGCCGATGTGGCAAGGCCCACACTGTCAGTATAGGCCTTACCCATGTGTATTCTTAGGCTTATGGGCTGACCTCAAGTCCACCATAATGTATGAATTGGATAACTTTTATTTTGGGTCATTTTCTTAGGGCCCATTATGTAATATAGTATATGCATGGCCGCCCCTTCTGTAGTAGTGATTAGGCATTTTGGACTCAGTTCTTTTGGATAGGCCCATTGATCTTGGGGTTATATTCTCCCATCTATTGTGATGGGCTTAAGGGCAATAATATGCAAGAAGTTGGGCTCTTGGCTGCCCACTAAATTGACCCTATACTTGGGCCAAAAGTGAGGCCCAACTCACTTGTGTTAAATATAAAACTTTCTCATGTAAATGAATTACTGGGCTGCCCATGAAGCCCACCACAATATGTGAAATTATGACCTTTGTGGTTGGGCTCAAACCTTACTTGAGGGTTCACTATCTGGCCTATAAGTTGGGCTTAGTGTATGGCCCATTAGGCCATACATTGCATGGGCTTTAGACCTTATATTATATGAGTAGTGGCGGGCTACCTCTTGGAAGCAAGTTGAGGTTGAACGTCCTCCTGGGTGATCCTAAGGTAGGCCCATGGGTTTCTCTATGGATGGTTAAAGGCCCACCATAGACCCTAGGCCATTTGTTTAGGGCTTAATGTATATGTATGTGGAACCTACCTTAATGCATGTTTGGTCCAGGCCATCCAAGCCTCGGATCACCTGATTATGGATGTACTCTCTGCCTTGGGTTACTGCTGGACTCACAATCCAGTAACAGGCCCACTTGATCTTTTCATGCAATATACGGACTCTCCATCTGGTGGGGTCCCTCAGCGAATATAGTTGGCTTTCATGAGATTATTTCCACATAGTTAACTAATTTCTAAACCTTAGCAGGTTTAGGAAGTTAAATTGGCCAAAAGTTTATCAAAGGGCCTTAAATGTAAAATTTTATGGTTAAAACTTTATTTTGGCTGTGGGGCCCACCATATTGAGAACTTGTGTACGTGTTACATGCTTATATTTTCTTATAATCTTAAGGCTTAATCAGTGCATTCTTTTGGGTCACCTTTAGTGATCAGATAGGACCCCATCTTAGATCAGATTTTTTTGGGGCATCCCGTGGGTCCAGAGTGGGCAGGGTCGTCCCAGCTTGGCCCAACCATATATTGGGCCAACTTCCACCATTTTGATGGACTTGTGGGCTAAGACAATGATAGTATTAAGTCCTTGGTTGCCCACTTAAATTGCTAAGTTATTGGGCTGATGTAGTTGGGCCCATTTCATCCAAACTTAAACTTATTTAATCATATATTGTATACGTGGGCTGCCCACCAAGTCCGACTCAATGCATAGATTCTATGGCCATTGGGAATTGAGCCTTGGGCCTTAATTCCCTTCTTGGGGACCATGTTGTTAAAAGTGGTATTTTATCTGTTTATGGCCTATTATGAGGAATATATATGTCTATGGTTACTTTTATTTTTATCTTAAATATAGGCCTTGAGCCTTCTATCCACATCATTCATGGTTGATATGCCTTTTTGGGGAATGGTGGTTAAATGTCCCCATTTTGGACCCCTCTAGGCCCAGTTTTATTTAAGAGTGATTTGATGATCATATTAGACTCTTGCTAGGCTCATTTCTATATCACTTAGACCCGTAGTTTGTAAACTTAGTTTCGTGGGCTACCCTAGGCAAAGGGCCCCTACTAAAAGTTGGATTCCTTAAAGATATTGTCTATGTACCTGGTCTTGGTTCCTTCTTGGATAGGAGGAATGTAATATACATTACATATCACCCTATAGTGTGACTGAATTCATCCTCATGACCACGTACATCATTGTATGCTTGGTTGACACTATGTGTGCGTAGTCATATTGTGTCATTGGATATTGCATGATACTTTCTCCGAGGGACGTAGTATCCCTTCTTGAGCACGTTGGATGCTTGGGATTGATGCATGGTTGATTGTTTGATTCATGCATCTGGCATTGCATAGCATAGCATATGAGCATTATCGCCCTTACTTCATCAGGGCTATAACCTCCACAGATACATTGTGGATGGCCATGTTTGGACACCGAAAATGTTACTCGAGCATACCGGGTGCATAGGATGCCCATGAGTGAAATTCTCAAAACTTTCATGGTACCAAGGATCTGCTCCAGTGCCGTGACCGGGTGGAATATATGAGTGTACGAGGGCCTTATACCGTTAGGCCACGACTCCCACTGTTGTGTAGTCGGTTGGATAGGGGTGTGGCCTTACTCGCCTGATGTAAGAGGGCATTGCTAGGCTGAGTCTGACCAGCTTGTGAAAGGGTCCGCTACCTTCAGGCCTTACTAGTGATTGGCTGTCCACAGGCAGGTAGTGAGGTCTCTTACTCTCGTTTGATTGTGCGGGGTCTGTGGAGCGGCAATCATCTAGCAGTGTAATGGCACCCGATGATTTCCTTATGATAGAAATGTACTTGATATGTGGATTAGATATGAGCACTGGTATTACTTTGCATTGCATTTGCATTGGCTGTGTAAGCCTCATATCGTATCGCCTTGGCATGACACCCAGTAGTTATTGCATTACATTACTCATTGCACTATATAACCTTGGTATGACTTCTTACATTATCATATTGCCTTGGTATAGCTTCTTGTGTTCATGATAGCCTTGGTAAGGCTAATAGTATTAGTATTGATCGTGACTCCCTTCTGCATTCTCTATCTTCTTCTGAGCACCATTGTCACACACTTTCACCACCCTCTAAGATTTTTATAAGCTTATGTACGATTGATGCGTGCAGGAGATCCTAAGTTGGTATCTTAGCAGCGGAGATTGGATAGGTGTGCGAGCCGAGGACCCACTGTTACAGATTCTCTTCCTTCTTTCTTCTGTTATCTTATGTATGTCCTTTTGGACCTTATGGAAACTTGTAAAAGTTTAAATTCATAGTGGATTTTATGATGTGTGCCTTTATTATTTTCAGATTTACTTGTTGTGATCTTGGGTATGCTCGTATTGAAAATGATTATATTGTTATGAAAATCTTCCTTGTAGGATTCCAGGATCGGAACCTACCTCAGGAGCCGAGAATGGGATACTACGGAGTCTGTTGCGGCCAGAACTGACCATCGGGTTCCTCGTGAGTTTAGTTACTGAGTTTGGGGTATGACAGAGTTGGTATCAGAGCATAGCAAGTAATTTTGGAATAACTTGGGATAGTATCACATATCTGCCACGAGCTTAGGACAACTAGTATCCAGAGTGCGTTTTCCTCATTTCGTTTGAGCCTTCAAGGATTCTAATTCCTACGTGTCCATCACCTTTGTTCTTTCTGTAGACCATGTCGTCTAGTCGAGGTGCCCATGATTGTGTCATCTGTGGCCATGGTGCCCATGGACGTGGTTCGCATTCCACTCCAGTGACCCGAGGGATTTCTACCCCACCATTTGAGATTCTTATTTCCCCTTTGGAGCCTGTTGTACCTTTTCCTAAGGCTCTTTCCATACTTATGCCTCTGTCAGAGGCCAGTGCTACCCCCGCTTATCTGGCGATTCCTGTAGGAGCTGAGCATTTCCAGTGGTTGATGCAAGTCGTCACTGATGTTCTTTAGACCCGTCAACCCGTTCCTGAGAGGCCTGTACAGGTGGAACAGGAGCGTGCGAGCCCCCTTTTATGGGATTTGACTCTATAGCGAGATCTGTTGGTGGTATTTGTACTTCAGGATGAGGCCGAGTGGACTGGTTCGCAGAGGGATTGTGATCAGAGGAGAGACTGGAAGAGGCAGGCCCCCTCTAGTAGCTCCCGACAGCTTCAACAGCGGCAGAGGTGCGTAGCCTATCGAGCCGCTAAAACATCAGTATCACATGCAGTAGCTTCTTCATCATTATCAGCACCGTCGACCACTTCATCTTCTGGCTCCTTTTCCAGTGTTTGCTTTGATTGTGGACAGGCCGGGCATCGGAGGCGCAAGTGCCCTCTTCCCTTACGGCAGCGACAATGGCTCCCGCCACCGAGACCCCGACAGTAGCCAAAACTGCAGTGTAGACCTCCGCAGCAACAGCAGAGAGTGTAGATGAAGAGGGGACAGACACCTCCCCAACCATCTCAGGCTTGATTTTGCGCTACTCAATAGGACCCTTAGTTATTAGGGGAGTCGTTATGGGTATTCTTCTTATCTCCGTATGTAAACCTTGTATTTTGGTGTCGCGCACCCTTTTTGTATCCAAGGGATTTTGTTCACTTAGATTTCTATTAGAGTCTGTTGTAAGGGATTGACAGTATTGACACTTTTTAGAAAGATCGTTGTGTTTGACTGATGATATTATCGTGTTCCATTTTGGTTGGTGAGATGATCTTACCTGCTGAATAGTTTTGTATTGTCAATGTCGAGCTTATTTTCTTGTCAAGGCAATATTTCTGAGTAGGGATGGTAGGCTAGATTGCTACATTTGTGTCCGAGTGTGACACTTGTCAGCGTGTCAAGGTCGATCATCTGAGACCTCCTAGTCCCTTGCAGCCGTTGAGTGTTTCAGAGTGGAAATGAGAGCGCGTATCAATGGATTTCGTCACAAGTTTACCGAGGACTCAGCGCAGTCATGATACCATTTAGGTTATCATCGATCATCTTACGAAGTCGGCTCATTTCATTCCAGTATGTGTTTTTCAGTCTATGGACCGGCTTGCAAGGTATTTATTGAGGAGATAGTGAGACTGTATGACTCCTTTTGAGGCATGTTATGGTAGAGCATGCAGGTCTCCTAGATGTTAGATCGAGGTAGGAGAGCGTCGTTTCTTAGGTCCCGAGCTTGTGCTGAAGACGTCAGATACTATTGATGTTATCAGGCAGAGGATGTGCATAGCTCAGAGCCGGCAGAAGAGTTATGCTGATCATCGGTGTCGACCCCTTGAGTTCGCAGTCAGGGACATGATGTATCTCAAAGTCTCACCTATGAAGGGTGTGGTTCCCTTTGGTGTGAAGGGCAAGCTTACCCCGAGATTTAGTGGACCTTTTGAGATTACCGAGCGTGTGGGCACTGTGGCTTATAGGATTGCCTTACCTCCTGAGTTGTCCACAATCCACGACGTGTTCCATGTTTCTATGTTAAGGAAATGTGGGTCGAACACTATTCCCGTGATTGATTGGCAGCCACTTAAGGTCCGTGAGGATGCTTCTTACATTAAGCAGCCGATTCGTATTCTTGATCGGGAGTAGGTCCTCAGGACCAAGGTCATTCCCTTGGTGAAAGTGCAATGGGGTCATCATTCAGAAGCCGAGGCATCCTGGGAACGTGAGGCTGAGATTAGAGAGCGTTATCCTTATTTGTTTAATGATTAATTGATATATGATTATTTGTATAGCCTTCCTTATATGATTATTGTTATATGATGGTGGTGTTTGGCCTTTTCTTTTATCCTGGATTAGTTAATTTCGAGGATAAAATTTCTTTGTTGGTGGGGAGGGTTGTAAGATCCAACCTGAGTTTGCATATGTGCATGTGTGTGTGAGTATGCATTTAGTTTATTTTGGTCCCGCAGTCTTACCGGTCGAATCCAGGTGACCCGCGACCCTCAGATAGTATTTGCAGTCATCCTTAAGTTCGGTCATATAGACCCGACTTGGATCGAGCTGAAACCTGTGCCATTGCGACTACATTGTTGCCGCGGTTCCAATGCCGCGTCTTGTGCATCCATTCGATGTGTGGATCATAAGTTGTATATGTTTCATTCTATGGCCCTTGATTTTGATCATGTGGCCCACCTTGGAGTGGTGCATGTGGCCCACACTCCCTCTTTTGTACAAGTTCTAACACACACTACACACACCACCTCAATCTCCATAACTCACACTACCAAGACCTCACACACCACCCACACCTAACCTACCATAGCAAACATTGTTTGTATCACCATAGGTTAATGATTACTTACCTTAAAAAGCTTTTCCCTCTCTTTCCCTCTCATTTCTCTCTCTTCTCTTCTTCTCTAGCAATTTTCCTCCACTTCTTCAGCCCATTTTCCTCCATTTTTCTAGTCATCTTCCTCCTTAATCCCCCACTATCTAACCTTTGAAACCTCATTTCTACCATTGATCCATCTCTCTTGGTGCTAAAAGACCTTAATGTGAAAGTTTGGTGGTCATCTTTGATGTGGGTGACTATTCTTTTGCTGAATTCATTTCTTTCTTTAATCTCATTATTTCTTCCTTTAATCTCATTATTTCTTCATAGATGGATCACACCAATCTATGGTGGGGATCCCATTTGATCCCATGGATGTGGCCCTTTGGCCCATCCTACATGCATGTCATGATCCATGATAGGGTCATTCTCCATGGATCCCATCATGATGTATTTAATGATCCAATCCATATCAAGGTCATCTAGACCTTAAGGATCATGTTGGGATGACATCTCAACCATCCATAGCAATTATAAATCATGCATATAGTGATTATATGTTGCATGTACAATCAATGCAGTTGCACGGGTATGATTCATCTTAAGAGGGCCCATTAGTGGCGACGCCCTACCTTATGGCTGGATTGTGTTTCTTCTCCATATTTTCTTTCCATGTCTTTACAGTAAAGCTGATATATGTGTGGCCCACTTGATGTGCCATGCAACTAGGCCCAAGTGGTTAGACATCCAGGCCCACCTTGTTGCCCTATATTATTGGCATGTTTTAGACAGCCTTTGGGCTTGATTTTATGGATGATCTTAAAAATGGCTTGGGTCTAAGAGTTGTGTGACCCATTTAGGTGGACCCCACCCTGAGAAAATGGTGATTTATTTTCCTTTTAATTATCTTTTGGGGTGGTTTGGACAACAACATGCTGTTATCCAAATCTGTCTGGATAGATTTTTGGGCCACCTTGGGGCTTAATTTTTGGATCTTTGGTAGGAATAATGAAACAAACTATTCTATGATTCTTATAGCCTGATGACCCACCTACAACAATACCAAATTTCATCTCCATCTGACATTCATTGGGGTCCTAAAGGTGTGGTCCAAGTAAGGTGGATAGTCTGGATTTTCTGCACTATTCCAGCAACATTCCACCCTAAACAGGTTGGAATTCAAAATTTATTAAAATACTTTATGGTATCTAAAAATTCTAAAAATTTATAGGGAGGTGGCCCACCCATGCTAGGACCTACTTACCAAATTTTAGGGCCAATGGACACCTGTACGCACCAAGGTGGTGGCTGGACCGGCCTACTATAATGTGGTGTCCAGATCAGTCCAATTTTTAGGACAGATTGATTTCTTTAAATGAATTAAAATATTTATCCATGTTTAAAAATTCTAAATATTTGTGGAAGTGTGATCCGCCCATTGTAGGACCCACCTACAAATATTTGGGACTAATGGACCCCTGTGCACACCGTGGCAAGGGCCGAACTGGCCCACCACATTGGAACGTTCAGGTCGGTCCAATTTTCTGGACAGATTGTTTTATTCAAATTAATTAAAATATTTATACATGTCCAAACATTCTGAAATTTTGTAGGGGTGTGGCCCACCCATGGAGGGACCACCCTACAAATTTTCAAGGCCATTGAACCTTTGTACCGACCGTTGTCTGGCTTGCAATTTGGATAAGTTTTAGCCAAATACCCAGGCACGCCCCTACCTTAGGTTGTTGGGCCTGCATTCTAATGGCATGGCCCACTTGAAGTAAGTGTTGTATATCTCCCTTTTAATCTGGTGGGGCCCACTATGATATATGTGGATCACTATGAGTCAGTAACCCATCTAAATTAAATAAATTTTTAGACTCCAGCAGGCCCAGGAAATGGGTGGGCTGGAATTTTAGCAAGGGGCCCAAAATTTGCTACATGGTTGATTGTTTAGGAACTATTGTGGCACACCAGATTTGAGAGAGTATTGCACACACTCCTTACTTTCCTTCCTTAAATATTATTTTTTTGGGTGTAATTAGTGCCTCTTAAGGCCCATCTTTGAGGTGATAATATGCGCTAGCCTTAACCAGATTTTTGGTAGTTTAACCAGACATTTGGGCTGGAAACCTATTCCTTGAGCCCAAAACTGTGCAAGGCCTGACCTTATTAATTTACGGGCCCAATGGGCCGTCTACAAGCTGATTATGTATATTTATTAGCCTTGATGCCCTCATAAAATTCTTAATTGTGGGTTGACTTGCAAGGCCCACATGAATGTATATTATGGAGGGCCTTGCTAAGTCTTTGGGCCGATGTGGTAAGGCCCACACTGTTAGTATAGGCCTTACCCATGTGTATTCTTAGGCTTATGGGCTGACCTCAAGTCCACCATAATGTATGAATTGGATAACTTTTGTTTTGGGCTATTTCCTTAGGGCCCATTATGTAATATAGTATGTGCATGGCCGCCCCTTTTGTGGTAGTGATTAGGCCTTTTGGACTCAGTTCTTTTGGATAGGCTTATTGATCTTGGGGCTATACTCTCCCATCTATTGTGATGGGCTTAAGGGCAATAATATGCAAGAAATTGGGCTCTTGGCTGCCCACTAAATTGACCCTGTACTTGGGCCAAAAGTGAGGCCCAAGTCAATTGTGTTAAATGTAAAACTTGCCCATATAAATGAATTACTGAAATGCCCATGAAGCCCACCACAATATGTGGAATTATGACCTTTGTGGTTTGGCCCAAACCTTACTTGAGGGTCCACTATCTGGCCTATAAGTTGGGCTTGGTGTATGGCCCATTAGGCCATGCATTGCGTGGGCTTTAGACCTTATATTATATGAGTAGTGGTGGGCTACCTCTTGGAAGCCAGTTGAGGTTGAACGTCCTCATGGGTGATCTTAAGATAGGCCCATGGATTTCTCTATGGATAGTTAAAGGCCCACCATACACCCTAGGCCATTTGTTTAGGGCTTAATGTGTATGTATGTGGAACCTACCTTAACGCATATTTGGTCCAGGCCATCCAAGCCTTGGATCGCCCGATTATAGATGTAATCTCTGCCTTGGGTTACTGCTACACTCACAATCCAGTAACAGGCACACTTGATCTTTTTATGCAATATACGCACTCTCCATCTGGTGGGGCCCCCCCATCAAATATAGTTGGCTTTCATGAGATTATTTCCACATGGTTAACTAATTTTTAGACCTTAGCAGGTCTAGGAAGTTAAACTGGCCAAAAGTTTATCAAAGGGCCTTAAATATAAAATTTTATGGTTAAAACTTTATTTGGCTGTGGGGCCCACCATATTGAGAACTTGTGTACGTGTTACATACTTATGTTTTCTTATAATCTTTGGGCTTAATCAGTGCATTCTTTTGAGTCACCTTTAGTGATCAGATGAGGACCCCCATCTTATATCAGATTTTTTTTGGGGCATCCTGTGAGCCCAGAGTGGGCAGGGTCGTCCCAGCTTGGCCCAACCATATATTTGGCCAACTTCCACCATTTTGATGGACTTGTGGGCTAAGATAATGATAGTATTGGGTCCTTGGTTGCCCACTTAAATGGTTAAGTTATTGGACTGATGTAGTTGGGCCCATTTCATCCAAACTTAAACTTATTTAATCATATATTGTATACGCGGGCAGCCCACAAAGTCTGACTCAATGCATAGATTCTATGGCCATTGGGAATTGAGCCTTGGGCCTTAATTCCCCTCTTGGGGCCATGTTGTTAAAAGTGATATTTTGTCTTTTTATGGCGTATTATGAGGAATATATATGTCTATGGTCACCTTTATTTTTATCTTAAATATAGGCCTTGGGCCTTCTATCCACATCATTCATGGTTAATATGCCTTTCTGGGTAATGATGGTTAAATGTCCCCATTTTGGACCCCTCTAGGCCCAGTTGTATTTAAGAGTGATTGGATAATCATATTAGACTCTTGCTAGGCTCATTTCTATATCACTTAGACCCGTAATTTGTAAACTTAGTTTCGTAGGCTACCCCAGGCAAAGGGCCCCCACTAGAAGTTGGATTCCTTAAAGATATTGTCTATGTACCTGGTCTTGGTTCCTTCTTGGATAAGAGGAATGTAATATACATTGCATATCACCCTATAGTGTAACTGAATTCATCCTCATGACCACGTACATCATTGTATGCTTAGTTGACACTATATGTGTATGGTCATATTGTATCATTGGGCATTATGTGATACTTTCCCCGAGGGACGTAATATCCCCTCTTGAGCACGTTGGATGCTTAGGATTGATGCATGGTTGATTATGTGATTCATGCATTTGGCATTGCATAGCATATGAGCATTATCGCCCTTAGTTCATCAGGGCTGTAGCCTCCACAAATACATCGTGGATGGCCATGTTTGGACACCAAAAATGTTGCTTAAGCATACCGGGTGCATAAGATGTCAATGGGTGAAAATTTCAAAACTTTCATGGTACCAAGGATTTGCTCCAGCGCTGTGATCGGGTGGAATATATGAGCCCAAGAAGGCCTTATACCGTTAGGCCATGACTCCCACTATCGTGTGGTCAGTTGGATAGGGGTGTGGCCTTACTCGCCTGATGTAAGGGCATTGCTAAGTGAGTCTGACCAGCTCATGAATGGATCCACTACCTTCAGGCCTTGCTGGTGATTGGCTGTCCACGGGCGGGTAGTGAGGTCTCTGACGCTTGTTTGACTGTGCAAGGTCTGTAGAGCGGCAGTCATCCAGTAGTGTAATGGACCCTGATGATTTTCTTATGATGGAAATGTACTTGATATGTGGATTAGATATGAGCACTGGCATTACTTCGCATTGCATTTGCATTGGTTGTGTAAGCCTCATATCGCATCGCCTTGGCATGGTACCTAGTACTCATTGCATTACATTACTCATTGCACTATATAGCCTTGGTATGGCTTTCTACATTATCATACTGCCTTGGTTTAGCTTCTTGTGATCATGATAGCCTTGGTAAGGCTAGTGGTATTAGTATTGATCGTGACTCCCTTCTGCATTCTCTATCTTCTTCTGAGCACCATTGTCACACATTTTCACTACCCTCTAAGCTTTTTATAAGCTTATGCACGATTGATGTGTGCAGGAGATCCTAAGTTGGCATCTTAGTAGCAGAGCTTGGATAAGTGTGCGAGCCGAGGACCCAGTGTTGCAGATCCTCTTCCTTCTTTCTTCTGTTATCTTATGTATGTCCTTTTGTACCTTATGGAAACTTGTAAAAGTTCAAAATCATAGTGGATTTTGTGATATGTGCCTTTGTTATTCTTAGATTTACTTGTTGTGATCTTGGGTATGCTCGTATTAGAAATGATTATATTGTTATGAAAATCCTCCTTGTAAGATCCCAGGATTGGAACCTGCCTCAAGAGTCGAGAATGAGGTACTACGGAGGCTGTTGCGGCCAGAACTGGCCATCGGGTTCCTTGTGAATCCGGTTACCGAGTCTGAGGCGTGACACACGGTAAACACACATTAGGCCAATCGAGTTACTTGACAAGCTCGACTGTTATGAGCGTATGTTGAGTTGATCGACATGGAGTGCGTAAGCACTCTGCGTGGCCTAACCACCGTCGACAAACAGCGTATGACTCAAATTCATCGAACGTGTCTTGTGTGGCGAAACGACCTTTGCCACTAATTCGGGAATCATTACCGATTGCTTGGACTACTAGTAGTCCTAAACCAACTCAAACACAGCATGTGGATACATGTGATATTCATACAACATTTAACAACAATACCAATGTAAATCTCATTTGAGCATTTTAACTAAACATAAAGCATTTTATCAAACATATGTACTTCATTCATAAATTACGTAGTAGTAAGATAGATTACATAAAGGAAACTATAATTATAGGTAAGATAATTGAGAATCTTATCTCAATACCCTCATTAAATATATTTCAACAAGCATTTTTTCATTCAGGAATTTTATCAAACACTTAGACTACATATATCAACATTCATGTAACAAACTTGTTATAACATATACTATAGAAAATGCTTTCACAAAGGAGTTGTCACATATACAACAATCATGTATTCTCAATCAATAATCATGGCAAGCACAAATTATAATTCCATATTCATTCAAACATGTCAACAAACACATGGAATGCATTAAAAATCAACGTAGTTCATATATATGTGTAATATATGGAAAACATCGCATCTAAGCATATGTGACAGCAATCAAATCAGTTATAATTATTAACTAACATTGAAAGCCTTGAAAACCATAACCTAAACTTTTATAGTTCGCACCTTTCGTCGATATACTCGTATCGAACTTAGTTTGAATCCTATGTTCCCGAATACGGAATAACGGGTACCTATACATTGAGATAGGTTAGCTATTTCATAGATTTTTCTATTTGGATTCCTAAAACATATTAGGGGTAAGATTTCTTACCCAAAAATGAATTCGGATTCAACGGTATAGTGATACAGGGGGGATAATTCAGCACGTGGAGTGGTGGGAACGAATCCCAGCAACTATCTCTCACTCTCTCTCTCTCCTCCTCACTCTTTCCATCTCTTTTTTCTCTTCTCTCTCCTAGGGTTAGGAAATTCGTGTGGAATGAGAGACGGGTGGGTTAAGGCCCTTATATAGGCCCAGAATTGATGTCAATGGCCTCAGGGTCATGGTATACTTAGGTTATAGCCAAAAGTCGTATATTTCAGGCCAACGGAGCTCATCTGGAGGTCCATTGCTCGCTTACAGTCTAAAGAAAGTTCTCTGACAATGGATCTATACCAGGATAAAGTTTCAGTCCGATCGAATTTGTAGATCGACTGTGGAGGACCAGTTTCAGTTCAATGGTCATCGTCACTCGATCAAACCCACAAGTACACTGACATGTGTAAGGAAATTTTTCTAATCCAAAGGTGTAGTTAGGTTAGAATCTGACAGTCTGAAACCTTAAATTTAGCCTGCAACGAATGGCCTAATTCACTTAAATTTGAGTTCATTTTCTAAAGATATTCGCATTTCTCACAGACTTCGCTCCAGGCTCAAGTTGTGCGTTTCTGGATACTATTTGGATTTGATTCCCGCGATGGTTGTTAAGCCCAGTAAGGTGGTCATAACCGTATAGTTTCGCAGTAATCGGACTTTTGACGCGCAGTCCAGGTCCGATACGGAGTTTCAATGTGCTCCCGAGAGCAACTAGGTTTTGAGATTGATCCTAAGTTTCTAGGTAATGTTGAGTTAGTGATTCTAATAGTTTTGGGTCTTTCAGTTCATATAGAAAGCGGTTCAAGCTAATCTACTGATTAATTTACCTTAGTACTTAATAAATTTCGTCTAATTTCTAAAGAATTCGGTCCTTAATGATTTCTGCCTAAGGTGGTACTCGAGTCTTTATACGGATTTTTCCAATACTTTACACTGAGGTTCTAGGCAGTGATGGAACCAAGTCGATTAAAGAAACTCCTTTTTATTTATTGACTATACGTCAGAAAAATGAAAGCAGTTTAAATGCTAATGCTTTAAATGTAATTACATGTGCTCTATTACCTGATGAATTTAAAAGAATCATTTCATGTGATATAGCTAAACAAGCCTAAGATATAATTAAAACCAAATGCAAGAAGAGCTAAATCAGTTGTTAGGAATGATGTCTGGTAATTAGTTCCAAGATCATTTGATAAACAAATAATTGAAACCAAATGGACTTTTAAAACAAATCTGATAAAATGAGAAATATAATTAGAAACAAGGCTAAACTAGTTGTACAAGGGTACACTTATGTAGAAGGAATTGATTGTGATGAAAACGTTGCGCTAGTAGCTCGCCTTATTCAAAAAATTCAAGATATATCAAATGGATGTTAAAAGTGTTTTCTTAAACGGTGATCTACATGAAGAGTTCTATATTGAATAACCTAAGGGTTTTAAGGACCCTAAACACTCAAATCATGTATATCGCCTTAAAAAGGCACTTTACGGTGTAAAACAAGCTCCCAGGGCATGGTATGAGAAATTGACTAAATTTTTACTCAATCATAATTTAATTATGGGAAGTGTTGATGAAACTTTATTTGTTAAAAAATACAATGAACACATACTAATTGTGTAGATATATGTTGATGATATTATCTATTGTTCTACAAGTACTAGCCTGTCCGTTGAGTTTATAGAGCTTATGAAATCCAAGTTCGAGATGAGTATGGTTGGAGAATTGAATTACTTTCTAGGCTTACAAGTTAAACAACAAAAAGATGGTATTTTCATTTCTCAAACTAAATATACCTTAAATTTAATTAAAAAGTTTGGATTCGAGAATGGTAAGAAATTCGATACTCTTATCAGTACAACTTTCAAACTCTTAAAGGATGAAATAGGTAAAAGTATAGACTCTCGCTTATATCACAACATGATTAGTAGTCTCATATATTTAGCTGTTGATAGACCAGATATTGTCTTCAGTGTAGGTATATGTGCTAGATATCAATCTGATCTAAACGACTCACATGTTATTGTTGTCAAGTGCATAATTAGTTATGTTCTAAGTATTGCTAATTTAGGCATCTAGTATCTACATGATACAAATGTGCAACTAGCTGGATATATAGATGATGATTGGGTAGGAGTATCATGTAAAAATATTTTTAGATCACAAAGCACACAAAATTTTGATCCTTTATGCTACCATTGAGTGGAATTGAATTGAGTACCTACCCTCAACAATCAAGCCGTAGTAGATCAAGAAAAAAAGATTGTTCCAAGGGGAAGAAGTCAACTGTTCGAGCAATACCTGGGAAAAAAATATATCAACAAATCTAAACTTTGACTTGATCAGATGAATGATAAGTAATAATTATCATGAAATAATTAACTCCTGTTGTGCCCTTGACTTTTACTCACTACGAGATTAACTTCATTTATTAATCAAACTCTAGTAAATGAAATGAAATGAGGAATTGTCAAACACTTGAAAATCATGCAAACTCTAGTGAAATGATGTAGCTTTATTTTCTTTTCTTTTTTTCCTTATTTTCTTTTCTTTTTCTTAAAAGGTAACAATATTTGAAATGATGCGATTGAGAGAGAAAAATGTTTAAGCTCGAGGCAATATCCCAGATCTTGGCAAATATAAATTAACGTCTCCAAGGTTTCGGACTTCATGTCTTGGCCCAGACAACAATATACCACGAAATGCATTCGATTGTAAGCAAAGGAGGCTCATGGAGACACAGGAAAAACACACATTGAGTGTCGCATGAGGTAATACAAAGCCACTCGAGGTGTTAAAGTGACACACTTGTATTGCCATCAGACCTAAAAAAGGCAAGGATAGTAAGGAGCATACAATATATACTTAATAAAGACTCGCTACAAGAAATCTACACGTCAGCGGCGCATGACCACAGGCGGCCACAACGAACCGCCAGTGTAGATGTAAAATGAGCGGCGTTTTTATGTGGCCGCCACTGTACCGATAAGCCACCGCCGCTAGAAAAAGAAAAGATGGCTTTTTCACCTCCCGCGCACGCGAGTAGCATCCCCAAATCGAGCGCCAAATTTCTCTCTCAAAACCTTCTTCCCTCCTCTCCCCAAATTGCGCACGCCCCAATATTTCTCTCCCAAAACCCTTCTTCCCTCCTCTCCCAAATCACCCCATCCCCAAATCCCGAAAGTATCTCTCTCTCCAACGTCCCTCCACTCCGGCCTGATGGGTTTTTTTAACCCATTGTCCTTTCGCAACTGGGTTGCGCAAGTTGCACAAGTCCTTTCGCAACTAGGAAGCGCAAGTCGCGCAAGTCCTTTCGCAACTGGGATGCGCAAGTCCTTTCGCAACTAGGATGAGGAAAGGAGTTTCCTAAAACTATAAAAAGGGGTCCCTAGGGTTTTTCTAGCGTATGTTGTGTGAAGAAAAAGCACAAGAGGATTTCCTAAAGGGTTTAGGGATATCAAAGGTGAGAGAGTGAGAGAAAAGAGAGAGAGGAAGCTTGTGGAAGGGAGTCGTCATCTCAACGCTTCTACGTCCTCGTGATCGATGAGATCTCTGTTTTTTCTTTATTCTCTTATTGTTTATCCACTCCTGCGTGAGTGAAGGAGGTTGTATCTTTCGACTTCATAGTGAATTGTTGATCTGGACGAGGTCCCGTGGTTTTTACCTCTTTGAGGGTTTTCCATGTAAAAATCTCTTGTGTGGTGTGTGATTGTGCTTTGATTGATTTTCATTGCATTGTTATTCCATAATTCTGGTTTGTTCTGGAGGGCTAGATCCTAAGGTTTTGTGCAAAGCCCCCAACAAAGTCGTATCAGAGCACTAAGTTCATTGAACGGGTAGGATCGGTTTGGAATTATGGAAGGTAGCTCAAGGATGATCAGCCTCAATGGTTCTAACTAGACCATATGGAAGGCTAAGATGGAGGACTTGCTTTCTTGCAAGGATCTATATTCTCCAATTTTAGGCATATCAGTAAAATCCAAGGATATGTCTGATGATGATTAGAAGAAGTTAGACCGGAAGGCGGTGGGGTTTATTAGACAATGGTTAGATGATTCTGTATTCCACCATGTGTCTACGGAAACCTCAGCCGCTAACTTATGGCTGAAACTACAAGGGCTATATAAGAGGAAGACAGCCGGTAATAAACATTTTCTGATAAGGCGACTTGTGAATCTCAATTTCAAGGATGGTGGTTTTGTGGCCGAGCACATAAATGAGATCAGCAATATAGTGAACCAACTCTCCTCTATGAAGATGGTCCTGGATGATGAATTGCAGGCTTTACTATTGCTTAGTTCGTTACCTGATAGTTGGGAGATAATGTTGTTGTCTTTAAGTAACTCCACTCCAGACGGAAAGATATCCATGGAGGTTACTAGCTGTTTCTTCAATGAAGAGATAAGGAAGAAGTCTCAGGGGTCTACTCAGCAAGAGGCACTTGTGACACAGGAACAGGGGAGAGAAAAGAACATGAAGGATGGGAAGGCCGGAGATAAATCAAGAGGTAAGTCGAGTAATAGAAAAGATGTTGAATGCTGGAATTGTGGCAAGAAGGGCCACTATAAGCATGAATGTTGTAAGGCTAAAAACGACAAGGAAAAGGAAAAGGAAAGGAAGATGAATTAGATTCTACTGCGGTAGCTTTAGTGGCGACGTTGTTATTATTCTTTCTACAGATCACGATGTATGTCTCACGGCTATGAGTCAAGACACTAACTGGGTGATTGACTCAGGAGCTTCTTTTCATGCGACTCCATGCAGGGATTTCTTCACAAGCTACAAGTCAGGTGACTATGAGACCATGAAGATGGAAAATTCTGGTGTATCGAAGATCGTGGGAGTTGGTGATATTTGTGTGAAGACTGATGTGGGCTGCACATTGGTTCTCAGGGATGTGAGGCATATCCCAGACCTTCGTCTCAACTTGATGTCAACAGGAAGGTTGGATGATGATGGCTATGAAAGCCGGTTTGCTCGTGGGCGCTGGAAGCTCATCAAGGGTTCGTTAATCGCAGCCAGAGGAAAGAAGTGTTGCACCCTATACAAGACAAGTGTCAGTGTATACAAGGGTGGGTTGAACGTAGTGGAAGATTCAGCTATTGACATGTGGCACAGACGTCTAGGCCACATGAGTGAAAAAGGGCTTCAACTACTAGCGAGGAAGCGGCTCCTTCCAGACGTGACAGGTATACCTCTCAAAACCTGTCTTGATTGTTTATCAGGAAAACAACATAAAGTTTCATTTGTTAAAACTGCTTCTCATGTTAATAAAGTGCATGCATTAGATTTGATTTATTCTGATATGTGTGGTCCTATGAGAACAAAAACCTTGGGTGGGGCATTGTATTTTGTTACTTTTATAGATGATGCATCTAGGAGGGTTTGGGCTTATGCTTTGAAATCCAAGGTGAGGTCTTTATTGTGTTTAAGTTGTTTCATGCTATGGTCGAGAGAGAGACAGGTAGATCATTGAAGTACATCTGCACTGACAATAGTGGTGAATACATTAGCGACTTTCATGAGTACTGCAAGTCTCTGGGTATACGGCATGAACAGACGGTTCCCAAGACCCCCCAGCATAATGGTGTAGCTGAGCGAATGAATCGTACCATTGTTGAGAGAATCAGATGCATGTTATCCCACGCGAAGTTGTCCAAGACGTTCTGGGGAGAAGCAATGCACACAGCAGTGTATCTGATAAACAGGTCTCCATCAGCCCCGTTGAATGGAGAAGTGCCTAAGAAGGTGTGGACTGGACAGGATCCATCGTACAGTCATCTCAGAGTGTTTGGATGTAGGGCATCCATTCACGTACCAAAGGACGAGAGGTCCAAGCTCGATATGAAGATCAAGCAGTGTGTGTTCTCAGGGTACGGTGATAAAAAATTCGGTTACAGATTATAAGATCCAACCGAGAGGAAGCTCGTCAGGAGCAGAGATGTGGTTTTCTTTGAAGATCAGTGTATAGAAGACATTGGCAAGACAGAGAAGAACCATCCTAGTTCAGGTGAACTAGAGGACATGGATCTAGTTATTCCTCCCGTGGTGCCTGATGACGAGAGAGTACAACAAGGTGTAAAGGATGAGGGAGTTCCTTCAAAAGATGGACGAGGGGAGCAGCCCCCACTTGATCCACCTGTTGAGCCGTAGGTGAGGAAGTCATCTAGGGACAGGCAGCCGTCCAAGAGGTACTCACCGCATGAGTACATTATGCTGACTGATGGGGGAGAGCCAGAAGATTATTCTGAGGCCCTAGCCGATAAGTATAACGAGGAGTGGTTGAAAGCTATGCAAGAGGAGATGGAATCCTTGTATAAGAACCACACCTATGACATGGTGAAACTGCCTAAGGGCAAGAAAGCTCTGAGCAACAAGTGGGTGTTCAGAAAGAAGGTTGAGCAGAAGAATTTAAAGATGAGGTTCAAGACCAGACTTGTGGTAAAATGGTTCGGTCAGAAGAAAGGCATAAACTTCGAAGAGATATTCTCATCAGTGGTGAAGATGACATCCATACGTGTATTGCTTGGATTGGTGGCTAGCATGGATCTAGAGATAGAGCAGTTGGACGTTAAAAATGCTTTTCTCTATGGTGACCTGGAAGAAGAGATCTACATGCACAACTAGAGGGGTTCGAAGTCAAGGGCAAGGAGCATATGGTGTGTAAGCTGAGGAAGATCTTATATGGGCTGAAATAAGCTCCACGACAATGGTACAAGAAGTTCAATTCATTCATGTTACAGCATGGGTATGACAGAACAGAGTTGGACCACTTTGTGTTCACGTGCAAGTTCTCAGATGGTGATTTCATATTTCTGCTCTTATATGTTGATGACATGCTCATCATGGGAAAAGACATCAAGAAGATCGACAGGCTGAAACAGGAGTTGGGTAAGTCATTTGCGATGAAAGACTTGGGCCCGGCTAAACAGATCCTAGGAATGGAGATAACTCGTGACAGAAGCAGCAGGAAGCTTTGGCTGTCACAAGAGCGGTATATTGAGAAATTTCTAGAGTGGTTCAATATGAATACAGCGAAGTCGGTCAGTACTCCACTGGATGGTTACTTCAGATTGAGCGACATGCGGTGTCCCAAGACGAAGGCAGAGGTAGAAGAGATGCAGAAGATACCCTACGCGTCAGCTGTAGGAAGTTTGATGTATGCTATGGTGTGTACACGCCCAGACATAGCATATGCTGTTGGTGTTGTCAGCCGATATCTTGCCAATCCTGGCAAAGAGCATTGGGCAGCGGTGAAGTGGATACTGCGATATCTAAGAGGCTCATCCAGGTTGAGCCTATGCTATGGTGGTGGTAAACCTGTGATAGAGGGCTACATAGATGCAGATATGGCAGGTGACATAGACTTTAGGAAGTTTACATCGGGGTTCATGTTTACGTTTACAAGGGGAACAGTTTCTTGGCAGAGCAAGCTACAGAAGGTCGTAGCATTGTCGACTACAGAGGCCGAGTACATTGCAGTCACAGAGGCATGTAAAGAGATGCTTTGGATGAAGAGGTTCCTACAGGAACTTAGCCTGAAGCAGGAGGAGCACGTGGTCTATTGCGATAGTTAGAGTGTTATACACTTGAGTAAGAATCCAAGTCAGCATTCCAAGTCGAAGCACATAGAGATTCGGTATCACTAGATCAAGGATACTTTAGAACAGAAGGTGTTACAGCTTGAGAAGGTCCACTCGGACGATAATGGGTCAGATATGATGACTAAGGCCTTGCTCAAGGGAAATTTTAAGGTTTGTAGAAACCTGGTTCGTTTAATGAAGATGAATCCCTCCTGGGTCAAAAAGGGGGAGATTTGATGGGTTTTTTTGACCCATTGTCCTTTCGCAACTGGGTTGCACAAGTCGCGCAAGTCCTTTCGCAACTAGGATGCGGAAAGGAGTTTTCTAAAACTATAAAAAGGGGTCCCTAGGATTTTTTTAGGGTATGTTGTGTGAAGAAAAAGTACAAGAGGATTTCCTAAAGGGTTTAGGGATACAAAGGTGAGAGAGTGAGAGAAAAGAGAGAGAGGAAGCTTGTGGAAGGGAGCCGCCGTCTCAGCGCTTCTACGTCCTCGTGATCGGTGAGATTTTTGTTTTCCCTTTATTCTCTTATTGTTTATCCACTCCTGCGTGAGTGAAGAAGGTTGTATCTTTCTACTTCATAGTGGATTGTTAATCTGGACGAGGTCCCGTGGTTTTTACCTCTTTGAGGGTTTTCCACGTAAAAATCTCTTGTGTGGTGTGTGATTGTGCTTTGATTGATTTTTATTGCGTTGTTATTCCATAATTCTGGTTTGTTCTGGAGGGATAGATCCTAAGGTTTTGTGCAAGGCCCCCAACACGGCCTCTCTTGATATGGCTTCCATTTCCATTGCTTGTTGAACACGCTGATCTCTCGGCCGTTGCCCTCCTCGTTGGAACACGCCAAAGTCCGAGAAGGCCCGCAAGAGGAAGAAGCACCAGCAACAGCCATAGCAGTAGCTCCCCTTCTCCAACAAGCGCAGCAGTATGCTACTCTCTCTCTCTCTCTCTCTCTCTCTCTCTCTCTCTCTCTCTCCGGGTTTCATCATGTCTGAAATATCTTTCAGAGTGGGATGGATGATACGCAGGCACTTAGAAATTGCGTACATGTCATACATGGTGGAAAAATCTGATCTGCATCTTGCGGGTGGTGTGGCTTTTGGTTATGTTCTGTTTTTTTTTTCAATTTATTTTATTTTATTTTTAGTTTTTTGTTGTTTCCTGTTGCTTGAAATGATAATAATGCCTCATTTACTTTGCATTATTGTTGTAATTAGAAAACTAAACATGCCTTTAACAAAAATGCATTTAGAGCCTTTTGGGATTGGTGATTTACTCCTATGTGTTCGTCTGTTTGGTAAATCACAACCTCTCAAATATAAGTATTTTCCCAAAAAAAGAAAATGAGTGTTAACGTTTTACTTACTAAATTCTCAAAAAGAAATGTATTCATGGCCCAAAGTCATATACAGGTGCATGTGGGGCTTACAAAAGTCCGGACTCTTACATGCTTTTCTATTGTGAATCTTCATCTCTAGACATTACAATCTTTCTTTGTGGTTGTATTTCTTTTGTTGCTTATTTGTCTACTGATGTTTTGAAAGGATGAAGCTTTCCAGCCTTGTAGAGGACTATTAGAGTGGGCGTCTGCACTGTCTTGCAGAATTTCAATGCCCTCGAAATGCAGCCTTTAAGAACTGAAAATCAGCTCCATGGAATGATCCATTTTTGCACAAATATTTCAAAACGTTTCACATTGAATATATAAGTGATCTGTGATCTGTGATCCTGTGGCCTTCCTACA
This sequence comes from Magnolia kwangsiensis, assembly GCA_037074715.1. Lineage (NCBI taxonomy): Eukaryota > Viridiplantae > Streptophyta > Magnoliopsida > Magnoliales > Magnoliaceae > Magnolia > Magnolia kwangsiensis. The sequence goes on from CM073584.1 coordinate 69,084,663, forward strand.
CATCACACAATCTGAATATATAACTTATATTTGCATTGGTGAGAAACCATTCGTGGACCTGCAGATCTTGGACATGTCGACCATTTATTGATTACAATATTTGACAGTTTGAACGGGAAATGCCAAAAGGAATTTGAGACAATTGGGTGGCAATATCCGTTTAAACCTTTGAAGCTCAATTTTCTTTGCCATTATGAGTTTCGAAATGTTGAAATTGGTCTATATGCTCATTGTCTCCATTGATCATTTTCTGTTTGCCTTTGTTATAACTTGTATATGTCTATTAATTGAATCGTATTGGCATTTGATTTTTACACGCCCCACTCTTGAATCTGAACCTTTGGACATCTTTTATTTTCCCCATATGGATGTATGGCGTGGATAAAACACATGCATCAATGTGGGCCCACAGATGTGGGATCTTCACTCTGACAAAATGTCCTTTGGTTTGTTCAGTCCCACTTTCCAATGCTTGTGTAATTTCAGATTGGATGTCTTTGCTCCTACCTTTGGCTGTGGAAAGAGAAGTTTGTGTAATTACCAATACGGGTGCAAGTAAGAATTTCTTATCATCCTCATTGGAGCTTTTGGTAGTAGTCGTGACCAACAACCATCATCGGTCAGCTTGTTGGTAAGGCGAGAGCTTCAAGCCCGATTTCTGGTGGCATAGCCCCCACACAAGCACCACCTGATGAAGGGGGGACGGGGAAAGCTATAGGCCCAAAACCTTCGACCCTTCTTTCTATAAAATGGGGGTGCCCGGGGCACGTCATCTTGTCTTTGAGTCTTTTCTCATTCCCATTAGGCCTAAATGTTTGGCGTTTCCTTCGTACTTGCAACAATCTAGACATGTTTGTTACTAACATGTCTGGATCTTTTTCTTGGAAGTGGATCTACATGTTGCATAGGTAGCAGTCCTAAATATTTTATGTTTAGTCTGAATTTGATTTTTTGTCTAATTAGCTAGCAATCAAAGGCCTCAAATGTGTGTGTGTGTGTGTGTGTGTGTGTGTGTGTATTTTTTTTTCATTTAAAATAACTTGTTAGTAAAGAAGCAATTTGATTTGGATTTTTGCTTCTTCTTCTTCTTTTTGGTTTTTGGATTGTTGCAAAAGAAGGCTGCAAAACAGAGGTTTATTTTATTTTTTAATTTTTATTTTCAAGTGGTTTGATTTGGCTTTTCTCTAAAACAGAGGCCCTTTGTCTATTTTATCAGTTAAATGATTGTTAGGCCATGCTGCATCCATGATAGGTCTACAATTTAACCGCTATGCATAAGACTATGCAGTTCATGATTCTCCACTATAGAAACAGTCATGTTTTCCATGCCAACCTAGAATTTGTAAAACAGACCTGCTATCTGGTGGAACACAGGTATACATCAAATGTGCTATGAATCAAGTTTTCTTAACTATCTATTCTTGTCTACACGTGAGGAGCACATGATTAGCCCATAGACTCGAGTTTTGGGTCAACACATCTAAGTTGTGGCTCCACCCGATGAACAGTCAGGATCTCAATCATGTGTGGATCAAGAGTCCCATTGGAAAATTCTGAAACAGATTGGTTATAAGTCCATGAATACATTTCTTTTTCTTCACTATTTGGAGTGCTTCATGTAGCTTTTCCTTGTTTGACTACAGGTTTGTATTCTTGAGTTGGGAGCTTTGTATATCATGTCTTGACATCTTCACAAGTTCACATTTTCTTTTTCCTTTTTGTTCTGTTTTCCTTGTGCAGATTCATATTTTTACAGATGAATATGAAGTTTCCTATTAATTGTTGTGGGTGTTTTTGGTGTACGGGTTGTTGTCCATCACAAAGCATACTGAAGCATGGACATTTTCTGCATGTAGTACTAAGTGTAGGAAAATTCTATATCATGCTCAAGACCAAAATTAAAAAAATAAAAAATAAAAATCTATGGACCTAGCTTGTATAATAGGAAGTAGCTTGATTTTTCTGTAGAATATTGATGTCATGTTTGGATGAACCCGTTTGAAAATGATTAAACCATTGGGAGTGAAGGGCATATTATCCCTTGATCCCATCATCTAGATGTTAACATCCAGTCCCCACATAAAAGTAGCAAAGACCAATTTTATTTTATTTATTTTTTTTCAACTAGCTATGGAAATGGGTATTCCTTGTTGTGTTAGAAATTGTTACTTAATGATGAATGTACTGCTTGTTGATTTATTTTTATTTATTTTTTTTTAAAGTTGTCATCATCATCTAAGCCTAAGCCTTTATCATAGTTAGTTGTGTTAGGCTTTGTCACGAGCTGAAATATGTTTGACTAATGCTCATCATGACTTGAAAATGTAAAGCATGTAGCAATTTTGCTATACAACATTGATTTCTTTGTGACATTCATGAGGAAGTAGGACTTATTTTATTTGAAAAAAAAAAATCTTCTTGAAAAAAAGCATACTACTAGTCATTTCTATGGATCTCATTTCTTCCATTTGTAGATCAGGGACGGGTGTGGTTCTCTACATAGGGAAGGCATCTTCTCAATCCAGTATAGTTGGTGTTGTGGAAGTCGTTGTGATCGTACAAGTAATTAAAAAAACCCCTAATTTACAGATTTATTGATTGAGTATCGATCTGCCTGATTTTTGGACTCGTCCTAATGTGAGCATGAGAAACAAATGGACAGAGTAGTTTGAACATGATATGAAAAGAAGGAAAGAGATAAGTGTCTCTAAGTACAGTTTATAATTGTATCTAAGTTCATCAGAGATGCATTTACATGAACAGATCAACTGAGTTGTTGAGCATCTAATTACAACTTATAGTTGTTAATTGATCTTGCTTAATAATATTTTTATTGTTTATTTATAGTTGGTTGGATGATGAATATACTTGCAAACGAGAATAGAAATAAACAACTTATAATATATATACCCTGGAGGATTTATTTTTTAGGGGGACTTGTTATTATTGTAGCGTATGGTATGGTGCTCCAATATTGCTTGTATGTTAACAGTTTATAGTAGATAGTACTAGGTTAATTGTTTCAATTCTACTTGTGCAAATTTTAAAATTTATTTCTTCAGTTTAAACGCATTTTGTTATTAGGTAGGTAAATGATGAATATTTGTTGTGATTGATTATGGAATTGGAATTGTTTAAGAATAGGATAATTAGTTGCCCATTTGAGAGTTTCTATGTGGCCAAGCATAGATATAATGTGCTTTTGGATGCATAGAAATTCTCAAATTGTCTCACGTATGGACAATTCAAGGTTGGATAGATTAAAATGCTTCGGTTCCATTATTTAAATACACATGCTTGTTCTGGGTTGTATCTGTCCAATTCTACTTGTGCAAATTTCAAAATTTATTTCTTCAGTTTAAACACATTTTGTTATTAGTTAGGGAAATGATGAATATTTGTTGTGATTGATTATGGAATTGGAATTGTTTAAGAATAGGATAATCAGTTGCCCATTTGAGAGTTTCTATGTGGCCAAGCATAGATATAGTGTGCTTTTGAATGCATAGAAATTCTCAAATTGTCCCACGTATGGACAATTCAAGGTTGGATAGATTAAAATGCTTCGGTTCCATTATTTAAATGCACATGCTTGTTCTGGGTAGTATCTGTCCATTTCTTTCTGGTTACGTTTCTTATATTTATTTCTAATATCAAATATCCTCACAATGTGTGGATAATTGGCGTGGGAATCAAATGTAAGATTAACGTATCTGGAGAGACATGGGGAGATGCTGTCGGAATTTCAGCGTGCGCATTTAAATGGAAACTTGAAAGCATTAAAATCTATCCGGTCTTGGATGGGTGATTGATTTAGTCAGTTAGTTAGATATACCATTAGTGATTCTTTAAGATGCCTAAATCATTGTCATTTAGGGGTAGGCTATCGTTGATTAGTATGTAGGCAGGTATCTCATTTGAAAAAAAAAAATTGTTATGTAACTTGGCTTCCTTTGCTAAATGAACGGATGATAATGGAGCTTGTTTAAATTATATTAAGAAGCTTTGTCAGGGCCAGAGTATATTTTCACTAACTCGTCCGAGTGGCTAAGGAAGATACTTATGGATAAGAGTTGGATTCATCTATCAAGGTACCCATTTAGAAACTTCTCATTTTAGTTGTTATGGCTTAGTGGTCAAGATGCATTCTTTTGACATATCCTCTAATTTCATTGGATGATTTAGGGTGAGCCACGCATACTTAAATGGAGCTGCGAAATTTATAGATTTTGCATTTGTAAATGCAAGTAATGGAGGGAGGATCCGATGTCCATGTAAGAATTGTAACAATAACTTTTGGGTGTCTCGAGAAGTAGCATATGATCATATCGTGTGTGACGGATTTAATACAAGTTACACCTATTGGCGTTTCTATGGGGAAGTTACGTCTTCCCATCCCCAGCTTCCCCTGCCTACGGAGGGTCTCTCCCAAAGTTTGCCTCAGGATCCACACCAGACAGTTGATTCATTAGAGGATGCTTCTGGTAGTATGTTATGCATTGGTTCTAATATCCTTAAAATTTTAATGTATTTTTTGCTAATGAACTATACAAGTCTGCATATTATTTATGTGCATTTTTTTTTCAATAGATTTGACGTTCATGAAGAGAAGGAGTCGAGGCCCCACACGATGCCATCAAGTTTGGAACATGCGTGAAGGGCAACGCATTTTTATTACCACCAACAATCTAGGGCAGCCCGTTAATAAAAATGTTAGCAAGCTGGCAAGCTTTTTGGGGACAATAGCACGTAATGGGGATTACTCACCCCTTACATATTCTAATTGGAGGGCAATGCTAAATGAGAAGAAGGATGATATGTACGAACTTGTCATGGTAATGGTGATTTGTTTTATGTATTTTATTATTTATTTTTTGTTCATTATGTAATTGTCTACTTTGTTCATGTGATGCAGTCCAAGTTTCAGTTTGACAAAGAGATTAAATCTTGGGTGTTGATGTCGATTGGTAAAAAATGGAGGGACTGGAAGTGCGAACTAAAGAAATTCCACTACTCGCCTCATGATAATGATGAGGCGCGGCTAGCAGACCTTAATGAGCATGTCCATATGGATCAGTGGAAGGCCCTCATTGAGTTTTGAAACTCTGAAGAGGCAAAGGTATGTGATGAGTAGCTACTGAAACCTTCACATTATGAAATTACACAACTGTCTTTTACTGAAATTTCATAAATTACTCTGTTGATGTGTCACATTTTAGGCCCGTAATAAGATAAATACGAAAAATCGGAGAAAACAACGCATTGGCCACACTGCAGGCACGAAGAGCTTTGCGCGAATACGTGATGAAGAGGTAATTTTTTTATTAATCATCTGATAATTTGATGTCAATCTATTTCTGATATATAACTTATTTAGATAATGATAGAGAAAGAAGAGGGCCAATGGGAAGGATTTGACCCGAGTAGATATGTTCTTGTTAACACATATAAGCAAGAATGAGATGCCTGTGGATGAGGCCTCAGCAAGAGCAATGGTATGTATATGTATTTTTTTATTTTATTTAATCTTTTAGCAATATAAAATCTAAATTGGTGATTTTTAACTGTAGGAACAATTATATGAACGAACTTCGCAGCAGCCAAAGGCTTCACATAACAGCACTGCGAGGAAAGATATATTCTCGGAAGTCATGGGTGACGAACAACATGACCGTGTCCGCACTCACGGGTTAGGTCCCTCTCTTTCTAATATATGGGGCACAACATCCCACAGTGTCCAGTCCCAAGGGATGGCCTCTAATGCTGAGATGAGAGATGAACAATATGAGGGATTGCATGCTGAAATATCTTCCCTAAGAGAAACTATAGCTGATAGAGATGCTCAAATATCTTCACTAAGAGAAACTATGAAAACATTTATGGCTGCCATAACGAATCCAAGCATTAATCTAGCTAGCATTAATCTAGCTACATTATTTGGTGTTTCAGCTAATCCCAACTTGAACAACCCTCCTCATCATCAAGCCACTTGGTTCCAACCCCTTAGGTAATAATATATACATGTATATTTTTATGTGTAATATGTTTTCAATTATACATAGTTTGAGCTGTATACGCTGATTGATGTTGATTTATCATTTGTAGAGAGACTTGGCGAATAAGGGGAATTCTACGAGTTGCACTAATGTGACTCGAGTTCTTCTTAAGAGTATTGTAAGGCCTGAGGATACTGTAGCTAAAGGAACCGCTTTGAGCATGAATCCATTGACAAAAGTAGGGGGGTAAAAACTTGGAGTTGGTTTCTGGGAAGTATCTGTTCAAGTGGCAATGGTATGTGATGAGGATTTGATAAGGACCCATGAACGATATAAAACAATTGGGGATGCAATTGGAACGAGTATTGCTTAGCCCACTACTTTATGTATGGTAAGTTTAAAAAAAAAAAAAAAAAAAAATTTTTTAAAGCAATAGAACTTATTGTATGAGATTATGAATAGTAATTGATTTACTTTTGTTATTTTTTATAGGTTGTAGACAGAAATGGATGACTATATGGGAGAAGTTTTTATTAAGTATTTGGAACTATACACATCTTTTGTAAGTGGGGCCAGTAGGGAGCTGTGGTTTTAGACTTTTTGGATTGAGTTAGACACATCTAAACAGTTTATTTTTATCTTAGTTTAATTATAGAGGGCACATCTAAACTCATCTAATCTCTTTAATTTAATCTTAGTTTTATAAGATTATGATTTGTGATTTGAATTTTGCATTTGGATGTCTTTAATTTAATCACTTCTGTTTCTTTTCTTTTTACACGTGGTCACTTGGTCATCATATTTTTAGTGTAAGAGTTCCTATCATACTGTTTAGTAAATTTGCATATAAGTCTTAGGCTCCATTTGGTCATCACATCAATCTTTATAAATATAATTTTTTCTCAAACCAAATGGAGCTTAAGCCCTTTTTGAACTCCGCCAATGCAACTTCTTGCATTGCCGGTCCCAAGCCCGGGTAAAGGAGGAGGGAAAAGGGTGTCAAGGTCAGTTGTGTCATTTTTTTCCATTTTATTTTACATACAACGTTAATCTTCAGGTCACTAGACTAATTTTCAAGTCACTTAACTAATTTTCAAGTCACTTGACATAGTCAGCATGGCCCACCCTCTGTTTGGTTGTTAAGTGAAGTTAATCTATGTACTTTCATATGACATGATATTTTAGAGGTCAGACCAATTATCTGTCCTCTCCCATTAACTTTTTCTTCTCTTTGATTTGTCTGGATGTTGTTTCTGCATGTATCATCTTCCAGGCCGATTTAGTAGTGAAAAATCTTTATCTTATTCTATTGATAGAAATAATGAGGCAGAGGCAGGTAAGTGCTATGAAGAAGGTAATTGTTGCAATGACTGTTGGGAAGGATGTTTTGTCGCTGTTTATAGATGTTGTGAACTGCATGCAAACAAAGAATCTGGAGCTGAAGAAGCTTGTATATTTATTGCTTATAAACTATGTTAAAAGCCAACCTGATCTAGCTATAATTGTTGTGAATACGTTTGTGAAGGTAAGTTCTTTCATGTAGCAGCCATTTCTTGGAATTTGGTCCGTGTCACCTTATAGATTGGCATGCTATAAAATCCATTTCCATTAATCAATGCACTTCCTGGCAATTACTCTAAGTATATGGTCCGAATGGTATTTGTTCATGAGTTTGAATTGCTTGTCCTAACAGGTGCACAAGTTGGGATGGATTGGACTTCTATCTTGAGAAAACGCCATGATTTCAGGTAGTTATTATTGTGTCTGATTTTGAGGCATACATGTCCTAGTCTGGTTTATTAAAGCTTATATCTATAGAGCATAGCAATGATACTTAAATACCATCTTCTATGCATTCATGGTAATTAGTGGGTCTTCTTTAATGGAAAAGACAGCCCATAGCACATGCATTGACTGGAACATATACCATCAGATGGCTATTAGCCATTTAACCCATGCAAGCAAGCCTGCATGTTGACATGGGTTGGCTTCTATAATGTGTTTTCATCTGCTAGATGGTGTATCATGATATGCAAACAACACTTGCTTCTATATGGTAGTCAATGCACAATGTATATTGTTTTCATGGTAGCATGACACCTTTCTCAAATTTTGATATGCTGTGCACATTCAAGCACCTTCATCTTTAATTTTTTCAATAGACTGGCATGGTTTATTGTAAACTTTAGGGCAAGCTGTGTATTGATGTATAGTTTTTGTGTTCTTTAATAATATTTAGCGGCAATTTTCCTGCTCTTCCAAGAAAAAGGAAGTTGCCTCAAGCCCAGATGCATCTATGAAAATCTCTGCTTTCCCAAACAAATTGCAATTGTATTTGCAGGTGGTCCACATGTGAAAATCTCTGATTTTGTGGGGCCCATTACGGATGACCCATGTACAAAAATCTTCTGTATTGAAATACTATATCCCTTTAATTGGCCAACAAATAGATTCTAATAATGAAAAAGGGAAAACATGTGAAATGACCCTTTATTTAGTGCTATTTTAGTTAAATGACCTGTGCATAAGATAATTGGTTGTTTATCCAAAGATTCTTATGGGGACCTTAACTTACAATGGTTTTACGGTCTTCATGCTGCTCAATGTGGACTGGGTTTTCCACACTTTCCAAATAGAACCTGACAGCTCAATGGACAAGAAACAATCTCAAACCAGGAAGTTTCAATTCACATGGAACATAAACTATGCCTTAGCTTGACCTTTGTGATGTTAGGAACTAGGTTTAAACTCCACCAGAAGTGAGTCGACTCAGTTTCGCTGGAGAATGTGCTTCAGAATCGTGCTCCCACTTTGTTTCCTAGGCTTATAACACTTGCTAACATTTTGAAAGAAACCAATGTAGCCCAACTTGTTGAGAGCAGAACCTTTTTTGTTGCCTCAATATACCTAATGGGACTAATTCAAATAATCATTAGCATGATTAAACTGGAATTTTGACAGATTGAGAACAGACATTTAAAAAAATGAAGCCTGTATTTTATTCCCTCCTACATAGCACATCCGAAAGGGACTCATCCTTATTTCCAAAATTTTTGTATGCATGATCAAGTGGATTTCCTTGTGGAATCTTTCCACAGTTCAAATTATTAATGCATTTCCTAACTTGTACCATGTAGAGTGCTAGTTGAGAAGGGAATGCTTGTGTATGTTTTCTTTTGAAGGATGAATTTTATTATATATAATTTAAAAAAAAAAAAAAAAAACCCCAAAGGGCGAAATGAGAAAACAGACAACAAAACAGACCAATAGAAAAGAAAAACTGAAAATACAACACATCAACCCCCATCTTAGTCAACCCACTCCCTAATCATGAAGAACAATCTGTTAACTATAAAAACCTCGCAATGACTATTATCCCTGAAACATCTTTCGTTCCTTTCCCACCATATGTCCCTCAAAGCTGCCAGCAATGCTATAAACCATTTCCATTCGTCGAATGAAGAGGGGGAAGCCACCATGCTAGGCCATAAAGAGCCGACTCAAAGAGAAATGCTGATAGGATGCTTTCCCAAACCCCTGCCACAAAGGTATGTAGTTGTAAGCATACTAGCTACTGACAAATCTCATTCTCCAAAATTTCTTAAATTTACCAATTTCTCATGAGATTTTTAGGTTTCACTTAAGGGCCTGTTTTCATCCTGCAAGTTAGCATAATGGCATTGGAATCTTTTGGTGTATAGCTGTTATATTTGAGCATTTAAACAATTTGAACTTGGATGTGGATGGATCTATGTCAACCTCTGCAGGTAGAAACTTTATTTCCGAAAATGTATATGAAGATGTCATTAGTCAAATGAAGGATTTATCTGTTGAAGCTGGTGGGAAGGGTACTTCCAAGAAAGAACTCGATAGTCAACGGAGCCTTTTCTATGATATCATGGAATGCATTGAGGTTAGTACTCTTATGAAGTGATTTTGAATGTTTGACAGATATACTGTAAGTGTATTTTTTATTTCTTTCGCATCGATAAATGCTAACTGATGCTCTCTTCATGAAAGTGGATGAAACTGTTGGTCCTGAAGGTACTGAAAAGGCAGCTATTCTTGTTGAATGTCTCACCTTCTTCCAATGCTCAGCTTACAAGTACACAAGATACTGCCTTTGTTCCTACTTCACTTCACATGGTAAGTGTGGCACTTCACTTTTTCCTTACCACATGGTTCTGCTGATCCGGTTCATGCAAATTACTACATGGTTCTCTTTTTTATACCATTCTCTTGCTCATGGTCTCTAATAACCTAGAGTTGTTCCTGACTCTTTCAAGTTTTGTAGTATTCTACAAGAAAAAAGATTCATACTTCTATCCCGCGTGGGCATTTTTACTCCATTTGTACTCATAATTGTTCTAAGAGCACTCCATAAGAACATTTTTTGTGCAGGTGACTGCAACATACCCGTTAATGTAACTCTCGTCTATGACAATCTTGTCGTTGGAATTTACAAGTGAAGATCCAACAAGATGGAGAGATTTTATGGCATTGGGTAAGATGAGAAGGCCACTTAGGTGTGATGGTAAGATTCTTTTGTGGTTCTTTTATCTTGAAATTGAACTTTACCCACTATTTCATTAACGGTGTAGGGTACTAAAAAGGTAGAAATGTAATTAATTTCTTTTTGTTATCTTGTCTTACAGGTTGCAGGTAGAGACAAATGATGGCTAGATGGGGGAATTTTTTTATATATATGTATTTAGGACATTTTCAATTTATTAATGTAAATATTATACATTTTTCATTGTAATGTAATACAATTTTATTTAGTATTCATTTATAATTGTGTTGTACAACATTTTTTTATATTCTAAATATTTAAAAAGAATATGGGTTCCAATTAAATATAAAAACCAATGGATTAAGAAAAAAGTTTGCGTTTCTCTTTACCGGCAGTTACTAAAAGCGCCGGTAAATGTTTTTAGCGGTGACCATACCAAACGTCGTTAAAAGGATCCAACCGCCGCTAAAAGATTTAGCGACGCACCCCTTTACCGACGCATATTTGAACACTGGTCTTACCAGCGTTTTTGGCCGCCGATAAAGGCCTCTTTTCTTGTAGTGACTACTAACAACACACTTTAGCCCGTGGTTACTTGGATGAATTGTTGCTACAGTATGACATTACAAGAAAAATAAGCTTTACCGACAGCCAAAATCGCCCCTAAAAGTCCCAAAACTGCTTTAGTATAAGAATTACCAGCGGTCGGACACGTGCCACTAAAGGGGGCGCTGCTGTATCTTTTTTCGGCAGTCGCACCTTTTTACTGGCGTTTTTATGGCCACTGCTAATATAGGTACTTTTACCGGGACTTCTGATGACTGCCGGTAATAATTGTAAAAGTGCCGGTAAAAACTGTAAAAACACCGGTAAAATCTATGAGAAACACTGGTTAAAAGTTATGAGAAACGCCGATAAAAACTATAAAAACGCAGGTAAATTTTGTAACAAACATTGGTAAAAGCTATAACAAGTGTCGATGAGAGATTGAAAAAATGCCCGTAAAAGCTATAAAAAATGCCAATAAATCATTTACAATGCAAAAGAAAATAAAAGAAACAATTAAAAATTATGCTAGGCTCAATCTTCTAAATAAGAAGACCTTTACGGGCTTAAATTAGCATTCAAACACAACCTGTAAATCATTTACAACTAGCCCCATTTACAGGCACCCTGAGAATGAAAGGTTACATAATGGAAGGAAAATTTACAGATTGAGACACAAGGAAAAAAAAGGAATGGATTTCAGTAACACCCGAGGCGAGACTTCTCAAATGCACCCCAAGAACCAAAATCCATGCCATATAGAGGATCTTTGTCAGCAGCACCCTCCCATGCGTAGAGGTCAGCTAATAAAATAGTATGTACACTTATAATCTGAGTTACACTATCTAGAATTAAATTTTCAATCATAAATATTTCCTACAAAAAAAGCCATACCGAATGAAGTCCATATCCATCCCCATATGAAGCAACAAAGCCCTCTAGGCTATCACATTTCACCCCAAATGCTCCACCTTCAGTCACCAATGCAGAGACAAAAGTTTACAAAATAAAATAAAATAACCAAAAATAAATTTGAAATAAAATAAAAGGAACCGATAAATATTTGTAACTAGCAGATGGAGGGGAATAGCTATGGAATTTTTTATATAAAAATATGTGGATAAATTTTTCTTCCCTTTTTCTTTAAGGATAAAACTGCATCATAAGCATCATAGCATGCAACTCAATATGAGTCTTTTTGCAGAAGCATTAACTAGCACGTAACTATCAATGATTAAGTATGCCTATCAATGACAATTCTATTACAAGGCGAGGGAGTGCATCATTACAACATACCATTCTTGCATTAACAAGAGTACTTAGGACATGAGTGTTGTGTTGCTTTATCATTACTGCTTAACTGAATTGATAACATGTTAACCTTTGTTTTATAGTTCTACTGAATTAGCTACTCATTCCCACCTGTGGCGGTATTTTTAAAACAACACCCAGACTCTGTTGTATATGCAGGTAATGGCAAGGTCTATACTGCAGTGTTGGATTTTGTAGGAGAGGAGGAAGAGTTCTCCTACGTTCATCTATCGGGCGAATCTATGTAGATCTCATACCGATGCGCAAGGATTACTGGATACTTGTTTAGTTGAACACATTTACTCTCTACATTTTATATGGTTAGAAACAACACATGTATATATTTAGCCCGATTTCATACTCATACTCCAAAATTTGAGAAACGCTTTCATAATTAAATGCATATATTTCAGTCTTCCGCTTGCCAAATTACATTAATTCTGGAGTATGATATGTTGTTTTAATATAATCTCATTCATGTTTAAATGCACTAATACGGGCAACATTCAATCATCATTATCTATGTTGCATAAGTGATGCGTTGGAACTCGGGAGTAGAGGTTTGCTCGACCCCCGATTTTCAGGGCGTTACACGCACAGTCTCACCCTCTATATAGATGCCTATAATAGCTATCAAGTATTATTAGACCACTATTTTAACAGCATATTACAAAATGTGATGATTGCTCATAGGTGGGACCTAGATCCTATTCTGTGCCAACATGGGTCTAGGCTATTCTTCAATTATGTCCCACTGTGTATGTTCAGTGACCTGAAAATCAGGCTGATCTGGTCTTTAGGTGACACGCATATGAAAAGATGGCCAACTAAAATGAATAATCAGTGATGATCATTAGACATACACATTTGGCCCACCAACCCAATGGTAGTAGAGGCATGATTTTTGGGTCAAAATGCAAATATGGTAGTAAGCCTCTCACTCTAACCAATGGCTAAGAACAAGCCCATATGTTGTGATTCAATGAAAGCCCTTGATGTGAAGGTGTGGGACGTGCTAGAAACTAGGTAGACAACAACATGTGCTGGAGATCTATGGAATTAATCCATATTCTGAAAGAGTACGTGACATAATCAGGAATATTGGTTGAAGCATTTCTTCAAGCATGTACGGGGTCATGGACAGCAGCGGACATGACTACAACTACCATGGCTGCTGCCCAATTTGTAGCCATTGAAAGAGAAAAATAGAGAGAGAGAGAGAGAGAGAGAGAGAGAGAGTACCTCAAGTGCCTCCTCTTTTTTGCTTTTTTTTTTTCTTTTCTTTTTTTTTTTTACATGGAGATTATAATTCTTCTTCAAGAGATAATGTTCAACAAGTTCAACTACTGCTACAATAAGGGCAGATACTTCATAACCATGAAGAATAAGTAAATCTTTCTATTAAGTACAAATTTATTTTAATGAATGCCAAAACAAGGTGATTCTAGCCCATGAGAAGGCAAACGCTGCTTAGCCATGGCTTGTGTACTCTGCAACACCTGTTTCTCCACACCTTTCCTTTCTGCTCTATGTCACGCCCCAGACTCGGTAACCGGACTCACAAGGAACCCGATGGCCGATTCTGGCCGTAACAGCCTCCGTAGTACCCCGTTCTCGGCTCCTAAGACTGGTTCCGATCCTGGGATCCTACAAGGAGAATTTTCATAACAACATAATCATTACCAATATGAGCATACCCAATATCACAACAAGTACATCTGAGAATAACAAAGGCACATCGCAAAATCCACTATAAATTTGAACTTTTATAATCATCCATAAGGTCCAAAAGGACATACATGAGAAAAAGAGGAAAAGAGAGAAAGGTCAGCAATACTAGAATCCTCAAATGCTCAGCTCTACTCCATGCACTGCTGCTACGATGCCTGCTAGGAATCTCCTGCACGCATCAATCGTGCATAAGCTTATAGAAGCTTAGAGGGTGGTGAAAGTGTGTGACAATGGTGTACAGAAGAATAGTAAGAGATGCAAGAAGGGAAATATGCTCAATGGAAAAATCACTAGCCTTACCAAGGCTTATCATGAATATGATGCGATAAGTACTGGATGCCATACCAAGGCAATGCATGAAGGGGGCTTATACAACCAATGCTAATGCTATGCAAGTAATGTCAGTGCTCATATCCAAACCATAAGTCAAGTACATTTTCAATCATAAGGAAATCACCGGGGTCCATTACACCGCTGAATGATTGTCGCTCTACAGACCCCGCACAGTCAAACGAACGTAAGAGACCTCACTACCTGCCTGTGGACAGCCAATCATCAGCAAGGCCTGACGGTAGCGGACCCATTTACGAGCTGGTCAGACTCAGCCTAGCAATGCCCCCTACACACTAGGCAGGTAAGGCCACAACCCTATCCAACCGACTACACCAAAGTGGGAGCCGCAGTCTAACGGTATAAGGCCCTCGTGCGCTCATGTATTCCACCCGGTCACGGCGTTAGAGCAGATCCTTGATACCATGGAAGTTTTGAGAATTTCACCCATGAGCATCCTATGCACTCAGTATGCTAAACTAATATTTTCGATGTCCACACATATGACCATCCACGAATATCCCTGTGGAGGCAAGGCCCTGATGAAGCAAGGGCAGATATGCTATGCAATGCCAGATGCATGAATCACACAATCACCCATGCATCAATCCTAAGCATCCATCTCTCTAGAGGATACCAACATGTCCGACACAATAGCACAACCATGGTCAATCATACCTCAACCAAGCATGCATATGATGTATATGGGAGTGGGCCATGAAGATGAATAGGGGTGCTAATG
The DNA here is from genome assembly GCA_037074715.1 of Magnolia kwangsiensis. Taxonomy (NCBI): domain Eukaryota; kingdom Viridiplantae; phylum Streptophyta; class Magnoliopsida; order Magnoliales; family Magnoliaceae; genus Magnolia; species Magnolia kwangsiensis. Next base: position 69,099,832 of record CM073584.1, read on the forward strand.
AGGTGAAGATGAACTCTCTACCTAACCATGAATGGTCTAGGTACTTAGCCAGTTTCTCATAAGGAATACAACCCCTAGTGAGGGCCAATATACCTGGGGTAGCCCATGAGACTAAGGAGAACAATGGTATGGGCCTAAATAGTAAAACGGCTTAGCAAGGATCTTTGGTGGGCTTTTAACCACCCATAGAAGCCTATGGGCCTACCTTAGGGCCACCAATGTAGACATCCAACCACAATTGATCCCCAAGAGGTAGATCATCTCTAATTGATCATGGATCAAGGCCCAAGGCCCATGCAACATCAGAAATAAGAAATGAGCAACCATAATTATACCACAAACACTCATGTTAGGCTTCAGAAAGGGCGGTACAAGGCCTACCCAAAATATGGGTCCAAGGGGAACACACATAACCTAACCTATATATACCACTATAGGCCCATAGGGGAAAGGCTAGGGCCCTATATAAAGGCCACTAATCCCATATATTATGGTGGCCTAGTGGGTAGACCATTGCTCAAACCACACGGGCAAGTGTCATGCTCTTAGTCAAGTAAGTTGGGCCTACAACCCGGCCCAAGTATAAAGTTAATTTGGTGGGCAACCAAGGGCCCATATACTTGTGTAATTCGGCCTGCGAACCCAACACAATAGTATGGTAAAAATGGCCCAAGAGTTCAATGGGTCTATCTGGAAAGTTCCAGCCCAATTGGGCCTAAAGAGTTCAATAACTAGCTACATTCATGGGCCCAATTAAATTCAACTATGGTATGCCTCAAAAGTACATTTATTAAGCCCAACAATTAAGGAACTAAAGGTATAAGTCGTTTCCTCTAAGATCTTTATAATGTGGTGGGCCCCACTCCTCAAAATTTAAGCCCAAGACCAAGCATAATTATAACATGTTGCTGTCCTAAATTTGGGCACTCCATTAGAGTGGGTCTAGGGCTTCTAAAACTCTGAAAACTGAGGGCTAGGATCCCTCATTATGCATACAATAAGAGAAAATCCAAAAATGTGTCCCACCATCAGAGGGAATGTTTTTAAACTATGGTTTTTATCAAGGCATATTGCTGGACTGCACAGTAGAAAAATCGGGCAGTCCAACCATCTTGGCCCATTCTTTTAGATGACCACACTGGGTCAGTTGGGGCTGAAATTTTACAGAGTGATACTTCCATAGGTGGGCCACACCCCCATAAAATTTTAGAATTTTTTTAATACTCCTAAGTATTTTAATTAATTCAAATAAAACAGTCTATCCATAAAATTGGACAGACCTGAACGTCCTAACATGGTGGGCCATTCCGGCCCTTGCCACGGTGTGTACAGGGGTCCATTAACCCTGAAATTTGGTAGGTGGGTCCTACCATGAGTAGACCACATCCCTAAAAAATTTTAAAATTTGTAGACATCTATAAATATTTTAATTCATTTAGATAAATCAATCTGTCCTAAAAATCGGACTGATCTGGACACTATATTATAGTGGGCCAGTCCAGCCACCACTATGGTACGTACAGGTGTACATTGGCCCCCAAATTTTGTAGGTGGGTCCTACCTTGAGTAAGCCACCCCCCCATAAATTTTTATAATTGTTAAACACCCATAGGTATTTTAATAAATTTCAGAAATCCAACTGTCCATGGTGGAATGTTGCTGGAACAGTGCAGAAAATCCAGACTATCCACCTCACTTGGACCATACCTTTGGGACCTCAATCAAGGTCAGATGAGGGTGAAATTTGGGGGACATCAAGATGAGATCCCCACCTTTAAGAAAAATATATTTAATGGGTATAAATAGTCCCCCAAACAGTCCCAAAATCTAGTCCAAAAACAACCAGAAACTGTCTAGAAAATTCTGGACAACAACATGTACTTAGATAAAATTTATTATATAAGTTAAATAAAAAGGAAAATACATTAATGGAGGATGGTGTGGCCTTCCTTAGTGGGTCCCACAAATGTCATGTCATAATTTTGAACCGACACACCTTGCATGCATCATTAAGGCATCAAGTAGGACACCCAAAATCAAACAATGGGCAGTTTGGGCATCCCACCTTGATGAAATTTCTGGATGTCCTAGGCCCACAAAATGGGCCACACACATCAGGAAATAAAATGAGGAAAAAGAGAGATAGAAGGACAATCCGGCCATACCTGCACATCATACATGGATTTACATTTACAACATGGATCTTGCACATGCATGGCGTATAATTAAAATGCATGGTGAAGATGCCATCCCCACCATTGTTATAAGGTCTAGATGACCCAAACATAATATGATATGAAAGAAAGCTGCCATGATGGGGCCCATAGAGAAAGGCCCCATGCATGGATCATGCATGCATAAGGTAGGGCATTACGCCACAACCATGGGATTGTGTGGGATCTCCACCGTTGATTTGTGGGTCCTACACTTCCCTCATGAAAGAAAGAAAACATTTAGGCTATAGAAATCAGTTTTTTTACATATAGAGGAGCACCCACCTCAAAGATCTCCACCAAAACTCCAACTCTAGGCTTCTAAGGCTCCAAACAAGCAAGATTGATGGTTGAGATGAGATTGGGATGGATGGATTGAAGGAAAATGGAGGAGAAGGGGGCTGAAAAATGGAAAAAATGGGTTGGAGAAATGAAGGAAAATTGCTAGAGAAGAAGAGAAGAGAGAGAGAGAAATGAGAGGGAAAGGGAGGAAAAAATCGTTTTAAGGAAAGTAATCATTAACCTATGGTGATACAAACAATGTTGCTAAGGTAGGTTAGGTGTGGGTGGTGTGTGAGGTCTTGGTAGTGTGAGTTATGGAGATTTAGGTGGTGTGTGTAGTGTGTGTTAGAACTTGTGTAAAAGAGGGAGTGTGGGCCACATGCACCACTCCAAGGTGGGCCACATGATCAAAATAAAGGGCCATAAAATGAAACGTACACAAATTATGCTCAACGCATCGGATGGACGCACAAGACGCGACGTTGGAACCGCGGCAACAATGCGGTCACAATGGCATAGGTCTCAGCTTGATCCAAGTCGGGTCTATGTGACCGGATTTAAGGATAACCGCAAACACTATCTGAGGGTCGCGGGTCACCGGAATTTGACCGGTACGACCGCAAGGCCATAAGAAATGAAATGCACACTCACACACACACATGCACACATGCGAACTTTGGTCGGGTCTCACAACCCTCCCCACCAATAAAGAAATTTCATCCTCGAAATTGACTAATCGAAGATAAAATAAAAGAAAACACCACCATCACATACTAATCATCATACAAGAAAGATAATACAAACAATCATATATCTATCAATCATCAAACAAATGGGGATTACACTCTCTAATCTCGGCCTCGCGTTCCCAAGACGCCTCAGCCTCCGAATGATGACCCCATTGCACTTTTAACCAAGGGAATGACCTTGGTCCTAAGGACCTGCTCCTTCCGATCAAGAATACGAATCGGCTGCTCAATGGAAGAAGCATCCTCACGGAGCTCAAGTGGCTGTCAATCAATCACAGAAATAGTGTTTGACCCTCTGTCTCTGCTGACGGTGCTGCCTGGAACTACCGGTTGGTGCTTTCCTCTTCCGGTCTCCACCGGAACTCTGCTCTCTCGACCTTTGGGTCATAGCCCAGTCCTCCTCATAAACTAGTGCTCGATGTACAACCTGGTCGAAGGTCTCCAAATAATGCCCTACAACAAGGCTGCGAAGGGCAGGGCATAAACCAGGCACAAAACGACGGGTCCTCATCTTCTCATCACTGGTCAGATGAGCAGCAAATCTAGACAAGGCCAAGAAATAGGCCTCATACTGAGATACAGTCATATCACCCTGCACTAGGGTCTCAAACTCAATCGCCCGCTGGATTTGAACGTGCTCAGGGAAAACTTCTGGTCGAAACGGACCATGAACTCCTCCCATGTCCACACGAACTGAGGCCCGACCATCCTGGATACAGATGACCACCAATGACGGGCCTCACCCTGAAGGAGATAGGTCGCAAGGGATACTCTTTGATCCACAGGACACTGAATAGTGTCAAAAATCCTCGCAACCTCAGTGTGCCAAGCCTCGGCAGCAGAAGGGTCAGGGTCACCACTAAACCTCGAGGGATCATGCTGTCGGAACTCTCGGGCTATGACACTAGCACGCGATAAGTCAGACTACCCGGAAACCTCAGCAGTAGCTGGCTGATGGGTCTGCGATGCGGTGGCAACAAGCTGCATCAACTGCTGAAAATGCTTAGCTCCTATAGGTACTGTCAGAAAAGCAGGGGCTGCACTCGCCTCAGGCAGAGGTACGGGTGCGGTCGACGGGGTAAGAGCCTCAGTAACTGGAACAGTAGGCTGAGTAGGGGGAATATGTGGGGGAGCTGGAGCAACTGGAGCCCCTATAACCGGAACAGCAGGCTAAGGCGGAGGAATAGGTGGGGGAACCTGAGCAACTGGAGGTACAAGCGCTACGGGGTTAACTGGAGGAACAGGCCGGATCGGGACCTCAGGAATCGGATCCTCAACTACTGGAGAAGGACGTGCTCGAGTAGGATGGGTACCTCGGGCGCCTCGTCCACGGGCACCACGACCACGGGCGCCATGACCACGGGTGCCATGACCACGCGACATCGTCTACAAAATAATGACGACACAAGGAATTAGGACAATTACAGGCTCAATACGGAGAGAAAGGAAGAATTTCAGGACACTACTTACCCCATGTTCATGGCAGACATGCAATGTTCTCCTAAGTCATTCTAGAATTACTTGTTATGCTCTAATACCAACTCTTATCAAGCCCCAGACTCGCTAACCGGACTCACAAGGAACCCGATGGCCGGTTCTGGCCGTAACAGCCTCCTTAGTACCCCGTTCTCGGCTCCTAAGACTGGTTCCGATCCTGGGATCCTACAAGGAGAATTTTCATAACAACATAATCATTACCAATATGAGCATACCCAATATCACAATAAGTACATCTGAGAATAACAAAGGCACATCGCAAAATTCACTATAAATTTGAACTTTTATAATCATCCATAAGGTCCAAAAGGACATACATGAGAAAAAGAGGAAAAGAGAGAAAGGTCAGCAACACTAGAGTCCTCAAATGCTCAGCTATACTCCACGCACTGCTGCTATGATGCCTGCTAGGAATCTCGTGCACGCATCAATCGTGCATAAGCTTATAGAAGCTTAGAGGGTGGTGAAAGTATGTGACAATGGTGCACAGAAGAATAGTAGGAGATGCAAGAAGGGAAATATGCTTAATGAAAAAATCACTAGCCTTAGCAAGGCTTATCATGAATATGATGCTATGAGTACTGGATGCCATACCAAGACAATGCATGAAGGGGGCTTGTACAGCCAATGCTAATGCGATGCAAGTAATGTCAGTGCTCATATCCAAACCATAAGTCAAGTACATTTCCAATCATAAGGAAATCACCGGGGTCCATTACACTGCTGAATGACAGTCGCTCTACAGACCCCGCACAGTCAAACGAGCGAAAGAGACCTCACTACCCGCCTGTGGACAGCCAATCACCAGTAAGGCCTGATGGTAGCAGACCCATTTACGAGCTGGTCAGACTCATCCTAGCAATGCCCCCTACACACTAGGCAGGTAAGGCCACACCCTTATCCAACCGACTACACGACAGTAGGAGCCACAACCTAATGGTATAAGGCCCTCCTGCGCTCATGTATTCCACTCGGTTACGGCGTTGGAGTAGATCCTTGGTACCATGAAAGTTTTAAAAATTTCACCCATGGGCATCCTATGCACCCGGTATGCTCAATTAATATTTTCGGTGTCCACACATACGACCATCCACGAATATTCCTATGGAGGGAAGGCCCTGATGAAGCAAGGGCAGATATGCTATACAATGCCAGATGCATGAATCACACAATCACCCATGCATCAATCCAAAGCATCCATCTCTTAGGGGGATACCAACATATCCTACACAATGGCACAACCATGGCCAATCATACCTCAACCAAGCATGCATATGATGTGTATGGGAGTGGGCCATGAAGATGAATAGGGGTGCCAATGAGGTGAAGATGAACTCTCTACCTAACCATGAAAGGTTTAGGTACTTAACCAATTTCTCATAAGGAATACAACCCCTATTGGGGGCCCATATACCTGGGGTAGCCCACGAGACTAAGGAGAATAATGGTATGGGCCTAAATAGTAAAATGGCTTAGCAAGGATCTATGGTGGGCCTTTAACCACCCATAAAAGCCTATGGGCCTACCTTAGGGCCACTAATGTAGACATCCAACCACAATTGATCCCCAAGAGGTAGATCATCTCTAATTGATCATGGATCAAGGCCTAAGGCCCATGCAACATCAGAAATAAGAAATGAGCAACCATAATTATACCACGAACACTCATGTTGGGCTTCAAAAAGGGCGGCACAAGGCCTACCCAAAATATGGGTCCAAGGGGAACACACATAACCTAACCTATATATACCACTATGGGCCTATAGGGGAAAGGTTAGGGCCCTACATAAAGGCCACTAATCCCATATATTATGGTGGCCTAGTGGGCAGCCCATTGCTCAAACCACATGGGCAAGTGTCATGCTCTTAGTCAAGTAAGTTGGGCCTACAACCCAGCCCAAGTATAAAGTTGATTTTGTGGGCAACCAAGGGCCCATATACTTGTCTAATTTGGCCCGCTAACCCAACACAATAGTATGGTAAAAATGGCCCAAGAGTTCAATGGGTCTATCTGGAAAGTTTCAGCCCAATTGGGCCTAAAGAGTTCAACAACTAGCTACATTCATGGGCCCAATTAAATTCAACTGTGGTGGGCCTCAAAAGTACATTTATTAAGCACAACATTTAAGGAACTAAAGGTATAAATCATTTCCTCTAAGATCTTTATAATGTGGTGGACTTCACTCCTCAAAATTTAAGCCCAAGACCAAGCATAATTATAACATGTTGTTGTCCTAAATTTGGGCACTCCATTGGAGTGGGTCCAGGGCTTCTAAAACTCTGAAAATTGAGGGCGAAGGTCCCTCATCATGCATACAATAAGAGGAAACCCAAAAATATGGTCCACCATCAGAGGAAATGTTTTTAAACTATGATTTTTATCAAGGCATATTGTTGGACTGCACAACAGAAAAATCTGGCAGTCCAACCATCTTGGCCCATTCTTTTAAATGACCAAACTAGGTCAGTTGGGTTGAAATTTTACAGAGTGATACTTCCATAGGTGGGCCACACCTCCATAAAATTTCAGAATTTTTTTAATATTCCTAAGTATTTTAATTAATTCAAATAAAACAGTCTATCCATAAAATCGGACAGACCGAGACGTCCCAACGTAGTGGGCCAGTCCAGCTCTTGCCACGGTGTGTACAGGGGTCCATTGGCCCTGAAATTTGGTAGGTGGGTCCTACCATGAGTAGACCACATCCCTACAAAATGTCAGAATTTTTAGACATCTATAAATATTTTAATTCATTTAGATAAATCAATCTGTCCTAAAAATTGGACTGATCTGGACACTATATTATAGTGGGCCAGTCCAGCCACCACTATGGTACGTACAGGTGTCCATTGGCCCCTAAATTTTGTAGGTGGGTCCTACCATGAGTAGGCCACCCCCTATAAATTTTTATAATTATTAAACACCCATAGGTATTTTAATAAATTTCAGAAATCCATCTATCCATGGTGGAATGTTGCTGGAACAGTGCAGAAAATCCAGACTATCCACCTCACTTAGACCATACCTTTGGGACCTCAATCAAGGTCAGATGGGGCTGAAATTTGGGGGACATCAAGATGAGATCCCCACCTTTCAGAAAATTATATTTAATGGGTATAAATAGTCCCCTAAACAGTCCCAAAATCTAGTCCAAAAACAACCAGAAACTGTCTAGAAAATTCTGGACAGCAATATGTACTTAGATAAAATTTATTATATAAGTTAAATAAAAAGGAAAATACATTAATGGAGGATGGTGTGGCCTTCCTTAGTGGGCCCCACAAATGTCCATGTCATAATATAAAGCCGACACACCTCGCACGCATCATTAAGGCAGCAAGTAGGACACCCAAAATCAAACAATGGGCAGTTTGGGCATCCCACCTTGCTGAAAATTCTGGATGTGCTAGGCCCACCAAATGGGCCACACACATCAGGAAATAAAATGAGGGAAAAGGGAGATAGAAGGACAATCCGGCCATAGGGAAAGGGCTCCGCCACTATTGAGCCCTCCCAAGATCAATCACACGTACACATCATATATGGATTTACATTTACAACATGGATCTTGCACATACATGGCGTATAATTAAAATGTATGGTGAAGATGCCATCCCCACCATGGTTATAAGGTCTAGATGACCCAAACATAATATGATATGAAAGAAAACTGCCATGATGGGGCCCATAGAGAAAGGCCTCATGCATGCATACGGTAAGGCATTAGGCCACAACCATGGGATTGTGTGGGATCTCCACCGTTGATTGGTGGGTCCTACACTTCCCTCATGAAAGAAAGAAAACATCTAGGCTATAGAAATCAATTTTTTTACATATAAAGGAGCACCCACCTCAAAGATTTTCACCAAAACTCCAACTCTAGGCTTCTAAGGCTCCAAACAAGCAGGATTGATGGTTGAGATGAGATTGAGATGGATGGATTGAGGGGAAATGGAGGAGAAGGGGGCTAGAAAAGGGGAAAAATGGGCTGGAGAAATGGAGGAAATTTACTAGAGAAGAAGAGAAGAGAGAGAGAAATGAGAGGAAAAGAGAGGAAAAATTCTTTTTAAGGAAAGTAATCATTAACCTATGGTGATACAAACAATGTTGCTAGGGTAGGTTAGGTGTGGGTGGTGTGTGAGGTCTTGGTAGTGTGAGTTATGAAGATTTAGGTGGTGTGTGTAGTGTGTGTTGGAACTTGTGTAAAAGAGGGAGTGTGGGCCACATGCACCACTCCAAGGTGGGCCACATGATCAAAATAAAGGGCCATAGAATGAAATGTACACAAATTATGCTCCACGCATCGGATGGACACACAAGACGCGACGTTGGAACCGCGGCAACAATGCGGTCACAATGGCATAGGTCTCAACTCGATCCAAGTCGGGTCTATGTGACCGGATTTAAGGATAACCGTAAATACTATCTGAGGGTCGCGGGTCGCCGAAATTTGACCGGTACGACCGCAAGGCCATAAGAAATGAAATGCATTCACACACACACACATGCACACATGCTAACTTGGGTCGGGTCTCACACTCTATCCTCTAAAAACCAGTTTAATGGTACCCACCAATTGGTAATGCATCCGAGAAGTTTATCTTTCGACAGAGTTTCAAGTCAAGTAGTATCGAGGGCAATGATGAAATGTCTAAGGTCCAGCTTGATTAATGTCAGATTTATTATGAACACAAAAGATGACAATCATCTGTCGAGATCAAGTAGGCGTCATTGTGGGCCCATTTCTTGCCACCATATGACCATATCTAGTTATTGGGTGGGGCTCGATTTTGAAGATGGGTGGGGGTATGTGGAGGCTTCTATGAATCAAGTCGTGACGTTGCAGCTGTAAATCTATATGAGTATTGCATTCAGTTTCTTTTCAAACTTTACTATTTTGACATTCATGAAAAAATAATAATAATATTTTTTTTTAAAAAGGGCAAGAACAAAGGCGGGAGGAAACTTTGTTTACAACATTGAGAGAATATGTTCATACTAGAAAGCAATACACAAATGTCACATGGAAGATTTCAGAACCTCAGCATTTATTTTTATTTATTTATTCAAAAACCCATCAAATTCTCAATGAAATCAGCAATACCAGAATCCCAGAAAACCCAAATAGGCCAAGAAACTCAATCAAAAATAGCAAGAGCGTTTGAAAGAACAAAGGGGATACCTGTAGCATGCCATTTCCCAATATCGAGTGCCTCCAGAGAGTGGAGTACGAGCCCGTTTTCCATTCTCTGCAGAGGCAGTGGACCGTTGGAATAATCACCTTCGGAAGAGGATACTTCCATCTTAAGTTTCATTGGGTTTCCTGTATCAGAGTCTTCGATTTCTGGGTCTGCTTGATCTGGTTCGGGTTCCTTTCTCTTCTTCTTGGAGGACGACATCTCCTCGATTTCATTGCCTAACTTTTGATATTCGACAAAGGGATTTTCTAGGGTTTGAGGAGGAGGTAGCGATGGAGCTCCATCTTCCGCCATGGAAGCAAACGGAGAGAACTACTGTGAAGAGTAGGAAAGGAGGTTTCAGATCCTCAGCATACAAGAGTGAATTCCATGATGGATTCCGAGTAAGAAACGTGTCATGGAATGGGCTTTGGCATGATTGAAGGCAGATATGCAGCGATGGGAAGCGAGACCTTGGCCCCTCTTGCTAGACAGCACGAACGAGAGAGAGATGAGAAGGGGAGAGCGACAAAAGAGGAATAGATATGGAGGGAAATGAAAAACCCTATTGGCGCTTATTATTATTATTTTTTAATAACCAATATTTATCGGCAGCCACATACCAAAATCAGGGGCATTTTTGGATAGCTGCTAGTGATTCTCATTATCACCCGCGGTTATATATGGCTGCCGGTAAAAATTGCACCAGTAAAACCAAGTTTTCTTGTAGTGTCGGTACATGGTAAGTTGCTTCCTCCAGTATGTACAATGGGGATAGGATCATGTCGGTCTCTCCATTACATACACGTGGTGTGTGCAATATAGTTTTATATGCAAATTGATATCATGATTTATATATGAAGCAATGAATGTTAGTATTACAGAACCCACATGCATTATATTCTTTATATTGCATAAATTGGAGTATAAATCTCCACATTCTAGATAAAAATTTACAAAAAAACTTAATCAACAATTAAAAAGTCTAGATTTCCACAGACTCATTCCTTATCTTATCATAAAACTCAACATGTATTTCAATTATATAGAAAATTCACTTTCGAAAGGAGTTTTGAATAGAAAATTTTGAAAAGTTTGAAAAATTAGCTTTAAACTATAAAAATACCGATTAGATCTATCTAATCTTACCCCCAACCTAAAATCAACATTGTCCTCAATGTATAAAATGTAAGCAATAAACTCAAGATGAGACAATGAAAATAAAGAGGAGCGAGTAAGAAGGATATTACCTGAAGAAGGGAAATGAAATGATCGGAAGTCTCTAAAAAAAGGTTAGCACGAAACTTAAACAAAAGGATACTATCCTAATCCAATATCCTAAGAAAGTAGTAAACCTAACTTACCTCCATCAGATTAAGAGATTACTTCCGATACAAAGGATTAATCAGAGGGATAGACATTTCCTTTGAATCAAATTTCTCAACAAATGGCTTTAGATGATGACCGTTCAATTTGAAAATGTTGTCATTTATTGGATTCTCAATCTCAACAGCCCAGTGAGGATAAACAACTTTGACAATGAAAGGGAAAGTCCAACAAAAGCGGAGCTTACTCGGAAAAATGTGTAATTGGGAATTGTACAAAATGACCTTTTGACCTACCGTGAATGATTTCCGAAGAATATTTCAGTCATAAAATACCTTCACTATTTCATTGTAAATTCTCGAATTCTCGTAAGCATCATTCTGGATCTCTTTGAGTTCATTAAGTCGAAGTTTGTGCAGCGAGCCCGCATTGTGTGAATTGAAGTTCAAATTTTTAATTATCCAGTAGGTGTTATGTTCCAGCTCTACTAGTAAGTGGCAAGCCTTTCTATAGACAAGTCTAAGGGGGAACATTCCAATGGGGGTCTTGAAAGTTGTACGGTAGGTCCATAAAGCATTAGTCAATTGGATTGACCAATCCTTTCGATCGGGGTTTACCGTCTTTTTTCAAAATTTGTTTGATTTTCCTATTAAAAATATTAGCTTGACTGCTTATCTGTGGGTGATAGGGGGTACTCACTTTGTATGAAATGTCATATTTCTTCATTAATGACTCAAATGGCCTGTTGCAAAAGTATGATCCTCCATCACTTATGATGGCTTGAGGTATTTCAAAACGAGACAAAATATTTTCTTTTAAGAATCGATGATCGTTTTATGATCATTGTCCAGCACGGGATCGCCCCAACCTACTTGGTAACATAGTCCACTGCTCACAAAATATAAATGTTTCCGAATGAATGGGGGAATGGTTCCATGAAATCAATGCCCCAACAATCAAATGCTTCAATAATCAGAATAAGGTTTAATGGCATCAAGTTTCGATGGGACAATCCACCCAACTTTTGACAACGCTCACAAGCTTTGCAAAACTATGAGTATCTCTAAACATGGTGGACCAATAAAAGTCGCACTGCAAGATTTTGGCCGTGGTCTTTTTAGTAAAAAAGTGACCACCATAAGCTTGAGAGTGACAAAAGGAGATTACGCTTTGATATTCATTGTTGGGCACATATCTCCTTGAAATTTGATTTAGGCAATATTTGAATCAATACGGATCGTCCCAGATAAACTTGTGCACCTCAATGTAGAATTTATTTTTATCTTGCACAGTCTAATGTGTCGGCGTGAAATGTGTAGAAAGATAATTAGCGATATCAATGAACCATAGTAGTTAGGAAATTTTAAAAATTGTTCGTCGGGGAACATGCTGTTTATTGGTGTCTGCTTCAGAGAATCGAATAAGACAAGTCTAGAGAGATGGTCAGCCACTGCATTCTCTGCTCCTTTCTTATCGTGCATTTCAATGTCAAATTCCTGGAGTAAGAGGATCCATCTTATAAGGTGAGGGTTGGCATCCTTCTTGGAAAGAAGGTACTTCAGCGCCGTGTGATCAGTATAGATGATGATTTTAGACCCGACTAAGTAGGAACTAAATTGTCCAAAGCGAACACTACGGCTGAGAGTTCCTTCTCCATAGTAGAGTAGTTCACTTGGGCAGAGCTTAGAGTTCTACTCACATAATATATCACATAGGGCTTCTTCTCCTTTCTCTAGCCCAACACCTCCCCAATAACATAGTCGGATGCATATCGTACATAATCTCAAAAGGAATACTCCACTTGTGCGGTTACATGATCGAAGCGGTAGTCAACATGCCCTTAACTTAGAGAAATCTCTCTGACATTATTCACTCCACTCAAATAGGGTGTCCTTTTGGAGAATATTACATAAATGATGAGAGAGGTGACTAAAGTCCTTTATAAATCTTCTATAAGATTCAGCGTGTCCTACAAAAGATCGCATGTCACGTATACTTTTGGGTGGAGATAGGTTAGAGATTAAGTCTATTCTAGTCTCATCCACCTCGATTCCCTTGGACGATATTATGTGTCAAAGAACTATTCTTTTGGGAACCATGAAATGACATTTTCCCAATTCAGCATAAGAATTTTTTCTTCACATCTCTTCGGTATAAGTTTAAGATGTTCAAGGCATTCACTGAAAGATGGACCAAAGATGGAGAAATCTTTCATGAAGATCTCTAGATATTGCCCCACATATCAGAAAAAATGCTCAACATACATTGCTGAAATGTGGTAGGGGCATTACACAATTCGAATGACATCCTTCGGTATGCAAATGTATCAAAGGGACATGTGAACGTTATTTTCTCTTGATTTTCAGGGGCTATCTCTATCTGATTATAGCCCGAATACCTGTCCAAGAAACGGTAGTAAGAATGACCATATAACCTTTCTAAAATTTGATCAATGAAAGGTAAAGTAAAGTGGTCTTTCATTGTGACGGTATTCAATTTCCTGTATTCAATGCACATCCTTCAACCAGTAGTGACTCTAGTTGGCACGAGTTCATTGTTGGCATTGGCTACATTGGTGATTCCGGATTTCTTAGAAACCACTTGTATTGAACTCACCCAATAACTTCAGATATATGATATATGATACCCAAACCCAACAATTTAAGTATCACAACTTTAACTACTTCTTTCATGTTAAGATTTAAACCACATTATGATTGTCTGGAGGTTTTCACATTTTCTTCTATGTGAATGCCGTGAGTACAAATCACATGGTCAAATCCCTTGAGGTCTGCAATCGTCCATCTAAGGGCTCCCTTATGTTCCTTCAGAGTAGAAATGAGCATATTCTCTTATTTTTCATCAAGGTGGGATGAAATCACCACCGGGTATGTCTTGTCTTGACCTAAATAGGTATAGTTAAGATCGAAGGGCAAAGGTTTTAGGTCAAACTTCGGTCCCTTGAGACTAGACGACATAAGCATTGTATCAGTTTAGGGCAAAGTCTCAAATTGTGGCCTTTACCAGTTAATTTCAAGTATTAGTTTAGGGCAAAGGTTTTCTAATGATTGCAATCACTTAGAATTGTTCATTTATCCAAATACCCTTAACAATCATATATCTTATTATCCCTAAAAATTGAAGCACTTGAAACAATAATTCATCATATGATATTTCAAATATTTGGTCAAGTACAAAATGACTAACCCTTAAGAGCCGGACCACCAGCGAGCCAGGGCTAGACCACCAGTGAGTCAGGGTGCGGACTACCAGAGAGCCAGGGCCAGACCACTAGTGAGGCAGGGTTGGACCACCAGCAAGCCAGGGCGGGACCACCAGTGAGCTAGGGTTGGACCAATAGCAAGCCAGGGCCGAACCAACAGCGAGCCATGGCCGGACCAACAACGAGCCAGTGCCATCCACTAGAGAGCTAGGGCGGGCCACCGCTTCAAAATACAAAAAAAAAATCAAATGAAACCTACGGTACCTACCTGATCAATGGAGGAAGATGAACGGTGATGATGGGTGCCGGACTGTTGAGTGGCTAGATCGAGATGGGTGGGTGCGGCGCTGCTCGTTCAGGTATGGAAGGGTCAGGGATTAGGGCTTCGTTCGGGTGAGGGTAGTAAAAAAGTAAAAATATCTTATATAGTACCCGACCAAATTGGATTGGATCGGATATTGGATTGGTCCGAATTGGCCATTAATCCAAACTTGACTCAATGTATGGTCAGATTTGAGTGAGCCTAATCAATCCAACCCGATCCTGACCTTCGATTCAGATCTGATTGGGTCGGATCCGTTTGATCGGATTGGACTCTGCCCAACTCTACTTAGTAGCAATCTGGTTTGTGAAATTCTTGTAGTCGGAAGCTATGTTGGGCCCAAAAAGATGCCCATGAGAAATCCACTCCATCCATGGGTTTCTCACGCTATTGTTAACCGGAATACAAAAGTCGTAGATCCAAAACTCAGGTCAGATGGGCCATGCGACAGGAAACAGTGAGAACTAAAAGTGTCCACCGTTGAAACGCTCCGCCGAGGGGGAGGGGGGGGTCACCAAACCGCTCATGATGTTATTATCACTGGGATAACCTGTAATGACAAATATCATCCTGATCTAAAACTTCCGTGACCCCATCAAGTTTCCAACGGTAGGCCGCTATTTACTGTTGTGTGGCACACCTGAGTTTTCGATCTATCTGATTTTTTAATTCCTTTCGTATCGTGAGCTTTAGAAACCGATGCACGGAGTGGATTTGTCAGTGGTATCTCTTTGGACCCTACGTAGCTTCGTCCGTTTATTCTCTTTGGACCCTACGTAGCTTCGTCCGTTTATAACACTGGTACTGGTAGGTCCCTCGATTCCACACATTCCACCCCTGTGAATAGAACTCCGCATCTCCTCTCTCCATTTCTCCCCCCAATTCCCGCTTCTCATGTACGCAGTTTTCTCCTTCATCTCCTTCCATATCACCATCATTCCCATTTTTCTTTTCTAGAGCGTGCAAGATGCCTCTCTTCATCACAGACGTGGAGCTGGAGCGATACTCCCACAACGCCTCTCTCATTGCAGACAAGGCCGATTCCTTCATTCGAGCCCTCCAACTCGAGCTCGAGACCGTCAAGGCCCAGGCCGACGCCTCCTCAATCACCTCCGAGCAGACGT
Source organism: Magnolia kwangsiensis (assembly GCA_037074715.1). Classification (NCBI taxonomy): domain Eukaryota; kingdom Viridiplantae; phylum Streptophyta; class Magnoliopsida; order Magnoliales; family Magnoliaceae; genus Magnolia; species Magnolia kwangsiensis. The sequence continues at coordinate 69,115,746 of CM073584.1, forward strand.
GCGCCCTCATCGAGCAGAAATACCTCTCTTTCTCGTCCGATTTTTCTGAGCTCCAGTCCCAGAACGCCCAGCTCTCCACCTCTCTCGAAAAAAGGCTCTCCGAGCTCATCGAAGTCCAGGCCGAGAAGAAACAGCTTCACATCAAGGCTGTAATAAGATCGTTCCTACCCTCCTTCCATACATTTGTCTTCACAGACGTGGCCTTTTGTTACAAACCTACACGTGGATAGGAAGATTTAGTTTTCTTTTGAATTTGAGTTAGTTTCCTTTTGAATGTGAATAGTTAATTTTCTTTTAAATTTGAATTTCATATGAATAAGATAAGATTCACGTGGTTACCAAAGGATGGGTAGGAAACTGGGAAATTTTGGGTTATGGTTTGTTACTAAAATAGGGGTAGGAGTCCTATGGAGAATAAATATACCATGTAAGCATCTTTATGATTATCAATGGATGTGTAGGAAACTGGGAAATCTTGGGTTATGGTTTCTTATGGGTTGTTACTAAAATAGGGGTAGGAGTCCTATGGAGTATAAATATACCATGTAAGCATCTTTATGATTATCAATGGAGGTGTAGGAAAGTGGGAAGTCTTGGGTTATGGTTTGTTACCAAAATAAGGTTAGGAGTCCTATGGAGAATAAATATACGATGTAAGCATCTTTATGATTATCAATAAATGGGTAGGAAAGTGGGAAATCTTGGGTTATGGTTTGTTACTTAAATAGGGGCAAGAGTCCTATGGAGAATAAATATACCATGCATTGTTGTCATATGCGATCACTTATGCCATGAACGCATATGGATATGCGAAAATATGTGATCACATATGCGATGTATGCGAATATGCGATTGCATATTGGCCAACGATCACATTATTTTATTTTATTGTGAAAAAAACAACTTTTTGTCTATAAGAAAGCTTCCAAACCTCCCCAAATTCCAATATTCTCACTCCAAACTCTTTTACTCTATTCTTCTCTTACATTTCTTAATTCCAAGTGGTCTTAATCTCTCTCTCTCTCTCTCTCTCTGTCTCCTACATTCCCTCTCTTGGAAGTTGGAAGATCAAGATTCAAGCACTTGTTATTTAATTCATTGTTTAATTGATTTTATTTCTCTCAAATACACATTAAATATGTAAAATTAGTTCCTTTCTACATTTTTTTTTTGAAATTTTCCATATTTTTGATTTTTTTTTTTTAAAATTTCATTTTATATATATGCAATCGCATATGCGATTGTGCGATCGCATATGCGCATAGGCATATGCAATCACACATGATTGCATATGTGATTCAACAACATTGATACCATGTAAGCATCTTTATGATTATCAATGAAATTTCAAAGTTCCCATGAGATGTTGTTCTCTCTCTAACGAGAACAAGAGGTTGAAATCTCCCTCTAATGAGATTTCAGTCCCTGATTCTATCTAAAACACCTACTTTCTGGCATCAACAGTAACAGGTTTGTTACACCTTTTCCTTGGCTATTTGGTGTTTATGAATCCCTCCTTGCTAATGAAACCTACATTGATTGACCTTATATAATGTGGGCTTAGTAATGGACCCCACATGATGACTGGTCGCCAACAAATCCCACTCAGTGTATGGTCCTAGTCTTCATGTGGGCTTAGCAATCTCACACAATCATACATGATGAGGGCCTGGTCTTCATTGCACATGACTGAACCATCGCAAGAGTTTTACTAAGCGCACATGCATGTACAAGGCATCCCATGTACACACCTTCGCTTGTCCCAATGTGGCATGTGGGCACAAGATCCAAGCCGTCCATTGGGCGGGTGCCACATTGTAGATGCCCTGATCCAAAAATTCATTCTGGTGCAATCATCAGATGGCTTAGGAAAACTTGGTTAGGCTTATATATATATATCATGTTTTGTGAACTGTTGGCCACCTTATCAGTGGACTGACCTGATTTTGGGTCAGCGCAGGTAAGGGGTGGGACCCACCTGATAGATGGCTTGGGTATCATGTTGATGCACCATGCTGGCGCCTGTGGATGTGTGTGTCTTGCATCCCCCCCACGGAACCACTAAGAAGTTTAAGCATGTACGTGCTCTGCCTTTAAAACATCCTGAATGGGCCACCAGGTTAAAAAGTTCATTGCTCAGATGGTTTTGACTATTCAACTCATGACCTATGGCAATGATCATGTGTCAGTGTCTCAGTAGCTCTGGATCTGAACTGTTCATCTGGTGGGCCCTGGCATTGGTGGTTCACATGATTTAAATTATACTTCTGAACAGTCACAGTTGGCGGCCTTCAAATGGACAATGGCAAAAGATGTTGGAGACGATGGTCGGCACTGAATGAGAAAATGTCCATCAGTCGGGCAAGTAGCATAGGCCAATCTGTGCTGTTTCCATAGAATGACCCATCTGCCATTGGACCCCAGACCATTGGGACACATTTCCTGTCCTGTTTTTGCAATTATATTGAATCTGTAAGCTGCAGACTAGTTACAGAAGCTCCTATGTATTTGCTCGGTGACTCACGGTGACTCATCATTCTTCTTCACCAGTTCATTTGATTGCTTGTGCATTGTTTTCAGATCAGCAAAGATGGAGATGTTGAGCGGTTGTCTGTCGAAGCCTCTGAGCATCATAAATTGAAACGGAAGTTGGTGGAAATGCTGGGGCAAAAGGATATAGAGATAGGAGAGAAGAATGCAACCATTAAGAACTATTTGGATAAGATTGTAAGTTTCATTCTCTTTATTTATTTTTTTTGTGTTTGCATGGTAATTTGCATTTTCTGTTCTTCCAGATGAGAAATCTGTTTATCCATGCCTTTTTTTGAACCATTATTGGTAAGTTTACGCTACTTACAATAAAAGTGTGAGTGTCAGTGTGGTCTTGTTTGGGTTTAATAAAATGGGGAGAATCTTGTCAGAATAATGAGTGGAGTGTTTAAAAGCAAGCATTAACTCTAACTGGGTTCTAAGCTTTTAATTTAAAGCATCTCTTGTCCAACTTTTGTATGCAGTCTGCTTCTCATTCAATAGATGATCATTTGTTTTAATCATAAAAAAAGTCATTTGTTTATCCAATTCACTTGGCTGCGGATATCACACCAACTCAATTGCATTAGCTAATTTTTGCACCTCTTAAGCTGTTGCTATTCTTGCTATCCCGAGTTCCTAGTAAGCAAGAATTAGCTAGTCATGAATCTTTGAGCTAGCAGTGCCTTATGTGATTTTTTCCACTCATTTTGTGGGCTGCAATTCTCAATGTGTGTCAGTGCATCATCAAGCAGGTATATATACATGATTAAATGACTAAAATATACCTGTTGCTGTTCTTGCTATACTGAGGTCCTGGTACGAAACATGTAGTCAGTCACCAATTTTTGAGCTGGCAGGGCATTCGTGATTTTTCCAACCATTTTGGCTACAATTCTCCTTGCGTGTCAATTCATCATCAACCAGGTAAATTTACATGATTATATGTCTACAATTCTTTTAGAGCCTTAGATAGCCGTAGCTCCGATTAGAGTCCTCCCACTTGGTTGGGCTTTGAAAAGTTTTCTAATTTATATATCCATATTAGAAGCTGTCTGATGCAGGAAAACTAACTATTTTAGCTAAAAGCGCCACCCCACTCGAGCCCGGTGTTAAAATGCCCCTGCATTAATGACTCTCAATGAGGAGTCTCGAACATGAGACCTCTTGCTTTGATACCACTTTGATGCAGGACTACTAACTACTTACTTTAAAAGCTCGAATTGATAGAGCGTGATGAATCAATCCATTTATCTCATAGCTCAGGCTCCACATCCCATGGGTTAGGTCCTCGGCCAGACCCCCCTCGTGCCTCGTGGGCCCCACATCACATGGGTTTTGCCTCACATGAGCCACCCGCCTCACACGGGCCGCCCACCTCGAGTGTCCCCTTGCATCCCACAGGCCACCCCACTTGAACTTGGTGTGAAAATGCCCCTGCATTACCATCACTTTGATAAAAGTGGATCTTGCTAATCTCGATAGACATGCTTGCCTGTTACTCCAATTTCTTGAATGACGATACAAGGTTCTATTTGATAGTTGATTCCAAGAGGTAGGTAGAAAATTTTGACTACGTCTTAAGTTCCCAAACATAATGATTTTAAAATTTGGCTTATTTTTTAAAGATTGGGGAAAAAATCATTGAGAACTACAAAAAAGCTTACAAAAGAAGGAGCCTTCAACTACAAGACTATGGAGGTTGGCCCCTTTTTAGTGGAATCACTTGCTACAAAATTTAACATCCCCAAGAACATGGGAGGGCAACCGAGGTGGCTTCCTTGAATTCTTTGATTTCTTCTACTCATTCACAAGGTGCCAAGTGTAAGCATTGGAGGAGTTTACCCATCGAATAACATTAGCCGAATCGCGTCAATAATAGAGGGAGGGGATTTGGTGCAACTTGGTTATCGAGTCAATGAGATCTCGATACCTAAATTGCAAAAAAATTAAGAGAAAGTATACCCACAAGCAATGTTTTAAATATCGTTATCGCATAATTTATCGTACCCTTGGGATACGGATACATATCGGTTATGACATATGATATATCGGTTGTATCGCGCAATGTATCACTGTTTTTGGGAGACATGAGAACATTGGGAAATTGGTCGATTTTTTCAATGAAACTTCAGGGATTGTTGAAAAAGACATCAATACACTTATAAATCAAAACATTACAAAAAAAGTGCACATAATAGGGGTTTCCTTTGTATGGAGTCCTAATATATGCGCTTTCCAACTAAACCGATGCAAGTATATTCAAAGTCTATTCTTATAATTTATAAGTGTAGGAAGACATGTATAGAAACACAAGCAATACGTTCAAAAACAAAAGAAAAATCGCTAGATCAGGTTACATATATGTTTAATTTTGTGTTTGGATACAAAAATTGCAATTAATTTGCGAGAAATTGAGAAATTTCAAATTTTCTCAATTTTTCGCAACTTGATCATCTTCCCCAAATCTCGAAATTGAAGTTCCAAATCCATGATTTTTCATGGAAAACATGAAGAATCATAGATTTGTAACCATTTGACACCGGTTTAATGTGATTTACAACAAAAACATGGATCAAAAATTGAAAATGCTCACTGGATCGAATAGGTGGGATATATCGGCACTACTTGTGTGTTTCGTATTGCACATGTGGGATATAAGATATATTGTGGGATATATTGATTGATATTGTCAATATTTAAAACATTGTCCACAAGAACGATGGAGTAGAGAGGGAAAGAACTTTATTGATATCAATTTTCTTTTCTTACAAAAACTTTAAGAAAACTCGCACTTAGAAAAATATTTGAATGACTAACTCCTACACCACTACCCTCATTATAGATCCTAAATAAATATTTAATGAAAATCTCCTAATTAAAATATTGATTTTAAATCAATCACAATTTATTTTAATCCAATCTAATATTCCTTAATATGGTAAAAATCTGATAATAAAAAGAAAACACGGAAAGTAATTATATCTCTAAAACCAGCCCATATATTCAATCATATCAATCACATCTTCAAATTAGCCCCCCATATCTCCCAAAAATAATAAATTTCAATACTTGATTTAGGCCCCTCTAATCAGTAAATAATCAACAAAAAAATCAGCACATGTTGGGCTCTACGGTGGGCTATGGGATCTATGTCTTGCTGGGCCCTACAATAGGCCTAGATGGGCTTAAGTGTGCTAGGCCCTACAGTGGGCCTGGATGGGCCTTAGTGGGCCGTGGGCTTGCATCATTCACCTCAAGTTGGAAAGAACTCGACTTTGATGAGTTGGATGCTTAATACAAGTCGTAGAAGTCCATGCTTTTAACAACTTTGTAGAGGAAAGAGGTAACCAGAAGAAGAGGGAAGTGCCAAGGCATAAGTATAAGCAAAAGAAACTTAGAGGTTGGAATGAACTACTTAATTTGGAGTGCTTCGTCAATTATGGTTCTTCTAGTAGAGATAATGACAACAAGAAGGGAAAAGCCTCTCGTATTGTTGTACAATGAAGATCCTCTACTGGTATGTGAGGGGGCTGGGAAGATAAGAAAAAAGATTACATGTAAAAGAGGTATGTAAAAGGCATATGACCCAGATTCTTGCTCTCTAGGAAACAAAGTTGGACACCTTCGACGATAAGATTCTCGGCCCCATTTGGGGCATCATTAATAAGGGGTGGTATGCGTTATATGCAGAAGGATCGAAGGGTGGTATAGTGGTTGCGTGGAACGAAGCCTTTTGGTGCGTAGAGGGTAGTCAGATTGGATCCTTTTGGATTTTGGTTGTGTTCAAAGACACTGGATACCGATTCCGATGGTTAGTTACAACAATATACAACCCCTGCTTTCCAGTTCAAAGACATCTTTTCTTGACAGAGGTGAACTAGGTCGGAGCTTCTTTTAACCATGTTGCATTGGGGGAGACTTCAGCGCCATCAGATTTGTGCATGAAAACTATCTGAAGCCAGAGTCATGAGAAGTATCAGGGGCTTTGAGGAATGGGTTACCCAAAATGGGATGATCGATATCCCGGTAGTTTTTTTTTTTTTTTTTTTTGGGTGGGTGTTAGACTCTTGCTACCATTTAATTGGGTCAATAAGTACCCTTTGATTATCTCGTGCGGCTTGCCTAGGGCTACATCTGATCATCATCCAATCTTATTGGAACTGGGGGTGGATAGTTGTGGCCCAAAACCATTTGTTTTTGAACTCGCTTGGTTGTTAGTGGAAGACTTCTGTGCAATCATCAGGGATTGGTGGCTATCCTTCAACACATTAGGCACTGCTGGTGTTCACCTCATTTTTCGATCTCTTCCTTGGCACGGGTGTCTGTTTCTTGCGGGCGTCCCGTAATTAGGATTACGGTTCCAATTCAAACCAAACAACGACCCCGAGCGCCAAGATAGGTAGACACAATGTGTATGACCGGATTTTGAAAAGATCAGTCACCTATTCAACCAATCGCTCAACGTGTTGAATGATCAGGTGATGGTTAGAGTATGGGGTTCGTCCTCTGATGATGGGTTACTCCTTTGCCTTTCGTATGAAAGGACTTTTCAGTGCAAATAAAGTGAGAAGAGAAAGAAATCCTTACAATCGGCCAGTATCAGCTGTTGAAGGATACTTCTTAGTAGTCGAACACGATTAAATGTTCTAGCAACAACTCCAGCTAAAGCTAAGGTTATTGACTATAGGGTTAATGCTACTGATTATATTACAGGTTACACTATGGAATGTAATTGACAAGTACGGAAAGTAAATGATTATGCTAAGGAATGCAATTCACTTGAATGAGAAAAAAAAAGTAACACTAAAGCATGTAAATTTAACAGGATAATTGAAAGATAATCGAAGATAGATTTAGTTTATTTGGTTTGATATGTGACGAATTATTTTGCTACAATCTTCTTCTATTTATAGCTCTGATCCAACCATTTTGGATTCTTCCCACGTTCCAATGGTTATGGTAACCGATCTCCACTACTTTGCTTCTAAATGTTTCCCACGTTTTGTATTCCCTTGAATCTTTCTTCAACCAATTAGCCGACAATTGTATACATTTTGACTGTTAACTACCCGTTGCTTAGTTACTCGAACTCGGTCATACACATCTGCCTCCTCAGTATAATTGATACGTTGTAATTCTTTCCTCGAGATACAATTGTACATATTCTGACGGCACCACGTGTATCCATATAGATCGCATGTAAATGAACCTGATTGCTTGAAATAGGGCTCGGCCAGAATGAGTACAAACATTGCCTCCCTTGTCGCTCTCCTTTTGAAGAAAATGACAACGGCGTTTGAAGTTTTAATAATGCTGTCATAAATGCTCACACGTGTTACCCAAATATGAACCGCCTTCGACCGTTATCATTAGTCCCGGTCGCGTTGATTCGAAGTGTCGAATGATTTTTGAGCCAACGTGTGTTCTCAAAGAGCCGTTCTGTCGAAATAGGCATAATTTCACAATAAATACTGCTTTCTGTCTGTCTATATATATATATAGCAATCTCGCGTTTGAATCTACTATACTTCCAGAATCCTTCTTCTTTGCATCTCATCTTCTTCCGAAATTTCTACTGCTTCCATCTCTTAGCAATGGCTTCTTCATCGTCCAACCCTACCTTTGATCAAAAGGATGTAAAGGCAATAATGGATTTATTCATTGGCAAGTGTACCGAGGAGATAATCTTCAAATCTCCTCTGGACAAAGAAGCTTTCTGCCTAGGCCCCTCTTTCTCTCCAGAAATCTCAGCCGAAGCATTACAAATCTTAGATCCGTTCTTTTCAATCTGTCCAGGAGATAACATTCTCATCATGTCCGGAACCATTCCTGATGTGGCCAACGCACTAAGAATGCCAAGATTATGGCTGAAATCACTTCCAAGGTGGGAAGATTGGTTTGATAGAGTATCGGCCCAGCACAAAGATATGTGGAAAGACCTTGGTATATACGAATGCATCAAACTATCACTTTCCGAATACTCACTCGACACATCTCTTCTTCTTGCTTTATTATCATTTTGGAGCACTTCTAGCAACACTTTCATGTTTGGTTGTGGTCTGATGAGCATCACCATTAAAGACATCTGCCATTTGACCAAAATTTTGCCCTTTGTAATGGTGTATCACGCAAATGCTAAAACAGGTCAACGTAAAAACTTCCCCAACAAAACTGCCAAAGGGTACACTAACTTCGTGAATGTCCACCGCAAGCTCGAAGGACCGGTCGAAGAAATCGAGCATCTCGCCTTTTTTCTCTTCTGGATTTGTCGTCATCTCTTATGCATCAACACCTAGCAAGTCATGACCAAATACATTGCTTTAGCTGAATGCCTTGTTCAAGAACATCGAGTAGCATTAACACCGTTCGTTCTCAGCCATTTGTACAAAGGTCTCTACGAAGTCAATGTCAAACGATTATACTTAGCAGGAGGACCTATATGGCTTGCACAGATGTGGTTTGTAGCGTATTTTCTACCTCATCTCCTTGATCAGGAGCATATCGACCGATCGTTTTCCTCAAATGGCGATTGAATTCTCCACACTTCGTTTGAGAATGACATGGTTAACGAATACCTCGTAGGATTCTTCTCTCTCGAGAAATTTGATAACAATCAATCTTTTATGCCCTTTGCGGGGAAAAAGACTTATGAACTTGAATGGCTCACAGGACAATTTGATCCAAAAGATGAGTGCTTGACCGGTTAACTTCATCACGCTTGGACCTGTTACGTTGTAGGCTGTGATTTGGCTTTTGATGGCACGATTGAGAAAGGCAAAACGCGAAAGCAGGAGTTGAGCAATATCACCCTTATCTGTTTGCTTGTCAATTGGGTTTGGTGCAATACATCCCTTGTCCTCTCACTCACACAACTTTCAACCAACCTCCTTACGATCGGGTGATAGTGACCGATGAGGAACTTTATAACTCTCTCGGCAAATCTTATCATAAAGAAGCAGTCGCTCTACAGATTCCAACCTACCTAGAGTCTCTTGAGGTGATGAGTAGCCTCGTAACATGGTGTGATCACTAGTATGTTAAGTTCTTGAGTTGTCGAAGTACCATAGAGCTTTCATCCCAGTTCTGCTCTCAGCTGGCTCTTGTGGAGAGCAAGAAAAGAAATGCCCCTGCACCTCCAGGCACTGCTACGAAGAGAACAATGAGAGTGAAGATAAGATCAGCCGCTGCTCCTCCCATTTCGACGGTTGATCCTCCCTACCCAAAAGTTGCGCAAATCACCCAGGAATATCTTGATATCCTTGCTACCGCTCGACCGCAATGGATGGCTCCAAGGAAAATTTCGGACTTCGGAGGTATCAATCCTCCCCCAAAACTTCCTGTTCTTTCTTTCCAGCGCACAACTCCTTCCAATCCTCCTTCGACAATAAAACATCGATCACTGCTGAGACCTAGAAAGCCATTGAATACTTCTTCGGCCGAGGCCATAGTAGCCTTTGAAAAATATTTGAAAACAAAGTATTGGCCTCACCTTAGTATGACAGACTATTCCCAAGAAATGGCCGAAGGCATAAAACGGCATTAGGAGGCTCATTTTAATAAATGCTGGAACAAATGGACTCAGGACAAACGGCAACTGATACCAACGATCTCCTTGGTTGCAATTATGCCACCAATCTCATCAATGACGGCCCCAACGGCCGCAGCGGTCGTCACTCCCGGTGGTGTCTTTAAATTCAGATACCTGGTCTAGCATATAAGACCTTCCCTCTAGCAATCCGCCTAAGGTCAATACTGCCCTTGTTAACTCGAAGCATACACAACAAACTCCTTCCCCTCCCGCATTAGTCACACGACGAAGGATTTTGATCTCCCACACCCGTCGTTTCAAACTGGCCATGGTTCCATCATTTCCTTCATTAACTACTGTAGTCGAGGAAATCCCGACTCCAGCTGAATCTGCAGTAACAATACCTGAAGGATCGGTCGAGATTGAAAGAGTTGCATCTGAGGAGGAAACAATAGTTACACCTCTGTGGAAGTAGTTGAACAAGTCTTGCCTACGACTGCAAAACAACATTGCTAAGCAACCAGTCGGAGTTATCTCGGTTAAGATCCCTGTTACACCGACCAAAATGGAAGTGGTTTGTGTAACTCCTCTTCCTTCTTCTTCAACCACTATTCCAGAGGATGATGCATCGACTTTTGCCACTTTTTCTCCTGTCGACGACGTTCTCTCTTTGCTTGAAAGGGCTATCGCCGGAGATGTGTTTGCGAGCACTTCTCCTCTCCACCATAAGTCTTCAAAGCTTACAAGTCGAGTTACACGAGCTCCTTCGGAAAGGGTTGTCCGAATCCTTCAACGCCGAATTGATAGATAAAATCGGCCAATTGGTTGATTTGGCGTATGCACTATCTTAGTCAGATCCCACTTTGACAACTAGGATACCATCTCTCCTGGAACTTCAAGGAAAACTTAACAAGTATTGTCAAGCTAAGGCAGTTGTCACTGATCTCGAAGTGAAGAAATGAGCGGCCGATCTTGAGAAAGCTAGTGCACAAGAGGTCGCTCGAGAGCTTACGATCAAGACTGATGCAGTGAAAGATTCTAGGATGGAGATTGAGAACTTATGAGCCAAAATTGTGGCTTTGGAGGGCGAGCTAATTACGCTGAGACAACGTATGACAGACAAGCACGCAAAACATCTCAAGACTATCGAAGAAATTCCTAGCCTGTTGTTGCAGCACGTTCTCGGGTAGAAGATGTTGGCCAATCGTCTCAATTGTCAGCGAAAGAAGAAGCATCGTTGTGGACTGCTAGAAAACGGCTAGAAATGGCCGAGACATTCTTGCAAAATTTATTGTCTTCTGATTTGTAGTAGTTCTTACATAAAAAAATGGCCATCGAGCTTCTTTTGCAACTTGACTCCTTTTAATAATTGTTTTGCACTTGTTTTCTCAAGCCATTTCTTGAATTCCCATGGAATGTGGGTTACTTCTGAGTTTTATGCCTTAACTGCCCACGTTCCAGACGTGTAAATTCCTGGAACCGTGCCACTTGCTGATAGTTAGTTTATAGGACCTACTATTTAAATGACATTAAGTCCCTGACCTCACCATTATACTTCTGAATTCAACTTTTTCCAATGGCTATCGAGATACCTTCTCTCATTGTTGGTGCCAAGGTGTTTAATAACGATAATGGTGGCCGTAATGGCCACCACCGTTACCTTTACGATAGGGGCATAACGGCTGTAATGGCCTTTATGGTCTCTCTCTCTCTCTCTCTCTCTCTCTTTAATATTTATTTATTGAAAAAAACCCTCGAAAAACCTGTGTCTGTCCCGTAATGTTCATTAAAAGTATGAAAAACATGTATATGTCTCATAATAGACCATTACGGGGCTATTATGGCCTTTATAGGAGATGTAATGTGCCGTTAACGACAATTACGGGTCATTTTTTCCATAACGGCTGTTACAGCTGTTATGACCCCATAACATGTAACGGTTGCCACCGTTACCTTTACGTAATGGTGTTTACGGCCCTGTAACGGCCTTTACGACACACCATGGCTGGTGCTGAATCCTTCCTTAAAGAAATCTTTGATGAAGGGTTGAAGGACCTTCTTTCTCCTTTTTACCATCAGGCATAAGGAGATTTGTTATCGACGCTGCCTGTTCACTCAACTGTCATCCTTCAACCGAGTTGAATGATAGACTCAAAAGGCTACTCATAAAGCTGAAACGATTGGCTATTATGGCAGACTGTTATGAAAGATCGTATTATCTCCATGGAGTGAATACCTGTTACCTGGAACAACAAGATGTGGCTGTGAAGGATTCGGCCGACATAAGCAGTAAATGTGGGACATGAAAATTAACTATGATATGTAAGAAACTAAGGCTAAGATCATCAAATTAATTAACAATAATAAATCTCAACATCCCACAATAAAGTCAAACCATTCCAAATAGGGGAATCCGTAAAGATTCAAGCCTACACACAAGTTAGGGCTGATTCTGATTCAAAATAATCAATCTAATGAATTCCAAGGAATGTGGAAACCCTCAAAACTTGTGTAGGATTGTTTCATCATCAATGGGTTCCTCTAATCGCAAATTAGGGCAAGATTAGGGCTCTAAAATTACGGAAAAGTGAGGATTAGGTAATCTAGGGTTAGGGTTCCGGATTAGGATAATTTATTAGGCTGAGAATTGAGAACTAATATGGTCAATTTGAGGTTTGAATCTGATTTGGGGAATTTTGCAGAAAATAGGGAAAATCAGGAAAAAAAATTTGTATCTTTTAAACTAGGTGATCCAAAAGGGGTTTTGGAGTGGGGAGGAAGGCCTACCAGAAGGATGAATCAATACAGGAAGAAAGGTCCCGCATGTGGGACCCGCACATGTGCCGCACGCGTGCGAGTAGGCTTGCACATGTGAGGGGAGCACGTATGGGGTGGGAGCCACCTCCAGTCTGGTTGGCCAGGGGAGGAGTCTTGATCCTTTGAATTTCGCCTCGATTCGATGTGCGGTGTAGTCGTAGTACTACGCCGAAGGTTGCGGTCCTGCAGCGGCGGGTTGGATCTGGAAGATGCACTATTGTTGTTGGACTATTTCATTGGGCTGTACAAGCAATGTGAATGAAGGGGAAAGAGATGATGATGATGGGAATGGGTTGAGATGAGGCTTCGCACCTCGGTAGTCTTCCCTTGATGAACAAGGGGGGGCTTCTCACCCTCTTATGGCTCACGTCTCCACACACATAAAGAGAAGAGAGAAAACAACCTTTTCTTTTCTTATTTCCTGCAGCATAACGATAATGCCCCCTCCCCTTGAGTTTATTAAAAAACCCTAAGAGGAGAGAATGACTAAAGTGCCCCTGCGAAGTGCGCATAAAAAGGTCCACATAAAAATAATAAAAACCAAACAACTACTAATCAATCGAGCAGACCATCAAAAACTAAAACATGAAGAATAGTAAAATCCAAAATCCTACGAAGTTTCATGGTGGTGGGCCACGATCATGACATGATGGGCCATAATCGGGTCCACTCTAAGACTCTCAATACTCCTCCCACAAGTTGTGGGTCTTCAATCTATGTTGTCGCCGAGGTAGATCAACGATAGGGTCCTCTCGTATGTGCGTAGTGAAGGTACTCTATGTGAGATGTCCCCATCAGTAAATATGAACGAGCCTGGTATGACAAGTTACGCTGTGTTCAAGCACATCAATTCAACCGATCGATGCTCAGGATGTTACAGTCTCATCGCTCTGGCCTGATGGACGAATTACAGGAATGAGGCAGTGCCTTTTACGTGAAAGAGATGGTGGTCCCAACGGTTCTGGAATTCCTAGATGAACAGATTCGCCTATATCGAGCTCGATCGATGGCAAGTCACACTGCTAAAAAACGTTTGAAAGTGAAGTCCACTCAATTGCTGTTCGTGTTGATCAGCTGCTTCACTTCTTGCCATGCTTTATTGAGGAAGGGAACTGGTGGGGTCCTGCCAAGGAGCAAAATGAAGCAGAAATGCAGGCTCTCCAGGCTCTCTTAGCAGAATTCGAAAGTCTGAGGACGTAATTTGTTTACTCGTCTCGTTTTACCTTTCTATTTCCTGTAATCATGCAGTCAATGACCATCACGATAATGAATAAATTCTACTTTTTGCACAAAATCCCTATATTGCACATACTCTGTCTCGACCATAATGCATAGACTGAGTGGTCACTTCACAGACCAATAAGCCCCTATGTGGCAATATGGGTGCCCAATACTTAGCCATTCCTGACCATGCCTGTTGCATCTTCGCCACAGTGATACATCACCTCCTAAAGGATTTTCATTGATTTCGTTGTATCCCAATGACCCCAGGAACGGTTGGATTCATTTCGAGAATCCCAATAGTCATCGTTTCCCTATGCGTATTAATTGCTTCCTTACCACACTTTGCCTATAAAAAGGGAACTTGGGTTCCAAATCCTCATGAACTTCTTCGGCCTTAGGCCTTCGCCTAATTAACTTCCTTCTATGATGGCTCTCCTTTCTCAGGCGACCAACATCATGGAAGAAATATTTTCAGAAGGGTTAGAATCCATCTACTCAGAAGATCCTGGAGGTTCTCTCAAAACTCCGATGACTTGGAGAAGAATATGTAGCGGCAGATCGGGAACTCGACTGCTCGAATGCTTTTCTCTCACGTCTATCATCCCTTATCACTGAATGTAGGATTCTGCCAATCCGTCAGGAGGCGACCTAGTAGAACATGATACATTGGACCAGCGAGTGCAACTTCAATAAGGAGATGTTACGGTCGTTGAAGCTTTCCCTTAACATTGTGGGTGCCGACTCGGCTCAGATCCATTGGCTTTACCCAAACTGAGTCCAACCAAAAAAGTGAGGAACTAGTTGCTTTCATTAGGTCCTAAGTCACACTTTCCCGGGTTTGCTCAATCTCCAGTGAGACTGAGAGGAGAATAGCTGAGCAGGAGCATGAGGCTTTGGGCTGCCGTCTCGCTCATGTCAAACGTTCTTCTGCCGCGCTTGTGGGTCAGTATTCCTTGTGGGTGAGAAGGCGAAATGCGGTGAGGAATGCAAAAGCCGCGGCCGAGGAGAGATTCGAGGAACTCAAGCAGACCTTGATAATATGATCTTGACCATCTTCCTCATCAACGGCCTATACCCTCCATCCTCTTCTTCCTTTTTCTATTCTTCGTCTCTGCATTTTGCAATGAATCGGCCTTGTCTGTTTTGTAACTAACGACCCTTGATGTTCATTTTGTTTCATGTAAACATGCAGTTGAAGACCAATGAAGCGATATATAGACTTTAATGAGAAATTTAAACGGCCGATGGTACTTTGGCATGACAATGGTTGGACTATTATCTTACAATGTGGTGCTCAACGCTTAGCTAAATTTCCGAATGTAAGCCATACCTTTGCCATGTTGGTGACAGTTTGTTTCCCGAAGAGGCTCCATTTATTCCGCTGCATTCCCATGACCTCTTAAACGGCTAACTTCAGCCTCAAGTACTTCAACCGTCGTTTCGCTCCTTACGTAAATTAAATGCTGAACTTTAATCTATAAAAAGCGGCGCTTAAGCATAAAAAAAACTTAGCAAACCAACTAAACCAGAATCTCTATTGCGAAAGCTCCTGCATCCATGGATTACGTTGCTCTTTCCATCAAAACAATGGAAGATATCCTTGAGGAGGGGATATAATCCTTTTCTCGCTCTCCCTTCATCCGCGATCCTCTTCCTTTCCTTAGGAATGTGGAAAATCTTCTCGAGAAGGAGCGCCCTCCCTTGGAGATTTTGAGCCTTTTTTTAGAACTTTGGTGACTCGGAAATGTGTTCGCTGAGGCCAAAGTGTTTCGTATCCGTTACGATACGTCTGTAAAGGCCGGTATGTATAGGTAATGGCCATGACCGTTACGCGATACAAGGGTTGGTTTTTTAGGACCGTATCGACTGTTGTGATGGCCGTGAAGACCGTTATGGGGCATAATGACCATTACTCCTGTAACGGTCCAAAAATGACCACTTTTTATATATATATATATATATTTAAATCAATTTTTCTTCTCCTTTTTTCACTTTTCTCATTCCAAAAAACTCTCCTAGGTCATTTTATAATAGATTTCGACCATTATTACTATAGTTTTTAATATTAAAACCGTAGATTGAAGTGATTTGGGCAAATAGAAGCTCCAAGGGCAATTTTTTTTTTTTTTTTTTAATTTATAAAATTGAAGTAGTATTTATGCCTTTTTCTAATTTCTAGTTCTAGTGCTTGATTGTGATGTGTAAACATTAGAGACATAATCATGTTCAGAAATTCACTAGACAGCCTGATACAACACTCTCACCAAAGAGTGGACCGTTATACGACCATAAACATGTTCAAAACAATATATATACACACACACACACACACACACACACACACACAGAGTATTTAAAATATTTACATTATTCTGGATTTTCTAGATATTTTTTTTCAGAATGTTTTGGGCAAAAGAAAAATTTCAACCATTATAGAGGTCGTAACGGTTGTTACGCCCCCGTATCGATTGTTACGGCCGATACCTGTATCGGTAATGGCGGTAACCGTTACAACCATCGTTACCGATACTGAATACCTTGACTGAGGCGGATGTAGAATTCGAACGCTACATTGTCACCCTAAATCATCTGTTAGCTCTTTGCACTGAGTGCCAGGCTCTGCTAGCCCGCTTTGAGGCAGCTTGGAAAAACATGTTGCGTTGGACTTGTGAACATGAGTTCAACTAGAAGATGCTACGGGTGCTGTCTCGCTCACGCGACCGTGTCCTTGCCAACCTAGTTGAGACCAATCAGCTATACTCTGATCGTGACCGACTAGACAGTGTTGAGTTGGTCATGTTTGTGGAGGCCCAGATGGTTCTCTACCAAGGACGGGTTGCAGTCAGTGAGGCTGAGAAGAGATCGGCCGAGTCAGAAAAAGTGGTTCTCGATAGCCGTCTGGCCTACATCGAGTGCTCGGTCGAAATCGTGAGCCAGCAAGCTTCTTGGACTGAGAGGTGAAGTTTGGCGCGAGACGCAAGGGTTAAAGTTGCTAAAAGGTTCGAAAATATCAAGTAGACCGGCCGGTAGGTCCATCGCCAAGCTCTTCCTCTCCTCTTTATCTTTATTTCATGGACACAGCCTCCCCCCGTCCATCCCACGCAGGTGACCATTTACCTAACGCTCGGTCCTTTTGGCCGATGGGCAGGACCATCTTCCAAACCATATCCCCTTCTCCAAAATGTAGGTCTGATATTTTCAGGCCGATGATTATGGCTTCATGTTAGGCCCGATTGTTAGTGCACTCGAACTCTAATTGGAACGCGAACTCCTGCTGATTCTCGTTTCTAGCAATAAGCACTATTCTGGCCCTAAACATTTCGTGTGTCCTTGATCCATCAAAAATTAATCTCCATGGTGGGAGTTGCACATCATACGACTTCGCAATGTCTGGGGAGAAAACATTAGTCTTGCCTGCATAGTTGGATATGAATCACTGTAAGAAATTTAGGTGTCCCAAGAATTTGTGCACTCTGCTTTATTTCCAGGCGGTCGTGCATCAATCACGGCCTGGGCTTTATTCTGATCGATTTCAATCCCTCTCTGTTGTATAAGGAATCCCAAGAAGTTACTGGCCGAGACCCCGAAAACGCATGTCAGAGGGTTCATTTTCAATTTGTGCAGCCTCATCCGTTCGAATGACTTGCGCAAGTCGACTTGACTACCACATTGTCTACATAGACTTCCATGAAACGACCAATCATATCATGAAAGACGACATTCATTGCTTTTTGGTATGTGGCCCCTGCATTTTTCAATTTGAAAGGCATTACCACCCAACAATAAGTCCTTAGAGGGCCCGGGCATCTGAATGCAGTCTTAGGCACATCATCCAAGGCTATGTAGATTTGATTGTACCTAGAATGTCCGACGAGGAAAGGCACAATCCCACGTCTAGTGGCCCGATCGATCAGCTGATTGGCCACAAGTATGGGACATTCGTCTTTGGGTGTGGCCAAATTTAAATTTCTAAAATCGACACATACTCTCAACTTACCGTTCTTCTTTATCACTGGGACTATATTCGACATCCATTCTGCATATTTAATCTGTCGGATGAAACAAGCCTTTAGGAGCTACTCAATTTCCTCTTTGATCTTAAGAGTGACTTTGGCCGTCATTCGCCTTAGAGGTTGTTTATACGGCTGATATCCTTCTCTGGTGGGCAACCTGTGCTCGACTAAAGATCTATCGAGCCCTGACATATTGTGATAGTCCCATGTGAAGCAATCTGTGAATTCTTGGAGCAAACTTGCCAACTCTTCCCCCTCGGGCAGTCGTAACATATTGCTTATAAATGTAGGTCTCGGATCCTGATCCGTTCCCAAATTGATTTCGTCCAGCAGGTCTTGATCCTACGGTCGACTCTCTTCTACTCCCGCTGATAGGTCTTCCATCCTCGAGCCATCAACCTCAGGTGGTTCATCTAACTCAACCAAGTTAATGAATACCCCATCGTCAGTTTCCGTTAGGCTCTCCTCAAGCCTCTTTACTCCAGCCGTGGAGTCGGTTCCATGCACCTTGTCCTTCATCGCCATAATCATGATATCTCTTCGATTATGCAATGGGCAGTCGGCCGATAAGGGACAATGTCCCTTGGGCCTCGGATACGTCTCGCTTGCCTGAGTCACTCCTGACATCACTTGCACGATACTATTTGGGTTTTTCTTTACTATAATCCTGGCTGGACGACCGTGTTTATTCCTCCTGGTGAACCTAATAGGCCCTACTTCGCCATAATAGTAGGCCTCATTGGCGTTCAATGTGGCCAAAAAGGGCTTGTTATCAGCCAGGACCAACTCGACTAAAAAATTACAAATTGGTGGAGAGAAGACGGGATACACACGAAAGAGTGAATCCATTCCCTCCCTAATAGTGCATTGTAGCTTGACTAAGTATCAATCACAAAAAATGGTGCTAGAACAGATTTGGTGCCCACAGTAAGGTTAACCGGTAAAACACCATGTGTGTTGGTAACATGACCAGTGAAGTTACTGTCACTTCTGATGGAATTAGGTTAGTTGTGGTTTTCCCCAGTTTAGCCATCATCCTCTTTGGCAATAGATTTACTGCGGCCCCGTTGTCTACTAGGATCCTAGTGACGGGACATCCATCCATCCAAATGAGCTGATATGTACAATGACTTGAGATGTTGCGTCATGTCACTGGTAGGTTTGTTTATATCACCCTATCGGAGGTACCATTGGATGCTATGGTGACTATGTTAACATGCAATGCTCTATCCTGTATCTCTTCTTCAAAAGGAAAAGAGGCATGTTGTATGATACCAGGGGAGTGTGCTCTTCTATGTCCCTTGCTCTAGCCTGAAAATTAGATGGCAATGTAAACACCATATTACAATGGAACATCATGGGCAACAATGAGCCAAACACAATTTCACCACTCAAACCTTGGCCCCCAGTGTATCAGACTTGACTTTCCTGGTCTGATTAGGGCGCTTGTTAGTCGTAGCATCGAATGGGGCATCGACTGCTGTATTCTTCAGTGTACTTGCAGTTGATGTGAGTTCGTTAGCTAACCATTCATCTGTTGGGAAGCAATCCTCACTAAAATAATCTGGCAAGTTGCCAGTGTTGTCTTCTTCCTGAAGACTTCCTGAGTTTTCCATGTCCTTGAGGGGTTTTTATTTTCTTGACTAGTAGGTGGCATCATAGCTTCGACCGTATTCACGGCCACTTGCTTGATGTGTGAGGGAATTCTCCAAAATGAACAGGGTAGCTTGGGTTCTAGTTGAGAAAGTACTTTATCCCCTTCTCTTTCCCTTCTCGCCGCGGCTTTCCGTCTCTGCCATCGACGTTTTTGAGTCTTGGTCAAAATCTCTGGTATAGTCGGAAACTTTGGGTGGGTGAGTCACCTCCATGCTCCTCGTGTGGCAGGAGGCTTGACCATCCTAGTTAAGAGTGATCCCCATCGCGAGCGTCAGCTGCATGTTGACTACCTTGGCCGATAACGGTCTTGGCCGAGGTGGTGGTTGTTCCCTTCCATCCGGGAAGGATCTCTCACGCGTGGAGAGATTTCTCGAGCACAATGATTGCAGAATTGACACTCTTGATGTTTCGTCCGATCGTTTGACGAACGGGCGGTTTGATAATGGGGAACCCATCGTCGCTTTGGCGTGGATTGGCCAAAAAATCTCCATGGACTTCCTGAGCTGATATCAATCCTTGGCCTCGGCCGATCCTTCAAGTTGGCAATGATTGTGTTCACCTCCATGCCGACCGGGAATGGGTCGGTATCGATCAGCATGGCCTCCTCCTTTTTCGAGAACTTGAGCAGTCCGCGGTCAATGTGATCTTGGATGAAGTTCCTGAAAATAATACATTTATTAGTGGAGTGAGATCGAGACCTATGCCATTTGCAGTATTTGACCTTTTACAATTTATCGGCCAAAGGTATCTTATGATTAATAGGCACTTTGATGAACTTTGCTTCCAACATGAAATCAAATATTTCTTCAGCCCGAGTGATATCGAAAGTATAAACTTTCTGGGCCTTTTGCGCGGCCGGAGCGGTCGATTCGGCTTTGACCAATGCTGAGCAAACTGGTGGCTTTTTAGCCACCACTTCAGCAATCTCAATTTCATATTTAGGATCGTTGTTGTAATACGTTCCCACCGACGAATTAGCTCGCCTGGCTCCTTCCTGGAGTAGTTCCTCATAACGAGAAACCTTCTTAGTAAGGTCATACAAGTCGGCAAACTCATGTTTACAAATTTCTTGTGTAGTTTATATTCCAGACCGTCTTGCGCGAGTTGCACGAACTCGGCCTCGGTCATGACTACCTTACAACGGCTTTTTACCCGCTCGAATTGCATGATATAACTTTCGCATGCTTCCCCATGCAATTGCCGAAACTGCATGAGATCGGTCATGGTTATGTCCCTGTTCCTGGTGAGAAATTGAGCACGAAACTTTTCCTCCAATTCCTGGCAGTTGTGTATTGAATTTGACAGCAAGTTCGAATACTATGTAAAGGCCGCAACAGTCAATGAATGATCGAATAACTATAATTTATAATAATCATTGTTGGCTAGTTTGCTACACTGCATTGTGAACCGGCCGATGTGCTCGATAGTCGACTGACCATGTTAGCTAGAAAACAAGGCAAAATTCAGTCGATAGTTCCTCGGCAACGGATGTTGCTGATGTATCCACTCGAGGTATGGTTTATGATATGTAGGAATGGCATTGCGGCCTAACACTTGGCCAACAACTTCCTACACAAGTTGCAATATTTGGTCACGATTAACCTGCTGTGCCTCTATGACTGGCGGTTGATTTGGACCAAATTGATTAAAATTTTCCTGAAATCTGGGGCCCTGCGGTGGTTGAAAACCAACTGGCTGTCCAGGATTTCTATTTTCAAAATCTCTAAGCTCCCTTTCAGGTTGGCTGACCTCAGCAAGAGGTAGCATATTCCTAACATCTGGGATAGGGACTGGAGGGGAGTTGTGTTGTGTTAGAGGTATCGGTGGGAATGGTACAAAATTACAGACCGGGCATCCATTATGTTGTGGCGCTGGTTGCATCCGTTCTATTATTACAACTAATAATCGTTGCATGGCCTCAGTCTGGCTAGCCATATAACGATTAATACTTTTGTCTTTTTGATGAAACTGCTCCGCCTAGGCCCTCCCATATTCCTGTACCATCTGGATTCTCATCTGAATATCCCAAAGTACAACAGATACCTCGTCCGGAAGCTTGGCACGAGATGTAGATGGTTCGACCTGATTCACGGTCTGGTTAATATTTAAATTAATCTCCTCCGGGGGTGCCTGAACCTGCATGTCCTCACTTGGAGGGAGTGTGGTTGGCGTTGTAGGTTCGACTCGGCAGCTCGACCGTTCCTCTGCATTTTCGGCAATAGTTACATCGATATTTGATAGGCAGGGTCCCACCGGGCGTGCCAGAAAATTGTTCGCCTCGTTTTTCGATCTCTTCCCTGGCACGGGTGTCTGTTTCTTGCGGGCGTGCCAGAATTGGGATTACGGTTCCAATTCAAACCGAAAAACAATGACCCCGAGCGCCAAGATAGGCAAACACAAGGTGTATGACCGGATTTTGAAAAGATCGGTCGCCTATTCAGCCACTCGCTCAATGTGTTTAATGATCAGACGATGGTCAGAGGCTGGGGTTTGTCCTCTGATGATGGGTTAGTCTTTCGCCTTCCGTACAAAAGGACTTTTTGGTGCAGATAAAGTGAGAAGAGAGAGAAATCATTACCATCAGCCGCTATCAACTGTTGAAGGATATTGCTCAGTAGTTGAACATGATTCAATGTGCTAGCAACAACTCTAGCTAATGCTAAGGCTATTGACTATAGGGTTAACGCTACTGATTATACTACGGGTTACACTATGGAAAGTAATTGATAAGTACGGAAAGTAAATGATTATGCTAAGGAATGTAATTCACTTGAACGAGAAAAGAAAAAGTTACACTAAAGAATATAAATTCGACAGGATAATTGAAAGATAATTGAAGGTAGATTTGGTTTTTTGGTTTGGTATGAGACAAATTATTTTGCTGCAATCTTCTTCTATTTATAGCTCTGATCCAACCATTCTGGATTCTTCCCACGTTCTGATGGTCATGGTAACTGTTGTCTAGTAGTTTGCTTCCAGATTTTTTCCACGTTCTATATTCCTTTGAATATTTCTTCAGCCAATTAGCTGACAATTGTACATATTTCGACCGTTAACTACCCTTTGCTTAGTTACTCGAACTCGGTCGCATATGCATCGGCCTCCTTAATATACTTGATATGTTATAATTCTTCCCTCAAGATACAATTATACATGTGTAGGAATTCTTCTGACAGTACCACACGTATCCATACAAATCACTCGTAAACGACCCTGATTGGTCGAAACAGGGCTCGACTAGAACAGGTATAAACAGATGTTTTCCGTTTGTCACAAAAACTTAGGCTTATAAAATGTAAACTAAATGCATGGAAGAAGGAATTTTTGTCCAAAAGATTTGCTGAAATAGACAATATTATAACTAAATTGAGTGAGTTCAATATTGAGGAGAGGGATGCCCTATCTTAGGAAGACAAAAATAGGCATTAATTCCTTTCGGCAGAGTACTCCTTATGGAAGAAGAGATCAGATGGAGACAGTAGTTGAGGGCCATATGGCTCAAAGAGGGCGACAAAAATCTAGTTTCTTCCACGGTATTGCAAGTGTTATGGCAAGGAAGAATCGAATAAGCAACATTATGGTAGACGACCAAAGAATGGAAGAAAAGGAACAAGTTTGTGAGACCATCATGCACTAATACTCCCAAGTTGTTATCTAACGAGAGTTGTAGGTGACCCTCGTTGGATAATTTACCATTTCAAAATATGTCGGATGTTGAAAAGGAATCCCTCGCGAAACCAATATCAGAACAAGATATCACATGTGCTGTAGACTCTTTTGGGCAGCGATAAAGCCCCTGTTCCCAATGGATTCCCCATGGCCTCCTAATTTTTTTGGGACATCCTTAAGAAAGATGTTGACTTTGTTCAAGAATTTTGCTACAAGGGTAGACTAACCAAAGGGATGGGGCCTCATTCATAGCTATCATTCTAAAAATAGAAGTTGCGGAGTCACTTTTCGATTTCCGACCTATCAATCTTATTGGGAGCACTTATAAGATCCTTGCAAAGATTTTTGCTTCAAGGCTCGGGATGGTTTTGTCTTTGGTTATTTCAGAAAACCAAGGTGAGTTTGTAGCAGATAGACAGATTTTAGATAGTGGTTGCTTGCCTATGAATACATCGATATGAGACACAAGGGAACAAGGGGGTGAATGGCAAGTTGGATATCGAAAAGGCATACAATCACGTGGATTGGGGTTTCTTAGAGTAAATGTTGGGTTATGGGAGCAAATGGATTAGATAGATGATTGAATGCGTCTCATCGGCTTCCTTCTCGGTCTTGATTAACGGCTCCCCAAGGCAAGGTGATCGTCTATCTGCTCTTTTGTTCATAGTGGTAGTGGAACAAGGTATCCCGTATCGGTATCGGTTAGCGTAACGATGCTCTCTAAAACCGATACGGATACGGGGGCGTAACGGCCCGTAACGGCACAAATTTTTTTTTTTTTTTTTTGCCAAAAAAATATGGATTAAATCCGGAATATTCTAAGTATTCCAAATATGCATTCATTTATAATTTGGAACATGTTTATAGTGGTGTAACGGTCCACTCTTTGGTGAGAATGCTATATCGGGCTGTCTGATCGTAACATCCCGAAAATCGGGGGTCGAGCAGAAACTCAGCTCCCGAGTTCCAGAACATCACTTATGCAACATTTTTGATGATGGATGAATGTCGACTATACAAGTGCATAAAACATGAGGTGGATTAAGCCAAAACAGCATATCATGCTCTAGAGACAGTTAAATTACTTAAGCGGAAGACTGATAAATATATAAAATGTATAATTGTTTGTAAGTCTCCAGAGTGTGAACATGTTACCAGGTTAACTAAATACATGTATACTCCAAAAATGGAAAGAAAAGAATATACATGGGTGTTTAAATAAAGGCAAAATACCAAGTGTATTGGCATCTAATCAGTAACCCTGTAACCCTGTCGATCAGAACCTGCATATGGGAGAAATCCTCCTCATCATCATAAAGTCCGGCTCTGCTTCGCAAGCAACGCCGTCATCTGAAACTAAAATAGGGACTGGTTGGTATGACCAATACCGTCCCGTAACGTGGGAGTGAGTAATTAACTCAGTGGAAACTATACAGCAAAGGTTAACATGTTATCAATCCAATCAAGCAGTAATGATAAAACAGTACAATCAAACAAGTCCTAGATCTCTTGTTAATGTAAGAATGATATGAGATAATGATGCATGCCCTCACCACAAACTCCCTTTGCGATCTTCATCTTATTATCGCGCATGTCAGTCACTTCCACTGTGCTCTCACACCAACACCAATGGCACATGCGGTGCGATGTCATAAGTATGATTACCAAGTTCTTATTAGTCCTTTTCATACAGCAGGATTGGGAAGCTAAGACACCTCCCTTGTATCATTTCCCAACGTTGATCCATTCTAGGGTCGTCAGTCCTAGGAATCTCAGACGATGTTATGGTTTTAGGTTGCTGCAAGGGCTGTTGCGCGCAATCGTTGCTCCTCTCCCCCATCACCTTATCAATACAGGCCTATTTATATCCTCAAGACTGCATCAAGACTCGTCGCCCCCATGCAGTGTCAGGATAAATTCAAGGTCACTACAGAGGGCTGCCAGGTCTGTTGCACGCAATCGTTGCTCCTCTCCCCCATCACCAAACAGTGTAGGCCGACAGCAAGAATATAATGTCACATACCACCATAATCTGCTCAGAGTAGGGTGCTCACTGGTCACTACGGGGAGATTTTTGGCCCCAGCGTAGGCCGACAGCTCGACCATGGTGTCCCGTACCACCATGCCCGGCTCATGAGTCTTAGGGGATCATGGTACCACGGTTAACGGGAGTTTCACTGGTAAGCTCGGTGTCTTAGATTCAAACAGTTGCGACCAAACATAGTGAACAAACATCGGTCAATCGGGTTAGTTGATAAGCTCAACTAGGCCAAGCGTACATTGAGTTGAACGACATGGAATGCATAAGCACTCCGTGTGGCCTAACCACTGCCGAACTCCCCAAGCACGACTCAGATTCGCTAAACTCATCTTGTGTGGCGAAAGCAACCTCAACCACTATTTACAGAACGATTACCGATTACCTGGACTATACAATAGCCCCAATCACAATCAATTTCAACGATCTAGCATATGAGATACTCAAGGCAGCAATGGAGCAATGATCCATTGAGCATGTTACGTAGTACAACATAAACAATTGAGCATGTTACGTAGTACAACATAAACATGAATCCATACTTATGCATTTCTAAGTAAAAGCAATGAGTAATAAACAAAGTATATGGAGGAAATTATACACATCATTAGAGTGGCTACGAATCCTATCTCATCATCATTTAAAGAACAGTTCACAAGTATTTATTCGTATAGTCATAATTACAAACACTTAGCATACACCTTGTATCATACATGGTATGTATTAGTTAACATACGTATTAGGGCGAATCCTTTCGTCAAAGGGTTATCGCCTATACAACAACCATGTATCCATGACAGTTAGTCATGGTGACCACGAAAGCGAATTCCATGCTCATTCAGTCATTCTTACAAACACTTAGAATACACACATTATCATATATGTGTATGTTGGTTATACATGTATTAGGCCAAGTCCTTTCACTAGGGAGTTGCCCCATATACCACTTGCATATACTCACGACGGATAATCATGGCATGCATGAATCCGGGTTCCGTATTCATTTAAACATTTTCACAAAGACGTGGGCTACACACTTTAACATATATAGCGTATATTGGCCGTGGCGTGATTTAGGGCAAGTCCTTTCGCTAAGGAGTTGTCACACATGCAACAAGCATATATACACGACAAATAATCATGTTGAACACAAATCCAAATTTTATACGTATACGGTATTTTCTACAAATACGAGGAATACAGTATATTCAACATAATCAATGTATAACTGAAAAATGAAACGGATAACACTTTATACATGTGCAATAGCATCCTAGGCAAGAATAAATCATTAATTAACATTGAAAGTCTTGGAAACCATAACCTAAACGCATATAGTCCGCACCTTATGCCGTAGAAGTGTAAAGAAGTCGATGGAATCTTTAAGTCTTCGTCAATGTGGAATATTAACCTGTAATACAAGCTAGGTTAGCTATCTGGCTACTAGCATCAATAAAAACCCTAAAACAAGTTAAGGTTAGGTTTTTCTTACCTAAGAACGGAGTTGGAGTCGCCGGAAGAACGATACGGTAGTGATATTGAAGCACGTGGAGCAGCAGGGAAGAATTCCAGGAGAAAAGCCCCAACTTCTCTCCCACTTTCTCTCTCTTTTCTCTCTTCTCTCTCCTAGATTTTCTAAATTCGTATGTGATTTGTGAGAGAGGGCTTAAGGCCTTTTTATAAGCCCAAAATCGACGGAAATAGCCTTAAGGCCAAGGGATACCTATTTTATAACCAAAACGGGCTTGTTCCGATCCAACGGAGTACTTCTGGAGGTCCTGTTACTAAATGCGGTCGGACTTAAGCTCCCTGATATTGGATCTAGGTCAGGCAGAGTTTTCAGTCCGATCGGATATCCAGATCGACCGTGGCGGACCAGTTTCAGTTCAGCGGTCATCGAAACTCGATCAGGGCTACAAGTGCTATGACATGTAAGGGCAAACTATCCTGATTCGAGGGTGAAATTTGGTCGAATTCCAACGGTCAGAACGCTTAAAAATAATGCGCAAGTGAACCGTGCCAGATTTCATAAAAATGTATTTAATTTTTTAAATATTTTCCTTTTCTTACTCTCTCTACTTCAGACGCAAGGAAATGGTCTCAGGACATCGGTTGGGCTTGATTTTCGAAACGATAGTCAAGTCCAACTAGGCGGTCATAATGGTCTAAGTTCACAGCTATCAGACTTTCAACGTGCGGTCTAGGTCCGATACGGAGTTACAAAGTATTCCCGGGAACAACTGAGTTTAGAGTTGGATCCTAGATTTTAGGGTAACGTAGCGTCAACAATTCTAGAGGTTTTGGGTCTTACAGATCGTATTTAAAGTGGTTGGTGCTTATTTCACAGGTAATCTAGTGTAGCGCTAGTTAATTCACGTTAAATTTCTAAAGAATTTCGTTCTAAATGATTCCTTTGGCTTTGGAATCGAGTTTTGAGAGGTTACCAAGGTGCTATGGTTGACCCGTTGCCTAAAGACGTCTAATTCCAGATTGACAAAAATTTGGGGTGTTACACTGATGGATTTATGAACTTGAAAACCTGGAATTAACTGCAAACCTTTTATATTTAGTTTTCTAACACACACACACACACACACACACACACACACACACACACACATATATATATATAAATTTACTATAATGAATGTAATACCAAAACATCTTATATTTTCAAGTTTTCCTTTTATTTATTGTGCTAGTACATTGCATACTTCGTGACCCACATACATTTCAATACAATATATAGATTTAGGGACTTTCGTATCATATTATGTAATTTATATACCTAACAATTTGATATCATTTTCCTAAATAGATCTCTATAAAAAAATTAAATTAAATTAGGGTAAATAGTATTGTCAATTCGGAGTTGACTAGGGGGCTGTTTGATGCCCTAAACTAGCCTCAAATTAATGCAATCTATTGGCACTTATCCCACTAATGGATTGGTGGACATTTATTGGACAATGAAAAATGAAAAATATCAAATGGTCTTATTTCAAAAAACAAGTGTCTACAAACTAATAGTGAAAATTATTCAAACAATTTAATTTTGGGATTGTGACTAAGCAACAATGGTCCCAAAATTTAATTAGTTAATTTTGAGTTGATATATACGTCATGTACAAATTTTTAGGGCCATGTACATGGGGTTCACTCGATTATGTATTATATATACATGTCATCCATCCGTTTTGTCAGCTTATTTAAGGTATTGGAAAAAAAAAAAGGTAAATCCAGATCTTAGGTGGACCACTAGTGGGCCAGGCGGACCACCTCGATATATTTGTATATCCATGCCGTCAATCCATTTTGCCAACTCATTTTAAGGCATGGTCCAAAAATTCAGGTAGATTTAAATCTTCAGTGGACCACTAGTGAGCATGCCTTTAAAAGTGGGGCCCACCTCAATGCATTTGTTGTATATCCATGTGGTCCATCCTTTTAGCCCACTTATTTCAAGGCATGGACCAAAAAATGAGGCTGATCCAAATCTTAGATGGATCACAAAATGGGCCTTAAGAAGATTTTAACTGTGGGCATTCAATCCCAATTGCGTGGTCCAATTGAGATTTTGATCCTTTCATTTCAAGGATCATGCTTTAAAATGAATTTGAAAAATTATGAATGGCATGGATTTACCATGGATAAATCAAGGTGGGCCCCACCCCACGTAATAAAATAGTGAGTGTGCACTGCAGATTATACAAAAAAAAAAGAAAATTGCGTGGCTGTGAAATAGCCATGTCATTGCGTTCGTTTTTTCTGGAAAAAGAAAAGAAGAGAGGGAAATGAAAAGAAAAAGGAAAGAAGAGAGGGGACCGAACAGAGAGAGAGAGAGAGAGAGAGAGAGAGAGAGAGAGAGAGAGAGAAGAAGAAGAAGAAGAAGGGCAGGAACTGATGTTGCCGCATCCGCAACAGCGCCACAGCTGCAACCGCAGCAGCGGCAGCGCCTCAGCCCCATGATAAGATGAAGAAGAAAAGAAAAAAAAGGTACGTTTTTTTTACCAATTTTTTTTTTTTTTTCATTTTTCTTTAGGGTTATGGACCGTAACATTTGTTACGGTACCGTAACAGCCGTTATGGGCCATAACGACCGTTACGGTCCCGTAACGGCTGTTACGAACCCAAAAAATAAAGGTGCCCCGTTTCGAGGCCGAATCGCGTAATGGTTAACGTCGTTACCGTTACGCATCGGCAGTTACGGCCGAAACGTAACTGATTTGGGATACCTTGTAGTGGAAGCTTTTGGTAGAATGCTTCTAAGGTCAAGAGGTGGGCCTTATATCTGGCTTCTAGAGTATGAATGATAGGGCTCGAATTACCCATCTTCAATTCGTGGATGGCACATTGTTATGTTGTGATTCAGATTAAGCAATGGTAGACAACCTCAGGAAGATTGTGGGATGTTATGAAGAGGCTTCAAAGGTAAAGATAAACGTTATAAAAAGTGAGATGCTAGGTATCGGATTATCCATCGACAAGGTATCCATCTTTGTAGGAATCTTTGGATATGATGTCGCCTCATTCCCATCTTCTTATTGGCGCTACCACTGTGTTTGGGCAAGCCACCCGAACATTTGTGGAGTAGGGTCATTGAAAGGTTTGAGAGGAAGTTGTCGAAGTAGAAGAGCAGACACTTATCTATGGTTGGCCGCATTATGCTTATTAAATCGGCCCTTTTGAATCTTCCTATTTATTTTACGTCATTGTATAGATGCCCGAAATTAGTATTGGAAAAGCTAGAGAAGCTTCATAGGGATTTTTTTACTGTAAGGGGTGGAAGAGAAGCATAAGTTCCATTTATTGAGGTGGGACGATGTTTGCAAGTCCATAGCTGAGGGAGGCGCATGCATTAGAGAACTGGAGTCTATGAATGTGGCTTTGCTTGGCAAATGTCATTGGAGATTCGGATTTGAAGAGGGTAAGCTTTGGAGAGGGATTTTTTTTTTTTTTTTTTTTTTGGGGGGGGGGGGGGGGGGGGGGTGTTGGGGTTTAAGAAATCTTCTCACTATTGCCTTTCGGGGATTTGGAAGGCTGTCGTTTCAGTAGCTCCTCGGGTTAAGTTGGGTGTGAGGTTTGTATTAGGAGATGGCAGCAAGATTCACTTTGGGAGGATCCTTGGTGCGATGGGCGACTATTCAGCCATTGGTTTGGTCTGCCACCCCATTCGGTTCTTTCATGGTCAAATCATTTGGTTCTTTAACGATCAAATCATTTGGTTCTTTAAAGATCAAATCATTCTAGTTTTTGGTTCAATGGTACTCCTCCCAAGGTGGCTTCCTTCGTTTGGTTGGTTGGAAGGAACTGTATCCTAACCATAGACAATCTCCAAAAAAGGGCTATGGTCCTCCCTAATTTATGCCAGCTTTGTATGAGTGATGCGGAGTCAATCGCCCATTTATTCCATCACTGTCTGTTTGCGCCCCAGGTGTGGTTGCCCTTCCTTTGGATCTTTGGTGTGGATTGGGTAATGCACATTCAGTGGTGGACCTGCTATGGATGTGGCACCGGGTTAAGTCTGAAAATCAAAGGTTTGCGTTATGTTGCTTGGTCATCCTTGCAGTCTTTTGGAACATCTGGATGGAGTGCGACTGTTGATGCTTCCGCAACAAGCAAGGTCCTTGGGAAGAAGTACCGTGGATGACAATGAGGGACATACTAGATTGGGCTTCCGGGATCAAACATGTAGATGTTCGTGATGCCACTACCCTGTTTGGGTTGTAATGTTTTTTCTTTTTTACTTTTTCGGTTTGTATTCTTTGCTGTCTTCGGTATGCCTTATTATCCTTCCAAAAAATATTTATTGTACTGTGGGGGTCATTGACTGGACTTTTCATTATGCGGGGTCTACATTGATTACCTATTCATCTCAAACATCACTTTGATAAAATGATCTAAGCCATCAGACCAATGATTACAAATGGATCTTTTGTTGAGGGTGGAGAACCACTCTCAAGCTTAACCTTTGGAAGCCCTTGATTCGTGAATGAAACTTATGTTTCTTTTTAATTGCCAAATTCATGATTCATGTCCCTTTTGCTACTTGTGCAATTAGTGAATTTATCAATGAACGTGTACCCAAGAACATCACTTGCCAAAGTCATTAATTTGGAAATTAAAAATTTGCCAAATTCATGAATTTTGTGTGCATCAAAACAGGCCCTAAATAGATTAGGATAATTATAAGGTAGATTCATATTTACTAGTTGAATAGTCCATGACAAGATTGTTGCTTGCTGTTCTTGGTTTTGTGCTTAGATGGAAATAAATCTGCATTAATGCTTAAATGAGTCGTAATAAAATTTGAAGTTGAAATTTAATTGTGGTATTGAAATTCTCTTAATAAATTGTCATTGTAAATCAATTATCTTCTGGTTAATAACTTTTCACTTTAGTTGACAATGTTCCTCAAAGATCACAAGACTGTTTTGATTTCTCAAAATTTTGTATATGATGGGTATGCGTAAAATCTTGACGGAGATTTTGTCTGAAGACTGCTTGTGATAGCATACGATAATTACTTTTTGAACATATACGTGATCATTTTGGATTTTTCACCAATTATATGTTCCATCTTCTATTCAAATGTTTATTTGGAAGTAAATGTCTATCAGTTTTCTGTATAATTCCATCTCTTTCCTTGTGGTGAAGGTAAACTTAATCGAGGACGCTGCTTTGAAAGAGGCTAGGTTGCATGATAAGGATGCAGAGTTGGCATGCTTGCGTTCTGGATCTGCTCGTCTTTCACAGGTCAGTTGACTACTCTCTACTACTTTATTTGACGTCTACTTCATCCATGCTATCGTTTACTAAGCTGCCTTTAATTTTTTTCGAAGGATAATGGTTTTATTTTATTGAAAGGCTACTTGACAAAGTCAAGACAGCAAAGAATATAGAAAAAAATACAACCTAAAAGAGAAACAGCATTGCAGTCCAAACATAGATGAGACATCATGAACATTGATGTCTTTAACCCCAGATGCCATTCTACAACATCCCCCTTTGATTTCCAAACTACTTCCCATGGCCCCTGTTTATTAAGGAAGCATCGCCTATTGAGCTCCCCCCATATGTTCCAAAAGACAAGAAGCATCAAGTAGGACTTGACCATGAATTTAATGGAGGGGGAAGCACTCCAAACCAAGGAGTCTTTAAAAGCTAGAGAAGGATGGATGTTTTGAAGCCGCTCTAATAGCTTAACATAGTCTTCTGCCTCCTCATCTTTTAGATCCCTATGGCATGAAAGGCACTGCACCCCTCTCCCACCAATGGAGGAGAAACAACCAGCCACTGTCATATTCTTCATGGGGGCTAGGCATGCCAAGGATGGAAATTTTGTTGATAGAGGTCTATCACCACACCACGGATCTTCTCAGAAATGTATTATGTTTCCATCTTCGAGAGAAAATGAAGCCTGTTTTAACCAAAGGAGCTACGAAAATGATGGCCTTAAAAAGCCCCAAAGCCCGATAGCATGGTGATTTCTTAATCCTCCAACCCCTCTCTTGGATGCCATATTTTAATGCGATAACTTTCTTCAAAAGCTTGCTTTCTTCACGTATGAACCTTCATTGTAACTTTCCAAGGAGACCCATGTTCATTGATTCCAACTCTCTAATGCCTGCACCTCCCTCGGCTAATGGCTTGCCCACTTCTTCCCACTTGAGTAAATGGAATTTATGCCTATCTTCAGCCCCTTGTCATAAAAAATCTTTTCGTAGCTTTTCTAACTTCTCCAGAACTGACATTGAACATTTATATGAAGACATGAAGTATATAGGAAGATTGGAAAGGGCTGATTTGAAAAGAGTGATGTGACCCACCGAGTTGCGAGAAATTGGAAATTTTCGATTTTTTTTTTTCAATTTTTCGCAACTCGGCCTATCTCTAAATCTGGAAATCGAAGCTCCCAATCTATAATTTTTCATGCAAAACACGAAAAACACGAAAAATCATGGATTTGTAACAATTTGACACTGATTTAACATGATTTACAGAAAAAAGGATCGAAAATAAAAAATACTCATCAGATCGAATGTGTGGGATATATCCCACTACTTGTGTGTTTCGTATCATACAGGTGGGGTACAAGATGTATCGTGGGATATATCGGTTGATATCATCGATACTTAAAACGCTGGTGACATGGAACACCCCCTGAGTACTCTCACCACCCCCACCACTAGCTTGTCATCCCCAACCTAGACCGTTACTGATTTGGAGTCAGTCTAGATCGATCATCTTCGCACTTGAATCAATGCTACGCTGATTTTGTCTCCCTTCTTTGTCGAGGGGTCGATAGCTGTTACCTCCCTTAGACAAGAGCCTTGCGCCCTAAACTCGTTGGTGACCCAAACCTCTAGAGGAATCCCCCATAGTAAATACCATACCTCCACTTCTTTGAAAATCGATATCTCCTCCCATATGTGTACTTTCAGTACTGACCTGTGACTGAAGAGTGTGCCAGCGGTGACGATCTGGTTTAGGTTGGCGTCAGTCCTGACGAAAACCCATAGCTCCTCACCCAGTGGTTTGATTAAACAATCTTCCTTCCTGAGCTCATAGCAAGCTTCAAACCAAACCCGAATATCCTTCATAGAGGCTCTAACTTTGACGAGGACAAGAAGAGAGTGCAACTAACTCTGAGTCCTCTTCGGGAACGTCTGAGTAGCTTGTTATTATTCTATAATGCCTTGAAAATCGACGGTCGAGCAGGAGCCCAACTCCCGAGTTCCAACGCATCACTTATGCAACATAGAAAATGATGATTTAATGTTGTTCGTATTAGTGCATTAAACATGAGTGAGATTAAGCTGAAACAACGTGTCATACTCCGAAGGCATTTAAATGACGCAAGCGGAAGACTGTGATCTGTATATAAATTGTATAAGTGAGTGTAAGTCTTCAGAGTATGAACGTCACCAAGTTAAGTAATTATAAGTGTGATTCCAAAATAAACAAAATAATGAAGTGTCGTATCATCTATCCATGCCCTTGTAGCCCCGTCCTCGCAAATCCAGGCCTACATGAACCCGCCTGCTAGCTGCATATAGGAGAACGCCTCCTCATCATCCGCGAAGTCTGGCTCCGCCTCATAAGTCGGGCCATCCTCTGAAACTACAACAGAGTCTAGTGGGTGTTTAAAAAACCGTCTCAGAACGTGGGAGTGAGTGATCAACTCAGTGGAGCTATAAGGCAAAGGTTAACATGTTATCAATTCAATCAAGCAGTAATGATAAAGCAGTACAACAATCATATCCTAAATACTCTTGTTAATGCAAGGATGATATGCGATAATGATGCATGCCCTCGCCTGCACTCCCTCAGCGTCTTCATCTTAAGGCGCGCATGACAACCACCCAAAAGTACTCTTCCTCGCCAAAGCACATGCAATGCGGTGCATGTTCATGTTAGCCAATAATTAATTAGGTTCATTCATACAGCAGGACTGGGAAGCTAAGGTACCTCCCTTATATCAATTCTCAAACAATGATCCATTTTAGGGTCGTCAGTCTTAGGTAAATCTCATATGATGTTGCGGTTCTAGGTCACTACAAAGGGCTTGTCACCTGATCAGTGTAGGCCTAGTTTACACTCTAGTCGATACGGAAAGGCTCGTCACCTCAACGCAGCCTCATAGTATGCTCGAGGTCACTACAAAGGGCTCGTCACTTGATCAGTGTAGGCCGACAGCTCGAATACAATGTCCCATACCACCGTATTCGGCTCACGAGTCTGGGTTGCTCACTGGTCACTACGTGTGGGCTCCTCACCTCGGCGTAGGCCGACAGCTTGACCACGGTGTCCCATACCACCATGTTCGGTTCATGAGTCTTAGCGGATCGAGGTACCAAGGTTAACGGGGATTTCATTAGTGAGTTTGGTACTTTAGGTTCAAGCAGTATCGTCCATACATGGTGAACATACAATGGGTCAATCGGGTTACTTGAGAAACTCGACTGGTACAAGCATACGTCGAGCTGATCGACATGGAGCGCAAGCAACTCCGTGTGGCCTAACCACTGCTGACAAACAGCGTATGACTAGGATTCATCAGGCGTGTCCGTCGTGGTCAAGCAGATCAACCACCGTTCACAGACATTTACCGATTGCCTGGACTACATCGTAGCCCCAATCACTCCAAACCATAGCATTCACATGTAGTGATCCAGAATAGCATGTGGCAACTGAAACCAGATGTAGATCTTACTCGAGCAATTTAACAAAACACATACTACACATATTATCAAACATAGGCATTCCATCCATATATCACATAATAATAAGATAAGCTATATGAAGGATAATATGATCATAGTTAAGGATATTGTGAATCCTATCTCAACTCCCACAATACATGCATTTAAGTAAACATTTTCACATTCAGGCATTTTGTAAAACAATTAGACTACACATATCCTATACATGTAATATAGTAGTTATAACAGGTATTATAGTAAATTCCTTTACAAAAGGGTTTATCATATGTACAACAATCATGCATTATCAGTCAATATACATAGCAAGCATAAATCATAATTCCATACTCATTCAAACATTTCAACAAACATATAGAATGCATGTAAAATCAACATAGTTTACATATATGCATAATATGCGGTAAACCTCGTATCTAGGCACATGTGAAAGCAATCAAGTCAGTCATAAATCATTACTGACATTGAAAGCCTTGAAAATCATAACTTAAACATTTATAGTCTGCACCTTTCGCCGGTAAACAAGTATCGAACTTAGTTTGTATACCGAGCCTTTGTCTACGGCACAACGGCAACCTACAGTATGAAATAGGTTAGCTATTTCATCACTTACACTGTTTAAATCCCTAAAAAGGATTAGGGTTAGGATTTCGTACTCAAGTATGGAGTCGGAATTGCTAGAAAAGCGATACAGAAGCGGTGCTTCGATACGTAGAGTGGTAGAGAACGATCTCTGTAGCAAAACCCTAACTTCCCTCACACTTTCTCTCTCTTTCCTTCTCTTTCTTTTCTCTTCTCTCACCTAGGTTAGTAAATTCGTATGGAGTGAGAGAGAGAGGGTTTTAAGCCTTTATATAGGCTCAGAAGTGATGGGAATGGCCCCATGGCCAAGGTATACTTAGGTTACGGCCAAATAGTGTTTGTTCTGATCCAATGGAGCACTTCTGGAGGCCCCTTTGCTGAATGCAGTCGGACTTAAGCTCCCTGACCATGGATCTAAGTCAGGCGAAGTTTTCGGTCCGATCGGATTTGCAGATCGACTGTGGCGAACCAGTTTCAGTTCAGTGGTCACTGGTGCTTGATCAGGGTCACAAGCACACTGACCTGGGTTGGAACTTTTCCCTGATCCGAGGGTGTAATTGGGTCAGATTCCGACGGTCTGAATCCTTAGATTTGGCCTGCAAGCGAACCGACTCAATTCACTTAAGTTTTAGTTCATTTTCTAAAAATATTCGCGTTTCTCACACCCTTCGCTCTGGGCTCAAATTGTGCGTTTCTGGGTACTATTAGGACTTGATTTCTGAGATAGTTGTCAAGTCCAAGAAGGCGGTCATAACCGTATAGGTTCAGGGTAATCAGACTTTCGACGTGCGGTCCAGGTTCGATACGGAGTTTCATGATGCTCGCGAGAGAAACTGGGCTTTAAGATGGATCCTAAGTTTCAGGATAATGTAGCGTCAATGGTTCTGCTAGTGTTGGGTCTTACAGATCGTATTTAAAGTGATTAGGGCTAATTTCATAGGTAATCTAGTTTAACACTAATTAAGTCTCGTTTAATTTCTAAATGATTTGATCCTTAGGGATTTCTGCCTAAGGTGGCACTTGGGTCTTTGTATGGATTTTTTCGAGACATTACATATTCCTATATCGATGTTGAGGTGGTGTGGGCTCCCCCATTTTGAAGGGTTCCCTAGGATGAGGAAGTAGTTGATTTCATTAGCATTTTGGATAGCCTCAAGTTCTTCGTTACTAGGGTGGCGGTGAAAGATGTGGTGTGGCGTGCTCATAACTTAGAGAGATTTTTGGTTCAGTTCGTCTACAATATGCTTCGTCAATGAATCGGTTAATCGCTACAACTATTGGTCTTGGCTCAAAGGTTGCAGCTTTTGTTTGGTTAATGGGAAGAAAGAAGGTGCTCACCAGTAATAATCTCATTAACACATGCGTTATGTGTATGAGAGATACTAAATTGGTGGTAATTTGTTCCTTGATTGTAAGTTCGCGAGGAAGATTTGGGAAAGCCTCTTATTATAGCATCCAATAGGTGACGCTGGGATTGGTGCTGGACTTCCTAGCAGCATGGCATGGGGGTGGTGTGCGCAAAGAGGGGAAGGTGGTCTGGTGGTTGGCGGTGATGGCTGCCTTATAGGCTATATGGAGTGAGAGGAACAACCGCTATTTTGAGAATAGGACGAAATGTCATCTGATTGTTTTGTGAACTTCGGAGGGAAGTGGGTATAGAAAATTGTCACATTGTTTTGGATTGTCTTTGTATGAAGTTGTACTAGCTGTGGGGAATGTTGTGCAGGAATGTTACACCCTGGTGTCAGAAACTGCCCCTAAAGACCAGTAACCACTATTCTGTCTCTGGAGTGTACTAGGGCTTTGTGTCATACCTGTCCTTGGTCCCTCTCTATAAGGGCTTGTTTGATTTTCCAGTGCAAGGGTAAATACCATGTAAAAAAGTAATAATCATTTCCCCAAGCATTTACAACATTTTCATCCGTACCTAATTTGACTGCCTTTTTTTTTTTGACACGAAAACCAAGAATATTACAAATTATATGTGGGTCCCATTGTGATGCATTTCGCTTATCCACACCGTTCGTCCATTATGCCAGTAGAATTTATAGCATGAGCAAAAAAATGAGGCATATCCAAAACACAAGTGGACCACGCCATACGAAAAAGGGAATCGAATACTTACCGTTAAAACTTTGTGGGGCCACTGTTTCTTTTGGCGTGGGCCACTTGAGTATTGGATCTCCTTCATTTTTTGTCTAATGCTTCAAAATATTGTAATAAAACAGATGGACGGAACTGATATATCATATACATTACCTTATGGGTCAAAAATTAAAATTACCTCTTTTGAACTGGTTTCAAAGCCACATATTCCTATGAATTTTCAAAAACGGTGAAATCTTAATAATTACCTATTTACAGTGCATTTACCATTGCTTTGAAAAACAAACAGGCCCTAAAAGAACTACTGTTCCCTGTAGTGGAGGATGCATCATCATACAACATTACAAAGTTACATCAATCCTCGAACACTGAAAAACCTAGAGTATTTGTTTAAGCTTTACGATCTTTTAGACTAGTTTGTGCCTTCATAGCTTAGAGAAGCCTGGGAAACCGTAGCCTACACGGAATAGAATTCACCCACTCGACCAAGCCCATGGTCTCCCTTTGTCACTAAGAGAGATGGAAGAAAGAAATCATGCGCAACCTAAGACTCCATATGAAAAATCTTTAAAAACCCCTATTTTAGATTCAACTACAGAAACCATCGGCCCTAATCAACTCAAGAAAAAGCCATTTCTTTGTTCGGAATCCCATCCTAATTTGATCTTCTCCAAAACCTTGGGTTTTCTAACCAGGAAACGCAACCACCATTTTAGTTTCAGTTTTTTTTTTTTTTAAATAAAAATTCTAAGTTTCAACTTTAACTATTTGCTTGACTAAGCTTAGGAATTGAAAACTTGGCATTGTTGTGTACTACATTCTGCACCAACCTCCATCTGAACTCATTGATTGAAATTCCAGCTCCTAGCTAATATACTGGACTCAATTGATATCTGTAGTGCACGTGCTTTGCAATCAATCAGAAAATTCTAACAGTGGACAAGTTGCAGCAATGAGGTATGGTTCTACCAAACAGATGTGTGATCTGTAAAGCCATCTGCTCCTCCATTGTCCGATAGCTTCAGCGATTTGACTTTCTTCCATACTGAGTTCAAAACTTTGTGGTCCAATAGCTTCACGTTGCAAGATCAATTCACCAGTTAGTGCAACAGCCTGCCCAACAGGAGCAAGATCTTGTGGAACATTGTGCTTTTTGCTATTGGTTGGGAGATTTGGAAAGAGGTGTAACAGAATTTTCAACGGGTGAATTGGTGTCATTATCTTCCAAATTAAGGGGTCTATCATTGAATTGGTGTCATTATCTTCAAAATTCTGTGGGAGGTTGATGTCAGAGATATGGAATGGGTGGTCCAGTCTTGTGGCGTAGTGTTTGGGTCTATTGTTCAGATTAAATGTTTCGTTTAATCTGGCAAATTTTCTGTATGCCATGATGTATTGGGGCTTTGTTATTCCTGCACCACTGTTTGTAAGTTATTCCTTTAGTAATATATTTCATTTATCTGCTAAAACAAAATTCTAGTAGGCCTTTGATTGTAGCCATATGGTTTTTACTGTTTGTTGCTTGAAAATGGATGCAGTTTATTATTATTATTATGAGAGAAACTTGTTCTGGACAGGAAAAAGAACTTGCTGAAAAGCATAATCTCTGGCTTGATGAAGAGTTAACGACCAAAGTTAACAGCCTCATTGAACTTCGCCGAACACATACTGAATTCGAGGCAGATATGTCTGCTAAGCTTGCTAATGTAAGTTTATTCTACTAATTATTTCAAAATACCAGGGTTAGTGGCAGTTCAATCACTTTTTTCATGTTTGGTCTTTCAGGTTGAGAAAAAATTTAGTGATTGTTCAATCTGTCTAAAGTTGCATAAAGAGAGAGTTAGGGAACTTGAAAGGAAATTGACATCTCTGCAGGAGGTTTGACTTGTTTCTGTTTGGACTCATAAAATTTGCATGCTATTCCATTTCTTGTCCTGTTAACATGCTCCATGGATCCATAATTGCCCCAATGAAGGAGTTATGCTCCACCAAAGATGCTGCTGCTGCTAATGAAGAGCGCTACTCTGCTGAAAAATCAACTGTAAGTTCCATGTGAAGTATTTATTTTTAGATCAGTAGAATTCTTTTTTTGTTCCAGTTATTTGAAGTTATGGATACAAATCTGTTATGTGATTATTTGATGATTTTTTTGGTTTAGAGCGTTCTTTGGTGGAAGTATATACATTATTTTGATGATTTTTGGTTGCCAATTATTAGAATTTATCATGATTAGTGTAATTTACTTTATCCTTAATAAAACTGAATGGAACATTGGGTCCATATCACAATCAGATTGTTATCTGCCTATATGTGTTGTACTATTACTGATTTAGAGATGATTGAGAGCGAAAAAAAGATTCAGTTCATTGTTTTCGACAAATTTGAGGACCAAGGTGGTGATGAAAAATGGTATATAATTGATCACTGGAAAGGATATTTCAACCCCAACTGAGATGATGTCATTAAATTCCATTTTTGTTTGCCTTTTTGAAAAGGCAGGACACAGTAACAGTTTAGAAAGCTCATCGAATTCCGAGATTATTATGATAGGAACACGAGGAATGCACAAACAACATAACTTGGTTAGGGTTCAAATTCAAAGGCTTTCTACACAATAGCAGTCTATGAAACCAATTTGTCATATCTTTTTTCACTCCTACATTATTCTAGCTCGCATTTATGGTTCTTGAATTCTTAACAAAGCATCAAAACTTTTTATTGCTTAGGTATTATCAATGTCTATCCATACAAGTTCTTGTTTGTATATTCCTACTTGGAATCCTTGCGATTTTCTCACCTTATGTGTTCTATTTTTCAATGTCTCCTGTTTAAATATGAGATCAATTTCCTACATAGTGAAGTTTAACCATCGTGTTTGTATATTTCTATCTATCACTTTCATTCATTAATAGTCCATTTGAATTTATGTTTTGAATTTTCTCTGCCTCTTGAAGATTTCTAAGCTTGTTGACCTTTACAAAGAGAGTGCTGAAGAATGGTCTAGAAAGGCAGGAGAACTTGAGGGTGTAATTAAGGCATTGGAAGTAAGGATGTTTCTGCAAGTCTTGTGCATTCTAATTCACTACATACTATCCAGAAGCTTATTTGAAGTCTTTTGATTTTGTATTGCACATCCAGACACATTTGAGTCAAGTCGACAATGATTACAAAGAGAAACTTGAGAAGGAAGCATCTGCCAGAAAAGATTTTGAAAAGGTCTGGTATTTTGTTGTTTTGTTCATGTAAATAAATATTTAATGGTGCATTTGGAAGCATGCTTAAACTATGTTCCTGAACATTTTGGGGCCACCACCTTTGGATAAGTATGGCATTTGGAAAGCTTAGAAAGAGTCATCCACATTATGGTTGCTATCTTTTTCTGGTTGATATTGGTATTCGGTATTCCATTCATTCCTATAGGACATGAAATGAGTGGGCTATTAATTTTGGTTAGAAATTAATACTGCCTTATCACATCTTCAAGATACCTGGACACCCAACATTTCTTTTCTTTTTGATTTGTCAAAAGGCTTTCCAAGGTGCATTTGACTCTCTTGCATTCTTGATTTGGCCATAATCACCATCATCATCATGATCATTTATTATTTTGGTCTGGGTCTTGGTTACGCCATTTTCTTTTTTGTTTTACCTTGTTGATTTGGTTCTTTTTTATTGGTTTATATTGTCCTTCATCGTTTGAGCTCTAGGGAGGATCATTTTATTGATCCAGTGAGTTGTGGGCTGCATGGATTCATTGTTTTTGTTGTCTCTATTGTTGAATTTCCTTCTTCTTCTTCTTCTTCTTCTTTCTTTCTTCTTTTTTTTTTGGTTGCAGGAGGCTTCTGACTTAAAAGAAAAACTGGGAAAGCGTGAACTCGAAATTGTGAATGCTCGAAAGCCTGATAAATTGTGCCTTCTTCCACCATCCAGTTTGCAGAGTGACTCAAGTGCAGAAGAATTGTATGTTGTAACAGAATGAGTAGTAAATGTATTTTAGTTTACTTCTCCTGCTGATTGGATTCATGCTGTTGTAACATATGCTGCGTGTCAGGTTTTTGCCTATAGGCTGTAGGTTCAATTCACTTAAAGCTGCTGTACTCACTATGAAAAATAGTGGCTTAAGTGTGCTTCCTTTTTCATTTCTACACTCTTATTTATCACAGAGTGAACTCTAATTGATCCTTACGTGAATTGAAATTTAGCCTTGAATGTTTGCTGTCAATATTTCATTGTCCATTTGTTCGCCAAATTTGTTAATTTTCACATACTTGGAGATGTAAAATCTTATATTGAAGTTTCAGAAGCTGCTGTTAGATTTAGGAGCTAAGGTGAAACTTGTCATTGGTATCTACACCTTACGATCAAAATCCTTACTGTGTTGTAAGTGCAATGCCATGCATAAACTTCTTCTTTTGGTAATTTGTATCAGCTTTCTTACAATCTGATATAATAACTTTCTTAACAAAATTTCATGAAAGAGGCAGATTGGGAAAGAGAGATGCGAGTGTCTTTCATTGCTTCAATCACCCCAAAAAGCGGGGATTGTAGGAATCAAGGATTTTTGTCTAATATGCCTTATTGGAGGCCATTACAAATGGAAGGAGGACAAGGAGAGTTATGGAAGCACCATCTGCTCGAGTGGCATGAAGTTTGCAAACCAAAGATAGGAGGTTTGGGCATTACAAGGTTGAAAACCTTGAATGTAGAATTGCTTGAAAAGCATTTATGGAGATTCCCACATAATCAATTTTTTAAATATCGATGATATCGGCCGATATATCCCACGATTTATCTTGTATCCCACCTATGCGATATGAAAGGCACAAGTGGTGCCAATATATCCCACATGTTCTATCCGGTGAGCATTTTCAATTTCCGATCTTTTTTATTTTATTTTATTTTTTAATTGAAATTATGCTAAATCAGTGTCAAATGGTTATAAATCCATTGGTTCTTCATGTTTTGCATGAAAAATCATGGATTTGGAGCTTTGATTTCAATGTCCATTGGTTCTTCATGTTTTTTGTTTCTTCAAATTTTTCCTTCAACCAGCTGTCAATTGAGACTAATTTCGAAGTTTTTAGGAGTATTTGTTGAAATGATCATTATTCATCTCATACACTCTAATTTCGAAATTTGAGTATAGGTGCTCCGATTTGGGGAAAATTGGGGAAAATTCAAAATTTCCCCAATTTCTCCCAAATTACTTACAATATTGTAGTCCAAACATGAAATCAAGCATGTATGAGGGTTGAGCTACTGATTTGTAGTCCAAACTTCGAAATTGAGACTAATTTCGAAGTTTTTAGGAGTATTTGTTGAAATGATCATTATTCATCTCATACACTCTAATTTCGAAATTTGAGTATAGGTGCTCCGATTTGGGGAAAATTGGGAAAAATTCAAAATTTCCCCAA
This sequence comes from Magnolia kwangsiensis, assembly GCA_037074715.1. Lineage (NCBI taxonomy): Eukaryota > Viridiplantae > Streptophyta > Magnoliopsida > Magnoliales > Magnoliaceae > Magnolia > Magnolia kwangsiensis. The sequence continues at coordinate 69,159,551 of CM073584.1, forward strand.
TTTCTCCCAAATTACTTATAATGTTGTAGTCCAAACATGAAATCAAGCACGTATGAGGGTTGAGCTACTGATTTGTAGTCCAAACTTCGAAATTGAGACTAATTTCGAAGTTTTTAGGAGTATTTGTTGAAATGATCATTATTCATCTCATACACTCTAATTTCGAAATTTGAGTATAGGTGCTCCGATTTGGGAAAAATTCAAAATTTCCCCAATTTCTCCCAAATTACTTATAATGTTGTAGTCCAAACATGAAATCAAGCATGTATGAGGGTTGAGCTACTGATTTGTTAAGTCCTTATCAATTTTTCAAAAATAACAATCATTTTTTAATTAAAAATTAATAAAATATTAATAATATATATATATTTGAAAATTTCCTTCAACCAGCTATCAATTGAGACTAATTTCTAAGTATTTAAGAGTGTCATGAAATGATCATCCACATACACTCTAAATGTTATGTATTCAATTTGAACTCAAACTGCCGGGTTAGGTTGTTCACACGAGATAAAAGTGTATTAATGTCTTTTTTAACAATCCCCGAAGTTTCATTAAAAAATTCCAACTGTTACCCCAATGTTTCCCCATGTTTCCCAAAAAGTGCGATAAATTACTCGATACAAACAATATATCTCGTGTGATAACTGGTACGTATTTGTATTCCAAGGATGTGATACATAACGCGATATCGATATTTCGAACACTGCGTAGAATGAGGATATCTTATTGATGGGGACAGCACGCGTACATGCACGCCTCTCCTACGCACGTAGGCAAGGGGGAGGAAGTCTCCACCATCGATCTGGATCGATGATGACATCCATGGAGGGCCTCGTAGTTAGAGGGCTGTGCTATGGTTCATTGGAGTGGACTTGATCATCATGTGGATCCCACCATTGGATCTCGTGATCGTGGCCCACTACCTTAAATGATCTAGGACTTTGAGTTTTGCTTAGTATCGTTATTTGGAACATCATGAACGGTTTTGATTGCTTTGGTTAGTTGTTACTTTGTCTCTAAATAATAGTGCGCGCACATGGCGCGTGTTTTGAGGTATAAGGTTTTCTTATAAATAGGCAACCCCTTGTAGGTTTTTTTTTTTGGATTGAAGATTATGAATAAAATTCTGCGTTTTTCTGTTTTTCTAATTCTCTGAGTTGTGAAAATCTAATTGGATGCGAAACCATTCCTTCTTCGAAGGGCTAACTACCGTGGTACAAAGTCACACCCATCCCAAATCGCCCCCACTTCCTACCCTTTATATTTATCATCTCCCACAGCCATCCACTCTCTAAATCTACTCTCCTTTGCATGTGTGAATGAATCTACTCTCCTTTGAGCATTGTTTGGTCTATAATTTTTAATTGATCCAGCCCTAACATGTGTAGGCTTGGACCCTTGTAGATTTTCCTTGTTGAGTGCTAGCCTTTATGTGGGATGTGAAATTTTTGTGATTGTTTCTAAATTAGTATGATCTAAAGCCTGAAATCTTGCATGTTATAATTAATTTTCATGTCCTGCATCACTTATGGAGCAAGGTTATGCGCTTTAAATATAGCCTGTGTGATTTAGGTTGGTATCTAGTCATGCCCTTCTTGTAAAACATCGGGAATATGGACAGCTATTCAGAAGGTAGTGCATTATTTAAAGAAGGAAGCAGATCTACAACTGCGAATGAGGCTCATGTTTGTTTTCGGGAAGACTCATGTTGTGAAGATGGCCTCCTTTGTCGGTCTTCTAAATGCCTTTAGGTATTGTCTGTGGAAAAAGAAAGTAATAGTGGATAGTTGATTCTCAAGGGAGGGAGATTGAATCATATGGCATTTTAGGTTTATAGAAGAACTTAAATGATGATCAGTTTGCATCATAAGTTCAGGTTCTCTCTATTTTTGAGGGAGTTTTCGTCACACGTAAATCTGTAACAGGGAATGGGGAATTTGTCTGTTTTTGGGAAGACTCATGGTGCGAAGATGGCTTCCTTAGTCGGTCTTTTGAAAGCTTTACAATTTTTTTGTGGAAAAAAAAGGAAGTTACAACAGATAGGTGGTTCTTGAGGGAGGGAGATCAAATCCTTTGGCATTTGAGGTTTATAGAAGAAATTTACATGATAATGAGTTCCCATCATATGCTTAGCTTCTCTCTATGACTCTATGTTGGAAAGAGATTACATCACATGTAAAGCTGGGGTGGAAGAATATCAGTTTGGACGCATGGAAGTTTTTCAAGCCGATCATTTTATATGAAGGTGCTTGGTTTGCAGAAGGTTAGTGATCATTTTTATACGGTAAAATTAAAAAAGAAAAAGGAAAAGAAAAAAAAGAAAAGTTTCCACAATTTGCCCAATGCTAGGGAAAAATAAAATGTGATTATGGGTTCTCTTCGAAGGACAGAGTATTAGTTGATGGATGTTATTTGTGTCTAAGTGTGGAAGAGACTCTGAATCATGTATTCATCCACTTTTCTTACCCCCCAACCCATCCCAAAAACACACAAATTTCTACTTCTTAGAGATTTGGTTAAAAATTCTTGAGAGGGTGAATCTTGTGGTGACCTTCTTCTAGCGTTTTAGAGGTTGATTTGGCAGGAGAGAAACTATAGTTCTTCAAAAAATGTGTTGATGTTAGCATTCCAAGTTGCAACCTGGGTAAGTAGGATTCAAGAAAGGATTAGTAATCGGGTTCTCATTCTCAAGGAATTTGTGGGTGCCTCAGGTAGTGATTTGAAGAGGGGTTTGTTAGAAATCATTGAGGAAGTGCACCGTTGATCAAGTCCCATGCGTCTTGCACTCTCTCCTAGGGTTATATGGAAAGTTTGATGGCAACCAAAACGACAATATATTGTGTATCCCACTTGGGCGTTACGAAACCCCAAGGCAGTATCTGAAATTCTTCTTATTGCAGAAGATATCTCATTATAATGCATAATATTCCAGATATTCTGAAATATCGCGAGATATTGTGACCAGTCCCTTTTATAAAAATCTGAATATCAACTATATTGACTGATTTTGCACAAAATCTGGATCCCAAGAAGTGTTGGTTGTTCCTAATATACTGGAAACATGACATGACTAGAATCTGGTATTCTGACGGTTCTTGAGAAAACCTCAGAAAATGCCCTTTCCACTCTTTACCGGGAAAGAATCCTATCCAGCTTAGTCATAATATGCTCCTGATGATTGGACCAAGTAAACTCCGCTTCTGCTATAGTCACATCAGGAAATCCATGATTACTGATTAGCTGCATGCTAGGATTAGTAAATTTGCAGTATATGGGAGGACATATTTGTGGTGCATAAACTGTGATAACCATTGGTTAAAAGTTTGCATATTGGACAGAACTGAGTGATTGGCCAAAATTTTTACCGATCTCCAATGTATTGAGTTGTACAACCCTTTTTTTTGTTTATATTGTCTTATGTGTGAATATATATATATATATATATATATATATATATATATATATATATATATATATATATATATTAATTTGACTGTTAATTTATTGGAAGGGGCTTTGGTTGGTTTGGTTCAGTTTGTTCTGGTGGGACTTACGACGAGTTCATCTCGTGTCTCGTGGTCTCCACAACTACTTAACTAGAGCGGGTTCAACTGTGAGTTATTTATCTCTAGCTTCTTATCTTAAAAAGGAAAAAAAGGAAAAAAAATCTCAAGGCACCACCTTTATTTCTTGGTCAATTCACCAACATGTTTCTTGGAAAGCCTACCTCTACTTCTGCCACGACTTTTCTCATTCAGAATTTTGGCTCCAATATTCTTGGCTTGGAAATAAATTTATCACAATGATTAAAAATCTGCTACATCATACTGTATCTGTCAACTCTAGAACCTATTTTTATTTGTCAATATGGGTGGATGCTGCCCGATGCGCCCAATCAGGCTCCCTTTCCTCAAAATCAGATGTGAGATATACTCAATTTGTCCCATTGTTTGGATGGTGTGAGTGCTACATGTGAACCTTTCAAAGAAAAAATGAGTGCTTGTGTGAGGATGAGGAGTCACCCTCATGATCCAATGGTCCTATTTCCACTGAAAAGTATGCACAAAGAAGGGGCTAGGATTGTTCAACCAGTCTAATTTTGGGACTGTGATTCACCAACAGTGGGTTCCACAGTTGAGTTAGTTTAATTTGGGTTATGGCATGCCACTTTTATAGTTTTTGGGTGCCTTGTATCCAGCATCATGCTTTGCCAGATTAGAAATACAGTGGTGCTTGTACGTACTAACTGTGGTGATGCCTCCTTGTCAAGTTGCTTGTGGGTCCATTTTAATGCATGTGGAATCCAAACTGTGCATCATGTGTAGCTCAGTATGAAGATAATACACCCCAAAAGTTAGGATGATAAAATACTTAGGTGGGCCAAACCAAAGGAGCAATATAAAAATGAGCTCCAAACCTCTAAATTCAAGTGGTGTGGTCCACCTGAGTTTTGGATCAAACTGGTCCATCTTGGTAGGGGCTGACCTTAATTATTTGGGATAAGGCGTGGTTGATGATGACGATGACATTCATCTTGTTGGTGCTCACCTTATGAATGGGTTGGATGAGTAG